>CM070781.1:79710833-80310833 GCA_036346955.1 Dipus sagitta
ATATTAAAATTTATATGTGTATGTGTGTACACCTATTCACCAGCCTCCTCAGTATCTCCTCCTAATTTAATGGACATTGCCCTGTTATTTCTATTAAGCAAAGAGAAAATGAGCATTACTTCAATGAATACCCTATTGTGAGGTGTAAGCTTTCCTCTACATTTATATGTAGAAGATAAGCCTCACTCTTCATTAAGCATCAATCAATCACTCTGCTAGCATGTTTCAAAGATCTACCTTGAATTTGATTCCTAATGGTTTTTATTTGTCCGTTCTGTTACTGCTTTGAGTGTGGGGGAAAGAAAATTAATGTACAATCCTTGTGAGAATGCTCTGAATTAGGAGTTTTTAGACAAAAGAGAATAAGATGCCTCTCTCCAAGAGAGACTTAACACATAATACACATGTGCCAAGTGCTTTGTTACACCACAGTCACTTTGAAGTCCACCAACATTTCATTCAAATAATAAGTAAGAAATGGGTTCAAATCTCACAGTCAGAACTTTTCCCAGACACGTGGGCAAGCCACAAAGTTTTCATGAAGAAATTGGGGTGCATTGGGGGTCTTATTTGCCAGCATCATCCCCGTGAGTAGGAACATTTGTCCAATTCTCTTTAGGAGGGTGTAATCCACCGTGCATGATGAGCATTCGTAGTCACAAAGAAGCAGGTCCTGGTTGTCTCCTTGGCAATTCATATCACTACAAAAGCTTCAGCTGAACCCAAACAAAGAAATCATATGAACCTACACTAAATCTTAATTTGTTATTTATGGATAACACTATGATATTTTACATGTTTTAGTTCTCAATATATAAAACATTTAAATTGATAGGCCTTTTTAATCTGCAGCCATGAACCAGGAACTTGCCAATATTTCTAATGCAAGACTCCAAAAGTACATAACAATACATATATTGACTTCTTGTTTCAATGAGTATCAAGATTAATTGTCCCTGTAAAGGTAAATAAATATTGACAGAAGTTTCACTTTGGTCCATATTTTCTACTAGGGTCAATAAATCTTGATATTCACCTCAACTGAAGTCAATACCAGATGATTACTAATTCATGGTATATTTGACTAGCCACCGAAACTACAACTTAACACATAGAATGTAGTCCAGTAGACCAATTTATATTAAAATAAATACATGGAATAAAAATTACCAATCATTTCATATGACTCATGGAAACAAAATTAGAATCTATAGATGCTAGGCATATAAAATAATGTGTTGTTATTCAATTATACTTAGATATGTCTAATAAAAATCCATTTTGTCTTATAATTTAACATTTTTCTTGGCATATGAACCCTATTCCTACTCGTAGTTACTGGTGAGCTTTACATGGATGTAAATACTCATGCGGGGGGAGGGAAAAGAATAAAGGAAGAAGAAAGAGAAATGAAAAGGAAGAGGAATAAAAGACAAGAATGGAGACAAGGAAGAAATTGGTGAAAAGAAGATACAAAAAGTAGAAATATGAAAGGGGAACAATGTAATAGAACTGGGAAGAAAATAAAATATGAAACCTCACAGCTGCTTAGTTGTAGATTTCTATAAATTTTCACAAAAAAGATATTTATTTCTTTCTGATATTTTTCTGTATCTAAAGAGTTGCTTCTGCCTAATTCTATTCACTTAAACATCATAAATATTCTAATTTTACATTCAAGATCTAAAATGCACAAAGCTATTAACTTACATAAATAACTCAAAGAAAATTTAGAGCAAATATTTTTACACTGTAAATTTAGGACAAGCTTATTAAAGTTTTCAGGGATTGAGATATTTCCACTAGTAATAGATAAACACTTCAAATGAAGCTATGGCACTTTTTGTTTCCTTTTGAAGTCACAAATATTTGAATATTTAAATAAGGGCTACTTAAGAGAAATTGCTCATCAACACTAGAAACTCACAAGCATATGAAAAGAGTTATTGATTGCTCAAGTGTGCCAACCCAGAACACATGCACTGAGGCAAACATCATCTCAGACTGATACCACTAGCTATTTGACATCACCCAAGGAAGGCCTTGCCCATTAGTGGGGCTTCAAGTTCACATTCCTGAAACACTGAATTTCTGATCTTTACTGCCATTATTTCAAATCAAAACAACTTTTAAATCATCTGTTTTTGCATTTCAAATTCTGATATTAGCTAGAAGTTTCTATAGTGTTTTAACTGGTTGATCTATAATCAATTAAAGATGTTAAAAAAACAAACTTATCTTAAATATAAGACAGTATCTAATAATTATGAACTTTTTATTAACTATTTATAACCAAAAGGAAGTGACAGCAGCTTGGAGTGGGTTACGAGAAAGCATCTGTGGATATGCAACACACTCCATTGAATCACTAGAACTTAGGAGGTAAAAGAAAACATCCTAACCCAGATTTACACTTGAAACATAGGAAATCAGGGCTGGAGAGGTTACTCAGTGGTTAAGGCACTTGCATGCTAAGCCTAATGACCTGGATTCAATTCCCCAGTACCCACTGAAGCAAGATACACGAAGAGACACATGCATCTGTAGTTCATTTGCAGCAGCTGGAGGACCTAATACACCCATTCTCTCTGTCTTTCTTCTCTCTCTCTCTGTCTCTCTCTCTCTATTTGCAAATAAAAAGTTAAATTAAATAAAAATAGGAAACCAAAGCAAAAAAAAAAAAAGATACTAACTACATCAAAGGAAAATAAAAATAGATGTCTCATTATTTTATGGGGAAAAAGTAAATGTAATCAAATGTTCTTCCTTTAGTTACCACCTTCTAAAAGTAGTTTGTGGTCTGGAGATATGGCTTAGCAGTTAAGCGCTTGCCTGTGAAGCCTAAGGACCCCAGTTCAAGGCTCGATTCCCCAGGACCTACATTAGCCAGATGCACAAGGGGACACATGCATCTGGAGTTCGTTTGCAGTGGCTGGAAGCCCTGGTGTGGCCATTCTCTCTCTCTCTCTCTCTCTCTCTCTCTCTCTGCCTCTCTCTCTTTCTCTCTCTTTCTCTGTCCGTCACTCTCAAATAAATAAAAATAAAAAATATATTTAAAAAATAGTTTGGCAATGAAATATACAAAATCTATACAGCTACTCATTCCCTCAATAAAGATGACTTTGAACAATAAATAGTTTAAAATGATACATAAGTTCAGTTCTATAGTTAATATATATTTACTGCACCAGAGACACTGCCAAATTTGATAATTTTAGGAAATACAAAGAATTGAGGAACTAGTTCGTTATTATTCTTCAAAAGCAAGCTAAGAAGGAACAACAACAGAAATATGATAGTGAACCTGAGCATGAGAATGCTTCTGTAAATAAAATGTCTAAATTAACTCAGACAATAGTAAAGGGGGCTGGGGTTGTAGCTCAGTGGTATAACACATGTCTAGCATGCACAAGGATATGGGTAAAACCCCCAATATCATTAAAAGCATAGTAAAGTCTGGGCTGGAGAGATGGCTTAGCAGATAAGCGCTTGCCTGTGAAGCCTAAGGAACCTGGTTCAAGGCTCGATTCCCCAGGACCCACATTAGCCAGATGCACAAGGTGGCACATGCATCTGGAGTTCATTTGCAGTGGCTGGAGGCCCTGGGGTGCCCATTCTCTCTCTCTCTCTCTCTCTCTGTCACTTTCAAATAAATAAATAAAATAAAATACATATAGTAAAGTTTGCCAAATAAAGAAGGCAAGTTACGTATGAAACAGCATACATAATGACATAGAAACATGAGTGCCCATGATATGTATCAAAAAACAAAGGTTTTCAGCTTGTCAAATATAGCTACCAGAAAAAAAATAAAAAGTGGGGATGAGAAAATACAGAGCCTGAGAAATATCTTTTCAAGTGGCTGGAGTTCATTTTCTATCTTCATGGTAAACCATGAAGGATTAAGACAGTCAGAATCTCCTTTAACAGAGAACATCTTGGCATCTGAGGGTATGTAGAAAATAAGAGCCTTGGGTCCACAATGATCTGTTGGAGTGTTTTGTTGTTTTATTGTTGTTGCTGCTATTTTTGATAACCCAAGAAGAAGAAAAAGAGAGAGAGAGAGAATGCCTCAATAGCTAATTGATTTTGGTTGTAGAAGTGTGGAGTGGAGGGGAGAGGAGGGACCATTACCTGGGTCTTGGGCTTGGAATAGTGAGTGAAGAATCAGCTTGTAAATTCAAATATGAATTCAGTCTGAAATCCAAGGACTGCAGAAACAAAACAAAACTGTCCAAAAGCAACATAATCTCAGCATGGTCTCCATATAATCCCCTCAGCATAAGCTTTGTGAAAATGTTTATAGCTCACTATTAAAAAACACATGAGGAAGTCCTCAGAAGAAAGAATAAGGAATCTCAAGGAACTTCAGGATTAGACATAATCTACTGATGTAGAGAAAAAACATGTGGCAAATAATGTAAGTCTAAATAATCATTAATCAAATCATTAACGTGTAGACTAAACTAATTGAGATTATAAAATGTATATTTAATAATTAAAATGTGAAATAATGATTCAAACCCAAAAGAAACACAAACTCTATTTCTAAAGAACAGAACTTAATGATTTAAAAAGCATAGCTTTTGTAAGGGAAATATGTATAAATAAGTGAATGCGAATAAGAAGAAAGGGAAGTAACTAGAGAGAAGGTTGAAAATACAGATTCCTCCAGAAGTACAACATCAAGATCCTCAATAACAATAGAGGCTTTAGAAATGAAAGAATATGGTCAGTGTGCTAAGAGGAAGTACCTGTCAACCTTGAATTGTATGGTCCAAAAAAGTTGTTACTGAAAAAAATTCATGTAAAATAAAGACATTTTTAGACAAAGAAACTTTTCTACTCAAAGAACATTGCTGAAAAGAAACTAAGAACATACTTCAAGATGGGTCTGGAAAGCCCATGAGGGAGGAATAGGACACAAGAAGCAAAAGTGAGAAGATAAATTGATAAAGATTGTGTATTAAATTATCACTAATTGCACTAAAACAATGACTCATGTGGCTGCTGAAGGCACAGGATGAAACCAAACTAAAACAGTAGATAGTAATCACCATGCAACCTGAGGGGAGGGGCAGTCAATCTGAATGGATGAACGTGCTCTACCATATTCCCATGATTCAGAAAGAGGGTCAATATTGTTTAATGTGGAACTTTATCAAGCAAGCAAATTAACCATGTCTGACTCCTTAAGAAAAGAACAAAAATAAAATGTGATAGAGAATTAAAAGGAAAAACTCAGCTAGTCATATATTAGGCAAGAGAGGAGGAAGAACACTGCGATACCTGTAATTCAACTACTCTGGAGGCTGAAGCAGGAGGCTTCCTGCACCCTAGCAGTTTGAGGCCAGTTTGGGCAAAATAATAAGAGGGATATGGTGAAGGAGAGGAACAGAGGGAGAGAGAAAGAGATGTAAGTAGAACAGCTTAATGGGGTGGAAAGGCCTAAATGAGGTCAAGGGAAGAGATTGAGTAAAAGAAAGGTGAGAAGAGGGTTAATCAAAATCCAAAAGGGTATGAATAAGTTATATGGAAACCTACATTTTTGGACAATGGCACACCACAAGCCATAGATTGCTGCTAGGAAATTTTCTGTTGCTAGAAAAATTTCAGTGCCAGGGCTGAGATACCTACCAATGAGTTGTTGGCCAAGGAGGACCCTGATGCCCCCAGAACAATGCAGGACATTGCTAAGGCTCTTGGTTTCCCACCAGGAATAGATGGTAAGACCCTATTGCTGAAGACTCCACATGCTTGAGCTGCAAAATCACTTAGAAACCCTGTTGAAGCTGAGCTGGAAACCTCCTCCATGTAGACCAACTGACAGAAAAGCTGGAATAAGCTATGCTACATGCATATCCATGGGAGAGAGAAAAGTCACCAGTGGACATAAACAACAGCGGATACTGCAAGGCTTAAGTTTGGCCAGCCAGGCCAAATGATGCAACTGGTGCAATAGTGGTATATCTGTTATGGGGGAAAGCAACTACTTTCTAATTGAACTGGAGACCTTCTCCATGAGAGGGAATACATGCCTGATACTTAAAACCTATGATGGAGAAAGTCATGAACTCTATGGGTATAATGTCTGCTGGTGTCTGGCAAAATGTATATATCATGCTCACCAAACTGCCCTATAAGCACTTCAATTAATGTTCATACCCATATGTTAATGCTACTCTCACTTTTGGTTAGAGGAGCTTCTCTTTTCAGTCGACAGTGACCTCTGGGATGACTCAAAAGGTAGCATAGTGCTGTGAAGTGACAGAGGAGTGCTCAACACTGAAACATCTCTACCACACCTTCCAAGACTCAGGGTTCATTGCAGAAGGGGCAGAAAGAATGTGTTGCAGTCAGATTCACATTGCTGGCAGAAATCACCCAACAAAGAGCAGCTTGTGGAGCAAAAGAGGTTTATTTTGGCTTTCAGACTTGAGGGGAAGCTCCATGATGGCAGGGGAAAATGATGGCATGAGTATAGGGTGGACATCACCCCCTCACCAACATAAGGTGGACCATAGCAAAAGGAGAGTGTGCCGAACACTGGCAAGGGGAAATTGGCTATAACACCCATAAGCCCACCCCCAACAATACACTGCCTCCAGGAGGCATTAATTCCCAAATCTCCATCAGCTGAGAACCTAGCATTCAGAATACCTAAGTTTATGGGGGACACCTGAATCCAAATACCACAGACTGTACCAGGCGTGGTGGCATACGCCTTTAATACCAGCACTTAGGTGGAAGAGGTGGGAAGACCACTGTGAGTTCAAGGCCACCTTGAGACTACATAGTTAATTCCAGGTCAGCCTGGACCAGAGTAAGACCTTACCTTGAAAAACCAAAAAAAAAAAAAAAAAACAGAATGTAAGAGCCAAAATAAGGGTAGGACTCCTTACAATACATTCTTCCAGACACAAAATGGCCTGGATATCCATGACCTCACAGTGCCTGACACTGCCTACACAAGACCATCATAATAGGAGGAAGATATGATGACACCAACATGAAAGAGAGACTGATTGAGAGGGGGAGAGGATATGATAGGGAGTGGTGTTGTGAAGATGAAAGTGGGGGTGGGAGGGAATTACCATGGTTTATTGTCTATAATTATGGAAGTTGTCACTAAAAATAAATAATTTTTTTAAAAAATGAACATGAGAAAAAAAAGAAAAGAAACATAAGCCCAACCAACATTGATTTCAATAGAACACAATTTCTATTGTGTGGCATGTAACAACTGATCACAAAATTCACATGCAAGAGTAAATGACTAAAACGATGTTGAGGAAAAGGAAGGGATGATTCACCCCTTAAGATATCAAGACTTATTCTAAGCAGGTAGCCATTTTTTAAAAGGTGCTAGTGACATTAGGACAAAGCAAAAGATAAAGAAATAGACCAACTGACCAGAACAAAGACTAGAAATAGTGATGCACATGTGTGAGAACTTGGTACATGATGGTGGTGGCATTATACATCAGTGAAGTACAAATGAATTATTTAATAAATTGAGCTAAGAATACTCTGTGAGTTATACAAAAGGGACAAAACTGGACCCTTATCCAGTTCTCAAAGAAATATATTTTCAATAAATACCTATATATGTAAAGAAAAATCTAATCTCTTAAAAAGAGTAAAGAAAATATCTATATTAGCCAATAACAACATCTAAAATAATGACATAAATATACATGAAATCATAAAACATAAAATCATAAAAAGAGTATTTATACATTTACTACAACAAAAATAGAAATTTCATTTGGTTCACTATTAACAAAAAGGGGACAGGCCCACAGACCTTTAAAACATATAATGGGCTGGAGAGATAGCTTAGCAGTTAAGGCACTTGCCTGCAAAGCCTAAGGGCTCATGTTCAAGTCTCCAGGTCCCACATAAGCCAGGCACACATGGTGATGCAAGCATAAGGCTGCACATGCTCACAAGATGGTGCATGCATCTGGAGTTTGATTACAGTGGCTAGAGGCCTTGACATGCCAATTCTCTCCTGTCCTATCTCTCTCTTTCCCTCTCTCTTAAAAAATACAAAAAGAAGGGATATGAGCACACAGTGTGTGTGTGTGTGTGTGTGTGTGTGTGTGTAAGTATGAATGCATGTGTGTACACATGCATGTGGGGGCCAGAGGACAATCTTGAGTTTTAACCTTAGGTATACCATCCAACTCCTTTTTCTTTCTTTTAATTATTCGTGTATTTGCATGTGTGAATGTACAGGAGAGCCAAGATTTCTTGGCTGGAAAACATACTTGACATATGTGCCACATTTTGCAACTCACTTTACATGGGTGCTGAGAAATTGAACCCAAGCTTGCAGATTTTGCTAGCAAGTACCTTTAACCAGTATCCATCTCCCCATCTCCTTTACCTCACTTTTCATGACACAGGGCCTCTCCTTGGCCTAGAGCTCAACGGTTGGGCTAGATTGCCTAGCAAGTGCTCTCACAAGATCTGCTCTTCTCTCCACCTCCTAAGCGCTGAGGTTACAGACATGCACCACCATGAGAGGGTTCAGGGGATCAAACTCAAGAACTCATGCTCAAGGAGGCAAACCCTTTACCAACCGAGCTACCTGCCCAACCCTCAACTTTCTAAATAAAGTCAAAACAAGATTTTTGAATATTGTTTTAATTGTCAAAAAATTAGTAAATCTGATAATGCCAAGGTTGAATCAGGGCAAGGAATGAGGAAAAATCTACAGAAAACAGGAATACAGTGCCACTGGGAAATATAAAACTTACAATTAAAAAAACTTACAAGCTGGGAGTGGTGATGCATGCATTTTATCCCAGCACTCAGGAAGCAGTGATAGGAAAATCACTGTGAGTTTAAAGCCTGAGACTTCACAGTGAATTCCAGGTCAGCCTGGGCTAGAGCAAGACCCCATCCCCAAAAAGAGATACAGGGTCGGGGGAGAGTTAATCAAAATCTAGAAACCTACTTGTTTGGACAATGATGTACCCAGAAGCCATATATTGTTACTAGAAAAACTTCAGTGCCATGAATGGGATATCTTCCAGTGAGTTTTTGACCAGGGAGGTCTCTGATGTTCCCAAAACATTACAGGCCATTGCCAAGGCTCTTGGTTTCCCACCAGGAATACATGGTAAGGCCCTATTGCTGAAGACTCCACGTATGCTTGGGCTACAAGGTCACTGAGAAACCTTGCTGCCACTGAGCTGAAAACGTTCTCCATGTAGACTAGCTGACAAAAACCTGGAATAAGCTATGCTACATGTAGCTGTGTGGGAGAGAAGTCATCAGTGGAGAAAAACAACAGTGGATACTGCAAGGCTTAAGTTTGGCCAGCTAAGCCAAATGAGCCAATAGGTGCAATAGTGGTATAGCTGTTATGGGGAAAACCAACTGCTGTCTAATTAGACTGGAGGCCCACTCCATGGGAGGGAATGCATGCCTGTTACTGAAAACCTATAACAGGGGAGATCATGAGCCCTAGGAGAATAATGCCTGCTGGTGTCTGGTTAAATGCATATATTATGCTCACCAAACTGCCCAGTAAGCATTTCTCTTAATGTTCATACCCATATATTAATGCTACTCTCACTTTTGGTTAGAGAAACTTCTCTTTGCAGATAGCAGTGACGTCTGAGATGACTCAAAGGGCACTATAATGCTAAGAAGAAGTGACAGAGGAGTGCTCAGCACTGAAACATCTCTATCACACTTTCCAAGGCTTAGGATCCATTGTGGAAGAGGTGGCAAAAAGAATGTAAGAGCCAAAGAAAGGGTAGGACTGTTTACAATGTACTCTTCCGGACACAAATTGCCTTGGATATCCATGACCTCACAGTGCCTGAAAATACCTACATAATACCCTCATAATAGGAGGAAAAGATGATGACATCAAAATAAAAGACAGACTAATTGAGCAGGGGATGCAATATAATGGAGAGTGGAGTTGGAAAGGGGAAAGTGAGGTGGGGGAGGGAATTATCATGGTTTATTGTCTATAATTATGGAAATTGTAAATAAAAAATTAAAAAATATATAAAGTTATAAGACAAAGAGAGAGAGAGAGAGAGAGAGAGAGAAACAAGCTGAAATTCACTAGCAAAGTAATAAATGCCCAAAACCCATGACCCAGCGATGTCAATTCTAGGTACCTAACCTAGAAAACTTCTCACATAGAAGCATAAGAACACTCAAAAGAGATGTGAAGTACTATTTATGACCATAGAAAAGGAGAAACAACGTGTTTGTAAGTAGAGGAACAGTTTAGTAAGCTTCAATACATTCACAGAGTAGAACATTAGTTGAAAGATGAACAAACCCGCATTACCAGCATGGATTCATCTCAAATATAAGACACTGGTGAAAAGGTGTGGTGGAGAATGACATGCAGATTAAACCACCTATAGACACTTCAAAACATAAAGACAGAGCACTTTAGCTTCTGAAGGGTCATAGTAAAAGTTTTTAGAAAGAACTTGGAGGGCTGGAGAGATGGCTTAGCAGTTAAGGTGCTTGCCTGCGAAGCCTAAGGACCCATGTTTGACTCTCTCCAGACCCACATAAGCCAGATGCACAAGGTGACATAAACGCCCAAGGTTGCATATGTTCACAAGGTAGTGCACAGAGTTTGATTGCCATGGCTGGAGACTCTTGCATGCCATTCCCACCCCCACCCCCACCATAATTTTTTTTTAATTAAAAAAAAAAAAAGAACTTGGAACTACCTCCCAACTCCAGGTATGGGAAGATGGGAGAGAAGGGAAGGGCCTTTAATTATAATGGCTTACTTCCTTTACTAAAGAGGAGAGTTCATTAGCAGATATGCAAGCTACTAATATCTAAGTATGTGTGTTATTTTCTGCTCTTTTACACAAATTTGAAATCATTCATAACTAAAAATAAGATGAATCATAGAAAATGGAAAAAGAGGACAGATACTTCCATTTAGAGATTCTGCTCACATGATAGGGTCCTAAATAGGGCCTGGGTCACTCCAAAGACAATTGCTGACCAAAGAAGAAATGTATAGGGCACATGTTGATTTTCAGTAATCAAAATAAATAGATTTGGTCTGGAGATATGGCTTAGTGCTTGAAGCACTTCCTGGCAAAGCCAAAGGGCCCAGGTTTGATTTCCCAGTAGCCACGTAAAGCCAGATGCACAAGGTGACACGTCTAGAGCTCATTTGCAGTGGCTGGAATCCCTGACACTCCAGTTCTCTTTCCCGCACCCCCTCTCCCGCCCCCTCCCTTCTTCTCTCTTTCTCTCTCTCTCAAATAAATATTTAAAATAAATAGATTTTATACGCATACATACAGTAACATCTCACAAAAGAAAAAGCATTATATACAGAAAAATGGGAAGTGTGATTTCACACAAAGTCCTTTAAATAAAATCAATTTATTTTCATGAATAACTATACTTTTCCCATCTTTCTCACTTTGCCTCACAATAGTAAATTTTTTTCCTAACATAGTAGAAGAATACCATAAGCCAATGTTTGGAGAATGCTTGGGTCATGAACTTACCTGACATTCAGTAACCAGCTAAAGTCTGGATTATCAGCCAAACTAGTGTTATGGTAAGGCATTTGTACAACTTCAAGTGATTTTAGGGATTGTGTGATAATTTTACATTTTCTTCCACAAGCTTTCCTGTTTCATGAGCCAGTGAGAAATATGAACTGCCTGAACCCAATATGTGATGTCTGTCATCAATTATAAAAAGTTTTGAAAATTCAAATAATCCCATTTATTTTTTAAAATATTTTTTAAATTTATTTATTTATTTATTTGAAGGGCTATGCATGAGAAAGAGAGAGAGAATATGGCTGCACCAGGGCCTCTAGCCATTTCAAAGCAACTCCAGACACATGTGACACCTTGTTCATCTGGCTTGACATGGGTACTGGGGAACTGAACCTGGGTCCTTTGGCTTTGTTAGCAAGTGCCTTAGCTGCTAAGCCATTTCTCCAGCCCTCCCATTCAGTTAGGTTATAACTTGCCTTGCTTATTTTCATTTAACCCAGTAAAGCATGCATAGGGATATTTAAATAATAGAAGAGCAATGTGATTTAGGACTGGATCCCTTAAAAATGAATGCTTTTTATTCTCCACAAGCTTGGTGCATTGATGTTGTCTTCATTGTAGACAACCATCAGTTTCCTAGAGTCAGTGACAGGACCCTATCAACTCTGAAAAAGATTAATGCACAATGTTGAAAGCAAACACAATGCTACTTGGATTTTGTAGCAAATGGAGGAGAGAGGAAGTTGGGAAGTAAGACAGAATGGAATTAGCTCTTTATGAAAAGCAAAGTACAACCTAGTTGATCAACTAAGTGGCATCAGTCAAGGCAAGTGTACGTCAATAAAACCTGCTAGACAAATGGGTCATGTCTTCATTTGCTGCTATCTCCCATCAATTTAACCAACCTCAGTACTTAACAGCCACTGAAAATCATTCTGGAATTTCTATGCTGAAACATAGACGCAAAATTATCTGCCTTCACTATATTTCCTAAGAAGGAAATGCAAAATAACTACTTGTGATAAACATAGAGTCACAAAATAATGTAAAATATGCAGTTGAATATAGTAATTTTATATATGTGTTTTATAACATAAGCATATAATACAACCCATAATACAGCCACTAGAGAAACGGTGAATGAAGTGACACTAAAAGTACTCTATATTTAGAAACATAAGTATGCATACATCTTTTTCTTATTTAAATAGAACAGAGAGCTCTAATCATAGCAATGTGTGATCTTGCCCTAGAATTTAATATTTTTAAGGCACTGTATTTGATCATTTTTCCTTCACCCTCAATCTTATCATGCAACTTCCTTCTTCATTCAAAGAGATATTTAAGCATTAGTTGGGTTGGAAGATACTGGACACTGGGACTCATAAATGAAGCTAACAGGGCTGGGGAGATGGCTCAGTGGATGAGTATTTGTTGCACAAGCATGAGGATCTAAGTTTGATCCCCAACATCCACAAAAAAGCTGGGTTTGGCTATATATATCTGTAATCCTAGATCTCAGGTGGGAAGTAAAAATAGGAAAATCATTGGGCCTCACTAGTCATTCAGTCTGACTCCAGGTTCAGGGTGAGACTCCATCTCGAGGAAACAGCATGGAAGAGAGAGAGAGCAGGGCACCAACATTCTACTCCAGCCTCTGCATGTGTGTATAAGCACACATCTGTACACCTACACACTTGCATACACCATACATACCACCACACAAAAATAATAACAGCAACAAACATATTTAAAAGGTGGAACTTGGACTGGAAGATTACTTAGTGGTTAAGGTGCTTGCCTACAAAGCCGAAGAATGCAGGTTCGATTCCCCAGGACCCATGTAAGCCAGATGCACAAGGTGTTGCATGTGTCCAGAGTTGGTTGGCAGTGGCTGGAGGCCCTGGCATGCCCATTCTCTCTCTCTCCCCCCTCCCTCCTTCTTGCTCTGAAATATAAGTAAATATAAATATATATTCAAAGGTGGAATTTACAGCTTATCCAGTTAGCTGACCAGGTAATATACAAACAAAACTTGATTATAAATGTATTTGCAACACTGCACCATTTTGCTTTCCTCATCTTTTAATTAATAATTGAAATTTTTAATCTTTTTCAAAATTTGAGTGGCACCAGGATCTCCCACCAATCACAAAATGACCTAACTGCCTCCTTCACTCGGAACTTGATGATGACCCACCCACTCTGCTTTGTAGATTCTCTTACATGCTTTCATCTTGAAAAACTAAAACACACAAAAAAAAGTACTGGGTAAGTCAAGCTCCTGCAATGGAAAATGATTTAATCTGTAGTAACATCTGTGTAATGCACACGAGCAGCCCTGACATTTTATGAATAGGGAAATGAGAGAGCGTGTTAAAGGAGGCTTGACAGCAAGAATGAAAGGCGAAGATTCAACTTAAGCTGTTGAAAGCCTAGCAAGATAAAGACAGGCAGGAGAGAGTCTCCTTAAATGTGATGAAATAAGGCCTGAAGGGAAGGAACCATGGAGAGATTGACGAGTATACTCTTTGAAACACAAGATGAATGTGTTCAGCCTGACAGTAACATGTGGTTAAATTAATCAAAGTACCAATAGTCTTAAACGGTGGGAGAGAATACAGATTTATGCAGCCATCATCTTTGATGGTAGGTGTGAAATTTGAGATAGATCAGAGAGGTGGAGCTTTTGAGATAGATTGTTATGATTACGTAAGGTTCTCATATCATGTGAACATGACTAGATATTGCACTGTCTGCTCTGCTTGCCTTGTGCTGATTTCCTGTACTTAAAAATTTTTTTAATGCAATTCATACTGGTATTGATTACCCAATGATAATATTTAATTTTAGGTGATTTTCCTTTTGTAATTTTTAATGATGAATTTCTGAAGGCAAAATTTCTCAGAGTGGGCTGGGAAGATGGCTCAGAGGGAAAGAGTACTTACTATACAAGCATGAGGACGTGAGTTCAAACTCCGGCACATACATAAAAAGCCAGGCATGGCTGCTCATGCCTATAACCACGACACTGAGGAAAGCAGAGACCAGGGGATCACTGTGACTCCCTGGCCAGCCAGCCTAACTGACAGAGAGCTCCGGGCTTAGTGGAAGACTGTCTCTGGGAGATAAGGGGGAAGAATGATAGAGGGAAACACCCCACATCTTTCACTGGTGTCTATAGTGTGTACATGGGGTTTACATATCTGCACATACACACATGCATTCAACATAAACATGTCATGCATACTATACACACACAAAAATTAAAAAAACAATTTCAGAGCAAGCTTATTTAAAATGAATAAATCAACAGTTCTGTCTGTCCAGCTCTTCCTCTCTCATCTCCAAAGGCATACTGTAGCCCCTGATAAACTCACTAAGCTCACCCTTGGCTTTCTCTTAATCCAAGCAGCTCGGTGTAACAGGACTGCTTCCCAGGATGCCCAGGTGCCAGAAGTTCTACACATTGAGGAGATTATCAAAGCAAAGACCACATACAAATATTTCCAGAACATTCCCTAGGGTAAGCATTGGCATCAATAAGCCCTTAGCTAACTGATATGGCCACCTCACTGAAACATCATCTGAATGTATGTACTGCTGAAATTGCATCACATGCCATCGAGGTCCTCCTGCTCAACCTTCCAACTGAGACCCAACCTTTGAACATAGTAATCCCACAAGACTTGTGGGCAATAGTGATCCTGTAGCATCTGTACTTTTTTTTAAGCTCCTGATGTGGTGACTGCTTCATTCGTCTCTTTCCTCTGAGCTCCCCACAGAGAATCTGCACTGTAGTGGGAAGATATGGTTCTTCATACATTAAACTACTCCACGCATGGTGCCCTTCACCTTCAGCCCTACCATTAAACATTAGTAATGATGACAGAAGAGAGCCAAGAAGTGGAACAGTGGAGGTGGAGGAAGAGTAGAATCCTGTTTGAAAAGCACAGAGGTTAAACCCTTCCTGTTGTGGGTTCATCACTTTTCTCCTAAGAGGTGGATTTGGAAGACAGTTGCTCACCATGCTTCTCCTAATAGTCCTTGACACTGTGGAGGACAGTTAGTAAGTCACCTCTAAACCTTCTCAATTCCCATAATCCTGATTCCATTCATCCTTTTTCATCAGTGCTGTTTTCCAACCCGTTAATCATTTTCATTGCTCTCCCCTGGACCCTATCCAAGTTCTTCACGTATCTTTAAGCCTCTGTGAATTATGTGACCGGTTTATAGCTATGATAATCCTGCATGGTGAAAAAGGTAGAATCTCATCACAACACACTATAAATGCACACGGGGAGAGGCAAGGATAAAGGAGTAGTTTGACTATTTAGAAAATTTCACAGCAAATATGATATTCATTGATGTATTTAATCTTTTTATAACTATTCTCAAATAGACCACATCATAATATTCTGAGCTATAATTTGAGTCTATATTTTACATGTATGTCACTGTAGTGATAATCTGCACCTGGTTCTTTTCACTAATTGAAAGAAAAGCCTACATTTTCCAAAGGTTGGTTGCCTTTTGAGTAAAAAAATAAAATCGCCTGTTAATTACAAAGAAATACTTCCCACAGCACCTATGAGAAAGAGACAGGATCATATCTTTGAAATTGCTAATGAAGATCCTGTCTATGGCTTTTTAACACGAGACTGACTGATCCTAGCCTGAACACACTGGTTGTTTAGGCATGTTCTCACAGTCAAATCTATAAACAGAAGTGCCTGAGATCCAAAGCAACTAGCCAGGTACCACTTATGGGAGGTGGCATAGCACAGTGATGATGACTGGTGACCAGCCATGCACAAACTGAGAACATTCAGCGACTTGGGACCCTTTAATTCTCAGAAAGAGCAACATGCCTTACACAACTGACTTGGTCACCCAGCCATGTGAAGTGTGCAGAACTGTGGCCGAAACATATGGCGAGTGTGACACTACCAGAAAAAAGATGCTCGGGCACCAGCTCTGAGCCTTGAGCAGGGAGAGTGAAAGTGAGGGTTGGTTTCTGTGTGTGCTAGTGGTCGTGCAAGCCAGAGGTTGGCATCAGGTATTTCCTTCAATTGCTTTCCAATGTACTTACTGAGGCAGGATTTCTCACTTGAACCCTGAGCTCACTGATCCTAGCTCACACACGAGTTTGGCCACAGATACATTGCCTCAAATTCCTGAGCACTGGGATTACTGGCAGGCCACCATATCCACCCAGCAATTATGTGGGTACTGGGAATGAAAGCTCTAGTCTTCATGGTTGGGACTGCTCAGGCATTCAGCATCATGGACTGAGTAGCTATTGGGTTCTCAGCCTCTCCAGCCATTGTTGACCTGTGCAGCCCATATCCTGTCAGCTAATCTCATCAACCCCCTTTGTGATACATATTCATTCTATCAGTTCTGTACCTCCAGGGAACACTGACTAATATATATTTCTGTTCCTCAGGTATGAATTTAAGATATAAGGGTCTCCTCAAGCAAATATAGCATAGTGATTAAGAAAAAATACAGAAAAAGGAAAATAGTCTGGTTGAGGGCAGATCTCACCACTGTGGACAATGATGGGGGTCTGTAGGGTCCAGCAAGAGTTAAATGGGGTCCGTGGATAGTCAGTGCCTCTGAAAGTCTTAAAGATTCCTTAAAACGATATACCCATATGCATATTTGGAAATTCATTCCAATATCAGGACCAAACATTCATGTGGAAATTATTATTATCACTTGGCTCCAGGCTTCGGTTTAAGCATGTGTGGTGCTAGTAACCTACAAGAGTGATTTCCTCACATTTTTCTCAAACTGCCTTGCTCATTTTAAGGATTGACATTATCCATATCTCACTAGAGGTCAAATGAATTGTCAACTTTATGTGTTTTGTGGGAAGCCCATTCCATTGCTTCCTTCAGGCAGGCTGCTCTTTGCCAGGGTTATCGGCAGACAGGCTGTTGCTGTGGCCCCTTGTGCCAGGCCCTCTTCCTGACTGGCCACTTCCCCTCTGGCTGGAGATAACCCAGCAATGACTCTGAATTCCTTCATATATCTGACCCCATCTTCATCATAAAGCCTTCCCCAGATCAAGGCTGAACCTAAGCATTCCCATATCTTCTTGGTTCATTCCCAAGATCCCAAGTTGACTTTTGGTTGAACTTCAATGGAAAAATCCAAGGGATGTGACAATAAGAAGGAAAGCAATGATTTTCCCCCTTGTTCCACTCTCTAAGCCAATAGTAATGGATAGTATAGGTAACTGGTGACTAATGAATTGTTTTCTTTGAAGAATATACAATGGACTATAGTCTTTAAAACACAATTAGGCACAGACTTCAACAAAGATTCTGACTCTCACCTTTACATTGCCAGTCTCTAAGAAAGTCTCTCACTGCCTCTAAGAAAGTCTGCAAAATCACACTGTGTTAACGTGGGCAGAATCTTTATTCCTTTGATACTGCTCTCATCGCACAGTTCCTGCTTGACTTCTGCCTTCTAGTTCCCCATACAGTCAGTAAGCAAGGCCTGCAGATTCTTCGCACACTGTGCTGCCGCTTCTATTCCTAAAGGCATACCCTTGTCCAAGTCCTTATTTACTCAAAGTGTTTCTTTACAATAGCGTAATAACTCTGAAGCCCCCAAGGTTATCTCTCCTACAATTCATGTGTATCTGCACCAAGTGAAACACCTGTAAGCGTCATTTTGATTGCAACTCTTCACATTTCAGACATTCTAGAGGTTTCCTAGTATAGCTAAATAAAGTTAATGCATATAAAGTCCATGTGTTTGTTGAGTGAATCACAAAAAAATTCCATGTGTAAGTCATAGAAACTAAATTGCTATGACAAAAGTATCATGCAGACATAATCCAAAAAGCCAGAATTAAAACTTCATTGCCAGTCTCTGAACAGAGAGTGACATGCGTCTATTCACACCATCACAAGGTCCTGATGGCAGCAAGCAACTGCTGAAGAGCCGTCCAGGAAAAGAATGAAGAAAATTCTCACTCAAGCCGGGCGTGGTGGCGCACGCCTTTAATCCCAGCACTCGGGAGGCAGAGGTAGGAGGATGGCCGTGAGTTCGAGGCCACCCTGAGACTCCATAGTGAATTCCAGGTCAGCCTGAGCTAGAGTGAGACCCTACCTCGAAAAACCAAAAAAAAAAAAAAAAAAAAAAAAAAAAAAAAAAAAAAAATTCTCACTCAAGAGGGACTCTTAAAATCATGTTCTTACATGTACACATATAAGCACACATACATGTGCTTGTGCATACATGCACACACATACACAAGCACTATAAAAGATAGTCCAATAGAAAAGATAACTTTTTTAAAAGACACAGAAAAAAAGAGAAAACAAAGACACAGAAAAAGACCTACATATGGGAGCTGTAGAGATGGCTCAGCAGTTGGGGTACTTGCCTGCAAAGCCTAATGACCCAGGTTTGATTATCCAGTTACTCACATAAAGCTGGATGCACAGTGGTGAATGCATCTGGAGTTCGTTCGCAGTGGCTAGAGGCCCTGGCATGCCAATTTTTCTTTCTTTCTTCTCTCCTCCCTCTCTCTCTCTCTCCCCTTGCAAATAAACTTTTTACATGGGTACCGGGGAAAGGAACCTGGATCCTTCAGCTTCACAGACAAGCACCTTAACCACTAAGCAATCCGTCCAGCCTGCAAATAATTTAAAAAGTAAAGGTCTACATATGGATGATGATGAGACATCAGACTGGCACAGAAGTTTCCCTCTTGGACTTCTAGATAGCTCTCCTCTGGGAGAGACTCTAACTGCTACACCCTGGGACCCCATTCTTCAGCTTGAAGTTTCTTCTCAGCAGGGGGAATTGAAGGAGCTATAAGAAAATAGGAGAAAGCTAGCTTTTTTCAGGCAGTTAGTTAGGGACAGAAGCCCAAAGATGGAAAGGGGGATGCCATTCTATCCATGGTGGCAAAAGTAAAACTTGGGCCTGATCCTGCCTTGCCAAGGTGTCTGCCAGTGACATGCCCAGCGGAACCTTTGTTACTGCTTCAGCTCAGCCTCCCTAGATCAGCCCTCTGAGTCCCCCAACCAATCCTCCTAGGTGCCCCTTGAGTAAGAACCAATCAGGTCTTTGCTTACACCCCTGAGCTAGATGATGAGGTCACCCTACTTGGATTTATGAACCCTATAAAGGAGATTACCCACATGGCCTAACCTCTTTTTTTTCTCTTCCTTTTGCCCGTTGACCTGACCTTGGACATCCACCTGAGTCTGTTTCTCCTTCCCAGTCTAGCTGGGACCAGCCTGAGTAGAACCAGCCTGGATAGAAAGGGGGAATACTTACCTTAGCTTGGGTGTTTTTCTTTTTTTCTTCTCTGCCATGTTTTGGGTGTACCCTCTCACTTTGATTAAATGTAAGATTTATCTTTGATCTCTGATCCTTCACTATTTCTTAATCCTTTCTGGTCTGTTATTTGAAGGGGCTTCTAGGTTTGAACTCCCACATGTGAGTGGAATTGCCCCAGCCTTTTCCTAGATACCAATTTCCTCTAAATAAACCTCATGAGTTATGATTTCTTCCTAAATAAACTCAATAATTTATTAACAGAAAGATGACTTTTAACAATAGAAATAACTACTAAATCTAAAAAAACTTTAAATAATGATATGTAAAGTACTCAAGGAGAAAAATAAGGATTAACATGAACAAATAAAATGAAGAATATTCCACAAAACAATAATGAGAAAAAAAAAACTAATTAGGGCTACAGGGATGGCTTAGCAGTTAAAGTGCTTGCCTGCAAAGCCAAAGGAGCCAGGTTCAACTCCCCAGGACTCACATAAGCCAGATGCACAAGGTGGCACATGTGTCTGGAGTTCATTGGCAGTGACTAGAGGCCCTGGCATGCCCATTATCTCTCTCTCTCTCTTTCTCTTGCTCTCTCTCAAATAAATAAATAAATCATTTTTTCAAAGAACTAATTTGAAATCTTGAAATGGAAAAGTATGCAATAATATGAGCAAAACATAATGTGAATAAAGCAGATAGACTGACAGCTTCCTCCAGTGAGATGGTGGTAGACCTGAGGAAACTTAAAATTCATCAAAAATTCAGAGGGGCCGGGCGTGGTGGCTCACGCCTTTAATCCCAGCACTCGGGAGGCAGAGGTAGGAGGATCACCGTGAGTTCGAGGCCACCCTGAGACTCCATAGTGAATTCCAGGTCAGTCTGAGCTAGAGTGAGACCCTACCTCGGAAAACCGAAAAAAAAAAAAAAAATTCAGAGGGAACAGGGAGCTCAACACTAAAGTAACTTATAACATGCCCACCAAGGCTCAGGAAACATTGTAGAAGAGAGAGGTGGGACACCACAGGGAGACGGTGTGCATCCTGAGGCATTGTTCATACACACACACACAGAGAGAGAGAGAGAGAGAGACTGACTGGTACATTCATGACCCCATGAACTCCTGATGAGAATATGACCAATGTACAATATGTTTACACTGTAAAGTTCATAATACAAAAAAATCAGGATTGGAAAACAAAGAATACATTTTTCTAAAAAAAAAAACAATTAATAATAAGCAACAGTTCTTTATAACCAATTATGGAAACAGTGTGGCATCTCCAAACCAGACACCACTGCATTTAATCATGGTTTTATTTATAGTTGTCAAAGTAACACTTAACAATTTAAGAATAAAATAAGGACAAAAGGTTTAAAATAACTGCATAAAATATTAGGAAATGTTTAATTATCAGACCCTAAGAACCTACGAATAAATGTTATGAGATTACATTTGAAAGCTAAGTTTGGGCTAGAAAGATTGTTCAGTAGTTAAAGGTTCTTGCTTGCAAAGCCTGATGGTCTGGCTTCAATGCCCCAGTATCCAATAAATCCAGATGCACAAAGTCGCACATATATCTGGAGATTTTGCAATGGCAAGAGGCCTGTAATGACCTGTCTCTTCCTCTCTCCTTCTCTCTTCTTTCCTTAAAAATAAGTAAATTAAAGATGCTTTTAAAAATTAAGTAAAATTGGGTGTGATGGCACATGCCTTAATTCCAGCACTCAGGAGGCAGAGGTAGGAGGATTACCTTGACTTTGAGGCCACCCTGAGATTACATAGTGAATTCCAGGTCAGCCTAGGCTAGAGTAAGACCCTTCTTCAAATAATAATAATAATAATACAATAATAAAAAATTAACTAAACTTTAGGGAGCTTGAGAGATGGTTTAGTGATTAAGGCACTTGCCAGAAAAGCCAAAGGACTCAGGTTCGATTCCTCAGTGCCCAACTAAAGCCAGGTACACAAGGTGGCGCATGCATCTAGAGTTCATTTGTAGGGGCTAGAAGCCCTAGTGCACCCATTCTCTCTGTCTCTATCTCTCTCTTTCTCAAATAAGTTAATTAAATATATTTTTTTAAATTCACTGAACTGGATGGAGTGCCTCTCTATAAAAGTTATTGATGACATTTGGCCAAGCGTTTCATGACAGTTCTGGACTAGGCAATCTCATACTCCACTTTCTTTTTTCCTAATCATTTTTTTTAAACTCCAATCTTTTATTAATTATTCATCTTATAAATAAATTATACAGATGAAATTGGTTCATGTCTAAATATAAAAAATATTTTAAATATACAAAGAAAACTGAATTAAACATTAAAATTCTGATTACTTCAAATAATGGTATGTATTTCTGAGTAACATGAGTATGAATGATACTTTCTGTTCCAACTCCTTATACTTTTATTACCAAAATAACAACAGGCAAAAACAAATGTTTAAAATTTTAATGTTTTTCACACTAATCTATCTTAAAAGGAGTCAATTACTAGGCAATTATATAATTTTAAAGGAGACTTTCAAAGTACAATGTATGTCTTCCAATATAAAAGTAGTTTAAATTGATTGGATATTACATTTAATTATTCATCTTAATATATAACTCTTAATGTTATATGACATGTTACTTTTATATAAAAAAAGACTGAGCTCAATCTGGTTATACAAACCAAACTCTTCTACCCATACATTGAAGGCCATCAATAAAGTCTCAGTGGGACTGGAGAAAAGTTCTAATAGCCCAAGGAAAATCAATTTATTCTTAATTGAAACAGAAAATAAATTGAATTTGATCACTTTCCAGACTTTTATAAACTCAGTGTATTTTGTCCATGGAATCTTTCAGAGTGTAACTTACTTTCCTGTCATCAGCCTGTAGTGAAGTACCTTATGCTACTAGGGCCCTTCAAGATTAATGAAAACATTCAGAAGTGTTATTTTCATATTACCAGGTATAATTGAATAATTCTGAGGTTTGGTTTACTTGGAAACTGAGCACACAGGCCTGCACTGAGGGAAGTGGATGCATAGATCACATCATTCTTCATAACTCCATGTAACTTCCCATTTCCTGCATCTCATTTTTGTATTGTACCACTAGAACTAAAGACCTCAAAACAGACATGTGAATTTAACAAATGGTTGGGTGGGGGGGTAAAAGCATGGCTACTGAATTTCCTAATAAAAATACTGAAGATCATTTTATACTAAAGCTACAATGATATTTACTTAGCACCCTAATCTTCATCCATTAAGAATTAAAGCAGAGGGTTGGACGAGTGGCAGAGTGATTGCCTAGCATGTGTGAGACCCTGGGTTAAGTATCCTGAACAGGTAAATAGAGGAGAAGAGGGGAAGGAAGAGGAGAGGAAGGAAAGGGAGATGCAGAAAGAAATAAAACTTTCAACCTTTCTTATTAAAGCCCACTTTTTAAAAAAAATTTTTGTTTATTTTTATTTATTTATTTGAGAGTGACAGAGAGAGAGAGAGAGAAAAAGAGGCAGAGAGAGAGAATGGGTGCACCAGGGCCTCCAGCCACTGCAAACGAACTCCAAATGCGTGCACCCCCTTGTGCATCTGGCTAACATGGGTCCTGGGGAATCAAGCCTCGAACCGGGTCCTTAGGCTTCCCGGGCAAGCGCTTAACAGCTAAGCCATCTCTCCAGCCCTAAAGCCCACGTTTCTACAGAGATTTGGAAATACTCATTTGAATAATGCAAACAAAATCATTTGAGAGCCATTTCTTTTTAAATATTTTATTTACTTATTTACTTATGTATTTGCAAGCAGAGAGAGAGAGAATGAAATTGGGCGTGTCAGGGTCTCTAGCTGCTGCAAACGAACTGCAGATGCATGTGCTACTTTATGCATCTGGCTTTACATGGGTACTGTGGAATTGAACTCAGGTCATTAGGCTTTTCAGGCAAGTGCCTTAACCACTTAGCAATCTCTCTAGCCCTTAAATGCCATTGTTACAAATTCCTCTTGTTATTTCTAATTCAAGATTCAAGGCTATTATCAACATGAAGTCGTCCCACTTATGTCACTAATAAGATGTGCTACTTTTTGAGTGAGTGTGTGTGTGTAGTATGTATGTATGTATGTATATATGTATGTTCATATGCATGTGAGTTCAAGTGTGTGCAAGTTCATATGCAAGTCAAAGGTTGGCATCAGGTGTCTCCCTCATTTGCTCTCTGATTTATTTACTGAGGCAGGTCTCTCACTTGAACCCAGAGCTCACTGAGTCAGCTAGTCTAGCTAGCCAGCTTGCCCTGGGGATCCCCTGTCCCCACTTCCTAAGCACTGGCATTATAGGCAGGCCACAACACCTACCCAGCAATTATGTGGGTGCTAGAGATGGAAACTCCAGTTCTTGCTAGGATGGATCCACTCCACTGAGCCATCTCCCCAGCTCCTGTATTCATTTTTGGTGGCTACTTTGATCCTCTGGGTGTGATAGTTAAATTCTGTTGTCAACTTCATCAGATCAGGAATCAAGAGACAGGCCTCTTGGGCAGGTCTGAGAGGGTTTTGCCAAGAATTAACAAAGGAAGGGCAGCCCTTCTAGTTGTAGACTATACATCAGGAGGTTTTAGGAGAACATGGGACCTCTTGCTGGGCTGCCCATGCTACTCGCTAGTGTGTGTATTTGTCCTGTTACTGCTACCCATGAATTAGGTGAGCAGCTTCATCAGCCTTCCAACATGGACAGAAGACCAGCAGCTCTCCAGGAACCTCCAGGCCTTCAGTGCCAGATTGGGGCTGTGGAGTCATCCAGCATTGCCGACTGAGAAGGTAACAGATTGTCAGGCTCTCCAGCCTACAGATAGCTATTGTTGGACTGCCCAAGCCACATTCTATAAACTAATCCAATAAAACCCCCTTGATAATACATATTCTATTGCTTCTGTTCCTATAGAGAATGCTGACTCAAATGCTGTGTTAGCTAGAAGTTTTTAATCCTTAAGTAGAGAATGAATTCAAGATTTTAACTAGGAATTCATAATCATGCTTTCTTTTCAATGTTGTAATTATGTTTCAGGATATAAAGGTTTTTTTTAGAAGTAACTACATAATGGGATATCTGAGCAAGCCATTAAAAATCCAAGGTTTGTGCCAACTATTAACTATTACTATATTAAGCAAAATCCACAAGGAATAACTGATAACAATTATGCTACACAGGGCAATAAACTTTATTTAGCATCTCTACATAATCAATATTCACAAATTGTGGAAAAAGCAGCATTGTCAATGACCCTTGCTATAGATGCCATCCATTGTTTTCTTATATACCAGGATCTCCTTCATTTACTACAGTGGTCTGACTTTCTTTTGAGGACTTTTGCCTCTTATTCACAGGACATGGACACACAACACTGTCAGCAGTCCATCCTTTTCCTAGACATTGGCAAGCCAGCTAAATTGGGCCAAACATAAAGGAATCATAAAGACATCAAAAATATGTAGAGATTTTCTTTTGGTGGTAGGGTGCAGATCAGATTCACATTTTCACCTGTCTAATGTCTCCACACTTCTTAGTATTGTCATGTTTGACTTCAAGTCTGTGCACTTCTTGTTCGATTTCATGAAATTTTCTTTTGCTAAGTTAGCCCAGAACATTTCTGTTGATTGCTACCAAAGAGCCCTGAAATATCGTTTTCCATATAAGATGCATACATGTTAAACAACTCCTCAGAGGTCCTCAACAAGCAAGAGAATAGTGATTGCAAGACTTCTGATCCAGTGTTCTTCCCCTCTCACACAGGTAAGGGTGATCCCTGCACTTTGTAAGCATGAGCTTGATTTGCAATGGTGCGAATAGCTTTAAAGGTTGTAGGGCTGGGGAGATGTAAAGTGTTTGTGGCATACGCACACAGAACTGAATCAGATCGATGAAAAAATAAAAAAGCTGAGCATGGTGGCACACACCTATAATGCCAGCCATGAGAAGGCAGAGACAAGAGAATCCTTGGGGTTTTCTGAGTAGTTCAGGTTCAAAGAGACACCTTGTCTCAAGACAATAAGGTGGCAAGCAATAGAGGAAGACACAGACATTGACTCCTGACCTCCGTGTGTGCAGCACAAGGTATACATGCACCACATATGCAAAAAGATTTGAAATTTCAGAGGGAATTGCCTTTCAGAGACATAATAGAATAATCTAAGTTTAGTTAAGAATGTTCATAGAACTTTAAAAAATATTTATTTATTTGTTTGTTTATGAGAGAGAGGGAGAGGAAGAGGAACAGGCAGATAGAGAAAGAGAATAGGCATGCCAGGACATCCAGCCACTGAAAATGAACTCCAGACACAAGCTTCACCTTGTGCATATGGTTTACATGGGTGCTGAGGAATCGAACCTGGGTCCTTAGGCTTCACAGTCAAGTGCCTTAATTACTGAGCTACCTATCCAGCCCTAATTGAAATTTTAAAGACATGCCATGTACTTCCCTTAGTGTTATGTATTTTGGGCATGTAGTGTGTGTGTTTATGTGTGTGTATGTGTATGTGTGTGTAATGTGTATGCATAGCATAGTGTATGCACATGTGTGTGCAGTTGCACACATTCAGAGGCCAGCAAACATCAAGTGTCTTACTCTGTCACTCATCCTGGATGTTTTTTGAGACAAAGTCTCTCACTGAGCTTAGAGCTGCCATTTTGAGTCAGCCTGGCTGGACAGCCAGACCCACCAATTCTCCTGCCTCTACCTCCCTCAGGAATGAGGCTACAGGCATGGTCACACCCAGCTGTTTATGTGGGTTCTGGAGATTGAACTCAGGTCCTCATGCTTGCACAGCCAGTGCTCTTACCCCCGAAGCCATCTTCTCAGCCCCCTCTCTTGGTGATATTTTCAAATTTGTTTTGCTGTTATTATAATGTTTTGAGACAGGATCTTGCTCTGTAGCTGAGGATAAACTTGAACTCACTCTGTAGGCCAGGGTGGCCTAGAATTTGCAACCATCAGCCTCCTGTGAGTTGGTATTATAGTTGTGTACAACTACACCAATATTTCAAGTTTTTATGAGAAACAAATTTACCGTTTGTACTGGATTGTCAATACCTAATGTTGACTGATGTTTCTAAATACTTCTGTTTTGAATTCAAATATATAAAAGAAAGCACAAAGGATAATGCCAACTTAGAGAAGAACATTCACAATAATGAGGGCTACCATTCTCTGAGTAGTTGCCAATGTAAGAACTAATTACAAAGTAAGTATGAAATAATTTATTGGCCCATATTTATATAATGCCTTTAAATCCTCACAACAGCTTTGTAGGGTGAGGGTACATATCCCATTTTATAGTACGAGAACTGGAACTTACAGATGTTAAGTAACTTGACCAAGTTCACATACCTGAAAAATAATAAAACTGCAATGTAAAGCTCTCATTCTTTCCATGAATTCTTACACCCTCTCAGAAACACTGAAGAGAATGTCAGGATATAGCCTTCTCCCTTCAATTCCCAAAGACTTAGGCAAAGAAAAGATTAGTGACATCATTAGATTCCGAACAACTAGTACTGCACAAATCATAGTCATAGCAAACTATGTGTGTCTGCACAATTTGGAAAATCAGTATAGATGTGTGTTCAAAGAGATTCTTAATACTACAATGACTGAAGACCCAAAATTTACCCCTATTTAATGCAGTGATTTGAGCCAGAAAAGCTTTACGTATTTTTTAAAATCCAGAAATCTTTATTTTTAGATTTACAAGGAGAAAGGGGCCTTCATTTTCTCCCCTAGAATTCTTTACCCTCCTGGCGTGACACATTCCTCTTTAAGAAGTTTAACTTGTATCAATCAAAATTTCTATTTTAACAGATGGACATCTCAAACATAATGTGCCACCCTTTGCAAAAACTGCCTATTCCAATAGTGAGTGCAAAAATAGTTAAGTTATGTGGACTATTTCTTTAAAACTTTCAGCAGCTAAGAAAAAAGAGACACACCTAAGCTTATTTTTTCCATCTGGCTCCAAAATGTTAGTTCATGGGCAAAGTATATGTATTTGTATTGGCAAAAAGAAGTGTATGATTTCCAAACATCACCTAGTAGCGCTGTAATATAGACCATAGAGCTAATGAGGCATGGTGGTGAATATCGTTCTTGTAATAGTATCAATTGTTTCAATATGTAAAGTCTGTTTTAAACTATATGTTAAATCTCTGCTCAGGTCTAGCCATCCTAAAAAATGAATCCTACAAGTTACTAATTGGCTTAAGCATACAACCATCTCTGAAAATATATAAAAAGGCACATCCTGCTTAAGATGTCTCAGGGAAAAAGTGACAGAGCTCTCAAAAAATATGCCTTTTTTGAAGTTGAGTGATTATACAACCTAGTGAGGGTTTATCCAGACTTGCTACTTGGCTGTTGATGGGGGATGAGAAGGTGGCTCCATCTTGCTGTGACCTCATTTCCCTCTGGGATTCCGTCTCCATGGGGATGTTAAAAATCAAGCAACTTGTATCAGTAAAGCATGTGATGAAGATGTTCTCAGATGTAATTCACACATATGTGACTATAATGTTTTTCCTACTTGACTGACTACTATATTCCTCATAAGGTTTTTGTACATCTTAAAATTTTAAGTTTGGCTGATGCAATAGCTCAGTCAAAAGTTTTCCTTGTATGGACAAGGCTTTGGGTTCCACCCCAGCACTCCAAGGAAAAAGAACTACATAAGCTATTATGTATACCTAGTGATTATTCCACAACACTTTACATTTTATGTATCATTTAAAGAATCATTATCATAGTACAATATTTGTTTTTGGTTCATATCAATAAAACCACCCCTGTCACCAGTCTGGCTGCCCGAATAAGTCTTGTAGGGTCCTGTCAAAGGATAGCAATGGCAAGGAATTGGTATGGTAGATCCTTGTCCATTATGATTCTATCTGGGAATATCAGAATTTGTTTGCACATGTAAGTAAGGTGTTTCATGTTATAAATGTATATTATGTAAAGTAATTCTCTTCCATAAAGTGATTTATGATCCCAGCGCTGCAAAAACCATCATATCCTCAACATCAGCATGTATGTAAGACATGTGAGCAGTAGCTGCCTGATTGCATGTGCATTTTGGCCCCTGCAACTAATTCTTGGTCCAAAAGGAAGAGTTCTTCCAAAAGATAGGGATGTGGGGAGGGAAAGTGACTCATGAATGTTGTATAGCATACTAGAGCTCCCTGGCTAAAATAGCAGACCTGACTCCTTCTATTTATGGTCTCACTCTTTGTACCACATCTAGTAATCAATGCAAGATCCTCTACTCACACAGTATTAACAATTAAGGTTCCATTTTATCACAAGTATATGGTACCTTAGAATTTTCAAGATAGTAAAAAACTTAGTCTAAGTCTTTTCCTACTTCTAAAGCAGGAATTTGTGTTAATTTATCACGTTAATTTGTTGACCTTATACTGTGTGATGGTTTAAATCTGAAATGTCCCCCGTAGGCTCAGGGACTGGGTGTCAGTGTCCAGTTACTCTGAAGTTATTCTCCAGTTATTCTGAAGGCATGGGAGCTTTAGGAGATAGGTCTGGCTTGTTCAAGTAGGTCACTAACATGGGACTTTGAAGGTTTTACCAATCCATCCCTTGTTCTAGCCTGATCTCTGCATTTCCTGTTCTACTACAATCAATGTCATAAGCTTCTGGCACATAGTCCCACCACCACAGACTCTGCTATGCTGTCCCCATCATCATAGACTGCAACTCTCTGAAAACAGGAGCCAAAACAAATCATTCCTCCCTGCCATTGACCTGCCAGGTCATCTGGTCACAGTCTAGTTCTTGTTTTCCACCTTTTTTTTATCACCTTTACCAGGGTATAATTGACAAGTAGAAATCATCCATAGCAAAGGTACACAACTTGATATTTTGGAACCTATAACAATATGGAGATCATATCCATATCAATAGATGCCAAAATTCTATATGAAAACTTATGTGAAATGATTACTGCCATCAAACTGGCTAATATAACCCATCATCTCACAAAATGACTGTGTGTGTTAAGAACACTTAGTAAGTATCTTCTCAGCAAATTTTAAGTATGGAATACATCATTATACCCCTCATACATGGCGTGCAGAACCCATGGATCTTGCATACTTAAACTTTTCATTCTCCATGTTTCAAAACATGCTTACCTTTGGGTAAGCATGTTGGTGGATAAGGAAAGAACCATGTGGGAACCTTTGAAGGCTACATGTGAGCATGCTTCTCCCTGCATAAAAATCTTCTGAAACTGAGAGCTATTTCTCCATCTTTGTCTGCGAGCATGTGTGTGTGTGTATGGAGGCCAGAGGACAACCTCAGGTTCACTCCTCAGGCACCTTCTACTTTTTTAAAAAAATACATTAATGTTTTTATTTTTTTAATTTAAATTTAACTTAATTTATTTATTGCAATCACAGAGATAGAGAGAGGAGACAGAAAGAATGAGTGTGTCAGGGCCTCCAGCCACTGGAAATGAACTCCAGACGCATGTGCCCTCTTGTGCATCTGCTTATATGGGTCCCAGGAATCAAACCTGGGTCCTTTGGCTTCGCAGGCAAGCGTTTTAACCACTAAGCCATGTCTCTGGCCCCTAATCTTTTTTATTTACATTCATATTTGAGAAAGAGGCAGAGAGAGAAAGAGGGAAATAGGCAGACAGAGAGAGAGAGAGAGAGGTCATGCCAGGACCTCCAGCAGCTGCAAACGAACTCCAGAAGCGTGTGCCTCCTTGTGCATCTGGCTTATGTGGGTCATCGAACCTGAGCCCTTTGGCTTTGCAGGCTAGTACCTTAACTCCTAAGCCATCCCTCCAGCCTATCCTTCCACCTTTTGTGAAGCAAAGTCTCTCTCACTGGCCTGGAACTCACCCAGCTGGCTATACTAACTAGCCAGTGAGACCCAAACATCTACCTTATCTCCCTCCACCTCCCCAGCCCTGGGACTGCAAGTACGTACCACCACACAGGGCCTATTTTATGTGGATTCTAAGAATCACACTCAGGTCTTCATGCTTGCACAGCAAGTACTTTACCAGCTGAGCCACTCCCCATCACCCTTCCCCATCTTTTTCAGGAGGGTGTACCAGTGGCATTTGAAAGACTCTTGCTGCCTCCCTTGCAGTCGGCGGTAGCCTTACATCAGTCAGAGGAAAGAGTATCCCCACAGTCCATCATTAATCTGCCAATTCTCCCTCCAAACAAGAGGGACAAGAGCTCACTAATTTGAAGATCAAAAAGCCACTTGTCCATTATATAATTGGAATGAAAGGCAAAATGTTACCATTCTGAAGAGCACAGTAATTACTAGCTGTTAATTGCTCTCTCGTGGTGGCTCAATTTTAATTAAAAAGAACAGCTCGTTGCGGGCCGATAAGCAATAGTGGAGACCACTGGTTTAATCAACAAAGCAGAAAAATTTGTTTCTGCTGCAGCCAACAACAGCTTCAGAAATCTTCAGATGTCCAATTGAGATTAAAAACTGTCTATTTAGTGCAGTCAGATTTTATTTTGACCAAGGAAATGACTATTTGAAGTCTTCCAATGTAAGTGTCCCCACCACATCCCTGCTGGTGCCATTGGGGACTAATCACGGCCGAGGATGTGATCACTCAAGTAAAGAAATTTAGCGACTTTCCTCTTGACTTCATCATTCTTGGGTAATTGGCCTGTCTGAGGTGAGTACTCTTTTTTTCTGTCTTTTTTCTTCTTTTTCTTTTTTTTTCAACAAAGTGCTTTAAAGTATAGAAGGCCCACAAACTGTGCATTTAATTACTGTTCATATTTCATGCAGTCAAACTGAATTTCATTTAAAAAGAAAATGATTTACCTATCTTTAAAAATCCTTATATGCTCTGCTGTGGTTGACTTCCCGTCCCCCACTCCCCCGGCCTCCAGCAGTTATATATTTAAATGTAAAAAAAAAAATGTGTTTAGGGCATCAAAGCTAATTCTGTCAGATGCTTCTCTGTCTTTTCCTCTTTCATTTAACAGTCACCAAATGACATCCACCCTTACAGGGGTGAGGAAACACTTTCTGGAAGGATAATGCCACATTTGGCTAAGAAGGTTTCCTAGGTTAAGTGGGGTTACATGGTCCCAATTTGGCTCGTATTGCCAGCTGTGGACAGTGTGTGCCCCTGCCACCATGCCTCTTTTCTTCTCTATCTTCTAAGCCATGGTAGGTGAATAGCTCATTTGATCTAAAAATTGTGTGTCCTTCCTCTTAACTGCCTCCCAGGAGTTCAGCTAGATGGAAGTCTAGGTTTTCATCCAGAAAGAAATGTCTTCTCTCTTCACTGAGCATAAGAAGCTCCTGTCTCCAGTTGTCTGGACAATTTTAGACACCCATTTCAACTGCAATGCCTAGAACAGAAACTACTGGCCAGGTATCTATCTTATACACTGGTAAGGTAGGTACTATTGTAGTACCATTGACTTACCACTTCAGCCCAAATAGGACCTCTGGAAAGATCTGTTTGCTAAGCACTACAGCAGACTCTCCCTTCTCATACTAATGAGATCCTTAAAATACAGCTAACAAATATATGTAGGAAAAATCGATGATTTCATTGTGAGAATGAAAAAGGAACCTATTGTTTTCTTGATTTGCTAGCCCTTATCTTTTCTTTGAACATATTATTGATGTTAGGCTGACAGGGGCTGGTACCTCCTACATGCCTGCCTATCTAAAAACATATAGTTCTCCTTCCTACTAGTGAATTTTTCATTGAGTCTTAAATTAATTTAATGTATGATAGTGCCTATTATTAGGAAGATGTACTCCCCCCTGAAAAAAGAGAGAGATTTTGTAGGGTTTTCTTTTGCTTATGTCTAAAAACAACTGGTCTACCATTGCAGAAAACGCAAAGACCAATTTAAGTTTAAATCTCAACTTTGCAGTTTCTGAATGAGTAATCATGAGAAAGTTATTTGTCCTCTTAAAACTAAGTTCACTCCATGGAGATAAAATTTTTACTAAGGGGTCTGGAGAGATGGCTTAGCGGTTAAGCGCTTGCCTGTGAAGCCTAAGGACCCCGATTCGAGGCTCAATTCCCCAGGACCCACGTTAGCCAGATGCACAAGGGGGCACACGCGTCTGGAGTTCGTTTGCAGTGGCTGGAAGCCCTGGCGTGTCCATTGTCTCTCTCTCTCTCTGCCTCTTTCTCTCTCTGTCTGTTGCTCTCAAATAAATAAACCAAAAAAATTTAAAAAATAAAAAAAAATTTTACTAAGGGATTATTACAAAAACTAAACAATTTCCAACATAGTAGATATTCATGGTACTAGTGATAAATGAATTATAATTCAAGAACAATCCCTCCCCACTCAGCTCTCTAAATGCTTTCAATATGGCAGTAGAACCTAGAAAAGACACTCGGAATTAATGCCCCATTTGCTGTCTTCTGAGTATGTGATGACATAAAAAGTGTCATAACGGATTTTCTTTCATAAAAAGGCAGTGGGAACATGTAGTATTGTTTTCTGAAGTATAAGTAGCAAAAATTTGTCTCAGGATATTAAGGGCAAAACAACAGTATGCACACATACACTTTTGCCAAATTTCGCCTATCCTGTCATTCCTGTAAGTTTGGTGCCAGAAGTGATAAGCTGTTTGAGCAGCAGCATCTGCTGATTGAGAAGATCATGTGTGAAGGCGAATCTTCACTGTCAACTGGATAGCCTTTAGAGTCACCAAGGAGACACATCTCTAGGCATATCTGTGAGGGCATTTCCAGAGAGGTTTAATTAAGGGAGGAAGAGCCACCTGAATATGGGCAGCACCATTCCACAAGCTGGGCTGTAGACCAGAAGAGAAAGGGTGCGGAGGGGGGTTGGGGGGGGGAGAGAAACAAGCTGAGTGCCAGCGTTCATCTCCCTCCACTTCCTGGTTGCAGTTGCAGGTGCAATGTGACCATCTGCCTCATGGTCCAGCCACCAGACTTTTCCACTGTAAGGGACTGTGTCCCCTCTTAAACCATGAACTAAAATAAATCCTTCTTTTTTTAAGTTGTTTTTGTCACAGCATTGAAAAAAAAAACTAATACATCATGCAACTCGAAATAATAAAATTTAAAATTCAATTTTTCTTGTAATAAATACTTACGTAAAGCCCATTTCAATGTTGTTGCCTCTTTGGTATAATATTCCATTCTGGTACATTCTTCTACTGGCAATTATTACCTAACTTCTTTGATATCTCACTGATAGCCAGGAAGCCTTAAACAACTACTGAACCCACTGGGAAAATTCATTGTATTTATTTACAACCATCCTCCTGATATTCACTCAGGTTATGGAGTTGAAAGAGATTCACAAGAATCCTATGCAAATATACACTTTTAAAAACATACAAAATAAGTTCAAATATATTCAAGAAATAGCCACTCCATTCTATACACAGATAAATTCCCAAAGGCACTGCCATTGATGTGCCTCAGGGATTCATCTTCCACAAAGACTGAGAGTCATACATGTCTGCTATGTAAGTCTAGAACTTGTTCAAAACATAATGGCCCATATATAAGGAAGGGGTTCATCACTAACTCCTGGCATGACTCTAGGTAAATCCTGTCACTTCATTGATAGTGATTGAAGTACTGACACCCTGAAGGCCAACCAGTATTAAGGAGGCTTGGGGACTTGGGAAATGGCTCAGCAGTTAAAGGCATTTGCTTGCAGAGCCTGCCAGCCTAGATTCAATTTCTCAGCATCCATGTAAAACAAGATGCTCAAAAAGATTAGAGTCTCTTTTTTATCACTCCTTAATTTTTTTCAATTGTGCCAAAATATATATGAGATAAAATCTTCCATTTTAATCATTTTAAATTTACAATTCAGGTACATTAACTATGTACACATAGTTGTACAATCATCACCAAGATCTACCTCCAGAACTTTCTTTTATCATGATAAACTGGAACTCTGAACCCATTAAATATTAATTCCCAATCCCCTCCTTCCCTGATGCCCTGATTATAACTGTTCTACTTACTGTCTGTGTGGATTTGCTTATCCTAGCCACCTCATGTAAGTGGAATCAAACATCACTTATCCTTTTAGATCTGGCTTATTGCACTTAGCATAATGTTTTTGAGGCTTATCTGTGTTGTGGAAGGTATTCAAAGGTCCTTCCTTCCTAATACCTATATAATATTCTATCATAGTTTACCTGTTCTTCTGCCTATGGACATTCAAGTTGTTACCACATTTTGGCTATCGTGAATAGTGCTGTTAGGAGCATTATAGACAGTATCTTTTGAATCTCTGCATTTCATGACTACTTCTAAGAGTTAAGAAAAATCCAAGCAAGCCTTAAAGGCTACTGATAGCCACCTATCTTTTGAGGTCGGCCCCATTTCCCTCCATTTAAAAAGCTAAGACGGTAGATTTAATACCTCTCCACTCCCTTCCCACCAGGCTAGCTGTCAGAAGATACTCAACTGTCTTCTGACAAAGTAGCTCTAGTCTCTTTGGATCAATTGCATGTTAAACCAAAGTCCTCCTGTAGGGCACACGTAAACTCTGACACACTCACGATGTTAGCTAATTCAGGCCCAAATCAAACAGTGTATGCTCCTCCTGCCTTGGTCTTCTCAATGCTTGCCTTCCTGCACTACCCATGACATTAGCACGCCAGGAATGACTGCCACCCTCTGTGGCCACTGAAAAGTCCCCACTCACCCTTGTGATTGGGATGCTGGTACTGGGAGAAGGGGCATTGGGCTTGTTTGGTTTATTTACCTATTTCCTGTTTCTGTTTTTGGACATCACCTGTCACCAGCAGTCTTGAATGTCTCAGTTTTCTTTCAAGCCCCTTTGCCTTTTTTTTTCTCTCATGGTTGTGCTAAGGTTTATCAGAGGAAACACTTGCCCTGCCAAGGATGGCCTCCATGCTGGGACAGATTAATCCAAGTTGAGTGAACTTCCTCCAGACAGAGGACACTAATTATTATGAAGGCACTTAGAACACAATGCAAGCTGACATCTTACAGACCATTCCCTGCCAACTCCGCATTGTCTTAATGTCAGCCCCTGTCAGTTCCCAGCCTTAATTACATCCTGTTTACAAACATTAGGCCTGACTTCAGATGAAGCCTTAACAAAGGTTGACAAAGGTCAGGGTCACATGGCAAGGATGTTATCTGTCTGTACTCTGCTCCCGATAAACCAGGGGGAGAGGGCTGATGCCAGAGATAGTAGCAGAGCACAAAAGTGCAGGGTGGCCACTGGAATATCTAATCTCTGTAGACACATTTTCTCTCAGTCCGCTCAGCAGTGGGGTAGGAGAGGGGGCCCAATGCACAGCGCCAACTTGGTACTGACTGTTATGTGAAAGCCCCTAAGGGCAGACAAAGGTATTGGCAAGAACCTTCTGCACCAGGAAGGTCCTTGTCACCCTATGCCACTGAATCAAGAAAAACAAGTACAAAGAATAAATAATAAACCCGAGGGAAAGTGTATCAAAGATGACAAGTAACTTTTTTTATTAATTAGTTTTGTATTCAGCAAATACAGTCAGTTTGGTACCATTATTAGGCTCATCCGTGACCTACGCCCTTCCCTTGGCCCCTCCTTGTTGAGGTATATGGGTCATGCATTGTGGAGTTAGCCCACAGTTATGGGTAAGCTAAATGTCTCTGCATATCATGACCCAACATGTGGCTCTGACATTCTTTCCGCCCCGTAACTAGTATATTTAACCTGATTTTTTGAAATTTGTCTTTGAAATGTTCTTATGTTACAGTCAATGAGCAGTTTTTTTTTTTTCTGCAGCAAAGCACTCCTTTTAGATCATTTATATGTGCTAATAGTGTAAGTATTTCATTAGATGTGCATTCAAATCCATCAGACTTAGCTTTCTCTGGGGTTTCAGTACATTAAAGTAAAAGTTAGTATTATAACCATCAATTTTTTTTTTTCGATTTGCCCTTATTCATACACTGCAAAATCTCTGTATTTTGGAAAAGTCAACCTAACTGGTGACCAAAGCAAGCTAAAAGCAAAATATCCACCCCAACCCCCACTGTTGGCCTGATGTTCCTCCTCTGATTTAGTAGAGTTGAACCTTTCTTGTTTTTATTTCAAAACCTTCCTATTCTTAGGGAGGCTGGCATCTAGTGACTAGACATGGGTTTAGCTTACACAGTTTGCCTCTTAGGACCAAGTAAGTCAGCATTCCCTAAAAATACAGATCCTGAGCTAAGGAGACGGCTGGCTCAGCAGTTAAAAGTGCTTGCTTGCAAAGCTTGCCAACCCCAAGTTCAATTCCCCAGCACCCATACAAGGTAGGAAGTCAAGTGGAGCATGCATCTTTAGTCCCAATGCACCTACGGTCATGAGAGTCAGAGCCAGGAGAATCCAGAAGTTCATGGGCCAGCTAAACTGAGGCTCATGAAGTAGCAAAAATGAAACAGGTCTCAAGCAAAAGTAGGAGAGAACAAACACCCTAAGATTGTCCCCAGATCTCCATAGGTGTGCTATCGCATGCACATGCTAATACACATATGCACATCATACACATCCATCCATACATACACACACAGAGGCACACAGTAAAAAACAGACCCTATGGAACTATCCTATTAAGTGTTATCATTTTGGCTTCCTATCTTCCATCATGTAAATTTCCTTAGAGATACTTCTCTAGATGCACCACTCTTAGCCTTGAAATTTCCATCATGGACACAGAAGCCTACAGTACATAATCAGTTGACCTGTTGGCCTCCCTTGGTTTTCTCTTAGTATTGAGATTTTACTGTGCTCAGCCCAGTCCATTTGCTGCTTTATGTTCAGTTATTTCCAACCTCTTCTCCAGCCTGGCTCCCCAAATACACACTTCAAATGAGTTCTAGCAGACAACTTTGTTCTAACCTAAGTCTTAGGCTAACACTGGTTTTAGCAATGGTCTCCTTGGTCTCTAGCCTGTCTTTCATCCCCTTCCACCTGCCACATTCCATGTCCTGTGCCACCCAGACTCACACATGCCTATTGTTTAGTCACCCTCCCAAGAAACTCATGTGCCCTTGGATCCTTGATGTATCCCCACCAATGGACATCTCTGCACTTCTTTCAAGCTTACCCTTAACTCCTCTCTTTTTTCTCATCTCTGTGAGATACAGTGACCACACAATGTCAATTCCAACATAAAAAGGCTGAGAATAAATCATTGTCAGGCTCTTCCAGCCCTCCCATTTTGGATACTACTTGGTTACCTCATTCTCTGGACACCTACTCTTTACAGAGTCCTTTCTCAACCCTCGTACTTCAACCTGATGAAAAACTCCATCTTGTTCATTGCTTTCTCTAAGGTGCCACCATTTTGCTTGGGATGTTATAGGTACCTATAACATCTGGTGAATAAGTGGGTGAAAATGAAAAGAAAAATCAATGAGTATTTAAATATGGTAAAAATCACTGGGTCTTATCAGTTCTTTCTCCACTGCAACCCAGTTCCTCTCTTCTATTTCCCCTGTCATGACCATCCTCGTTTTCAAGGTTTCCATCACCAGAGGTCTGCATTACTAAAAACCATGGTGCCTGATTTGTCTTTGTCTCCCCACCTACTACCTGACAATGACAGCCAGGCACAGACAGACGCACTCTACAGAAAAAAAAAAAAAAAAAAAAAACAGTGGTGTTTCAATCTTACCTAAAAAAAGTAGACTATATGCAACTATCCTAACAAATATTCTAATTTGTTATATAAAAATGTCAAGTAGCTCTAGGCCCAGGTCCAACTCCTGCCAAGTGTGACTTATTTTGTTTCCCCAGGATGACAATGAAATGCTGTTAACTACCCTTTCACTATAATCCTCCAAACAGGTGTGCTTCCCATAACACTCTGTGGTCTAGAACAGATTTCCCAGCTTATGGGAGATTATGTCATTTGGGAGCAGATCCAAGGGTTGGTTTAAATAAAGACGTATGACTGCCTTGTTGCTCATGTACTGACCGTATATACAGAGCAAAGACAGATGAATCTGCCCATCAAGTGTAATATGGAGCTCTCTGACGACAAACTTGACTTACAGTAGTAAAATTGAGGTTGCGGTGAAATTGAACTAAAATCCCTACATGCCGCAGCGCTTAAACTGCTGTGCTTGCTGTGATGAGCTACATAGTTCAGGAGACGATAGCCACTAAAAGCCAGAAAAGTTCTGCTTTAAGGTGCTGCCATCATAAAACTGTACAGTTTCTCGTTTTCTGTGCCTGACAGCCAGGGGTTGACATATCCAATAAGAATCTGTCGATTAACAGAGTGAATCGCCATGGAGGGTGGAGTTTGAAAGGGGAGAGGATAGAGAGCAGAAAGAACGAAAGAATAAATTCTTTCCTATGAAATCTTGTGAAAGTATGATAAATCTGGTCTTTTGCATGCATTACAGAGACATTTGAGTGCTAAGTACATTTTAAAGTTGGGTGATAATCATCTGTTATCCAGGTCATGCTGACACGTTAATGGCTCTATTTGTAAGTCTTCAGACAAGATCAATAATTAAGAGCTTTAAAGACATCAAGCATTCCTATAACCTCTTCCCATCCCTAAAAAACAACTGCTCTTGTATTTTTTCCAGGGGCTGTTTCACATTCTCTGCATTTGTAGTATGTGTCATATGTGTAAGTCACTATCACATCAGAACTGGGTTACAGCCGATGGTTACCACCCTTGAAAATACAGACCTAATATATCACAGAAACTCTTCAGAGGTCTGCTTCCACAAGATTCACTAACCCAACCCACCTCCCCCCAACAAGGTTCACTAACCCAACCCGCCCCCCACCCCCCAACTATCGAATTTGAGAAGGAAAGAAGCTGAAAAGGTCGTGAAGAAACCATGTCAGTAGTCTACCTCATACTTTCCCATCTGGTCATGTGTAAAAGTGCATTGCTCAAATTATCTCCTGAATTCTTAGGCCTCTACTGATGAGCTGTTTAAATTCAAGTGAAGGGAACTTCTCCAAACAAGAGAAACTCCTATATAGCAATTAAATGCACAGGCAACAAAAGATAGAATTTTACAAAATAATTTATTCTGCCTAGCTCACACTGCTTTATTCGTAGCAGATTGCTAGGGACCATGACTAAAAGATCTAGTCTACAAGGAGCAAGGACCATGTGAAAGAGGCTTTGGTGACAGATAAGTAAACAAGAGCCCCGAGCACTCAGAAAGAGAAAATCAGGAAGGACAGAAGAGCAACTGAGCTCACACTGACCACTGAAGTCCTGAGTATCGGCACCAGCACCGTTCCTCTCCCTCAGGGTCTGGATCCCAAAAAGATTAGATTGTGAAAACGCATTGCCCACGGGGTAGGTACAGGTTCTATCTGCATCCTCTTCCGCTGCATAGCAAGTGACCAAAACAGATGCCCGGCATGAGAAAATGTGAGAGAGGGCAAAGGGGGTTTGCAGAATATCTGGGTGCCTAACGTGTATCACACTACACATTAATCCCTTTTTAAACTATCTTGGAGTTGGTACATTTTTAAAATCAATTTTTCATGATATCCAATTCAACTTCCAAAACAAATAGGCAAAAGGAATATAATTTTTCAGTCCTTGCTGCTCAGTAACCAAAACAACTATTTTGCATATGGATGTATGCACATGTCTGCATGGAGGTCGACATCAGATATTTTCCTCAATCACTCCCCACCTTACTTTTTGAGACAGGGTTTCTCACTGAACCTGGAGCTCACCAATTAAGCCATCAAACCCTGGGGATCCGCTTGTCTCCACCTACCCAGTGCTGGGGTTACAGATGCACAGCACTATGCCTTAATGTGTACAGCTTTAATGTGGGGTCTGGGCTTTCAACCGGGGTCCTCATGCTTTCACGACATGAATTTTACTCAGTGAACAATTCCCAACCTCAAGACAAAACTGTTAATGGTTAATTCAGAATAAAAATAGAGCAGAAAAGAATGAGACCAGGAATGCCCCCACATCCCACAGCTGGGAGAGCAGTTGCCTTCTGAAAGTAACCAAGAAAAAGCCAAGCAAAGTGGCTGCCTGAGAGATGCGGCCTCACCTTTGTTCCAGCTCAGCGGCAGCTCTCCTGGGCTCCGTCTGCCTCCAGGAGAAGGTGCGGAGTGCAGAAGGAAAAGCCAGAGGGATACGATAGGGGATCTTCGCCCCAGGCCAGACCCCAGCAACAATATTATTCTATACTCCTATGACAGTCCCAACTCACTTGCTCCATTGTGCCTGCCCATGTTTTGGGGCAGCTGGGAGCCGGCCAACTCTAGCAGGGCCTGCAGCCTAGGCAAATAGCAGTCATCATTTATTGATATAAAGTAAATATTCAGTACAGCTATATAAAGTAAATATTATTATCACCATTTTACAGAGAAGAAAATTAAGGCTAAGCATTTAGCAGGTGAGGAAGCTATGATTTGGACCTCAGTTTATCTGATTCGGAAACATTATTTTTTGTGGTGTTACCACCCCCCTCAACACACACACACACATACAAGCACACTGCTCAGCCTCCTGGATCCTACGTAAGGTCATACTCAAGAGGAGAAGGTATTTCCTTCCACATTCAAACACAACACCATTTTAAATGGACTACTTTGTGTTTACGACCAATCAAAATTTAAGCTCAATAGCTTAAAGTTTGAAAAAAAAACTCAAAGTAGCAAACATCTTGTGAGTCTCTCTTTCTACTATGTGCTACGCAGGGAAACCTCTGTGAGGATAGTTTACAAGACTTACTTGTACTTATAGAAATAAATATAGTAACACTGCACAGTACTTTCCCACTGAAAGAGCTCAAAGCATTTTTCAAATGCCAATTTTGGTATTTGCTTGAAGAAAAAAATAAGCTGAAGTATTATTAACAAAGCCTATGAACCATCTCTTAAATAATCACTTTCTTCTTTCTAAAGGAATCTAGGCATTTCAAGATAACACACACAAACAAATGACTGGCAGTATAGCTCACTGGTAGAACTCCCACCTAGTATGAATGAGCCCCTGTGCCCTGTGTTGCATCTTCAACACACACATACACACACACACGTGCACAGCTCTGAAAATAGAAGCCCAAAATTCATAACAAGTATTTTTTAATTAAAAATATGACTATTACCACATGAACACTGAATGAATCTAGTATTCAACCTCCTGTAAAACAAAGTGAAGGTTGCGGATATAGCTCAGTTGGTAGAGTGCTTGCCTGGCATGTATGAGGCCCTGGGTTCTCTACTCAGCACTACATAATACTGGCATGGTGGAACATGCCTATAATCCTTGGGAAGTGAAGCAGGAGGATCAGGAGTTCAAAGTCATCCTCAGCCTGGCTTCCATGAGACCCTATCTCAAAAAAAAGTAAACTTAACAATAGAAATGTATTAATTATAATTTTAATTACTTAATAATATATAATTCCATTACTTTTTGGATTGTTAAAGACAGAATAAAACATTGGATAATATTTTCTGCCACTACATTGTAGAAAATACATACATGGTCTTCATGTAACCTTCTGTAAACTGACCTTCAAAAAATGTTAAGGAAGGGGCTGGGGAGATGGCTCAGCATTTAAAGGTGCTTGCTTGCAAAGCCTCCTGGCCTAGGTTCAATTCTCCAATGCCCATATAAAGCCAGATGTACACAGTAGCACATGCATCTGGAGTTCATTTCTAGCGGCAAGAAGCCCTGGTCTCTCTCTCTCTTTCTCCATCCCTCCCTCCCTTTGCAAAATAAATAAAAATATTTCAAAGAACATTAAGGGAGCATCACTTTAAAAAACAGAGACTTGTTTCAAATCTATTTTTCTTCTACATTGACTATATCAGATTTCTATCTATATCTGGAGAGTAAATGAACTGATTTTTCTCATGTCCTTTTCCAGATTTTCTTTTTTATTTTTGTTGTTATCTGCCCATTTTTAACAATGAAAGTCCATTTTTAAGTTAACATCCCCAGATCACTCACTGTGCTGAACATGCATTCTCTTAGCTCAGGGACTCAGGGCTGTGCAACAATGTGCCCTTGTGTCACAGGCCCACCTGACAGACCTATCCTCAAACTGACTTTGTCTGACTCCAGAACCAAGCTCTTGACCATCACATTACAGAATTAATTTGCTTGCTGCATGGGTTTGCAATATTTCTATCTGCATTCCTAAAATAAAATGGATATAGATGTCTTCCTGGGGGATTACTGTCTTCCTTAGCTCAAATTCTTTAACACCAGGCTCCCAGAGGAAACTGGGCTGTAGTTGTTTTTGGTAACATGCACACACGCACACAAAGTTCTGGGGATGTTGCTTCTGATCAACACAGCATTTGACATCACAACCAACCTAATGTTTTTGAAAACTAAACAACTGAAAATACTGTAAGATCCAGACAAATGAAAACAGTGTATGTGGATTGGAGGAAGCCGATTATTTCATGGCACAGGCAAAACAAACTTTCTCAAGTCTCCAAACAACTCAGTCCATTGAAAGTAGCCAGTTGTAATAATGGATAATATTCTAGAAGAAATCAGCTGATGATCAAAATAGGCATCTAAAATACCATGACTATACAACAACAAATACTAAAAGTAATTATAATCATGGCTGCTTTGACAGGAAGCTCTAGGGAGACAAGAACTAAATGATAAAGGAGCCACTGTCACCTCTTAAATCTTGGTGACTACTTCCAGATGAGCTATTTGGCAGAGGGAGGAAATGAAGCTAAGAAATTCCACCCAGCAGTTAGAAAGTATCTGTAGTTGGGGTTCATTCATAAGGAAATGGATCTATCTAAGTGTGGTCATTTTGTTACTACTTTTAATGAAATTATATATTCAAATTTTGTGAAGATTCACACAGCTTATACCTAAGCATGTAGACAGTTTAAGTTGTTAGAAAAAATAACATCTAAAGCAAGTATACAAAAGAGGATATCTTCTTGGGCTTATACAGATAGCCTCCTGTCAAATCAGCCCCAAATATACTCTGAGCCCTAAGATTTTTCAATGATCTGTTATACAAAGGAAAAAAGCTATCTGGCATTACTGCTATTTTCAGAACACCAACAGAGCCATGGTGGATGCTGGCTATACTTCTCATAAAAACATCCCCAAAACATGAACAGCTCAATGACAGCCTGAGCAATTCATGCATTAATTTAGTCAGAAACTGCTAGGTGCTAGAAGTTCAACTATAAAACAGACAGAAAGAGGCCATCCCCAGAGGAATTTGCATTGCAAGAGAGAAGGAAGACAAGAAATGCCAAAATGCACATAGCAACAATCAAACTTAAGTAAGAAAGCAGAAGACAAGTGTAGAGCTACTGTACTCCAATTTCATTTAAAGGAACATGGACTCCTGTGAAATGCTTCCTGTGGCAGCAATGAGATGTCAGCTAACCAGAAGCATTTCCCAAGAAATTCTCTCATTTTTTTATTTGCAAGTATATTTTCATGTGTGTGTGTGGATGCATGTGTAGGTGTCAGTGTGCTTGCATACATATGAACATTCATGTGGAGGCCAGAGGACAACCTAAGTTATCATTCATTCCTGTCAAGTAAATTCTGTTTTTTTTTTTTTTTAAACAGGGTCTATCACTGGCTTTGAGCTCCTCGATCAGCCTACACTGGTTGGCTAGAAAGCCCCAGAATCCACTTGTTTCTGCCTTCCCAGCACTAGGATTACAAGAGCAGTACAACCACCTTCATTTTTTACATGGATTCTGGGGTCCTCATGCTTACATACTTATAAGGCAAGTACTTTGCTGACTGAGCTATTAGCCCAGGCCCAAAATTTTCTTTTAAAAATCAAATTAGAGCTGGAGAGATGGCTTAGTGATTAAAGCATCTGCCTGTATAGTCTAAGGACCCAGGTTCAATTCCCCAGTACCCACATAAACCAGATGAACAAGGTGGCACATGCATCTGGAGTTCATTTGCAGTGGCTGTAGGCCCTGGTATGCTCATTCTCCCTCTCTCTCTCTCTCTCTCTATCTCTAAAAAATAAAAATATTTAAAACATTAAAAAGGGACTAAAGAGATTGCTTAGTGGTTAAGGTGCTTGCCTGCAAAGCCAAAGAACCAAAGTTTGATTCCCCTGTACTCACAAAATGCAAATGCACAAGGTTGCACATGTGTCTGTGGTTGATTTACAGTGGCTAATGGCCCTGGCACTCCCATTCTGTCTCTATCTATCTATCTATCTATCTGTCTCTTTCTCTCTCAAATAAATAAATATTTAAAAAATTAAAAAATGTCTAAATAAATTAAATTAAAAGTATTTTTTCTGGTATTCTGGACCTAACCCTCAGTTCTGGCAACCAGACTCCTTGTCAGATCTGGTCTCTCCACATTGAAAATCATGGTAACCAGTAGCATCCACCCTTATAAATTCAAGTTCTGGTAAGTTATACACACACACACACACACATATATATACATAGATACATATAGATAGATAGATAGATGATAGATAGATAGATAGATTAGATATAGATATAGATATGCATATAGATATACATATAGATATATATACTTTTTCCTGTTTTGTTGTAATTTTTCTTTTTGCCTCTCCCAGCTTCACATTTGATAGACGTCCTTGTATTCACTCCAGGAATAGGCTACATCGTAACTTGACAACAAGAATGATAAATTCTGATATTTTCCTGATTCCTTTCTACTACTAACACAAAAATAAAAAGAAATACTTCTCTTAGTGTAGGACAGGGCATATTTTAAAAAGAAAAATATATAGATAAGTTTCCACAGTTTTAAACACAACTGTTATAATCTACCCAGAACTGCAAATTCTAGAATCATGTTATGTGAGAGTTCAAGTAATTCTGAGAAAGAACCTCACTCAGCCCTTTACTTCACAGATTAAGATACAGACAATGGAGTACCGATGTGTGAAGGGCTCCCATTTGACTCCTGGGACATTGAACACGGCATACAGCAGACATGTGAACTTCATCATGGAACCACTGGCTCAGTGGAAACCATCTAATTACAACTGCTTGAGAGCAAGGGCACTTCCATGTATGGTCACACTCAAATTAGCTGGTTAAAAACAAGGCATAGGGGCACATGCCTGTAATCCCAGAATTTGAGAGGTGGAGCCAAGAGGATTGGGCATGCAAGGCCATCTTTGGCCACATATTGAGTTCAAGGCCAGCCTGGAGAACAGCGTGAGACCCTGTCTCAAAAACAAAAATTTAGCTGGTAAATCATTGTTCTTCATAGTCAGAAATCCAAACTAGTTCTGCCTACAAAACAATGTAGCTGTAGTCCTGAACTCTGTTCTAAGTCAAATGGCCAATTGAGAACCTGACTCTGGCAGAAACTCTACTTTTAGGAGACCATCATGAATAAAGATGGAGTGGATGGCAAGATGCAGCATTGTCTCTTACCCACAAAACCATTCATCTGAGAAAATGGGAAACAGCTCAGGACTTTAAAAAACAAAAGCTCAAGCCAGGCATGGTGGCGCACACCTTTAATCCCAGCACTGGGGAGGCAGAGGTAGGAGGATCACTCTGTGAGTTCGAGGCCACCATGAGACTACATAGTGAATTCCAGGTCAGCCTGGACTAGAGTAAAACCCTACCTAGAAAGAAAAGGGAAGGGAAGGGGGGGAAGGGGCAAGGGGAGGGGAGGGGAGGGGAGGGGAGGGGAGGGGAGGGAAGGGAAGGGAAGGGAAGGGAAGGGAAGGGAAGGGAAGGGAAGGGAAGGGAAGGGAAGGGAAGGCACTCAGGAAGACTCCTCTGCTCATGTTTTCTACTGGCCCCTGGAGTGGGTGCTTGTGGCTTTTACTAGCTCAACGTCCATTCTGCTCTGAGAGCAGCAGTCATTTCCTTGAAATAGTGAAATAGCCACCCTGCCCATTCACAGCCCCAGTGTTCAGTAGGGTTGACTCGGTCCCACCTCGCCCATACTCCCAAGACAACCCATAACCTAGGCCTGGCCAATAAGAGCATTTCATTCTTGGCCACCGTAAATGGTTCAATGTTGGGTGTGGGACCCAAGCCAGGCCAAAACTGACATTCAGGACTTCTACAGAATTCACCCGGAAACAGCAGAGCTCTTGTGTTGCTAGCTAGGAGATTCCCAGAATGACAATAAGAAGAGAGATGGCCTGACAATGCAACCAAGGTGGAAGAAAGCCAAAGGCAGAGATGGAAAGAGAACCTGAGCCATGATGATGTCACTGAATCCCTGAATTCAGCTTTGCTGGAGCCAAACATGTCTTGAACTTGTCAAGTAAATTTGCTGTGGAAGAAAGTTTAAATTGTATTTTTGCCTTACAAATACAAGTGTCTCAACCCAATATACTCATTTTCTCAGTCCTATTTCCTTCCTAACCTTTTAGACCTCCCGGACAGTGGAATGGGGACCTGGCCTTTATCCACTACCTCCTTGAGCCACAATCTTTCTAAGCTTGAACTGCCTCAGAAGAGAAGTCAGGGAGGACTAGGGAGGTGGTTAAGTTGGTAAAGTGCTTGTCATGCAAGCAAGAGGACCAAAGTTTGAATACCCAAAACACACATAAAAGCCAGATGTGGCAGCTAATGCCTCTATTGTAAGCTGGAGAGCTAGAACAGGAGGATTCCTGAAGCTTGCTACTAGCTAGTCTAGTCGAATTGGTGAGCCTCAGGCTCAATGAAAGTCCCTCTCTTAAAAATAAGGGGATAGCTGGGCATGGTGGCACATGCCTTTAATCCCAGCACCTGGGAGGCAGTGGTAGGTGGACTGCAGTGAGTTCAAGGCCACCCTGAAACTACATAGTGAATTCCAGGTCAGCCTGGGCTAGAGGGAGACCCTACCTCGAAAAACCAAAAAATTAAAATTAAAATTAAAAAATAAGGGACAGCAGTTGGGAAGAACATCCAATGTCTACCTCTGGCCTCCACAAGCATGCACACATGTGAATGCACACACACACAAATGAACTTACACACATACACACACCGTAACACACGCAACAAAAAATAAAAATAAAAAAGAAGACGGGCTATATGGTCCTATCAAAAGTTAGTATGAGGGCTGGAGAGATGGCTTAGCGGTTAAGCGTTTGCCTGTGAAGCCTAAGGACCCTGGTTCGAGGCTCAATTCCCCAGGACTCACATTAGCCTGATGCACAAGGGAGCACATGGGTCTGGAGTTCATTTGCAGTGGCTGAAAGCCCTGGTGTGCCCATTCTCTCCCTCTCTCTCTCTCTCTCTCTCTCTCTCTCTCTCTCCCTCTTTCTCTGTCACTCTCAAATAAATAAATAAAAATATACAAAAAAAAATTTTACACAAAAGTTAGTATGAATCCTACTTTGATAAGCTTTAACATCAGCAAGCCCAGTCATTAATATAAACACATCTTGACAAATAAACATTGTTTTAAACATGAATTACCATTATTTGTTAAAAAAAAAAAACTTTGGAGTTATCTTATTTCTCATGCTGGTTATTTTCTCTTTCTTCTGTGTTTTCAATAAGAAATGCAGGTCACTATTTCTTGGGCTGGAGAGATGGCTTAGTGGTTAAGGTACTTGCCTGTGAAACCTAAGGACCCATGTTTGACTCTCCGGGTCCCACATAAGCCAGACACACAAGGTGACACAAGCATGCAAGGTCACACATATGCACAAAATGGTGCAACACATCTGGAGTTCAAGTGCAGTGGCTGGAGGCCCTGGCACAATAATTCTCTCTCACACTCTGGCTCTCACTCTCTCACATAAAAAAAAGGCCAGTCTATTGGGCTTCCCTCAACAAAATTAAAATAAAAGGGTTGTATTCCTCAATTGTCTACCCATTGTTATTTCTAAAAAAAAAAAAAAAAAAAAAAAGAAAGAAAGAAAGAAAGAAAGAAACTTTAAATGTTAATATAAACAAAAAAAAATTTTTACAATGTGAAAAAAAGTAGAAAAATTCCCAAGCAGAGATAAAAATCACCCAGCTTTTTAGGTTGCTGTGAAATCAATGCATAGACACAGGATGTGGCCTATTGATGAAGTTCAATAAATGAAAGGGACACTATTGATCACTACACTATAGTACTAGAGACAGTCAGAGGCAGTGAGGTCAAGTCTGTAAAGACAAGTGAAGGTAGAATGATGAGATAGAGATCTCAGAGGCCACTTCATCTGGAAAGCTTAAGTGGATCACAAAGGCCCAGACCTGAGGCTGAAGTGTCAAAGCCCGCAGCACTGGCTCTTCATAACTTCACACTTCTCTTCCTCACGAATGGTCTTGGCCTATCACTGTTAGCTTCTCTGCTCAGGGTGTGTCTCTTGGCTATTTTGGTATCTTTGTCTCTCAGAAGATAATAAGTAAATGTTCTCTGTGACCTGTGACCTGAATATAATTATCTTTTCTCCCAGAGGAAGGACATGTTGGTGTCCATTTCCAAGGATGTATTTGCTTTAAAGACACAAAACAGGCCTGGAGAGATGGCTTAGCAGTTAAGGTGCTTGTCTGCAAAGCCTAAGGACCTGAGTTGGATTCCCCAGTACCCACACATGTAAAGCCAGATGCATAAGGTGGCGCATGTGTCTGGAGTTCATTTGCAATGGCTAGAGGCCCTAATGTGCCCATTCTCAATCTCTCTCTCTCTCTATCTCTCCCCCCTCTCTCAAATAAAAATAAATAAATAAAATATATTTTTTAAAGACACAATATACAAGTCAATGTTCTATAATTTCCATGTGGAGGGGCAAGTGGAAGTTACAATTACAGCCATATTTAGTCACATAGCTTCATTTCATGCTCCCTGTAGCAAACTAATTAAATATTTACCAAGTATATACAGTGCTAAAATGAGGGACGTCACTGTCTCTGACCTTAAGAAGTTCTGGTTTCTGAAGGGACCAAAGACCCGTGTCATCCAGGGCACTGCCCTGCACATGGAGTTCTTAAGAATTCCAAGTCTGTGTACAGTGTGAGTATTGATATTATGGTAGACTAAGTACCTATCTGTCATGGTTTACAATCGTCAAACCTACAGCCCCAAAGCATGGCAGGCTTATCCAGGAAAGAGTCAGCATGTATATGTGCCCCCAGAAAAGCAAGCCATGTCAGTCTAGGATCTGCTTGTGATGGCCATCATTTTGATCCCAGGTATTTACAAAAGATTGCATGTGACTGAACACATGTCAATGCAAAAGAAAAGTGTGTGGGAACAGGATAAGGTATAGACATGATTCACTTAAGCCAGCACGGCAGGAGAAATAGAAAAGAAAACTTGGATAATATGGTCAATCCTTTGCAGATGAGTAGGGCAGGAAATATACCTAGCTTTTGGAAAAAAAAAAAAAAAACATATGCCTCTCTCTCTCTCTCTCTCTCTCTCTCTCTGTGTGTGTGTGTGTGTGTGTGTGTGTGTGTGTATGCATGTGGGTAGGTGCATGCCACAGTTCACATGTAGACGTCAGAGGACAACATTGGGTCTTGGTTGGTCCTGACTCTACCTCTTGATGCAGGATCTCTTACTGCTCACCACTAGCTGGCCCATGAGCTTCTGCATATTCTCCTGTTTCTGCCTTCTATCTTACTGTAGACACGTACTGGGATTACAGATGTGTGCCGCCACTTCTGGCTTGACATGGATTCTAGAGATTGAACCCAGGTCCTCACACTTGCACAGCAAGCACTTTACCCACTGAGTCAACTCCCCAGTTTCTTTTTTTTTTTTTTTTTTTTTTTTTTTTTTTTGGTTTTTCGAGGTAGGGTTTCACTCTAGCCCAGGCTGACCTGGAATTCACTATGGAGTCTCAGGGTGGCCTCGAACTCACGGCGATCCTCCTACCTCTGCCTCCCGAGTGCTGGGATTAAAGGCGTGCACCACCACGCCCGGCTAACTCCCCAGTTTCTACCAGCATTGGGCCAGTTATGCGGTGAAATAGGGAATAAAATTAGTAATTGGTATATACAAATTGCCCCACATGTTTGCATACTTATAAAGACCCCAATACCATGGCAGCTTTAGCATTTGAAAACTTAAGAGGTGAGGGCCCTGATTAGAAATGTTTATAAGACTTTCCCATTGCTAATAATAGGGAAAAAAAAATCACATAATATCATGGGTAATTTTTAATGGTTGCCACTTTAAAATTAAAGTAGAGCTAAGCATTTTTTTATCTTTTTTAATGTTATATAAAATTAACAAATAAAATTAGTTACTTGATAAATCACTAAATAGAAAAGCATCCCAAAGCAATTTGCCCTCCCAGGCAGGACCAGGCAAAAACATCAGCAAGGAGCTATAGAGATGGCTCAGCAGTTAAGGTGCTTGCCTGAAAAGCCAAAGGTCCCAGGTTTGATTCCTCAGTACCACATAAATGCAGATGCACAAGGTGGTGCATGCATCTAGAGTTCATTTGCAGTGGCTAGAGACCTTAGTACACCCATTCTCTTCCTCTCTTCCCCCCTCACACATAAATAATAAATAAATAAATACAGAAACAAGAAAGATACCTAGCTATTAAAAAAGAAAAACCATCAGCAAGGACCACACAGATGCCCGGGTAGTGAAGGCAAAGAACAGTGAGGGGTCTTGAAAAGCGCCCCGGTCCTCATTTGCAGCACCTCTGAGGGAAGCTTCATCCTTTCAACAGATTTCACAACCTGGTTCTGATGAAAGGGGAGGGGAGAGACCAATCCCCAGAAGAGTCTGTGTCTGTCCATGGCATGACGGCATCCCAGAGGCAAGGCACCAGCAAATGAACCCTCTGGAAGAGCTTCAGGACATTAAGGAGAACCCAGCTGGATTTGCACTCTGTAGATCAGATACTCGAGCCCATGCTGGAAATGTGCAGGATGGAAGACAAGATGCTGGCAGCTGCTGTGTTGCTAAGTTCTTAAAAAAAAATAGAGAGAGATTGAGTGTAGGTGCCCCAGGGCCTCCTGCCACTGCAAAGGAACTCCAGACACATGCACCAGTTTGTGCATTTGGCCTTACTGGTAGTGGGGAATTGAACCTGGGCCATCAGACTTTGCAAGCCTGTGTGGTTAACTGCTGGGCCATCTCTCCAGCCCATTGCTAAGTTCTTAAACATCAACTGGAAGCATTAAGAATCCTTGAATATCCACTTCCAAGCTGCTTTAGGGAGCTTGTTACCTATATAATGTCAAAATAAACCATAAAAATTCCAACCTGAACCCCTTAAAAGGGTTGCCAGATAGGCAAACAAAAATATATAGGACACCCAGGTTAAATTTGATTCTTTGGAAAATCAGTGATTTTTTTTTTTTTTTTACAAATTGTCCAATATATTTCATGGGATATATTTTATATTTCATGTTATATAATATATATATACATGTATGTATGTATGTATGTATGTATGTATGTATATATGTGTGTGTGTGTGTAATACATATAGTTATATAATTTACTAGTAATTTATACAACCTGCTAATACTGTTTATATAGTATATGTATTTATATATAATAGTATATTTTTTCTATATTGGATAATAACTGTATTTTAACCAGCTACCTTATCAGTGAGGAGTTTCTCTCATAGAACTAACGTTGCCTAGCTGGAGAACAGTCTGGAAGTGTGACGTTGTCATCTTTCATGTGTATAAGATTTCTGCAGAGTACACTATGCTCTCCTGCGACTTCTTGTGACGTAGTCCTTAATCCCCACTTTACAAGCACAGACTCTGCGTGAAAGAGTGCTCCCAGTTACAAAGAAAAGAGAGCTGGGATTCAGATCAAGATCCTCTGGCATCTGGTAGGGGGCTCTGTCAATCACCAAACTAAACAAATGTAAGACAAGGAAGAATTTAAGAGATTGGCTAGAAAGGCCGGGTTCAGCCAGCAAAAATACCTGGCGCAACCATGGCCACTCTTCTGTTTTCATGCCTAAGTAAGCAGTAATCTGTCTGTGTTCTTCACAGGCTCAGAGTGCCATTAAGAAATGAAAGCGAGTTTAGATTTCACTGGCATGCCTGGGTTTGACATTTTGCATTTCCAGAAACCAAGGTCAGCTATAGGCTTTCAGCGCTGGGCCCCAGATACCACTATGATCTAAGCAAACAACTGGCAAATTTAAGAGTAAGTGGTAGGATAATTGTTCACTGACCTCCCATGCTTTAATTTTAGACTTATCTTTACTTCTAAATCTATTACAGAGAGCTCCATTTCACTGTGCAAAACACAGGCAAGTTCTATAATAAGATGGAATTTACTGTGGCGAATACACATGGAGGGAAAAAAATTGTATGTCGGTGGCAAAATTTTCACTTTTCCAAATCTGGCCACCTTGTAGTACATGCCTCATTTTCTAGCTTCAAGCAAAGCTACGGTCTGAGCAACTATTGTTAGAAATTTATAGAAAACTGAAATAAATATATTTTGTTTTTTTAAAAATTAACATATACCATAAGCTTAATCTACCACTGCTTAGACTTTCCAAATTCAAATCTTTCTTACTCTTTCACGAAATCAAATATTCAACGTATTTCCCCACACTGAAAGAAAATGTTTGAGTTTCTAACGTCACACAAACAAATAATACTCATCTGCTCACTCAATTTTAGAAGCTGTACAAAGGCATGAGAATAGCCTGAGACAAGTCTCAGTGAAGAATATTGTTGTTGGGAATCCTAACCCATCCCTGAGCGGTACAAGAAAGTCCAGAGATTATCACTTGGTGATGACATTACACATAAAAAAGTATATGGTATTATAGCATTGAGCTATTAGAGTGAGGGATCAATTCAAGGAGACAAGCAGAATTTATATACTTTATTGATTTTAAATTTTACATGCTCTGCTCGATGAGTAAATCTTTTGTGGTAATTCCTGTGCTTTGAAACACTGTAAATAACAAGGACTGTGGGGACTTCAGAGCAGTCATTTTTTTTTCATGCTGAAAGTACACAGCTTTTAATGCATATTAGAAGAAATTGCAGTAATGAAATACCTTGAGGATAACTCTAGTCAGGGTTGCTGTTTTTGTTTTGTTTTGCCTCCAAAAATTGAGCATGTATCAGGGAGAGAAGGAAGTCCAGGTAGCATTGTACTTAAGGAAATGCATAATTCAATTGATCCTATTGTATTACATAAATCCAACATATCCTGTGTAGACACAGAAACAGGTGCTCTTTATGAAAAGTAGCTGGCAGCTCACCAGCAAAAGTAAAGTTTTCCCACACAGAAGATACCTGAGAGGAAAGCACTCCATCCACAGTCCCAGTACACTGGATTCAAAATCAGTCCTGTGCACGTATTGTACCTGAATCCAAGACCTTCCACACAAGACAGTAGGTGAGCCTGTTTCCAGACAGGCATGTGAGTGATCCAGTCAGCTTCCTGGGGCCTGCCATCTTATTGAAAATAACAGCTTGGCCACTTGTAATGTTCAATCATATACATAATATAAAAAATGACAGGCACTAAGGACGTAGGAGGAGTTTTATATTTTTATTGCAGTAAGCCCGACTGACACTTAGGAAAACGTTCCGACACATTCAAGTGTGAGTAACAAATCTGTCCACTGATTCATAAGCCACATGTTTACTTAAGGAGGTCTGACCCAATAAATGAGGATCAAAACCCCAAGTGCTTAAGTCCATAAAATTCCCTGAAGTGAAATAGCACCACCAGTATAGAGTCTGACCTCCTTAAGATGAGTAAAGATTTCAAACAAGCTGGTATTACCATGAATCTCATTTTCATTCATGTTTATTCTTTTTTTTTTAATCTGTGCATGAGTTTCTTTTGAACACTGAGAATCCACACAGCTACCTTCCCAATATGTCAGTTTCTATAAATACAAGGGGATCTCATAATTCAATTAACAAGCATTAATTCCTTCTTGCAAATTTGCCATATTTCCACACAATGGGTCCAGTACTTATAGGGAAGCCCTTTCACTACCAAGTTTGAGTTTTTCCCTTCATTGTGACTCCTTACACACATACAAAGCTATACAAAATCCTAGACTTATATATTTACAAAGACCTAAAGGAAACTACGGTGATCTAAAAATACAACACACTCAGATGAAAGAAATAGTTTCTATATTTATGGAAAAGGGACCAGATCTCCATATTTCTTCAGGCTTTTAACATGAGTGACTGAGAATGAAAATCAAAATCTCTGCAACTATTAACACTTAAAAGTTAAACCGGGTGAGGTGGTACATGCCTTTAATCCCAGTACTGGGGGAGACTGAGGTCGGAAATTGCTGTGATTTCAAAGGCAGGAGGGGCTATACAGAGTGAATTCTAGGCCAGCTTGAGCTAGAGTGAGATCCTGCCTCAAAAGAAAAAGAAAGAACAGGCTGGAGAGATGGCTTAGTGGTTAAGCACTTGCCTGTGTAGCCTAAGGACCCCCGTCCATGGCTTGGCTTCCCAGTACCCACATAAGCCAGATGCAGAAGGTGGCACATGCATCTGGAGTTCGTTTGCAGTGGCTGGAGGCCCTGGTGTGCCCATTCTCTCTTTCTTGCTCTCGCTCTCACTCTCACTCTTGCTCTCAAATAAATTATAAAATCAAAAACAAAATTAAAAAAGAAAAAGAAAGAAGAAAGAAGGTAGGAAAGAAGGAAGGCAAAGAGTGACTCAAGAGTGTCTTAAAACAAAAAGCCTTCTCAAAATGGGATTTTCTAAGAACCTTATAGGCTCATAGACTGGCCGCCAGCATAGTCACCCTTTGTGTGTTGGAGAAGGGTGGGGGACAGGCAGGGAGGTATCTATGCAGACAAAAAGGAAGCCAAGAAAAGGAAAGAAAGAAAATCTAACTCAAGGACCTTGAAAAGCTAATTTGGAAACTTTGTTAGTGACCTTGGACTTCATTAAACTCCATGTATCTCCACAGCAGCCTGATCTAACAGTATGAAAGGTATTTGTCATCAGTGAAAGAAAAACATTATTTTTAAAGGGGTAAAGAGATTGATGCATCACTGTGGACTACTTAAGCCCCACGCAGTTTCAGTCTTCATATTAATCTAAACGTGATGGCTTTTGCATACGGCGCATAATTAAACATTTTCTTTTCAGGGCTTTCTACAATCCCCATATGTTTTTAATGGCATCATCTGAATGTTTTTCTTAATAATTCTGGCTGCCTGCTCCTGAATCTTCAAGTTTGTTTTTTGTTCCTAATATCTTTTCTACAGAGGCTGCATTGTGCCAGAGGTTGAGTAAAGCTCTGGGAGCCCGATGGAGACACACACGCAGACTTGTACACTCACAGCCTCTGTCTCATCTCTCTTCCCTTGCAATCTCTATTGCTGTTGGCACTGGGAAAGAAATGTGAGGCTGGCAAGACAAGGGAAGGACAACATGGCCCTGGGTCACAACTTCTACAACTGTGGCATAAGCCCCTTCTTCTTTTTGAATCTTTGTATATGTATATATGTACATGTGTGATGTCTGCTCTGTGTGTGTGCACACACACATATGCATGTGTGGTGTACACATACAACAGTGCCCCTGTTTGAGGCAGGATCTTTTCTTATTCTCTGATGTGTACACCAGGTTAAGCTAACCCAAAAGCTTCTGGCAATCCTGCGGTCTCTGCCTCCTATCTCACTGTAGGAGCACTGGGATTACCGATGTGCCCTGCTACATTTGGCTTTATGTGGGTCCTAGGGGTTCAAACTGAGGTCCCCATGCTTGCATAGCAAGTGCTTCACCCTCTCGGTCTTCTCCTATCCAGATCTTGCAAGCCCTCTCTTCTTTAGAAAAAATTTTCTAACTTGTGATGTCTATCTGCGGGCCTGCCTATCTGTCTGTAAGTGCATTGTGGGCATACTTAGGTGTGTGCACACTAGTGGGGTGGGATGGCTTTGTCATGGCTGCAACAAATGGTTTTCTTGGCACTCTGAAGCTGGGTGTACTGTGATATGCTGACTTGGTATCTGCTGCCTAAGAAGAACAGACATTCTTCTTTTGAACAGCGATCTATTTTTCTGCACCATACCCCTCCAAACATGACCCACAAAACTGAAACAATGAAATGTTCACTATTTGATTAAGTCAGGCACATTTTGAGCCATAAATTGACATCACTTCTACTGTAAGCAGTATAAATGCAACCAGTGATCAAACATATATCCAAGAGAGAACATGGGCATGCAGCAAAAACCTGAGATTCCAATGTGCCCGTCTACCCACAACGGGGGCCCATCGTCTCCAACACAGACTGTAAGCGCCTCAACCTGAAGACTTAAGTAAATCAAAGAGAAGAATGTACTTCATTGTTGATCAAATGTAGCCTTGAATTTCCTTTCTCCCAGCATAAATTTAAATTCTGGAAATTGACAAAGACAATAAATAACTCACAGTCGAATCATAAGTCCCCTTTAAATTGAGCGTTTGAACTTGGATCCAAGTTTGAAAATATAATATTTTTTAAAAGAAGTGTTCTCACACTCTTTCCATGTTTGTCATCTTGAAATCTGATGATGTGAATGAAACAGAAAGGAAACAGTACCCGAAACAGCTTCCTTATGCCATTTTCTTCATCGAACTTCATCTACAGATGGTCAAGTGGCTATGAAGGCATTTGAAACACTCCTAATATTATGAAGTGAACTTTATCAAAATTTCAAAGAACTGGTTTGTATTTAAGAATTTCCACAGATGATGTTCTTAAATAGAAACAACCTCCCTGGGAAGTCTTAAAACATATGTTGGCAAGCAAGGACAAGAAAGAAACTATCTGGGAGTAGAAATGCAATGGTTTTTCCTGGTCCAGCTGACCTTTGTTGTGGAAACAGAACTGAAACAACAAATAATCTTTAATAGTCTCTTTTGTTAATGGTTTCCAGTAAACAAAAGCAAAAAAAAAAAAACCCACCTAAGAAACCTCAAACCTTACTTTCTTTTCCCCACCTAAATTGCTGTAGGAGAATTTATAATGTGGCAACTATAATAAAAAACAAAGGTTCTGGAAAATGAAGTGATTGAGTAAAAATTAAAAGTAAGTTTTTCAAAAACATTGGTTGGTATTTCTCCAATCCAGAAGGGTCCCTTCCTCCCAATCAAACGATGGAGTCTCTTCAGAATCAAAGAGACTTGTCTTGTGGACTCCCAATGCATAGAGACACTCACATAAGGACCCCACAGCTGTGCAGGCTCAGTTAAAACCCAGAAGACCTTTCTTTAAAGGCTCTCAGGCATGAACAGCAGCAGGATAATAATGCTTCTGATTCTTGTACTAATATATTTGATTAACTTTCCTTTCTCTTTCTAGAGCAAGATGCATTCATGAAAATAATTTGGTGATTTTTTTTTTCCCATTTGAAATAATAGTAGGTGAATGCTAACTTTGCCCCATTAGAACAGCATTTAGAAGCATGCCCTCCAGCACGTGAATAAACCCTGCCTTTATGTCTGCCCACCACCCAACATGAGAGTGGCTCACCTCATCTTTAACTTCCTACAAGCAACCATTTGCTGGGTGCTCCCTAATCTCGGGAACTGTGGTAAGCACTGGAAAGAATAAAAATAAATAGCACATGATCCCCAAGCTTACAGAACCCTATGTAGAGAGAAGGACAAGTATATTTTAAACCCCATACAAAAACAATGAAGGTGGGCCACAGAGATGGCTTAGCCATTAAGGCACTTGCCTGTGAAGCCTAAGGACCCATGTTCAACTCTCCAGGTACCATGTAAGCCAGATGCACAAGGTGATGCAAGGGCATAAGGTGACACATGCATCTGGAGATCTATTACAGTGGCTGAAGGCCCTGGCACACCAATTCTCTCTCTCTCATTAAAAAAAGGCCTCTCTGTTGGACTTGCCCCCCCCCAAATTTTTTAATTAATGTTTTATCAAGCAGAAACAAACTAGTAGGAACAAAAGTAAAGATTTCTAATTCTGCAAGAGTGGAGAAAATTGCACAAAGGAGGCAGCATTTGGGATAGCTTCAAAAGATGTCCGTATGGTGGAAAAAGCAGAGAGAGTGAAAATGAAGGAAGGAAAGGGACTTAGAAAAAGAGTACAACATCTCTAAAGGCAAAACAATGGTTCACAAACTTTCATGTTCATAAGAATCACTTGGGAATGGATTTTGAAATGGAAATTCCTGGACCTCATTCCCAGATTCCAGTTCTTTGGAACTAGAATAGGGCCTTGGAGCTCCCATCTTTAACAAGTAACGGGTTTCAGGTCATGCTTGGAAAAGCCCCTAGTTCCAGTCACACAGTAACAGGATAAGCTTAAGGGATGAGAAGAATTCAATACGCATGGAACATGGGTCTGGAGGTATAGCATGTGGACTGACAGAACTAGTCCCGCTTTCAGGTTGTGAAGTTTCCCAGCTCCCTGAGTTTCTGAGCAACTTCAGAAAACAAGAGCCACACTCAGAACAGCGACAAGGTCTGGTTCCTGTCTCCATATCTGTGGTCACTAGGGTGACCACAGTACAGCAGCTGAGCAGAAGGAGTGGGGACAAGCTCATGAAGCCCAACATTCTACCCTGAGCCCTGCCGCACACTGACTGTAGTCTTGGCAAGTTACTGACCATGTGAGGCTGAGACTAAAAATAGATTGAACATCCCTAATCTGAAAATCTAGAACCCCAAACACTCAAAAACCCCAAACTTTTTTTAATATTTTTATTTCTATTTATTTATTTATTTGACAGAGAAAGAGGGGGGGAGAGAGAGAATGGGCACGCCAGGGCCTCCAGCCACAGGCTAACATGGGTCCTGGGGAATCAACCCAGGGTCCTTTGGCTTTGCAGGCAAATGCCTTAACCACTAAACAATCCCTCTAGCCCAAAGAACCCCAAACACCAATGAAACAAAGTTACATGTGCACAAATATTTAAAACATTCTGGGGCTGAGGATATTGCCCAGTTGGTGAAGTGCTTGCTCTGTAAGAATGAAGACCTTAGTTCCATCCCCAGAACCCATATTAAAAAAAAAAAAAAAAAGTTTAAGAGAAAAAAGAAAAACTAGGTGTGGAGATGTGTATATAATCCCAGCACTGAGGAAACAGAGACAGGTGGCCAGTCAGTCACCCTAATTGGCAAGCTCCAGTCCAATGAGATTCTATCTAAAAAAAACAGAAAGGAAGGAAGGAAGGAAGGAAGGAAGGAAGGAAGGAAGGGAGGGAGGGAGGGAGGGACAGAGGGAGGGACGGAGGGAGGGACGGAGGGAGGGACGGAGGGAGGAAGGAAGGAAGGAAGGAAGGAAGGAAGGAAGAGAGAAGAAAGAAGAAAGAAGAAAGAAGAAAAAGATGGTCAGCATTCTGAAAAAGATGGTCCGCATTCCTGAGGAACAACACCCCATGACCCAGAATGTCCTCTGACCTCTACATTACTATAATGCACAACATACACATTCAAACATGTGTATACACACATGCTTTTAAAAAACTACCTTGAGACTATATAAAAAAGATAAGATATGAATGGAATATAATTGTGCTTAAACTTGGTTCTCAACCTCAAAATATCCCATTATTTGTATACAAATATTGCCCAAACCAAAAATTTGCCTGGTTCAAATATTTAAGATAAATGGTACTCAACTTGAGATACCAAAATACCAGAATAATTCTAAGGATTAAATGTTATGATGTATAAAAACGCTTATTCCAGAACATTACACATACATGATTTTGGGGGGGGGGCGGATTTTGAGGTAGGATCTCACTGTAGCTCAGGCTGACCTAGAATTCACTATGTAGTCTCAGGGTGGCCTCAAACTCACGGCGATCCTTGTATCTCTGCCTCCCAAGTGCTGGGATTAAAGGCGTGCACCACCGTGCCTGGCCTCATATTTTTCAATAATAAAAATATCTACCAGGGGCTGGGGAAATGGCTTAGTGGTTAAGACATTTGCTTGCAAAGCCTAAGGACCCTGGTTCGATTCCCCAGGACCCACGTTAGCCAGATGCACAAGGGGCGCATGCATCTGGAGTTCGTTTGCAGTGGCTGGGGGCCCTGGCGCGCCCATTCTCTCTCTCTGCCTCTTCCTCTGTCTCTCTCTCTCTCAAATAAGTAAATAAAATATTTTTAAAAATCTACCAGTTGCTGAAATTTCAAATAAACAGGAAAAAACAGTGATTTTTAAATCGAGAGATTCATGGTTTTCCTATATTGAAAAGATGTGGAAATGTCCCATGATGACCTTGCCTCCCTTGCAGGTTGCCACAACATGTGAACACTTCCGATTGCCTCAATCCTTCCTCCTATTTTCTCCTCTGAGTTTCATTCCAGATCACCAGCCTCCTTCTGGAGCTGCTGCCCCCTGGCCTGACATGGTGATGTGCCCACCACCACCACCCATAAAACTGACAGCTTTTCACGGCCTTTGTCATCCAATCACACATAATCCCAACTTTCATCGTCATCATTTAGGAGGGTTGGTACTGCCTGAGTACACTTGATTTGTCTGCTAAAGACACTTACATGATGGTCCCATGAAGTACCTCATCTCCCCAGCATTAAAAAAACAAACAAACAAACAAGCTAGAGAGATAGCTTAGCAGTTAAGGCATTTGCCTGCAAAGCTGAAGGACCTAGGTTCAACTCCTCAGGACCTAAGTAAGCCAGATGCTCAAGGTGACACATGTATCTGGAGTTTGTTTGCAGCAGCTAGAGGCCCTGACATGCCTATTCTCTCTCTATCTGCCTCTTTCTCTCTCTCTCTCTCTCTCTCTCTCTCTCTCTCTCAAATAAATTAAATTAGTTAAATTTAAAAAAAAAAACACTAAATCAGAGAATCTTCATTTAAGGATAGTAGATAACATCTTCAATCCTTGACTTTTCATTATATTAATAATAGTGTGACCTTACAGATGGAAAACTACTGAGCTTCAGAAAAATCAAATGGCTTAAGTCACATGGCCATTAAATACAAAGACATGGTCACAAGTCTCCTGACTCTTGGTACAAGACCTTCTATTGCTCTACTATCGTTATGCTTTATTTCTGTTTAACTTGACCTTCATTGGAAGTGCTAATGAATGCTTATGAAATTCAATCCTTCCATATAGATTAAAATTTTTGATTCACATGGAATTAAATTTTGTATAGCCATACAGCCTAACAAACATATTTATTAGTCTATTTCTTGAGGAGGGCATTAATTCTAAAGACAGTAAAAAACCAACTGGAGCCTTGGGGAGATGGTTCAATCAGTGAAGGGCTGTGACATTAAGCACAAGCATGAATACCTAGGTTTGGATCCCCAGCACCTCAGGGCTCTGGGGGCAGTCACAGTATTCCCAGGACAAGCTGGCTGGATAGACTAGCCAAGTCAGTGAGTTCTGGGTTCAAGTGAGAGATGCCATCTCAATAACTAAGGTAAAAAGCAATGGAGGCAGACACCCAATATTAATCTCTGGTCTCCACAAGTATCTATATGCATACAAATATGCATAAATGCACACAAAACACAGACACACACACGCACACACACACACACACACAGGAACTATTGATTCCTTCCTGTGTCAATCAAGAGCAGATGTGGAGCCACTAGTAGTCAACGTGGTAGAGTAGTAACAAATCTCTGGTCAGAAAGATCTAGTTTGACAATCCTGACTCAGTCCTCAATTGGCTGCATGCTCTTAACCAAGTCCCTGAAATTTTGAATTCAATATTTTTTTAATCTGAAAGTAAGATTGTGCCTCTAAACCCAAGTGTTACTGCACAACAACTGACACCACAAACTTAGCTTGGGAATTATATTGAAGTCCTAAATAATGACTAGGCCAGGGCTCTTAAACATTCATATAATGAAATCTCATCAAAACACAGCTTTCTGAATTGACTGAGCCTCCCTTTCTAGCTAAGTCTGGAGCCTGAGAGTCTGCATTCCTAACAGGTTTTCCCTCAAGTGAGGCTGAGGCAGAGGCTGATGCTAATGTGGCTCCTCCAGAGTCCCACTACGCACTCTGGAGCCAGACATTCAGATCATGAGGACAGTGAAAGAGAAGACCCTGGCTAAAGCTCCACCCATAATTTACAAGCAAACCAGCTAGAACAGAAGGCCAAAGACCCACCATCAGGCTTCTTCTTGTACTCAGGGTCACGGACTCATTGGAGTTAGAAGACTCTACTTGGGAAGCACTCTGTTTAAAACTTTGTGGTCCAGACCTTCAGAACTCCCTAGACAAGGATCCCCTCTGGCCCCTTGGAAAACTTGCTGCCTTATAAGTGGTTCCTGAGAGTCCCGGAGAGCATCTAGACCAGAGCTCCAGTGAGAATCACAATCTCGCTGAGGTTGTTTTACCTCAGGCACAGCCACCCTCCACCTGCTCCTTTCTTCCCCCACCTGAACCCATAAGTGAAATTAGGCCAGTGATTTAAGTAATGTACGGGTTCAATTTTACACGTGGACATTTTTCTTAAAGGGAATGGTAGATTTTTGCTTTTTGAAAGAAACAGCAACAAAACCTGAGAAAATGAGCTAACCCTATTTTATAAAGGTAGAAAAGACAGTATATTCTCTTTTGTTTCTAGATGTGAAGAATACATAAAAATGTGATGAACAGGCTGGCATATATATTGTCCTGTTCTTAGGAACAAATTTGTAATATAGCCGGATCCCACTGAGTCATCAATTTCCACTGTATTATCCAATGTTCAGCTGGATTGGAATATTAAGCAGCCACCAGATTTTGAACTTTGTACTTCCTCACATTTGGCTGTTTGCTGATCAAGCTCTGCTTCTCTGTGATTATAGATATATATCAGACCCTGGAATCAACTTTCTTTGTTTTATCAAGACCTGGTGTGTAGTGATTCTGATTTATCATTTTTACAACAGTCTCTTCCCTGCGGGCCCCAGGTCGTGATGGTGGCACTGCTACGATTTATGATGGGAATTGTTGACGGAAAATGTATGCTCTCTTTGATTTTCCTTCTTCCAACACCTGGTTCTTATTTTCCCAACTCTAGCTTCTGCCATTTTAAGCATTATTTACCATTTGCTGAAATGCACGGGTCTATTTGGAGCGGGATGTGTAAGGGGCAGATGGATTTTTACAGTTGGCTATGATTTCTCCTCTTATCAACCCAATGCTGATTTTCTTTCTTTACATTTTCCTATGATGTTAGGGCCTGGAACTCATAATCATTTCTTATTTGTTTGCCTTATCTGCCAGGACTTATAGTTCTGTTAAAAAAAGAAAGAAAGAAAAGAAAATGAAAAAGAAAAAGAAAATGCAGTCTGGATTAAGTTCCTTGCAGAAGCTTCTGAATTCTGTCTGTGATTCACACTGTAGGTGGTCACTTCCCTTTCCAACCTGGGCAGGTTATTTATTACTTAGTGAAGGCTCTTCTCCCTCAAAGTCCCAGAGCAAGGCTAATTTTTCTTTAGCTTCTAAGGCCATTACAGAATAACTTGGCAAACGGTAGATCCTGAAGCCTAATAGGAACCCACTTAACAACACCAAAGAAAACTATAAGATAGGAATGAAACAGAGATACTCACATCTGGGAAATGTTCGGTTTTGAGGATCAAAATACAAGTGTCTCTTTGAATACAAATTGCAAACCAACAGAGACTATTTTCCACCAGAAATGTGGCATGCCTTATTATTTTTTTTGCAGGGGGTGGGGAGGATTGAAGCAGGATTTCACTCTAGTCCAGGCTGACCTGGACCTCCAGGAAATCACTCTATAGCCCCAAGCTGTCCTCAAACTCTTGGTGATCCTCATATCTCTGCCTCCCAAGTTCTGAGATTAAAGGGATGCCTTTCTGAATCTCTCCTATACAGCTAGCAGAGGCTGGATTCTGGGAACGTCTTATCAATAGTGATTTGCATGTCCACTTAAAAAATATTTATTTATTTATTTGAGAGAGAGAGAGAGAATGGGCAGGCCTGTGCCTCTAGCCACTGCAAATGAACTCCAGACGCATGCACCCTCTTGTGCATCTGGCTTACGTGGGCCCGGGAGAATCAAACCAGGATCCTTTGGCTTTGGAGGCAAGCACCTTAACCGTTAAGCCATCTCCGCAGCCTGGGCATGTTGACTTTTAACCAACATTTCTTTTGTTGGTCTACATACTTTTATAAAAGGCCAAGTAGTTTGTGGTATTATTTGAATGGAATACTTAGAACTGGTCATAGTGGCCCATGCCTTTAATTCCAATGCTCAGGAGACAGAGGCAGGACGGTCACCACAAGTTCAAGGTCAGCCAGAACTACATGGAGAAACTCTATCTCAAAAATAAGCAAGAAAACAAATAAACAAAACATGTAACATTCCTTCCACATAATCCTGGTGTAAATTTCAATATGGAATGTCTCAAATAGCCTCATGTGTTTGTGATTAAGCCTCATGCTTAATTCCCAGCTGTGAAGCCTTTGGGAGGTAGACCTTTGATGGAGGAGGCATGTCTCTAGGGGCCTTGGAGTGTCATAGCTCAGCCCTACTTGTGAGGGCTCAGTAAGCTCTTTCTCCTTCCTCCCTGCTGATAAAAAAGATGTGACACTTGACTATCTGCTCCTGCCATGCTTTCCCCATCAAGACGAAACTTCCCCCTTGAGACTATAAGCCCTTTCCTTCCATAAGATACTTTTGGTCAGGTGTTTTGTTCCCACCAAAGAGAAGGCAATAGGTGTACCCTTCTACTCACCTTGGATAATAGAAGCCAATGTCTCATAATTTAAGTCTTTTTAGTGCAGATTTTGTAAAGAAGATCAATTACATGGTTTCTGGTGGCCCTTTCGACTGCCATCCCTAGATAATGGAACCAGACATACCAGCTTGCCCAGGATAGTTACTGCTGATGCCTGGTGTCCCACAGTGGAGGGTCCAGCTGTGTGTGAGCAGTGGTACCATTTTGCTGTAGCATGTGTGTTAGGTTGGATGAACATCATATGCTCCTACTCTCCTTTGTCATTCTTCCTTGTTTCCTTTCAATAGCAACACTACCCCTGAGTTTTGCTGTGACAAAGCACTTGGCTGCCCAGGTACAAACTGCCCTTCCTGCTTTCTTTGTAGCCCAACATGGCCAACCACTTTTCAATCAAACAACGGGCATTATGCTACCAGGCACTGTTCTAGGCACTCTACAAAACAGCACATTTAAGTCTCGTTCTTGAGCATCCTTGTTTTACAAAAGAGGAAATAGCAGGTTAGATAATCTGCACACCTGGAAAGGTTGGGATGTGAACTCCAGAAGCCTGACTCTACAGTCTGCTCTGAATCTCTTCTATTTTGAAATCTCTTCTACTGTGTAGTGGGGACTTGGTGCAAATGAACACACAACTGTAGCCCACATTCCAGCATGTAGAACCACAGAGAAAGGGAGCCGGGTCCCAGGCTGGCCCATCACATCACCTGCTTCTCCTCAGATAATGTGTGTGAGCCACCATCAGCCTTATTCCCTAATCTGTATCCATCCCCCCATCCACCTTACAAAGTTCCTCCTGCTGCAGAAGTCAGACATGTGGGAAACTACATGTGATCATTTTTATCCCAATATCATATCAATCAACTGAAGCAAACATTCCCTCCAGCCCCAAAATTCCTAACTTGTCTGATAACTGTTCACATACAATTATCATGGTGATTTTCCCCTAGTTCTACATTGAATTCTTGAGACAGACAATTTCCAGGACAAGCAGATAAGAAAGAGAATGTGGCCTTAGCCCTTACTCTTAGGCACATAGGTATCATAATGGACTCTGCCCCACCCTCAGGTTATTCCAGAGCCAAGATCTCACCAGCAAGGCTTTCTTCTACCCATGTATAAAATATGGCCTCTAAGGGGATGAGAGCATAACTCAGTGGCACAGCAATGAAACAACATCCTTTACCCTGAACATTGCATCTCTCTCCTCCTTTCCTACTTTAGTTCCCTTGATAGCATTAATCACTCTTGGACATATGTCAATATCTGTATTTATAATGTCATTAGAGAAGGAACGGTGTCTGCTTTGATCATTGCTTATTCCCAGGTCTCAACAAAGCTTGATATGCTGTAGATGATCAATAAACACAGACTGAATAAGTGAATAGAGCCAACATACTGAAAAGTAAGGCTCTGTGGCATGGTGTACTGCTTAGCACTCTGGACTCTGAATGTCCAGAGACTGAATGGTATAGCAGTGTGAATTTGAAAAATTCAACCTCTATGGTCCCATGATAATAGTATCTAAAAGGGTGATTGTGAGAATATATCAAATACTGAAATTGCTCTCTGGTATGCAGTAAAGGCCCAATACAATAGTAATCATAAGTAATGCACTGCTACATGCTGCTACTATACTGAACATCAGCCACATGTTCTGAACCACCCTCCTTCTGGCATCCTGACAGGAGTCCTAGTTCACCATGTGACTCTGGACCTATTCCTGTCCTCCCTTTCAAATTTCATTTTACAAAAGCTGGTGTGCAATCTCCCTAGGAAAGATCAATCCTACCCCTCTCTCAAGTGAAGCCTGGATCAAGAGCTTTAACAACTGTTCTTCCTTTGATAAGAAAAGAAAAACTAGTATTTAGGTTTAGATTAGCACTATGTCTAGTATGCAAGATGCCGAGTTTAGAATTCTTTGTTAAATACATTTTGGTTGGCCTTAAAGACCATCAATGGCCTCATGCCCACTTTTGATTTTTTTTTTTTTTTTTTTTTTTTTGAGGTGGGATCTCATTTTAGTTCAGGCTGACCGGGAATTCACTCTGTAGCCCAGGCTGGCTAAGAACTCATGGTGATCCTCCTACCCCAGACTACCAAATACTGGGATTACAGGTGTGAGCCTGCTTAGCTTTTTGATTTTTTTTTTATATATTTTTTGTCTTGTCTGCTCTTAACTTGAGGGGACAATCAACTTATTTCCTCTCATTGGGCTTTGCTTTATAAGACCTTGAATATAGTAAGCAGATCCCTGAGGCTGAGCATTGTATTATGGAACAAAGGCATATATGACACCCAGCTAGGTAGCAAGACTTCTTTCCAAAAAGATGACATGAGCTAGAGTACTGAGGATAGCAGGTGTTGAACACAAACACACACAGACACACACACACACACACACACACACACACACACCATCATGACTTTCAAAACGAAAAATTTACAGCCATGTTCTATAATACTTAATCATACTGCAAAGCCTCGACTCTTTCCACTGTAACATCAACCAAACTAGGAATGCTCTCTCAAGGATCAAACCACCATGCACAGTGATTATCAAATATCTCTCACTTGATATTTCTATTATTTTTAATTTATCATCTACTTATTTTCAATCTCATGATCTTACTTTAAGCAGTTGTTCTTGCTATCTCCTTTTTATAGATAGGGAAACTGAGGCTCTGAGACATTGCTAGCCCCAGGGATCCCACAGCTATTGAAGAGACCAAAGGGAAAATTCTAACTCAGATCTTTAGAGCTCCAGTGCGGACACCCTTCATGCTGCACCATCCAGCCAGGGTCCCTTGGAATTCCTAATGGGAAGAGGACACACAGGCATTTTTGGAGATCTCAGTACTAACATGGGCCTTCATGTTACAAATGGCTTCCCCATGAATCCCTCTTTGTATTTTGTCATCTAGTGTGTAGAAATTGGGGGATGGGTCAGAAGTGAGCATATTTACCATATTACACTGGGGTCCTGAGTCTATCCAGACCTGCACTGATGGATTCAGAGATAAGGAGATGCAGCTGAGGCCCCCACACTCCAAAGTCGTCTTTGCTAACAGTAGTGTTTGCTGAGAACCTGTCCGTAAGCAGTGCTGACAGACTGCAGTGTGTCTGTTCCAGGTCTGGAAAACTTTGGCCTCAGCCCTAAAAAGCGGGTATTTGATCTATATTGATACAGTATATTCAGTGGGACATTTTAAAAAATCCTACCCAAGGAATGAGTAAATCTCAAGTTAAATGAAATAATAGCTAGGTATAAATATAGACACACATATAGATATGCACTATATCTATCTATCTATATATATATATAGATATAGATATAATATAAATTTAAAAAATAAAATCAAGCCAGGTGTGGTGGTGCACACCTTTAATCCCAGTACTCAGGAGGCAGAGGTAGGAAAATCACCATGAGTTCGAGGCCACCCTGAGACTAAAGAGTGAATTCCAGGTCAGCCTGGATTAGAGTGAGACCCTACCTTGAAAAACCAAAATAAATAAATAAATAAAATAAAATCAAGGGCTGGAAAGATGGTTTAGCAGTTAAGGCTTGCCTGCAAAGCCTACGGACCCATGTTTGATTCCTCAGTACTCACATAAGCCAGATTCATAAGGTGGTGCATGTGTCTGGAGTCCCTTTAGCTGAAGGCCCTGGCACACTCATTCTCTGTCTTTTTATAATAAATAAAATATTCTTTAAAATAAATAAAAATAAAATCAGTATAATAATGCCCACACTTGGCTGACAAGACCAATAATAATGGGATTTAATGGGCTGGAGAGATGGCTTAACAGTTAAGGCGCTTGCATGCAAAATTTAAAGACTGATGTTTGACTCTCCAGGTCCCACATAAGCCATACGTACAGTGATGTAAACTCGCAAGGTCGCACATGCACACAAGGTGACACACATGTCTGGAGTTTGTTTGCAGTGGCTGGAGGCCCTGGCATGCCAATTCTCTCTCTCTCTCTCTCTCTCTCTTTCTCTCTTTCTGTCACTCACTCGCACATTAAAAAAAAAAAAAGGCAGTCTGTTGGGATTGCCTCAACAAAAGGAAAAAAAAAAAAAAGAATTGGGTTTAAGGACTTAGTTGTTCACACACCTATTTATGTCTGCATTGTAATTCCAGGGCAGTTATCTGAAATTCTACATCTATACAAGTATGTATAGCTATAATGAATTTCCAACTGTGGCTAATGTGCATTATCCAGGGAGCTTTTAAATAACAATGATACCTGGAGCCCTACCCCCAGAAATCAGGTATCAATTGCTCTGCAGTAAACTCTAAGAAACAGCACTGGTTAAAAGCACCCCAGTGATTGGCAGGCTGGGAACAGGCAGCTCTTTGCTGAGATTCAGCTACTCCTCTATCCCAGTTCTAACTGCTTCCAATAAATAAAACTATGGATGAAAGTCTCATCCTATCCAATTTGTTTCTCTCATGTTTTCCCACTAATACTTTCTATCTTTGCCTAAGTCATTCACTTATTCTTCTGAGGCTCAATGTGTACTTTATTTGTGAAAACCTCAAATTCTCTCAATAGCATTAGTTCCTTGAACAATCCTTTAAAACATCACATCAGCATTTTTGTTCATAAACAGCAGCTTGTTGGAAAGACAGAACTCATTTCCATTTGGGTGCTAAATTAACACAAATAGTTACAAATTCTATCCTCACTTTAAAAAACAGAGAGGCTATCCTATCTAGTATCTTTGAAATCCTCAAAGCCAAAACAAACCAAAAACTACTATAGCAGGGCTTGGGATTGGGGTGGGGGTGGGGGTTCAGCAGTTAAAGGTGCTAGCTTGCAAAGCCTGCCAGCCTGGGTTCAACTCTCCAGATGCACAAAGTGGCACATGCATCTGGAGTCTACAGTTGCAAGAGGCCCTGATGTGCCCATTTTCTTGCTCTCCATGTCTCTTTTTGTTTCTCCATTCCTCCCTCCTTCATTCCCTCCCTTGTTCCCTCCCTCTTTCACTGTCTCTGTTGGCCTGCTTACAAATATATATATTTATTTATTTATTATATTATATTTATTATATATATATTTGAGAGAGAGAGATTATTATAATAAACACACTGGATTAGAATCACAACTTTCTGTCCACTGACACTGTGCAACTTTTAGAAAATCATAATCTCTCTCTGCACCAATGCTTCTTTTTTTTGGTTTTTCGAGGTAGGGTCTCACGCTAGCCCAGGCTGACCTGGAACTCACTATGCAGTCTCAGGGTGACCTCAAAGTCATGGCGATCCTCCTACTCTGTCTCTGAGTGCTGGGACCAAAGGCATGCGCCACCACGCCCGGCTGCACTGATGGTTCTTCAGCTGCAAAACCATGTATTTCTTCCAAATAGATTAGTTGCTGAGCCTGGGATTTTCCCCCAGTAGTGAAACGGTTCTACATCTAAGAGCAGGGCTAGGGGTGTGGCTTAGTGGTAAAGTACTTGCCTAGTGTTCACAATGCCCTGGGTCAACACCCAGCACAAAGGGAGAGGAGAGAAGAAGGGAGGAAGGGACAGAAGAAAGCCTCATCACCTCACTGAAGAACACTGTTTCAGTTTGGGGCAAAGCAAGTGAAGAACATAATACTTTAGCTACTTCTTTGAAATAAACCAATATATTTTATAAATATTCCATAGAACACTATGTCTAGTAAATTAGACATTTACTTCAGAATTTGCATTTTCTCTAAGGAAATAACTTAGAAATCCACACAGCTACAGAAATAGAAGTCACCCCCTTCAAAAAAAAAAAACACTTCATTCATTCTGCTACACAAACATAAAAGCTTGTCTAGAAAAGAAACAGTATCGCACTCTCTGCACTGAAGGACATTAACAGGTTAATTTTAACAACTTTGCTTGAGCCAAAGAACATTTTCTGAGTAATCTCCTCTCAATCTAAGTCTGATTGTGCTGATCCTTTCTCAGATACCTGTCATGCTTTGGCTTGTTTGCCCTCAAAAGATTTTATTTAAATATATTTTATTTATTTATTTATTTGAGAGAGTCGTGAGGAGAGAGACAAAGAGAATGGGTGAGCCAGGGCCTCCAGCCACTACAAATGAACACCAGACGCATGTGCCACCATGTGCATCTGGCTTACGTGGGTCCTGGAGAATCAAACTGGGGTCCTTAGGCTTCACAGGCAAACACCTTAACCACTAAGCCATCTCTCCAGCCCAGAATTTTTTTTTTTTTTTTTTGATGCTAAGCAGTCCTGAGTTCTGTAGTCATTCTCAGGCTTTCAGCTTCTCAATCTCCCCATGAACTTCCACTAAGTCCTATAGATTGTTTACTGTGCCTTACATGTTAGCATCTTCTCCGAGCTCCAAATCAAACCCTCTCAGATATCTCCTCCCTAGTGCCAGGTTTGGTGTGGCCCCATTGTGAAGGTCTTCCAATGTCACTGATGCTCATACATGCTAGCACCATCCTCCCATCTCTGCTAATCAGAGCTAACTCTACACCTCTGTGATAGTTAATCATCATTGTCAATTTGACTTGATCTAGAAACACCAAGGAGACACACCTGGGAGTCTCTGTGAGCTAATTTCCAAAGATGTTTAACTGAGGTAAAAAGAACTCACCCTGAATGTGAGTGGTACCATTCCATGGACTAGGTTCTGGGACTATAGAACAAGGAGGAAGCAAGCTGAGCACCAGCATTCATCTCTACTTCTTTACTGTGGATGCAATATATTCCTACCATCATGCCTTCCCCACTATGATGGACTGTATCCCTTCAAACTGAGAGCCAAAATGAACCCTTCCTTCCTTAAGTTGCTTTGGTATTTTTTTTTCACAGTAACAAGAAAAGTTACAAATACAACCCTTTCTCCTTACTCCATATCAAACACTGACCAAGATTTTATACTGAGTATGTTGTGTATTCTTCCATTTCTCTAAATTTCGTTTACCCACCACTCAGGAATAATGATACTTTCCTAGATCCTGTAAGAGCCCACACCCCATCATCCCAGATCCATCACTGTGCAGCAGCCAGAGAGATCATTTAGAAGTATAAATCTTGAGCTGGGTGTGGTGGAGCACACCTTTAATCCCAGTACTCGGGAGGCAGAGGTAGGAGGATTGCCATGAGTTCGAGGCCACCCTGAGACTCCATAGTGAATTCCAGGTCAGCCTGGACTACAGTGAAACCTTACCTCGAAAAAAAAAATAGAAGTATAATCTTGAGCTGGAGAGATGGTTCAGTGGTTCAAGACACTTGCTTGCAAAGCCTCCCAGCCCCTGGTTCAATTTCCCAGCAACCCATATGCACAAAGTGGTACATGTGCCTGGAAATTTTTGCAGCAGCAAGAGGCCTTGGCATACTTACAGTCTCATTCTCTCTCTCAAAAATAAAATAAAACTATTTTTTAACAGCATAGGTCAGATCACTTCCCTATAAAACCCATCAATGACACTTTGGGCTCCCAGAATGAAGACCCAAGTCCTTAGCAGAGCCTTCCAGATTCTACATAGGTGCTAGGGAGAGAACTCAATCAGCAAAGTGCTTACACTACAAGCATAAGGACCTGAGTTCCACTCCCCAAAACTCACATAGGAAAGCTGAGCACGGTGGTAAGTGCCTGTAATCCCAGCACTGGGGAGGTGACGACAAGTGCTTCCTGGAGCTCACTATCCAGCTAGTCAGTCTGTCTAATTAAGCAGGTTCCAGGCCAATGAGAGACCCTGATGCAAAAAATGTAGGCAACATTGGAATGACACCTCACGTTGCCCTCTGGCTTCCACACACAAGTTCACACATGTGAACACATATGCACACACAAACAAGCTCACACATATGCACACAAGTTAAAAAAGAAACACAAAGAGCTGGAGAGATAGCTTAGCAGTTAAGGCAATTGTTTAAAGCCTAAGAACCCAAGTTTGATTCCCCAGTACCCATGTTAGCCAGATGCACAAGGTGGCACATGCATCTGGAATTCATTTGCAATGGCTAGAGGCCGTGACATGCTCATTTTTTCTCTATCTATCTATCTATCATCCATCTGCCTCTTTATCTGTCTCAAATAAATAAAAAATAATAATAAAATATACTCAAAAAGAAAGAAAAAAGATCCTGCATAACTTGGCCCTTACTATCCTACAGTCAAATGAGCAAACACAATTATACACTTAGTGCTGCATAAATGGTATCAAGGAAAAACAGGAAAAGGGCTGAAGAGTGACACACAAGTGTGAAAACTATAGAGTTTGGATCCCCAACACCCACATAAAAGCCAGACATAGTAGCAAATATGTGCAATCCCAGTAAGCCTATGGTGAAATGGGAGACAAATATAGGGAGATCAGAAACTCATGGGCCAGCTAGTCGGGCAAACACAACAGTGAGAACCATGGACCTCATCTCAAACAAGACAGAAGGTGAGGACTAATACCAAAAGTTGTCTTCTGACCTCCACATGCCATGTGCACCACAAATACACACACACACACGCGCACACACACACACACACACACACACATACACGCAGTGTCACACATGAGCAACTGAAAAAAAAAATAAGAGTGTGAAAGGGAGGGTTCTAAACCTACCTGCCTGTTTTCTTCTGATGAGCTCTTTTTGTTTCCCTAACTAAGTTCCCCTCTATAAATCCCATCCTTCCTCTTCTACAAAGACCTAATGCTCAAGTGTAACCTCCATGAAGCCTGAAGGAGATTGCAAGGCAGTAGAGCACACTGTCTTCGCCGCAGCCAAAGTCGACAGCTGTTGCACACGCACTTGCTTCCTGCTTATCTGCTTCCATCAGTAACCTGGGAGCAAAGCACGCCATGAGCAGAGCACCATCATCTCCAAGGCACATCCTTCACCAGTTCTTAATAATCGTATCAATTGAAAAATAAAGGAGCAAAGCTGTTCATGACATCATTCAAAGGCATGGTCCACAAGCTCTAATGGGCATAACATTAGTGGGGCTTCCCTTAAAATGTTGGCATGGTGTGAAGCCTGGGAGTCTGTATTTCTAACATTTCTCTGAAGATACTGGTGCAGCTCACCCAAGCACTATTCTTTGAGGAGTCAAGTTTTAAAACTCCATATTCTGAAGCACATAAAGGAAGGTAAATTAAGAACTATTCTGTGTAGACTAAGCAAAAATAAATAAATCAAACAGGTCTGTTTCCCATCTTGTCTAGCACATACATATGACATTGACAGCATCCAGCTTACTGAAGTGCCAGAGGGAAAAAAATAATAACTATTGTTGTAACCTTTTCATAGCTGGGAACCCCAGTCCTGGTTCTTTGGGTCCCCTAGGAAACCCTCACCAAAGCCAGCTCCTCAGCTTCTGCCTTTAAAAGCCCAGTACCTGCCTCTGTCTCCAACTGCAGGTGGATCAGATATGTTCCCCTGATATGTCGAGCACTAACACGAGCCCCCAAGCAGCCTGCCAAGTGTCAATGAGAGGACAGGACAGTGCCATAGGACAGCTCTGTCCTCCCCCCAGTCATTCTGGAGCAGAACTCCAGCTGCCATTCACAGCATTGCTCCTCAAGCCCCCCTTTGTCATGGAGAGTCTTTGGCTGGGCCAGGCCAGCACATCTCTGCAGGCCCAGCATCCCCTGTGTTCTGACCACAGCTTGCAAAGACTGCCAGAGCCACCCAAAAGGCAATCCTAGTTTGCATGAACCAATGTTCCTCCCCTCAGAGTTCCGAGATGCTACTGGGGATTTACAAGTTATTCTAAGACTGTTTTAAAGACAAACCCATGGTGTTTACATAGTTATATGGGCTTCTGCAAAGTACTGTGTGGTTCTTTATTAAAGGTACAGTATAAATGTTCTGGTATTACTAGAAGGATTACATAAAAGATGTTAAAACATATTTTGACCAAGCAGTGGTATAGATGGCCACCGAATATAATGTATCCATTGTAAAGAAACCCCCACAAGGGACCTCTGAAATCTTACATTGATTGAGTTCTGCTGGACCTGAAACACACTGAAAATTTTCCAAGTGGTAAAGTATTAAATATACTCTTTTTAAAAAACATTCACCAGCAAAGTATTCAAGGACTATGACTGGATGAACTTTCATAGCAGTTTTTTTTTTTTTTTCAGTTTTCCCAAAAGCAGCCAAAAAGGGATTGTTTTCTTTTAATGGCTTTGTTTTGTCTTTTAAGAAAAAAAAAAGGAACTAAATTTATTTTGAGCATAGGACTCTCCCCTTGGCCTATGCAATAACATCATAATGGCAGAATAATCACTGTAAACAATGCCCGAGGGATTTAGTTGGCTATAGCAGGGGACTCCAGGAGCCAATTTCTGTGCTTTTCTTAACTACATCATTGCATTTTTGTCTGTGAGAGGATAAGAAGAGTCTCCTTTCAGAGCAGGTTGATGGAAAGTGCTAATTGCTGACACATTAGCTAATTGTTATGATTAGCTTGTGAGGGTATTTTTTTTTCTATTCTAAAAGTCAAGATCTCAGCAGTAAAGTATGAAGATGTTTTATGACAATTATGCTATGCAAACATTCAAACAATGAGAAGCTAATCTGCAGAAGCATTCAATCCAGTGGCAACTAGATAGCCATGCCTCTAAAGTACAGACAATCCTCGGGAGGAAAAAAATTACACACACACACACACACACACACACACACACACACACACATATATATATATATATATATATATATATTCCTAACTGCTGCATCTGCCCAATATTTCAGAGTTCTGGGGTTATCATTAGTGATCTGTTTTTGCAAATCCACAATGTCTTTGGAAAATTGAAGCAACTCCAAACCAAATACACCATGTGCAAGCCATCACAGTACACTAACCATGGAAACAGCTTGGAGTCATGATAACGTGGACCTGTGAAGCACCACACTTGGATGCTTCTCTGTTTTCTAAGTCACCATAGGTTATTTGGAACTAGGGTTATTCTCTTCTATAGCTACACTCAAGAAAAGGGCAATTTATGGATCATAAAATGTGCATGTGCTTTAATGTTTATAGAAAAGCAAAGGAGAAGGAAACAAGCAGGAGAGCGAGTAGCAAGAAAGCAAATTGTAGGGTTCGGTTCTTGGCTCTGGCCATTGAATGAGCCTTCATGCTGCACCTTGTCGAGCTGGTTCGTAAATGCAAGTGAAGGCTTACTATCAGTTGTGAGAATAGCCTGGCTCCATACAAAATATATGATGGACTGACTTTCAATAAGAAAAAACTCCATGCAAGTATGAAAAGTTAAAGCACCATTCTACCATGATAAATGTTTGGTATATATTTAAGAAATGAGCAAACTATAGAGATGACACCTTCTTAATTCGTTTTTGCTTTTAGTCGTCTATATATAAAATAATTATGTCTTGCACCCATCCACTAATCAAAATCTTCACATTGTCTTCCTATAGCAACAGACTTTTTAACCTTCAAATATCAAGTCAGGTGGGAAGGTATGTAGCTATAATGGGGGCACTCCAGAGGCTGAGGAGAAAGGATCTCAAGTTCAAGGCCAGCCTGATCTACCTAGCAAGGTCCAATCTAGCTTGGGCTAGAGAAAGAGATCCTGTTTCCAATAAACACATAATAACTAAATTTAAGTAACCATATAAAAATCAATTTTAATAAGCCCCTCTTTATTTTGTTTACATACATAACGTGCTTTTAATTACTTGAGGTAATTGCCAAATAGGTAACCTGGGTGTGGTTTTCATGAGATGAGATGTGATAATAGATCAGTATTGACGCCCTGTAAGCACCATGAAAGTAGTCGCCACCATCTAAATGGCACAAGTAGCAATTCAAATGCTCAGACACCATTCATGGCAACTGGTATGTGTTCTTGTGTTATGATGTAACACAGTATCGTGGAAGATGACATTTGTAGTTGTTGCTAAATTTTTGTCTTGTTTTCCTTTTTTTTTTTTTTCTTTTTTTTTTTTTTGGTAGCATATAACAAGTCAACACTTTCCTGGACACCTCACAGCAGGCAGTCTGCTACATTAGATTAAGGCTCTGTCCACATGTGCAAACTAAGTGAAGTTAAATACCTAACAAACAAAACAGCTCGTATTCTTGTCTTAACTTTAACGTCCCAGAGGTACTTAAATCCTAAAGGGAAAATAAGGTTGGAATGGCCAACATAAGAAAGAAATCTTGGAAGTATGCAAGTCCTACAAGAGAATTATCTTTACTAGAAAAAAAAAAATCCAAACAGTAGGCAAAAACAAGATATAGACACCAACAAAATCTATCCTAATTTTGTAATAAATGAATAATTTTATCTTTGTCCCTTGTTGGACCCTTTCCAGGTTCTTTATTCCCCATAATTTTAACTAAATATTTTTTAATATTTTATTTTATTTATTTGAGAGAGACAGAGAAAGAATGGTATGCGGGGAACGTCAGCCACTGCAAACAACTCCAGATGCATGCACCACCTTGTACATCTGGCTTACATGGGTACTGGGGAATTGAACCTGGGTCCTTAGGCTTCACAAGCAAGCACCATACCACTAAGCCATCTCTCCAGCCCATTAAATAGATTTTTTTTTTTTTCATTTGAGAGCAACAGACAGAGAAAGAGAGAGAGAGAGAGAATGGGCGCATCAGGGCTTCCAACCACTGCAAACAAACTCCAGATGCATGCACCCCCTTGTGCATCTGGCTAACATGGGTCTTGGGGAATCGAGCCTCAAACCAGGGTCCTTAGGCTTCACAGGCAAGCGCTTAACCTGCTAAGCCATCTCTCCAGCCCTAAATAGATACTTTTAAGTCCACTTGTTTTATTTAAAAAATCAGCAGTAGATATTTTTGTTCATTGCAGAACTCCGTGTATGTGTGCATGCACTTTTGTGTTTTTTTTTTACATGGTTCTAGGAATCAAACTCAGGTCCTCACGTTTGCAAGGTGAGCACTTTCCTGGCTCAACTACCTCACTGTCCCTCATTGTCAAAGTCCTTCTGGCGTAAGTGCTGCTCTGCATACATAATCCCTGCCTCTTCCCCACATGATTCTGCATTGCCATGCCCGGTCACCCCCTTCTAGTTTCTTCATTACTTTCCCTTTGCTTCACAAATCCCTTGATTTTCTTTTTCTCTTCTCCATTTCCTGTTTTCTCCCTTTTGAAATTACCAACTCAATGGGAATGATTTGAAATTTCTTACATATGAAAATCAAAATTCTCACCAGATGGAAAGTCTTATTCCAAATAAAGCTTCATATAAAGAGAGCTGTAGGTTAAGAAGAGATCGCTGTAGGGGAGTTAAGTGAAGCAATTATTTTAAAGGAAGTGGTATTCTTGAATTGAGCCAATAATTGGTTCTCTGAATCCAACTTGTTTTCCAAAATGTAGGTTCATACTACCTTCTACAATGTATCCTTTTCTAACTTGCTTTTATTTATAATTCTTTAAAAATTTTATGTCTAAGAACCCAGTTATATTTCACTATGTACACTCTTCTACACTTTGGGTAATTCCCATCTGCCTATTAATTTATCTTAAGTAAAAATAACACTGGGACAAAATCCCTGAATATTTTAACATTCCCTGAAAATGTATTAAAGGCTTTACAACATGACTATAAAATATACAACTTTCTACAAACGTTCAAGCCTGTGCTGTCTGGAAGAGGCTGTTTAAAAATATACTATTGGTGGAAAGAACCAAAGTTAAAGTCACGTGTATTAAGCCCCTCCCCTCAACATGAGGAAGCAGCAATGGACTCTTTCAATGTTCACATCAGGTATGGTGACAGGTTTCTGGAGTTTCTTTATGCCGTGTCTTCTCTGAAAAGAAAAGCAGCATGTGGAACTGGCACCTTCAAATCACATCTCCTTATGGCATGCTGGACTGTATGCAAACAACCCCAGTGAATGAGGCAAATGATTATAGACTGACTTTTAGCTATATCATTACTTTCTATTCACATTTAAAAGAAAACTGGTAGAGTTCAATCTAGGTTCGTGGCAGAAAGGTTTGTCCTGCCCTGAACATTAATCTGTGTGTCCTATGTCCACGGAAGCAGTCAAATAGATGACAAAGATAGCAAAAGAATGTGCCTTCAACTACATGAATTATTACATTTAATGAAATTATGAAATTTGCAGTTAGCCCCACATCAATGGCAGAAAACATCCAACCAAGAGGAGCTTGTGGAAGGCAAAGGGTTTATTTTGGCTTACAGACTCAAGGGGAAGTTCCATGATGGCAGGGGGAAATGATGGCATGAGCAGAGGATGGACATCACCTCTTGGCCAACTGTCAGGTTGACAATAGCAACAGGAGAGTGTGCCAAACACTGGTAAGGAGAAGCTGGCTATTATACCCATAAGTCTGCCCCCAACAATACACTGTCTCCAGGAGGATCTAATTCCAAAATTGTCACAGCTGAGGACCTAGCATTCAGAACACATAAGTTTATGGGGGACACCTGAGTCAAACCACCACAGATGGATATGATAAGAATTCTATTAAGTGAGATGACCCAAACCCAGAAAGCTCCAAAGTGCATGTTGTCACACCTTTGTGGATCCTAGCTTGTAATATTGATATGTATCTGTATAAAAGGGAGCAAACATGAGTAAAGCCAAAAAAGGCTACAAAGATGACCAAGAGATGTTTAAGGAAGGTGGTTGGGGAAAGGGTAAAAGAGCATATGTGACATATAAACAAAAAGGAGAGAGGGGGAGGAGAATTAACTAAACCAGATTGTGTTTGCAAATGTTATAATAATACCTAAAACTTTGTATGCTAATTTAAAAAATAAAATAAAATTATGACATTTAAGTCACAGTGTAGTTTGTTCCACTGTAGTACAAATGTTTTATGAAGACAATAAAAATGAATAAAGAAATGAAGGCCATCACCACCGCCCCCCCCCCCATAGAAGACTGTAGTCTCAAAGATGACTGTGCTCCATGTGTACCACACAGAGGAGCAGAGCGATGATGCCCTAATAGCAACTAAGGGCTCTGAGGCAAACTAATGCGGGTTTGAGTTCTACGTGGCACTTTCCATTCAGGACTTCCTAGAAGTAACCAATCCTGCAAGCACCTCCATTTTGGATATCTGATTTCCTGAAATGTGAAAAACTAATAATAATTTCTTGGATTGTCGTGTTTTCTTTTGTTTTGCTTTGTTTGAAAACAAGATCTCATTATATAGCTCAGGCTGTCCTGGAATTTGTCATGTGGTCCAGTATGACCTTGAACTCACAGTCTCCCTTTCTGCCTCTGTCTCACCAGTGCTGGCATGAGAGTTATGTTATGCCAGGCCTTGAAACTTCAGTTACTTTAATCCACCACAATTGTGCTGACCTGTCATGGCAATTCTAGAAAATGGACACACTCATACTCAGAATCTCCCTCTCAGGTTGCCTTGCAGATCTGAGAACCCACTCAGGAAACACTAGCTCCCTCTCTTCCCCACCTCCTTCTATGCAGTGAAAGCAGACACAGTGCGCCCTTTCTTCTGAGGAAGCCCCATGCTCACTGCCAGGTGCTCATATGGACCAGGAAAATTCTAGATCCCTTCTCTGGTATCTCTCAACCCCCTTCCTCCTGCTAGGAGGTGCCCTGGCCTCTCTCTGGTGATACCATTTATGCCAGCCTGCATGGTACACGCTTTTCTCCCCATTAGCCTCACCATCTGGCTCTGCCGCAAAAGGTTCTGACTTCCTGAATTGGTGAGATAAAGTCCTGACTTCACCCAGAGGGCTGGTCTTGAAGGTATCATGCTGGTCTCACTGGCCCAGCTAGCCACCCTCGATCACTGTCTCTGTATCCCTTTGTTGATACTAAAACACAAGCCAAATGACCCCAGGGATTTGGAATCCTTTCCCTTTGGGACTTGTTTACTCTTTTTTTTTTTTTTCCTAGTTCCATTGATTGAGAAGTCAATACCAATATATTACATTTTATTTCATTATTTTGTTTTCTCCTTTTAGAGAAAAGAAAATATATCACTTATTTTTAATTCCTTTTTTCATCTTTATTTCCTCTGGAATATGCATAATCTAGTGGAAAGAAAAATAAGAAACCAGACCTTATTCTGCCCTAAATATACTGCTAACTAAGGATATGTCTACATACCAAAGCAAGATACATACACCAAAAAAAGTGGGAAAGGGAGAAAAGAAAACATTGTAAAACATTATGAAATTTAAAACCTAATCTGAAGTTCTTTCTTTTTAGGATTCCATCTTTTTCTCCATTTGCTTAATTCAGGAAGAACTGATGTGCAAGTAGACACAGCCAGACTGTTTCTCAGTAGTCTGTTCTGCACCTGTTCCCGCATTGCCCTACCTCAAAGTAAAGAAAAGCAGCTGCCATGATTGCTGGTATCTAGGTAAGTCATAGGGATGTGTTTAACCACTGCTACATAGACAAAGTACTCTTACTTTCTAGGAATTCAAACTGTAAAGATGGGGCTGGAGAGATGGCTTACTAGTTAAAGCACTTGCCTTCGAAGCGCAAGGACCCAGGTTCTAGTTTAGCCAGATGCACAAAGGTGAGGCTAGTGCAAGCTCGCACATGCCCACTAGGTGGTGAAAGTGTCTGGAGTTTGATTGCAATGGCTGAGGCCCTGGTGCACCAATTCTCTCTCTCTCTTTCTCTCTCTAAAAAAAAAAACTTGAAAATTAAAGGGGTCCTTTAAAAGCTTAATTATCCCCTTTACAGAAAGGAATCAACATCCTACATTGCCTTCCTTATTTTTCTTTAGTTCAGGCAGATATCATGTGAAAGTAGTCCTAAAGGGAAGGAAGGGAAGTGTCCTCCTCTGATGCAGACATGTGACATAAGTGGAAATGGCATCCCGCTGGTACCCTGCAGGAGGACTGCTCCCTAGCCTAAGCATGGGCACTCTTCCACATGCGGAACAAGGGAGGGGAAGAGAGGAATATTAGTTAGTCGTCATTGTGAGGGGACGCCACATGAGTGCATGTCATACGTTATAGATGTATATACATGTGTGTACCCATGCTTGTGGAGGGCAAAAGATTATCTCAGATATGGTTCCTCAGATATGTCACCCACCACGTTTTGAAACAGCGTCTCTTATTGACCTGGAACACACCAGTTAGGCTAGTCTAGCTTGCCAGCAAGCTCCAGAGATCCTCCCATCTCCACTTTGCCAGACCTGGGACTACAAGTGTGCATTTTACATGGATAGTGGGGATTGAATTTGAATCCTCATGTTTATAAGGCAAACACGTTACTGACAGCCATCTTCCCCAGCCCTGGGTGTGTGTGTGTGTGTGTGTGTGTGTGTGTGTGTGTGTGTGTGTTGCATACATATGAGTATATGTGTTAATTGCAGTGTTATTTCATGCTCCATGATAAGTACTTTGTTCTCTGCAGCGTTTGAGTCTGACAATACTTGTAAGAAATAGATTCATTATTTCTATTTTACAAACACACTCACTGATGCTTAAATTGCTGTGGATCATCCATAATGAGGCCATAAAGAAAGAAAACTGACACCTGCCTGGCTATAACTCCCCCCTTTCACATGGAAAAGCAACCTATTCAGGAGCAACTAAGAAAATTGGTTGTGGTCGTTGATTTTTAGGTGACCAAATAGCATTAAACACAGAAAGGAAAGAAACTTCCTGGGCTTAAATCTGATTATAACACAGCTTAAATCCTCTGAAACATATCCTGATATCAAAAGACAAGCTTTGCATACTCCACTTCTGAAGGCTTTGAAACCCTAGTCATGGAGCAGCAGGTGTGACTTTGCCTAGCTTGCTGCAGAGGGCCAAGGCTCCAGCCTTGCCTGGATCGTCCTTGTGTCCTGTGTTCATCTGCCTGAGATCCCCCCTCATCGGACAACAAAAATACCAAAAAGATTTCATGTCATTATCAAAGTAAGTAATGCCTAAGTTCAAACAAAGACCCAATATTTGCAGCATGGTTTTCCTTAAATAAGTGATCTTTGATTATCCACAGATCCTCCATTGTTCCCTTGATCCTCATAAACTTATGGGTTAAGAAGTCTTCTGGGCTGCATAGGAACTATCCTGAAACAGATTCAAAACTTGCAGAGAACTGAGAAAATTGCTCAGTGGGTAAAGGGCTTTCCATGCAAGTATGGAGACCTGAGTCTGAATCCCCTGTTGCCAAGTAAAGATGCTAAGTATGGCAGTGTACACCTTTGCTCCCAGCACTGGAGAGGCTGAGACAGAATCCCCAGAGCTTGCTGGCTAGAGTAGCAAATTAGCCAAATCCATGAACTCTAGGTTCAGTGAAAGATACTTTTTAAAAATAGGGGGGTGGGGCTGTACAGATTGCTCAGCAGTTAAGAGTGTTTCCTGCATACGTATGAGGGCCGTTAGAGGCCTGAGGCTGCTGAATTTGATTCCCCAGAACCCACAGAAATAGCTAAGTGTAGCCATGCATGTTTGTAACTCCAGCCCCTATAGGGAGCAAGACAGGAGAATCACTGGGGCATGCAGAAAAAGAAAAAAGAAAAAAGAAAAAAGAAAAAAAAACAGCTCCAGACTCAATGAAAGAGACTCCATCTCAAGGTAAGGTAACAAGTGTGTGAAAACTGGAGAGAGACACCCGGCATTCTCTTCTCTTCTGGCCTCTACATGTGTGCAGGGCAGTGCATCTGCACACACATGTGCATAAACCACACATATATACACATCACACCTACTACACACATGCAATGCAAAAAAATAAAGTGAGGAAGCAACTGAGAAGGACACCAACATTGACCTCTGGCCTCCAAATACATGTGCACACAAGTGCACATGCACCAGTACATACACATGTACCCACACACATACAAACATACAACAGCAACAACAAAAAAACAGAATTGGAAGAAACAGACTTGACTACACTGGGTGCAGTGGTGCATGCCTATACATCCCAGCACTTGGGAGGCTGAGGAAGGAGATCAAGAGCTCAAGACCAGGGCTGGAGAGATGGCTTAGCAGTTAAGGTGCTTGCCTGCGAAGCCTAAGGACCCATGTTCAACTCTCCAGATCCCATGTAAGCCAGACACACAGAGGTGAGGCAAGTGCAAGGTTGCACATGCCCACTAGGTGGCATAAGTGACTGGCGTTCGACTTCAGTGGCTGTGGCACTGGTACACCAGTTCTCTCTCCCTCTCTCTTTGTCTGTCTCTCACACTCTCTAAAATAAAATTTAAATTAAAAAAAAAAAAGAGCTCAAGGCCAGCCTGGGATACATAAAGGGACCTTGGCTCTTAGAAAGTAACTGCAATCCAGTTGGCAAGCACATCAAATCCCTAGTAGCAACTAGTATAACTCACTCTTCTGGCAACAAGTCTATCAGAAAAGAAGACAGACCAGCACAAGTTGGTGCAGTTGTGGGGGTGGGCACAGCAAAGGGTAAAGGCTGGACAGAGATATATCTTGAACGATGAGAAAGAATTCGACTCAGGGGAGAGTCACACTAAGAGAGGACCACAAGAATTGAATAGAGGGGCTGGAGAGATGGCTTAGCAATCAAAGCCCTTGTTTGCAATGCCTAATAACCCAGGTTTGATTCTCTAGTACCCATGTAAAGCCAGATGCACAAAGTGGCACATGCATCTGGAGTTCATTTGTAATGGCTAGAGGCCATGGCACACCCATTTTTCTCTCTCTTTCTTTCTCTCTTTCTCTATCCTTGCAAATAAAATATATTTAAAAAAAAAAAACATTGAAGAGAGAGTATACTGAAGAATTGAAGAGAGAGCACATATAGGAACGAGAAAAGAAATGTCAAGTGATGAACAAACTCACAGTTGTTATTCCTGGGTCTTCTTTCAGACCAAGATGTCCCATTCACAGCCTGTACACTTAATGCACTTCTGCCCTAACAAGCTCTTAGGAAATAAAATCTCTGCCATGGGACCCTTCGAGGATTAGTTTCCTTTCCATAGACACATTTGGTTGTTTTCTACAACAGTTTAACACATGAGTCAAACAAGCTTTTGCTCCAAGATGAAAATGTACTTGTCACCCATGCAATGAAGAGTGAGACGGTGGCTGAGAGGCTTCCACGGAGGATGAATGTGAGACTCCTAGTGAAAGGACAGAACCGAGCTCCACCAAGATAAGGCAAGCAAGAGGAGTTGCCATCTACCTTGGGAGGTGCCATTGGCTTGTATTCAAGAAACCTCCCTTCCAGAGGGGGCAGTAATAAAACTGACTGCTTGGAAGCTGTGGGTATAGCTATAGACAATACACCACTGTTCACAAAAGCTCAACTGTATTGATCCAAAACCAAATGAAGAGTGGTAGTTGTGAAAATAAAAGTTTCCAGCTGATTTCTGGCACTGAAAACAAATTCAGTCTTTATCAATGAGAGTTATTTTTCCTTTTCTTCCTTAACTATATCTATGATGGGGAGGAAGACTGGCCTCTGTCCATCATATAATGAGGTGACAGTTGATTTTTACCTAATCACCCACTGATTTAGGAGTTTCTTGGCATCATATGTCTTGGCTATGCCACCATGCTCCATCCATTCCTGCCTTTCCTCCTCAGCAAGTCTAGTATGCTATTAAGAATCTTCCCAAAGCATTCAGTAGTGGCAGCCAAAAGAAAACAGAGGGAATAGAAAAGGAAAATAAACATCCAAACTTTTTTTCTTTGAATCTACTTTGAAATCCCAAAATTTTCTATCAATTCCAAAGAAACAGAATTTTTTTTCTTATTATCTTGGTTATTGCAACATTTTTCACAGAAGCTGAGATAGACTCTGAACATGCTTTTGGGCACTTGCAGATCTTTACAGTTAATATTGACTTGAAATGGTTCTTCTTTTAATTAAGGTAAAATTAACCACCAAATATCATGCCTTCTATGTAAGGTGTGTAATGTTATTCCATATGAATAATATGTTGGCTGTTTTTCAAAAAGTTACACAGAGTTCCTCTATGACTCAACAATTCACTCCTAGGTGTACAACCAAAAGAACTGAGACAAAGCCACACAAAACCTGCCCACAAATGGCCCCAGCAGCACTATCGACAGTAGTGAAAAACAAAAACAACCCTAATGGCCCTCAGTAAGTGAACAGGTAAGCAAAATGTCGTATGTCTATGTAAAGGAAAATTATTCAGCCATCAAAGGCAATGGAGCTGAGCATGGGGTCACATGCGTAAAATTCCCACTCTTGGGAGATAGAGATTGGGGGATCAGGAGGTTAAGGCCAGCCTGGGCTTCATAGTGAGTTCAAGGTCAGTCTTAGCCATATACAAATAAACCAGACCAGAAGTAATAAAATGAGTTTATTATGCATGTAATAATACAGGTAAACCTTGAAATTATTATTTTAAGTAAAAACAAAAGAAGCAAGATAGGAAAGACCACATCATGTGTTATCTAAATATGTAAAATAGGCAAATCCATTGCGACACAAAATACACAGGTGGCCACCAGGAGCTGTGGAGTGAAGAGAGGCAGAGATCATTATCTAAGGAGTGTGAGGTTTCTTTTGGGAGATAAACATGTGCTGGAATCAGATGGTGGCAACCATGTACCTTGTTAATATGTAGAAAACCTCTGGAGGGTTGCAGAGATGGCTTATCTGGTAAAGTGCTTGCCACACTAGTGTTAAAGAGTCTGAGTTTAGATCTGCAAAACCCTCTCCTCTCTCTGGCATGCAGAAGGCCACCTTCTCACTGTATTCACAGTCCTTCCTCTGTGTTCCCTTGCCCCTGATATCTCTCTGGGTGTTCTAATCCCCTTTTATTCTAAGAACATAACTCAGATTGCTCCAACAGCCTCATTTTAATTTAATTACCTCTTTAAAGACCCTATCTCCAAATACAGTCACATCCTGAGGTCAATGGGGGTTAGGCCTTCAACATATTGATTTGGGAGGGTCCATTCCGGCTATCATACCACTCATTTCCTAGTCCCATTTGCATTTGGTTAGAAAGCGGTCACATGATTATATCCAGTGGAATCTATGTAGAAAAACATGTGCTCTTTCCTGTCCTAATGCACAAAACCCTGTGCACATGATCTGACAAGTTGGTCCTCATCTCTTGGCAGGATATAGATATGAATTCCTCAAGATGATATTGAGAGCCCCATAGGAAAGCAGGTAAAGTCAACAGTGGTCCTGGGTCCCTGAAAGTGGCAGAGCAGAGGTTCCACCCATACCACTGACTAGGGCCTGCATTGTACATGAGAGAAAATAAAAGCATGTGGTCATTGAATTATGCTGTCTCCTGTATGCTAATGTGTTTGAATACTTGGTATCCAGCTATCTGGGAAGGTTGTGGAACCTTAAGGAGATAGATCCTTCCTGGAAGAAGTGTATCACTGGGCCTTGAGGTGTTACTGCCCAGCTCTGCTTGTTATTGTGTCTCTTTCTCATTCTCTCCTTCCTCCCTGCAGTCTGCGACAATATGATGCTGGTGTTTAGCTCTTGTCATGCTTTCTCCACCATGGTAGGATCTATTCTCTGGACTGTAAACCGAATTAAACTCTTTCCTAAGTTGCTTCTGGTGAGGTACTTGTTCCCAGCGATTAGAAAGTAACTGATACACAAGCCAAGGTGTGATTAGTACAATGATTAGCATGCCTTAACCACCACAGCCTCCATTGCCACCTCAAAACTTTGTATTCTTCCCAATAGCCTTTTGCTATTCCAGTTAAAAAAAATTAAGCTATTACTTTTAATAGTTCCTCACAAGACAGTGACCTCAATCATCTTTAATGCTCCTTTCTTCCTGCTTTTCTTTTGAATTCTCATCCTAAAATATAGACAACGGCATCCAAAACCAGGAGATAAAGGTCTCTAAACTCAAGCTTTCTCAGAAATACACTGGCAATCACAGAGTAAAGTCACAAGATAATGCAAAGACACACAAAAAACTATAGGCTCCCACTAAACCTCTCTAAAACAGCCTGAGTTGCCAACTGCTCCTGTGGTTTATATACTACAAGTGGCAGGGCACCAAAGAGTAGCTGCTGATCAAGCCAAATGGGGCTACAATCCTCCCTAGACCAAGAACAACAAGCAAGGTGAAGCAGTGAAGGGAGGTTCTGTCTTCACTGCAGTGATCCAAAGAGCCATGGGGATCCAAAAATAAACACTGGTTGACTCCAGTGCCCTTGAACAAGTATGCAAAGTCACTGAATAACAGAGCCAGCTAATCTAAATGCCAATCTCTTTCCAAAGTGATGACGCAGATGGCCAGACCTTTCATTTCTAAACAAGTTTACCTGAAGAACTCTGTTGATTTTCTATCACTTATGTGAGGAACATATGCTTCTGGCCAATTCAGAAATGTATTAATCTGAGCTTAGGTGATGACATAAGAACAGCAACCTCTCTCTTCCTTCTGCCCTTCTTTCCTTCCTTCTTCCCTTCCTTCCTTGCCTTTGCTCTTCACTTTCTTCTTTTCTTTCTCTTTCCTCCCTTCCTTCTTTGTTTCTCCTTTCCTGTATTCTTCCCTCCCTTCCTTCTTTGTTTCTCCTTTCCTGTATTCTTCCCTCCCTTCCTTTACTCTTTCTTTTCTTAATTCCTCCCTTCATTTAGTAGTATTATTTGTATCCAGTATGCACTATGCACTCTGCTGAGGTTTGGGGATATATGACTAGTAAAATTCAGTCCTTTGTCTCAAAGATTTCACACAGTTGGAGTTTGGGGGATGAACTGAGCAGAAAAGCCAAGTAAAACTGTGGCAAAAGTTGTATCTGAATTCTGGTACTCTGGAAAGGGTAAGAAGGAATGATTGATTCTTCATCACTGGAAAATGGAGGTAAAGATGAGATTACTAGAAAGACCAACCCCCCCCCCCATAGAAATTTCTATCACATTGACTTCATCTACACTGTTTTTTGTTATAAAAGAAGAAGTTGTGCAAACAGAGACCTAACCATAAAGCAACTGCACTTTAGACCCAAAGCACAAGGAAAGTATCTACTCGCAGAGTCATATTCTTGATGCTCTTCTGACCTTGTCTATGAGCTCATAAAATATCTGCCAAGTTTCTGAGGTAGTATTTTTCTCTGATTATCTCCAGCTTTGCCCAGCTAAATCAACTCCCAACTTTCTCACCAAAGAACAGAACACAAATCCCCTAATATGGCCCCAGCTGATCCTGGACTCCTTCAACATCCCTCTATACCCATTGGAATACAGTATCTGGAAACAATTAATCACTTATCTCTTCAAGTATACAGCCAATGTCTTCACTCCAGTTGAGTGACATTTTAATTTCAGGTGTTCCTGAATGACCTCAGAAAATGGCAGATTTTTTTTAAACAAAACAAAAAGAGGAAATAAGTCATGAATAGTAATGGGCTAACTCCTATATATTGTTTGTGTAATTTTATATTTTAACTAGATTTATTTGCAGCAAGTGTCTCTTGTAATTGGAGACATAGGGATTATAGGTGTCATTGTTTTTCATCTGTGAAGTGACAAATTCTTTAAACTGCTTTTATAGGAGTGACCAGGTCCTAGGTTGAAAACACCATGTCTCACCACCCATAGCCCCATCATCTTCCTCCAGTGGTAAATGAAACCTACCAGTACTATATTGCTATGATGAGGACTTATATACAGTGGGAACTGACTGAAACCAACAAATTAATTTCATGTAATTCAGCTGAAAAATTTTATTTTCTCCAAAGGCTGATTTGGAGCTCACAGTCAGTGGATAGAGAAGGTGGCAGTGATATTTCAAATAAAACCCTTCCTACTCCTAGATTTGGGCTAGGAAAAAAATGAATTTGTCTAAGGTGAATTTTAAAGGTGAACCAAAGTTGCTATAATGAAATAACTCAAGCAGATCTTCAAATACTAAGTCACAATGTCACTGAACAAAATCAGCAAAAGGGGTTATGGCAGGCAGCCATACTCTAAAAAGACCCCAGTGAGCCCCACTTCTTCACAACCTTGGTATAGCCATTGAGTAAAAGCTAGATTCAAGAAACTGGCTTCTTCAAACAAAGACAATAAAATAAGTGGTAATGATTTGGTAGCAAGGTCCTAAGAGGCTCACCTGTTCCACTCCCTGGGGGAAGCTACTTGTTATGTCAGCAGAGCCCTAAGGACACCTAAGCCCATGAAGCAAGGAACTGAAGGCACCTTCCAATTTCCTTGTATGAGTGACATTAGGAGCATATGTCCCTCAATCTTCAGATGACCACAATCCCAGACATCAGAGCCTACAACCTCATGAGAGCTCCAAAGCCAGGAATATCCTGCTATGCTCACCTTAAGACTACTGACCCACAGGAACTAGGACAGATAACAAACATTTGTTGTTTTAAGTGGCTAAATATTGGGGACATTTATTATACCACAGTAATTAATACGAAGGCTAAAATGTGTCCACTCCCAAAATGTGGTGTGCTGTATGCCAAGAATGTGCCCATAACTATCCAGTTACCTCTCCACTAACTCTCTGGAGCATGAAAAGCAGCAAGTCCTACCTGAGCATGCACTCAGTTATTCACAGAGTCTACACTGAGTGCCATTTAATATAGCGTGGAAACCAAGTGTCAGATATAGCAAGGGGACTTCCTCCTTCTGAAATCCCCATTTTTCCTTTCCTCCAGTCTCACTGACCAAAAAAAAAAAGTTTTTAAGGCCACTGAAAACTGTCAATAGTTGAACCCTAATCACAACTAGAAAAAGAAGGTTTTGTACAATACTGGCACCCAGCCTAGGTGGGTAACCAATGGCTCTCTGATTAGCTAAGAGACCTGCTCAGTGGAAAGGAACTCATAGCTGGTACTGGGAACCAAGTCAGAATCCTATGGAGATGAGGGTCATTGACTCCAATGAAAAGCTCCCACCAGTCTTTGGCCCAAAGAAAGGCTACACCCATCAAAATTTCTCTTAAATATGCTTACCCCCTTTAACCTATGCTATTCTCATTCTCCATCTAAAAATCTGTTTCTCTTTTACAAAAGGCATCAAGAACTGGGGACAAGTAAAATCCATCAACACGATAAGAAAAGATAGCTGATTCCCTATCATGAGATGAGCGCCCTCCTGCACTTCAGCCAGTGCCCAGGTGACACCATACAGGAACTAGTGAGTTAAGCAGATTGCTGCTCTCAAGATGAGTCTGACAACCTGCACCAGGGTAATGACAATAGACACTAAGGACACTTAAAATGTATCAGAGCAGAAATCCAGAAGTTGCTGAGAGCTCAACATTAAAATTAAACTTAACATTAAACTTAAAACACACCCACCAAGGCTCAGGGAATTTTGTGGAAGAGGGGGTGGAAAGAGCCATAGGGTAGAAATCCAGAGTACTTAGAGGCATTGCCCCCCCCCCAGCCACAATGACTGACTGCTGCTCTCACAACTCCACAATGAATAACCCCACAATGAATATCAGCAACCCCACTGAGAAGGACCCTCAGTGGAATGGGGGAAGGGAGAAGGAGAATGGTACCAACACATGATTTGCCCATATAAAGTTTCTACTTAATTTAAACAAAAAGGAAAAGAGGGTATTTCATAGAATATAGTCACCACACCACACTTCCACCTAAGTTTTCTCTATTTGCTTGCTTGTTTATTTGATCTATTCTGATGCATTCTGTATCTCAGGATGGCCTTGAACTCATGACTTTCCTTACCTTAACCTCCCTAATATTGGGATTACAGGCAAGCACCACCACACCTGGCCCACTCCCCAAAGTTACAGAACCATTCCACTCTATGCTATTAAAATAAGGGTCCTTACAAAGCAAGCCCTAAAGGTAAAACATCTTTTTACCTCAGCAGTTTTAATAACATAGGTTTGCCTTAAAGAACGAGGCAGGCAACCTGAAGCTTGCAGTCAAAACAGGGTACCAGTCGTAGGAGACAGATACTATTTCCTTGTTAGCAACAAGTATATTGCTCATACTATCACGGCATTATGCATGATAGGTACTGGTATTGCTTTTTATTGTAAATGACAGACATTTGCACATCATTAATAAATCTCACCCAAGTAGAACTCACCCCTTGGTTTACTTTGTTGACTAGCTAACAGGTTCCTTACTCACCAAAGCAAAACAATCTGGTCTTTCTCTTCAACCTAGTCAATTGAACCAAATAATTATATATTGCCCCATAATTATAGCCATAATGCAGCTTGTAGGATAATACTGTTTTTAAGACAAAAACATTAACCACAAAAGCTTTTAAGTAGTCAAATGTAATAGCAAAGAGACACATTCTCAAGACTTGGCTTGGTGAAATGAAGGCATGATAAAATGAAGTCATAACCTGGTCCTACAAATGCACATTTTCAATAACAAGATTTTTTAAGATAATTCATACCTTTGTTGACTCCACTTATGCCATTTGCAATTTAACCTCAGAAAATAATCAGTCTGCGTGGTTCTCCCTGCTGCGATTCACCACGGTGAGCGATTCTGCCACTCACAGCAAATCAGAGAATGGTTCGAAATGGCTTATTTTCCTGCTCCAATAAACTATGACTAGGCATTCAGCAGATTTTTCTTTTGTTTCTTATTATTTTGCAGAGTCAAGAAAAAATATGGAAAATAAAAGAAATCACCAAATGGGCCACTGCTTTCAAAACTTATTCAGTTTTACCCATTTATGTCAAACCTGTTATAACTCACCTCCATCCTGTTATTTTTCTGCCGTTTCCCCTACCACAGACTCTCACCATTCTCATTCCAATCCCAAGAAGCAGTTTACCTTTCCATATAGAATTCTTTGGTAGCCACTGCCAAAATGGACATGTATGAAAAAAATTAAAGTGTTTCATTGCCCTTTGATTCTGAAAATAATTGACACAAATCTCCTTCATTGCATTAATTTTGTATCATTAAATCTATCTAGCAAGTATCTCAATACCAATTTAGCCATTCTGGGTACCAGCCCAGAAAGCTGACTTACATGAAATAACAATGAGGCCTTCTGACATTTTTCAATATACTCTCTGATTAATAGTTTTTTTAATTGTATATTTTTCTTAATTTGGGAGTGCAAAGTCATTAGCCACTAAGCACAGCAGCTACAATTCTCTTTCTCCTCCAGCTCTCATTCTTAGCACTCTAGGAATGATCTGTAAGAAGTATTCAATTTATCAATGCATATTCTCTTGAGAAAAAGGCATCCAGAGTCCCTTTTACCAACCAAAAATAATAATAGTAAATGATGACAGACCTGTTCAGGGAGAATTGTATCTGTATCATTTCTTAAGCCCATATAGAGAATTATTGGTATCTTACAATCCCATACATTCTCAAATCATCTACACACACAGCCTCCAAAACTAGTGCTGTCAATATCCCACTGAGAAGGGCTAAGACAGGACACTGAGAGACAGTGTATTGTCCAAGCTACAATTTATATGAGATACATTTTTCATGAAAATATTGTTATAAATAAAGATCACAAAAACTCAGCCTATCTACTTAACTCATACCACCTTGCATATCCAGGCTCTTTGTTCTTTGTGAGGTGAAGATATTAATAGTTCAGTGGGTTGCAAACTGTCCTTATTAAACAATAATTTTTTAAAAAATATGAGAATATCTGTCATATGTATGTATATCTGTGAGTATGTATCACACAAACATATATATTTACAAGTTATGTAAGTATTTTACTGTGATGTGAACTCATAAAAATTAAAATTAGGATAGGAACAAAATGATATACATAGATATTCTAATATATGCCTGCTGTACCAAACAGATCACCTGCATACCTCCTGGGCCCTACATTCCCCATTTTAAAGTTCCACTGATATACCACATTCTGTTCTTTAATGGTTATTTGTTTTGTGGACAGAAACAATATATCTGGTACTTTCATACAGAAGTTTATAATTCCTGCAGCATCTTCTTATACATTAGCTCAGGTGACTCTCACAATAGGCCTTTCCACAGCTTATAGTACAAGAGTTTAAGTAACATAAGTGCCCAAGATTACCCCAAAAGACTGGTTAAGCTAGATTTTATACCTACAGACATATGACAGATTAAATAGGCTTTCAGGTGTCAGTCTGGAAACCACAGCCCCATTTACAATATTATTTCTAAAAATGCTTTCTGAGTTCTAATTAACTTACTTGTAAAGGAACCATTAGAATATAACTAGATCATAAATTCAATAATATATGTATTGCATATTTCCAAATAAATGCTTTTTTCAAATAAATGTTTTTACATATGAAATAATCTGAAATTTTTATTCTGCCCCTAATGCCAAAAATGAAGAAATCAAATCGACATCAAAAGACTTCCAAGAGTGCTGGGATAAATGCCTCAGCACAGCACATTTCCCCATATTCACTCCCTTTTCTTGTGTATCCAATTTCATGAGCTGGAATTAACTAACCACTTTACTTTATAAGTGCTGAAAAAAATCAGTAAAACTTCATTTGTAAATATTAACCTTATAAGCATTATGCTATTGCTATGGAAAATCATCTTTGTCTGTCAAAGTCAAGTTGCTGCAAAAGCAAGAAAGAAAATGTCATAAATGGAGCTTTGGGTCAAACAGGGAGCTGAAGAAATCTAAGTTTAATTTTCTGTCTGCTCTGGAAGGTGAAGCAAGTACATTTTTGAGCTCCCTGTGTATTGTGAAACCCTGTTTCTTTAGATTGCTAGAATTCATTAGACAACAGTTCTGCAATATGGTTTTCTTTTTTTTATTTTTATTTATTTGGTATGTGGGTATGGGCCACGTGTGGGGTTCAGAGGACAACTTTCAGATCAGTCCCCATCTTCCACCTCACTGAGGCAGGGTCTCTCAGCTGTTGGCCACCACTTTTCTTGAGTTCCCAGGAAAATCTTTCTCTGCCTCCCTTCTCACTGTAGGCCTGCTGGGACTGCAGAAGCCTGCCACAGCTGCTGGTTTTTTACTTGGGATATAATAATCCAAACTCAGATAGTCAGAGTGGCTCAGCAAGAGTGCTGAGTCACCCACTGAGCCATCTCTCAAACCTTGCCTTTTTTGCCGTGTGTGTGTGTGTGTGTGTGCGCGCGCGTGTCCGTACCCATACAGAGGGCAGAGAAGAATGCCAGGCGTCCTCCTCCATTACTCTTCCACCTTATTTCCTTGAGACAGGGTCTTTCACTGAACTTAGAGGACACCTTTTTTGACCAGACCAGCTGACCAGCAAGCCACAATGACTATTCTGTCTCTACACCTCCCTCAACAATGGATCACTGGCATTATGGCCACATCTGGGTTTTTACATGGGTACTGAGGAGCAAACTCAGGTCCTCATGCTTATGCAGTAAGTGTTGTTACCCACTGATCCATCTCCCTGGCCTATATTTTGCTCTAAAAAAATGTGTATCAGGGCTGGAGAGATGACTTAGCAGTTAAGGCAGTTGCCTGTGACGCCTAAGGACACATGTCCAACTCTCCAGATCCCACATAAGCCAGACGCACAAAGGTGAGGCAAGCGCAAGGTCACGCATACCCACTAGGTGGTGCAAGCACTGGTTGTAGGCCTGGTGCACCAATTCTCTCTCTCTCTCTCTCTCTCTCTCTCTCTTTCTCTAAAATAAATATATATCCTCCTTGACAACTATAGATATTTTGCAAACCTAATTTAGACTATCAAAATGCTTTGAACAGAAGGTATGTCTGCATCATTCACAAAATAAATAAAACAAAGAACGACCTGAATGTCCAGCAATGAGGAAACGGCTCAATGACATGTATCATGTGCCTATTTTAAATGACAGTCACAAAAGCCACGTGGCAAGATGAAAAACTCATACTCACTAAGGAGTAGCACATAAGTTGTATGCACACTGTGATGACAGCTACATATAAATATCATGAGAAAAATAACACAATAGTAGTAAGTGAGCCAAAACTTTGGCTGAGGAGAACAGAATTATTGGTGAATTGCTTCTTTTTTACATTTTCCAGTTTCATCTGATATGGCTATATTATTTTATGGTTTTTTAAAAAATAATTGTCTAAAGACTGTTATCTAATCATTTGTAAAATGGATTCTCATAAATCAACATAAAATACAAATAACAGTGAACAATAGAGAAAGATATACAAACACTTCAGAAAAGGAAATCCAGATGGCAATAAGAAAAGGATGTGCAATCTTTCCTAGTAATCAAGGAAATTTTAATGAAAATAAGAAAGTATCATTCTGTACCATAATACTAACAAAGATTTAACTTTTACAGTTTTAGTTGTGAGGGTGTGTGAATATATAACTGTTACACAAAGCTTATAGGAGTAAAGTTGGTACAATCACCTAGGAGCACAGCCTAATAACATCTAATAAAACTGAACAACTGAGCTGGAGAGATGGCTTAGTAGTTAAGGCCCTTGCCTGCAAAGCCTAAGGACCTAAGTTCAATGGAACCCCAGTATGCACGTAAGCCAGATGCACAAGGTGGCACATGTGTCTGGAGTTCATTTGCAATGGCTAGAGGCCCTGGCATGCCCATTCTCTCTATATATCTATCTCTTTCTTTCCCTCTTTCTCTCTCAAAATAAATAAGAATTTATATATAAATTTTCCATAGGAGCATATGGGTTATAACAATGTTCATTGTGGCAATGTTCTTAATAACAAATATCAGAAAGTCTACATTTCTTTTTTTTTTTTTTTTTTTTTTTTTTTTTTTTTTTTTTTTGGTTTTTCAAGGTAGGGTCTCACTCTAGCCCAGGCTGACCTGGAATTCACTATGGAGTCTCAGGGTGGCCTCGAACTCACTGCAATCCTCCTACCTCTGCCTCCCGAGTGCTGGGATTAAAGGCGTGAGCCACCACGCCCGGCTAAAGTCTACATTTCTATCAATAGAAAAGTAGATCAATTGTATTCTTTTCTTATTATAGAATATTTTAAAGCAATGAAAATGTATGAATTTTAATTATAAAGCATATCAGAGGTAAATCATAAAAGCACATGTTAAGGAGAAAAGAAGCTCAGGATAATATGAACTATTGGTCTTATTGAAGTTTAAAACATGACAAACACAAGCTATATTAGAGGTATGTTTATCACAGCAATTGTATAAAAACAAGGATGAAATAGCTAAGCCTCACTGGGCGTGGTCCTGCAGACCCACAACCCCAGCCAGCACTTGGGCTGAAGCAGCAGGATCCCTATGAGCTCCAAGCCAGCCTGGGCTAGGGAGTGAGACCCTGTCTCAAAACAGAGAGACAAATAAACAGCAACAGCAGAAAAGGAAATAGCTAACCCTCAAAGTCAGAATAAGCTAACACTGGTGCAAAAGAGAAATAAATGGCTCCAAGTCCAACTTCATAATGAAGAGCATGCACACACACACACACACACATACACATACATGCACATACACATGCCTGCACACACACATGCATACATGCACACTCACACTTACCACCTAAGGCAACATTAGCAAAGCAGTATTAGAGACAAAAGGACAACATTTGCAGATACATAAATGATCATTATTTTATCTTTTCATATCTAATATAATACTAAGAATAATGTCTGTCAGGGCTGGGAGATGGCACTGTGGTTAAGACGCACAAGGAGGAGGGTCTAATAGGGCCTGATTCACCCTGAGTTCAATTTTTCAGCACCCACATAAACATCTGGGCTTAGTCATGCATGTTTGTAACCCCAGTCCTGTGGAAAACAGAGACTGGAGAATCCTGGGACTACTGGTCAGGCAGTCAGACCAAAAAGAGCAGTTCCCGGTATAGTGAGGGACCTCTTCTCAAAGATGAGCAAAAGGGGAGAATGCTGGCCTCTATACCACCTTGTGGCACACATTTCTGCACCACGTATGTACACATATATCACACCCCCACCATGCCATACACACTTGTTAAGAAACAATGAATAAATAAAAGTCTTTACTAGAAAAAAATAAAAATTGTCTTGCAATGGTCTAGAAACATGGAATGCTCTAGCTAAAGCAAACAAGACTCAAGATCGATATGGGTTCATAGAATATTCAGAGAAATAAAGTCATGTGCAGTCACTTGGGTTCTCTGTGGTGTGTAGTATTAGACCGTAGCTTCTGCCTCTGTATTTGCTTGAGGAAGTGAAATAGGGGTTGGAGACATACTAGAAAAGAGAAGAGTTAACTATGGTCAGGGAGCTCATTGACAAAAATGCTAGTTGTGGGGGCCAGAGGGATGGCTTAGCAGTTAAGGTGTTTGCCTGCAAAGCCAAAAGACCCAGGTTCGATTCCCCAAAACCCACGTTAGCCATATGCACAAGGGGGCACATGGTCTGGAGTTCATTTGCAGTGGCTGTAGGCCCTGGTGCACCCATTCTCTCACTCTCTCTCCCTCTTTCTCTGTCAATTTTTTTTTAAAGCTAATTGTTTAAAGCGTACTTGCCAAGCATGTTCCTATCTAGCTTAGTAGCAACATAAAATTGGTACCTTTAACCTCTTGCCTTCTACAAGATATTCACTTATCCAACCGACAAAGCTTGGAGACTACCAATGCTTCCTAAAATCCCCTAAAAGAAACCATCTTTGGAAGGACTAGGGACTTTAACATTGGCATTGGCGGTAGGCAGGGGTATTCAGTACTTTGTGATTCATGCTTACCCTACTGATGACTGCTAAGAATAAGGGGTGACCCCCTTGAAAGTGGTCAGGGTCTAAGTCCTGCTTGTTCTTAGAGGTAATGATTATTATTTTGTTCCAGCAGAGGGTGCACCATGGCAGACAAGCCAAAAAACCAAAGGAAGTCATTAGTGGTACACAACCCTGTCCCAGACAGCTGGCATGGGGGTGGGCAGGTCCCTAAGCCAGATCCACTTTCTCAGATCAACCCACCACCAGCACATGCAACTGTAACTGACATGCTGTCTGCTTCCAAACATTACAGGAGCAGGGTTTTCCATGCAAACTTCCAGCCCAGATAGCAGAAGACTCTGGTTAACTCTCCCATAGATATCCCATAGGTATTTCTATCTATTCATCTTTTGAAAACAAGAAGCCCAAAAAGATCAAGGTGGATCAGCTCAAAATGAGTACTGTTAGACCTTCTGTCCACCTTTCTGCATCTGCAGAAGATGTGGAGCAATGGAACTGAAACATGGTCACTGCTCCTTCCTGAATCCTTTGGGTATGTCTCAGAATAGGGTTTGCAAGTCCTGTTTCCTTCAAAGCAGCTGGTTAATACCAGTGTGAAAGGTGATGGTCCCACTGAGTGGACCACAGGCAGGGTGACTCATAGAGTCCTTTGCACAGAGATGCAGGACCTTTTAGGACTGAACAAAAGAAAGGAGACTGAGTCAGTGTTCAAGCCACACTCCTGTCATGAGACTCACCAGAATGAGCCAGTACACTTGTCAGAAATGTGAGGTGCACACCTCGGGCCTCCAGAACTCTTCTCACTCCTTTAGTCTCCATTTCTTTAGGAATGGGCCAGAAATACAACAGACAAACCAAAAGTACCATCTAAAATTGTTACTCATTTAAAAATGGCCATGGAAAATGCACACCTTTAATCCTAGCACTCAGGAGGCAGAGGTAGAAGGATCACTGTGAATTTGAGGCCACCCTGAGACAAAATAGTGAATTCCAGTTCAGCCTGAGCTAGAGTGAAACCCTAACTCAAAAAAAAAAAAAAAAAAAAAAAAAGGTCACGGGAGCTGGAGAGATGGCTTAGAAGTTAAGGCCCTTGCCTGTGAAGCCCAAGGACCCAGGTTCAATTCTCCAGTACCCACATAAGCCAGATGCACAAGGTGGCACATGCATCTGGAGTTCATTTGCAGTGGCTAGAGGCCCTGGCATACCCATGCTTTCTCTCTCTCTCTCTCTCTCTCTGTCTCAAATAAAAATAAATAAATGAAAATGATTATGGGCTGGAGAGATGGCATTTGCTTGCAAAGCCAAATGACCCAAATTTGATTCCCTAGTACCCACATAAAGCCAGATTCACAAAATGGTGCAATGTGTCTGGTGTTTGTTTGCAGTGGCTGAAAGCCCTGGTGTGCCCATTCGCTCGCTCGCTCTCTCTCTCTCTCTCTCTCCATCTTTCTCTCTCTAGTGAATAAAATAATAAAAATTTCAAAAAGTTGGTCATCACAGTGCATTAAAATGTATCTTACATGGGATGAACTATTTAATTGTTTTAATAGGAAGGTAGCTTAAGTGGATATGTTGTACCTATCAGATGCCTTCTAAATATTTATAGTTATTCCCATACATTAGTGCTTCTCTCAGCTTTGGTCAGAGAAGCTCCTTTTTGTAGTGGGTAGTGGTTACTGGCAAGATTCAAAGCTGGTCAACATGTTGCCTGTTGAGTGACTGTTGAGGGCTCAGCCATGAATGGACATCTCTATCTCTCCTTTAAGGTTCAGAGAGCATTGCAGAAGAGGGAGTGGAAAGAATGGATGTAAGAGACAGTGGACAGGAAGGGGTGCTGTGGAACATTGTCTTTCATACATAACACAACCATTGCACACAAAACACACAACAAGCTGTGGTTACCTGTACAAGGCCCACACAAGATGAGGCCTGTCACCATGCCACCAGGGATGGGAAAAGAGGCTCAAGAGCCGCCACTCATCCTTAAGGAGCTATTTGCTGTTAATGGTTGCAGAGGAAGGAAGATAATTTCTTCATTGGTGTAGCCACTGGGAAGTTGCTTTTTGCTTCAATAAATAACACTCCCCACCGATGCTCATGCAGGCAACCCCAATGAAGTGCAGTGGCCACAGGAAAATGACAGTAAAGGAGTTGTGGGACTAAGTGGGAAGAAGGGGAGGGGGACAAGAGAAGGCAATGGAGGTGAATATGATCAAAATGTATCACACACATCTATAAACTTGTCAAAAATAAAGTAAGAGCCGGAGATTAAGGTTCTTGATGACAAAGCCTAACAACCAGAATTTGATTCCCCAGTACCCATATAAAACCACATGCACAAAGTGGCACATGTATCTGGAGTTTGTTTACAGCAGTTAGAGGCCCCTGGCATAACCATCTGTTTTCTCTCTTGCATTTTCTCTCTCTCTCTCTCTCTCTCTCTCATCTCATTCTGTTTGCAAATAAGTAAATAAAAAGACTTACAAAAATAAATTAAATTTTAAAAAGAGAAGGTAGCTTTTTTCCAACAGAGGGAAATGAATTGAAAAAATCAAAGAAAAGCTATAAATTGCAACGATTTTAGCCATGGGATACTGAATAATTACCTTTAAAAAAAAGTTGATTTCAGTTGCTAAGGCAACTCAAATGACTAAGAAATCTACTTGTATTATTACAACAAGATGCCACATCTGTAAAAGAAACAAGACTCATATGAAGAATTCAACATTAAAGGGAAAAAGTCTTGAGCCTAATTCTACTGCGCACTTGCTTAATATACTAAATAATCTGAATATGAGGGAAGGAGTGAATAGTCTATTTAAAATGTATATATGCTTAGTGAGATGTAAACATAAATATGTCATATTTATATGAGAAATATGTTCCCAACTTTTATCATATACTTAAATCTTATAATCAGGGTTTCCACAGTAAATCTTATATTAGCTAAATGGAGATGATCAGATGCCTCTCTCCCAACCAAAAAAAAGAAAAGAAAATCTGCTTCAGGCTTCTAAATTGCCTGCCAAGGCTCAGGGAACATTGCAGAAGAGGTGGAAAGACTGTAAGAGCCTCGGGATGGGTAGAAATACACTGGGGCATGCCCCCCGCCCCCACCCCCGCCACCGCCCACACACACAGACACAGAGACTGACTGAGGCCTTCATGGCCCCACAGGGAATACCAGTAACTCCACTGAGAGGGGCCCTCGGTGGAATGGGGGTGAGAGAAAAGAGATAAAAGAGTATAAACTGCCAGGCGTGGTGGCGCACACCTTTAATCCCAGCACTCGGGAGGCAGAGGTAGGAGGATTGCCGTGAATTCGAGGCCACCCTGAGACTATATAGTGAATTCCAGGTCAGCCTGAGCTAGAGTGAGACCTTACCTCGAAAAAAAAAAAAAAAAGAGTATGAGCTTTAAAACAAATAAAAGTATGGGCTGGAGATATGGCATGGCAGTTAAGGTACTTGCCTGCAAAGCCAAAGAACCCAGGTTCAATTCTCCAGGTCACAAGCAAGCCAGATGCACATGGTGGCACATGCATCTGGAGTTTGTTTGCAGTGGTTACAGGCCCTGGTGTGCCCATTCTCACTTTCTCTCTCTCTCTGTCTCTCTCTTCCTCTTTCTCTGTCTCTAATAAATAAATAAAAATAAAATCTTTTAAAACAATGAAAAAATAAAGGTGTGAACCATCGTACCCAAAAATAAAAAAATAAATAAAAGTTTGATTCAATGAACACAATTGGATGGTCAAGGATTGGCACATAACAAAGAATTTTTTCAACTAAATAAAAATTACATATAAGGGCTAGAGAAATGGCTTAGTGGTTAAGCACTTGCCTGTGAAGCCTAAGGACCCCAGTTCGAGGCTCGATTCCCCAGGACCCATGTAAGCCAGATGCACAAGGCGGTGCATGCATCTGGAGTTCCTTTGCAGTGGCTGAAGGCCCTGGAATACCCATTCTCTCTCTCTCCCTCTCTCTCTGCCTCTTTCTCTCTCTGTCTGTCACTCTCAAATAAATAAATAAAAATAGACAAAAATTTTTTTAATTATATATAAGTTTACTGTAAATAATAAAAGTAAATAAATCCAAGTAAGATTAAAAAAACAGTAGAAAACAAGGATTTTTTTAATTTGAAATATCAGACTACTTGCCAACTTCTCCATTTTATCTCTGAACACTAAAATCCTTCATATATATGATGCTCTCTTCATTGCATATGATTTTCACCTCATTTATAAATCATAGCACTGGGCTGGATAGATGGCTCAGGAGTTGAAGGTACTTACTTATAAAGCCTGAGAGCCTGGGTTAGATTCCCAGTATCCACATAGAGTCAAACTCACAAAGTAGCACATGAGTATGGAGTGTGTATGACTCTCTCTCTCTCTCTCTCTCTCTCTCTCTCTCTTTCTCTCTCTCTCTCTTTCTCTCTCTCCTCATCCTTCCCTCTATCCCTCCCCCCCCCTCTCTCTCAAATAAATAAATGAAATTTAAAAATATAAAAATAGATAAATACATGATATAATTCTACATATCTACCAAACTTGGAAATCACACCTGGGCAACACTAGAGTCCACCTCCCACCCTAGGAGAAATTTGCTCATAAAGACCCCTCTACTGGAGCAAGATATATTGAGCCTCTTTCTACATTATTTCTCATACAATGTTTACAGTCACCCCATGAGGTACATACAATTGTCCTCTTTGCGGGGGGGGGGGGGTTGTGGCTGGAGCTGCCGGAAGATACACAGTGAGCTAGGTACACAGGTTTGAACTTTTCAAAGGTAAGATCACCCTCAGCTCTGAACACCTATGGCTACCATGTAGCACAGGGAGGGAAGCCATTTGATAAATACCTGTTTTGCTTAATCTGATAGATTCTGATCATAAGGCCCATCTGTTTTTATCCATCCAGGGCCTTCTGGAAGGTGGCAGCAGAAGGCCGATACACAGGATATGGCAATAAGGATGAGGGTCAACCAACCTGGCCTAGGTGAACAGAACAATTTTATCATTCAAGGCTTTCTATAGCCATAACTTCCCCCTCCTCCCTGTCTGTGCCACCATGGGTTTACTCTCCAGTGTAGCTGCCAGCTTGATCAAGGCCAAGGTTGCTCATTCCTCACTCCAATTCCCAATGGAGCTTGATGCTACCTTGAAACATGGGCCCAGCCATGGCTTCCATCCTTCAGCTACTGTGGTTATCTAGGCCCTGAGATATCCTGGCTCCCCACTGACAAGGTGATTCCAAACCCCACAAATTTTCAGTAGAACCTCTGGAGTGATGCTGCTGATGGATCTGATGAGTCTGGGACTCCTTACATTGCTTTGAGACGCATTTTAGATAAAGGGCTTGAATGTTTGAACCTGTTTGAAGTGTATACCTCAAATGGTTATAAGGAATACCAGCAGAAGTTCATGGTTTGTTTTTTTTTTTTTTTTACCCTGGGAGGAAGGAAGAAATCAGAGAGCTTTGACAATCTTTGGTGTGCACACCCTTGATGGTCTAGGAAGGCTCCACAAAGGAGAGACGCAAAGAATGTGAGAAGAGGCGCCTGGCCCCATGCCCAGTGGCAGAACCTCTACTCTATCCAGCCTTCAACACAGGTTCCTGCTGGAAGCTGCAGGGAGGACTTTCTCAGTGCCCTCTGCCCCCTTTTACCTTAGCAACAATAATGGAAAATGCTATAACCACAGGCAGTAATTGCCAAGCGCCCTGAAGGGTCCTTATGTAGTCTAACCCTTGAGGCTATTGTTATTTTCATTTTGCAGGTTAAGAATATGGATTTTGGTTTTGCTTGTCCATAGGACATTTTGGTTTGGTTTGGTTCTGTCTTTCCCATGGAATCTTACTATGTCACCTAGGCTGGTGTTGCACTCGTAATCCTCCTGCTTCAGTGTCCCAAGTGTTGGGATTGCAGGAATGCCCCACCACTCCAAGGAAGAGATGGGTACTCAATGACTTCTCCAAGCCTTGGCCACCAAACTAGAGGCCACCCAATATGCAGCCAGTCCTGATCACTCTGGATCTTAAGAGAGAGGTCCCAGACATTAGCCACAGCCCACCCACCATCTGTCCAGCTTTTGCTCCCAAAAGAAAGTTATTTGAACTCCAGAGAGTCCTGCTTGCCATTGCCCTGACCACCTATACATCATGGACAAATAAAAACTTCGCCAGGCACTCTGCTGTCTGTATCATGTCTAGATCAAGAATTCCTTGAGTTTTCATCCAATATAGTGAGAGAAATCCTGAGTGACTCTCCTCCTTCCCCAGCCTGGACCAAAACTAACTACGGTTCTCCAGACACGTTTCTTTCATTAACACAAGCCAGAGTTACCTCTTGTCTTCTGACTAAATGTTATGATTTGGCCTCATGTCCATCTGGGCACTGGACTAAACAGCAAGGTGTGCACCAAAAAAGACAATGAGGACAGTCAAAACCTCAACTAGGACCATGTCTAGGCATCTTTTCAGAGATCTGGTCCACAAACACTAGGGGAAAAGAACCAACAAGGCCCTGCAGTGAAACCTACTTCTGCACAAACCTTAGAAAAACTTCAAATCTAGCCTTTCATTTTTGTAGTAAATAAACTAAGGCTTAGAGCATGATCTGAACATTTCCCTAACACCCTCACTTGAAGTTAGCATATGATAGTTATATTCAAAACTAAGTAATCCAGCCTCCTCTGATTTTATCATTTTAGCCACTCATATATTTATATTTGGTAACATTGCCCTGAATAGCAGAGGCAAAAAAGAATACAAACAACCCCAAAACCTGAGGAATGTCAGACACAGGAAGACACAAATCAGCATTAAGAAGAAAACTGACGTAGAGGAGTATGAAAATGCTTTCACAGGAAAATCCATTGAGTTAGTAACTCAGTAGGAACTCAAACTCCAGTCTTCTCACCCCTAGCCCAGAGCTCTTTCATGACACCCTGAGGGAAAATGCAGAACTGTGGCCAATTAGTCACATTTTTTAATGGTATTAATTGCTGAGATACTTCTAATTTCTTATGTGTTTAGAGTTAGATCATGTACAAATATGACATTCTCTGTATTAAGGTACTATAAACACTTAGAGAAAAAAAGAACCACTCAGCCAAAATCACAGGTTAATTAGAAATAAAACAACAGCATGTACAGCCATCTTCAATTGGGCAATCAAAATCAGACAGTGCTGGTGATTCAGTTTTAAGGTGACAGAGAGGCAAAAATCTGACCCTGGGAACAGGAAGAAGACCTAGAGGCCACTCCTGGTCCCCCTCACCCTCTGCTTTTATTAATGCACCTAAGGCAGAGCCACAGGGCAGGAGATCGGAGCTCCTTCTGCTTTCTGAGTAACAAAGGCTCCAAAAAGTGGAGGGATGGAACATCTCTGTCTCCTTCCACAGAAGTTCATTTCTTAATATTTTTAAGAGATATGTAAACAAAAAATTGCAAATGTACACAAAGCCCCCTTGTGGAAGTTCTCTTTAACAGCCGTCTCAAGGGCTTGACTTTTGGAAAGGGAGAAAGGGTGGCATTCGTGTTACTTTAGATGCCACGTGGGCTGTTGTGAAGAATCCTGGCAGGTGTATGATGAGCAGCAGGAAGACACCCTCAGCTGACAGGCTTGACTCCTGGATTATCTTTGCTGAGTGACAGTATCCTTTTTCTTTTCCCCAGAAAACACCAACATAAACCTCAGCTGATTTTGTCCAATTTTTATCATAGACTTTTTATCTGTCTTTTATCAGAGAAAGACATAATTTGTTTTACCTTTTTTTAACTTTCAGGAAGAAAATATCTTTGCATCACCCAAGACAACAGATTTTTTTGCATGTTGCATTCATTTTATTATTATTTATTTGAGAAAGAAGCAGAGAGAGAGAGAGGTAGGGGGAGAGAGAATGAGAGAATGGGTGCACTAGGGCCTCTAGCCACTGCAAATGAACTCCAGATGCATGCACACCACCTTGTGCATATTGATTACGTGGGTCCTGGGGAATCAAACCTGGATCCTTTGGCTTTGCAGGCAAATGCCTTAACCACTAAGCCATCTCTCCAGCCCTGGCATCTTTTCAAGTCAGAATATTTTGAACTAATAAAAGACATAGTTTCTGAGATGACAGGTTTTTTTCCCCCATCTAAGAAAGAGTTTATATTTCTTCTTGGGAAAAATAACAATTAAAAAACATGATGATATGTTAAAGATCACACTGAGATGGAAATGAAATAAAATGCTGCATGTTCCATATTTTTAACTCAAAGCAAAACTTTTTTGACTTTCATGATGTGTGTACAGCCATTAATTTCAATGTCATATTATGGTTTTTGGCTGAACAGACAGTATGTGTGTATGTATGTATGTATGTATGTAAGCAAACAAAATAAATGCATTTTGTATTCAAATTTATACAACTCCATACATTTTTATGCTGTTTATTTGAAAATTAATTTTGGCTTAGGCCTCAGAGACAGCAAATGTTGTCAAGATTTGAGGGCTACCTGAAAAGCCTTGGGGACAGTATTACCCTTCTGCATAAGAAACAGCAAAATAAAATAAAAATAAATGAATTTCCAAATACGTCATGGCTAATCCCTTGAGCTGACCTACAAATGAATTATGGAGGTTTTGCTACAGGACTGAGGAGATTTGGTGATTTCAGTGAGAGATTTATCTTATTTTCCAACTTATTTTCATATCTTATTTCCTTTTCTTTTAGAATTAGACTGTAAATAAAAGAGCTAAGACTGAATGAGGCTTCCTTTCACAGGACTCATATTGGATTGATAAATTAAAATGGTAAGATGAGTTTTGTATGACCCATCCTCAAGGATTTGGGAAATTTAGCCGATGCAAAACAAGGCATTAATTTGGAGAGGCCTAGCTACTTACAATGCTTAGTATTCTGACAATGATGAATGGCATCATTCCAAGCAAATGGTAATTTCACTTTTTGTGACAGTACTTTAGAGCAAAACCGACTTTCTTCACACAAAGAATTTGCAACCCTATTGAACAGAGGCAGCACCTGAATATCAGAAATCCTTCATTGTTTAAGTATCATCTGATATTCTTGATTGGTTTCAGACTGAAGGTTGGAGTTGAATTAGAGAGAACGGAGGTTAAGTCCTAACCTTGAAAGACTTAGCAGCCATTGAAACACTGCCTTTGGGCACTTATTGGCTGTATTATCAAAAAAAAAGAAAGAAAGAGAGAGAGAGAGAGAGAGAGAAAAGAAAGAGAAAGAAAGACAGAAAGAAAGAGAAAGAAAGAGAAAAGAAAAAAAAACTTTTCAATTCAATGAGGGGAGGGAGAAAACACAAAACTTGTCACATTCATCAAGTGAAGCCACTGGAAAGACATCTACAGAACACCCAAAAAGCATAATCTTACCGAAGCGCTGATAGAAATGGTAATTGGATGGGTCAGGGAATAATACAAGCAAAGCAGGGGCAATGCCGAATATCGCTAAAACATCAAGGTCAAAAGAAAAGAACAGACCCTTTTTAACTTGTGAAAAACTTACACTTGGCCCTTGTACTAGGGGGGAAAAAATATACCTGTTGCTACTTGCAATTTATTTCCTCATAAAAGCATCTCAGAGAGAACTTGTGAACATTAAAAGCATTGAAGACCTTCAGTCCCGCAGCCAATAAGAAAGTGTCATCTTTAATGCTGGCTCCATTATATGTTTTCCAAAAGTATAAAAATTTACAAAAGAGAAAAGGAAAACAAAAGAAAAGTGACTGTTTGAAAAGAGCAGCTACCACAGCATCTCCCTCTGTCGCTCTGTCTCAGGGACTCTTACCGAAGGGAATGTAAGTCCTTGGGGGGTTACATTTAAACTCTTCCCTGAGGGGCTGAGACAAACCAGACTCCCGGAAGACTGGCAGAGAACATGAACATTGTCTCCCCAAAGAGGAACAGACCTGATGAATCACAAATCTGAGTGGCGTGCCGCCGTCTTCCTGCCTTCTTTGCTAATGAGCTAATCTGGGCAGAGCCAAATGACACATGTAAACAGATGACCAGTCTGGATGCCTCATTGTCCCCTTTTTATCTTATACAAACACCTCCTCCCTGGACTTGTAAGGCTTTTTTTTTTTTTTTTTTTTTTTGGCTCAAGGCAGAGAGCTGATATTCTGGGCTGAATTCAGCAGGAACCAGAGGAGTGTAGAAGCTCGAATGGTAGAGCCTCACAGATGCGGGTGCCCCTGACTGAGCGAGATATGGATGAAGGGGAAATAGCCCCTGAAAAGATGGTACCTGGAGGCCCTCCCCTTCACCCCCAGGGGACACCAGCAGATCCTCCTTGGAGAGGTTCTCTAAAGAGTTCAAAACAACCCAAAGCTCATCTTTGCACTTCCTTCTGAGCTGTTCACATTCACTGGTATGTAAGACAAGACAGCATCATTTGTACATTTGCAAAACTCTGAGGTGCCTGCATACCCATTCCTATTATTCAAGGACTTCAACTTCCCACCTCAGAGTTCTACAGTGATGTAAGGTTGAAGATGGGGTTTATGATTTGTGCTGACTGAACCACAGCATATTTTAGGGAGGTGACATTGCTATTGATGGCTCCTTCTAATCTATTCCCAGTAATATGCTCATCTGTGTGTTTTCCCCGGGCACCAGCAGAAAGATCCCAGATCCCTAAAACAGTATGTCATTTCTGTCCACAAGTCTCATATGCACATATATTATTATTATTTAACGTTTATTAAGTACCAACAGCATGCTAGGCACAGTAGACATAGAGGGCCATAAAAACATATTTAACACATCAAAAACCACAATAAAAGGATGTTGTGCTGTGACAGAAAACAATAAAAATCTTTGCAATTCACAGTTCAAGATGAAATGCACCCCAAGTCCCAGCGAGGCTTTGGTACAGCTGGCATATCAAAGAAAGGTATGAGGATTTTTACTCAGCTAAAGTAAGGGAGGTTATGCATAACTTGTGCTAAATACTCTCTTCCCAACTTTCTTAACATTCTGCAATGTATTCTCTCCAATGACTGGGCCCTCATTTCTTATCAAATTAAACCTGAGCACTCTGCATCACTCCCTATCATACTAGGATATGGTGGGAACCAGGCACTATGGTAGGTATTTAAAACGCATGGCTCTGTAAAACAGTGAGGTATGCAGTTATTTCACTGGAATTTGGAATGGTTAAGAGATTCATCCAAGGTTCACTTGCAGCAGCTCCCTGTCTTTACCTAAAGTTACATCTAACACCCACACTCAAAACACACACCTCGACATAACGATAAGTGTCACCCACAACTCTGAAGATTTCAGAGCACTAACTTGGACCTTGTCAACCAACCCAGCATAAGCCTGCTCAAGCTAAATAAGAGTATATACTAGGAGTCTCAACTTCCTCACTTACTAAAGAGGTTTAAGTCATGGTTGAGTGTAGGGTTGAGAACATGAACTCTGGAACTGGGTTTTCTGGGTTTGAATCCCCATTCTGCCACTCATTAATGTATCTATGCTTTTGTTTACTAATCTGCTTTTTAAAAATTTTTATTTGTTTATTTATTTGAGGGAGAGACAGACAGAGAAATAAGCAAAGAGAGAGAGAAGGAATGGGTGCTCCAGGGCCTTCAGCCACTGCGAATGAACTCCAGACAAGTGTATCACCTTATGCATCTGGCTTATGTGGGTCCTGCAGAATCAAACCTGGGTCCTTTGGCTTTGCCAGGCAAGCACCTTAACTGCTAAGCCGTCTCTCCAGCCCTACTAATCTGCTTTTTAAAAAAAAAAAAAAAAAAAAAAAAGGTGATATGGGGGAATAATAGTACCCTATATCACAGAGTTATTGTAAGGATGAAACGAGTTGCTGCCTAGAGAAAGCTTAGTACAGAGCCTAGCATGCACATAGTAAGTGCTTAAAAAGCTACTGTTTTAGTAGGGCCCCAGCACCTAGAGGCAGATAATGTATAAGAAAGACAGTGTTGGGCTGGAGAGATGGCTCAGCAGTTAAGACACTTGTCTGCAAAGCCTGACAACCAGGTTTCAATTCCCCAGTACCCATGCAAAGCCAGATGCACAAAGTGGCACATGCATCTGGAATTCATTTGCAGTTGCTAGAAGCCCTGGTGTACCCTTTCTTTCTTTCTTTCTTTCTTTCTTTCTTTCTTTCTTCTTCCTTCCTTCCTTCCTTCCTTCCTTCCTTCCTCCTCCTCCTCCTCCTCCTTCTTCTCTCTCTCTCTCTATCTGTCTCTCTCTTTCCCCCTTGCAAATAAATAAAATATTTTAAAAAGAAGAAGACAATGTTCCTGATCCTCTGGTGGAACATGCTGCAAGTTGTTTTCTGATTAGCAAAAATAAGTTTACACCAGCCATACAACTTTAGTCCCTGAAACTACTCAGAAACTTAAGCAAATCTATGGGATACCCAATCTTAGCTGGTTGCCTTTTCCAAGATGACACCAGAAAAGTGGGATGAGGATTAACAGCAGACCAGACTGACAGTGTTAGCACTTGAGAGGTGGAACGGAGGCAGGGGAAGAGAAGGCAACCAGTGAGTGATCAGGAAGTGTTTATAAGTTCAAAGAATTCAACCAAGATTTGACTGATGGATTCTGGAATTTTCTAATTGGTAGATTTTTTTTTATTCCTTCCCCATTCCATTGTATGTCTTGTGGAAATTCACTGCTTATTATTTCTACAGAACACCTAGAGGAGGTGATGGTAGTAAACTTCAAATCAGGCTCATTACACCCTTACCAAATAGTAGTCTTAGTTGAAAGAAAAACCAAAAATAATGATTACACTAAGGTTTTGGGATAATCAGCCAACATATTGATTGTGCCTTTGTTAGCCACATTAGGATGGATAATCAGTTATAACATGTAGGAATGTGACCAGTACTGGTGCCCGGTACAAAGGAAACAGGATATAGCTTTCTAATATGTTATCTATTATTATAAGTATCAATGGATTAGATAATCAAGTGCTTTAAACTAATGGCAGACTAAGTCACAAATCTTGTCCATTAACAAATATGTAATAATAGCTTCAGACAATTTAAAGGTATGTGAGGATTTGAAACCTCAAAATATGAGTCTTTTTCAATAATTTTACTGTCAATGTTTCCTTTAAATTCATGTAACCCATGGGAATAAGAAAGACCATCAGGACCTTCTCGGTGATTCAATTCCTGGTGCTTTTCTTAAGGAAACTGTTAAGGAGCATAGAATGTTTTCTGGACTTTAACACACCTTTCTAAACCACAGTTTTTCTCTGAGGAATGTGGTCTACTTTCTGTAGCTCTAAGTTTATGTGGTGACATTTAATTACACACACACACACACACACACACACACACACACTAATAAAGCAAGACATATTTAGAAGTACTTTTCTAACTTGTACATATAAAGCCAGGGAATGATGAAATGTTACTAAAATTATCCTTATCCAGTAAAATTTACTGCAGTGATGAAAATCTTGACATCTACTCCAGAGTTCACATTAAACTTCAACGTAATACAGTAGCCTGAGTTCAACCAAAGTAAATAAGCAATTGTTTATAGTAATTATGTGTGTGCGTTGCATGTATTTAACTTTTCAGAAGTCAGTGAGCCCACGTTGTGGGGATTGCTGAATTAGTTACAGGCATAACAAAAGGGTGTACTCTTCAGTGATCTCAGCATGTCACTTTGAATCCACCCATCTGCCTAATACCCACCTGTCCACTTGCTCTTTCATTTAACCACATATTATGGCATCAACATTAACTTTCGGATTTGGGTAAAAACATTGCCATTTCCCAAGCTACTTGCCTCCTAATAAACACAGACCAGAGGGAAAGTGTTGAAAGCCTCAGCCGTATTTTTCCCAGAGTGTTTGATAAGAATCCCAGCTGCACAACATTGTATGTTAATAAGCATTATTTAATTAACAGATGAAGAAGCCCTTTTGAGCTGCTCTGGCAGGTTTTGAACTTGATCTTCTATCATTTGATGTCATGCAAGACCAGATAAATGACAAGTCTGTCGAGAGTCTGCAGAGCCCCTTCAGAACAGCTGCACAGTCTCCCCCTTCTTTATAGCAGGTTTCTCACTTAAGAAAAAAAACACGCTTCATTACATCCCCTCTTACTTGAGCTGCAAGGGTCTATTCAAGGAAGATAAGCCTCTTAGAAATGAAGTAGCGTTGAATTTAGGTTTTGAGTGACAGCAGGAAGATTTATCCATTCAATAGACAATACCGCTTTCTCTGCATTAATCTAGGAGGCGGACAATGATCTGTTTTTTAGGCCTCATCTCATCTCTTTCCCACAGCAGAAGGTGATTAGAGTTAGGAAACAGGGACTGTGAAAGAAAACTCGAGCGCTATCTCTGTGGCCCTCCTGTTTCCTGAAGGGGTAAGGGGGAGCCCCCCTAGGCCAAGGGCATCAATCACAGATGCACAACAAGGATGGGATGCCTCACCACTGGGAAGCCGAGAGGCCACAGGTACAAGGGTGAGTTCAGAATCTAAGGAGAAAACCTTAACTGTAAGTTCCCCAGAGAGAGATGAAGGCAAAGAAGTAGTCCTCCATAAATAGCCCTTGAATTAACTTCCTTCATGGCCTGGCATAGATAAAACTCAACATATATTTCACCACTGTAGTTAAGTCCCAGATTAATTGGCCTGTAGACAGTAGGCTAAAGAGAAGACAAGGCAAAGATTCTGCTCAACACACAAAACAAGGCCATGTACAATTCAAGCAAGTGTTTCTACATTACAGCAACTTTGTCTCACCTGTTGGATCTATCTTCTACAACACAAGTGGGGGCTTTGGGTGAAGCCCAATTATTTCATTGTCAGAATCCCTTTCAACCAAGTTCTGAACACAGAGCACACTGTGAGCATCTCGCACAGTACTGGTCACCTACAAGAATATTAAACTAGAGTCCAGCATCAGAGTTCCACTAATAGGCAATAGCTGGTACTATCCTTAGTGTGGAAGTCTTGCCATTTTACTCAAATATTTGCTCATACTTTGTAGTGCACAACTTAATTAATGAGCCTTGGAGTGAATTTGGAAGCTTTGGGACATTCCCATTTTTAATCTCAGATGAAAACACAAGGCTTCTGTTGTCACATCACAATAGCCAAGGAAGCCTTTGATAGCACAATCATAATATTTTTTATAAATGTGTGTGTGTGTGTGTATGTGTGTGGTATGTGTGTGTTTGTACACATTTTCGTATGCATGTGGTGCACATGTGTGTGCAAGCACACATGTATGCACATGTAGATGGAGGCCAGAGGTTGATGTCAGGGGTCTCCCTCACTCACTCTACACCATAGTTTTTGAGACAGTTTCTCTCAGTGAACCCAGAGCTCACCAACTCAGTTAAATAAGCTAGCTAGCAAGCCCTAGGAATCCTGTCTTCATATCCCCAGCACTGGAATTACAGGCATGCACTCCCCCACCCCCAGATTTTACATGGCTTCTAGGAATTTCCAATCACATCCTCACTTTTGAGCAGCAAGCACTTTACTGACTAAGCCATCTTTCCAGCCTTTCACTCATAATCTTGCTTCTTTTCCATTAGCTCACCATGAAGGTGCACACAAAAGATCTGGTAATAAATATATGACATCAGATTTTCATCTCCAGTTATTCTGATAGTGTCTTATAACAAAATAAATGAAGGTGGACCCAAGAAAACTTAGGACCAAAATTGTGGAAAACAAGTAGGAGAAAAAATACTCTTGCATGGTACATATTTTCCTAAAAGTGAAGTTCATGAAGACTGGAAGAAATTCTTTCTTTCTTTCAAGAGTGAGTAATTAACTTAGTAAGCAAGTAAGCAAAGAGAAAGTCACAGACATTAACACAGAATTTAATCTAGTTGCCCCAAATGACTCCTACATGTGAGAGCAGATTTTGTGTTCTCCAGAAATCAATAAAGAACCATCACATTTTGACATTTTCTATTGTTAAATTGTGTTTTGTTTTGTCTTTGCAAAATGTCATATTGACAACTAGAGACTTCCTTGACATTCAACTCATAAGATGTGGGAAATATCTGCTCATCAATCTTAAAACTCCCAGAACAGCCAAGTATGCTGGTGACAGGATGTAACCCATGTCTCAAGTCCCCCAGGAGCCAACCCAACACCAAAATGTGGCCAGAAGAAAATTCCAAAGAAGACAAACCTTGAAAAACACTGAAGCCCTCTACAATTCCCATAGAGCATAACCAGCAGAGGCTGTCCTCACTGAGTGGACGTTCTTCAGAAAAACAGTCAGCAAGCAAAACCAGGATTGCTGAAGCTCTATTCTGCTCAGGTTGTCCAATTGAATCTTGGAAAGGATGGTTTAATTCTTATTACTCCTGGGCCTCAAATTCCTTAAGACCCAAAGCTATAGCACTGATAGGCATAGCCTCATCATTATCCCCTACATCTATAATCAGAAGCTGACCTCCAGGTGCCTAAATAAATAATTAATAAATGAATATCAAATCCTGCCTACTGGACCTAATCAACGCTACCTTGATAATCTTTATTATTTTTTGTCTTTCTTACCCTCTTTCTTTCTTTCTTTCTAACTTTATGCCTTATTTTTTTTTCTTTTTAATTACTGAAGACTCCTGTTTTAGAGAAACCCTTAATTGCTTCATTTTGAGATGTTATGTTTAACCTCAGGAAATGGTGTTATAAGACCTGGCAAACAGCTTTCTGGTTGTTTCAATCAGTACCAGATTATGAGGTCCAGCCGGGTAAGAGCCCTATTCATTTTCTTGCCCTGTCATCTTGATCTTATTTGAATGTCTGGGGAGCTGGAGGTGCTTAGCAGGCCCTGAGCTTCAGGAGTGGGGGGTGGGAGTGCTGGGGAGAGCTATGCGATGTGTTGGAGACACTGAAAGTTTTCATTTTGACTCCTTAATGAGAGCGACCTTTGACATGGGCTGATGAGTTCCATGCCTGTCCTGGTGTGCTTTTTGAAAACATTTGACACTGGTCACAGGTCTGACAGGGATATGACTAATGAAGTCGTGGTATAAAAATAATGGGTTGCAATTGCAAGTCATTTGCATGAAACTAAACTCCTTACAAACTTGTCTCTGTTCACTTTCTGTTTTCTAAATGAGTCAATAATATGAATCAGATGGCTTGAAGGGAGTAGACTCCCAAATACTCCTTCTATAAGTTTGGTAAATTAGTTGGCATTTGGTGCAATTTTTGTTGCCTGGAGGCCTGGTTTAAATTGGAGCGTAGTTACTAAATTGCTAGGGCGATTGCAGAATGTGTAGGATAATACATAATGCCTTGTTTTTCTTAAGCGGTTCGTCAGGGAGCTTCTTGTGAGGTCAGGGGACCCAGACAGTTCTTTGCAAAGAATATCAACTGAGAGTAAATGAATAAGAAATGAGAGGAAGAGTCAAGGAGGAAAGAGGCAGGGAGTTACGGAATAAAATAATGAAACAGAGTAAAAGTAGAAAGAACAAAACACATCAAAAAGAAGGCAGTGACATGAGTTGGCCTTCAAGCACACAGGCACATAAAAGTCCTTTTTTAAAAAAGAAAGGAAAAAAAGGAAGGTAAAAGGGGGAAAATAGAAAAATAAGTTCTTGAAGCTTAGAGAAATAGGAATAATGGAAAATAGAAGAAAACATTTGAAGAAAGAGGCTTAGAAGGAGAAACTGCCATTCCTGTGCTGATTTTTCATATAAAACTTTATAGTACTTATCCTCACTTAATGCCAAGCACTCACTAAGCAGAAGACTGGGCTTTCAGGATCCCACACACAAGGGTAAACTCATTCCTTCTTTTATTTGCTGACCCAGCAAAACTCCTGATATTTCCTTCTTTCCCCTCCAAATAGAGAACCTGCATCAATAAGCAGCAGCTATGAGGAGATTGCACAAGCCTCTTTCCAGAACCTTCCTACTTGGTAGCTTAGTGTTGATTTAAACATTTGGATATTACCTTTCTGATTTGTCCATTACAGCACATCTATTTGGGATTTCATTTTGCCTGCCTCGTGTACATGACAAAATTAAACGTTGCTGGCCCTCTAAAAAGAAATACAAAAAAAAAAAAATCTACAAATACACACAAATGCAAAGACCAAATGTACAAAATAAAGGTCACTTGGCACAAAGAGAAGTGTGCAGGCAAGCTTGAGAATTAACTAGCCCTGGGTGTTCATGACCTTCAAGAATGGTCTTAATCTCACTGAGCCTCAATTTCTTAAATCCCACAGTGAATGATTCAAAGATTACATTTTACTGACTGTGGTACAGTGCTTGCCTACCATGTACAAGGCCCTTGGGTTTGATCCCCACTACCACAAAAAGAAAAAAAAAAAGAACTTGTTGTATAAACTTCTAGCAAAATATTTGGTATACTGTGAGTAGCTAGAATGAGTGAAGAATAAACGAATGAATGAATGAGGCATAGTAATCCTGTCTTTTGAGATACCCCACTAAAGATGTAGAATTGTGTGTGTGTATGTGTGTGTTGAACCACAGTTGTACATTCTAGTCCCTCACATGAGAATCCACACAATAACTGGCACGTGTTGCCTTCTCTCCCTGTCTTTCACCCCTCCCTCCCCCTCTCCCTCAGCCTTCTTCCTCCCTCTTCTACCCACTTCTTTCAAATCCCTACTGAAATCTTAGGAACAGTACATCCTTGTCCAACTTCCCACTTTTATTCTTTCCAAAGAGATGTACAAATTGAGAATAGAGGATAATATTGCTTGATAATAATCCACGATTAGTTAATACATTAAGATCAATTTTGACAAATACTTAAGTTTTTTATTAGAATTGGCCAGAGTCTGATGACCCTGAGCCCCAATTATTCTACATATGCTTGTACTCTGTAAATTCCTGCTTAGGAAATATTTATCTTAGTGAGTTTTCTGAGTCATTAAGCTTTGTTGCTGGTTACCAAAATAAAGACATAGAAGAGATTATCATTCTAGAAGCTAAAAAGGTGACATTAAAACACAGTAACAGGCTTTAAAACTATTCAAAATATCAAAGAATTGGAGCAAACTAGAGTTTTTTTTTCGTTTTATTTCTTGGTTTGATTGTGCTGTGTATGTATGTGCATGTGTGCGCTTATGGAGTATTCACATGTATGTTCAGATGTGCATACCTCACAGGCATGCATTCAGAGGCCATAGAAAGGCATAAGGTGTTCTCCTGTATTGCTATTCCATCTCATGGAAGGCCCAAGAGGACATGCCCAAGGTTGAGCATACTCCCAGAGATGACCTACTGTACAATTCTAACATAAGTGGTATGTAACAACTGGGTTTACATGCAGCAGCTGAGAAGCCATCTTTCTCTTAAGGACTATAAAAGTGGACTATAGATCTCAGCATTATCTATTCATATTTTAAAGAATGAAAGTGGAGAAAATGAATAGCACCAAAAAGAACAGAGGATGAGGGTCCTAAGAAGAAAAGACAAAACAAATCCTGGTTATTTCACCTGAAGAATAAACAATCAGGAGTAAGAGGATTGTAAGAAAACAGTGCTGACCAATTCTCCTCCATCTCCACAGATTTTCAAATTGGATAAAATAGGGAAAAATGGATAGCCCATAAAGAACATCTTCCTGACAGTATTAAATAGAAGAATGTTATTAAATACTGGGAGAGATGACCAATAGAGGTTATAGATTAGAGGTCTTAGAAATGGAGTAATGACCATCTGTCTTACAAGGTTTGTGTCTTTACCTGCCTAGAGGCTAAATACTGAATCATTACCAAATGTATGGGTCTATTATCCACGAGATTGATATCATTATCCCTGAAATTCAATGCATGGGAGTAGGGCAGACAATTCAGTAGTCCAGAATGGAAGATTTAGAGATTAAAGGGAATGATGGTAGAATTAAGTCTAGTAAATAATTTCTCAAAAACTCCATAGAAAGTGATTCCATTAAAAAAAAAAATAAAAGTTTGTGAGGAGAGGAGTGGTGGGATGGCCCAGTAACACTGTTTGCTATCCAAACATAAAGATCCAAGTTCAATCCCTGGCCCTCACATAAAAAGGCAGGTGTGGCTTTACATGTTTATAACCACAACACTGAGTGGAAGAAGAGGCAGGAGGCTCATTGGAGCTCACTGTGAGCTCCAGGTTCAGTGAGAGACTCTGTCTCAAGGTAAGAAGACAGAAGAGTGGTAGAAGAGGGCACTCAATGTCTTCCTTTGGCTTCTGCATGCATGTGTACAAGGCAGATGCATACACGCACACATACATGCAGACACAATACACACCCCACATACACACAAAACAAATAAATAAATGTTTGTTAATATACTATTTTGCATTTTGTATATATCATATATATTGATACATTGCCTTCTATTAAATCATAAGTTTCTTGAGTGGCAAAATGTAAAATATATTCACGTTAGTTTTCTCACTGTCCCTCCAGCCCACCCAAATAGACCCATACATTTGGTCCTCAAGACTAAGAACCAGGTATATCATTAGGCCTGTGGGCTGTGGGCACCAGTAAACTCTGTGCTTCAGATTCCCTACAAATTGTATTGGTGTTTGGACCAAGAGGTTGTTAAGTACCTTGAATATTATCCCTAGTCACCTGTTCTTATCAGCGGGTCTTTACGAAAACATGGAGTTTTATCTACTTTGCTTACTAATAGCACCAACAGTAGTTTATAGAGTATGGTCAGCACTTAATAATGACTAGTTGAACAGATGAATGAAGAAATTACTGACTGATATTCCAAATACATGTTAAATGCTACCTATGAAAACTATTTGTTAATATCTCCCAAACAGAAGAAAAAGTCAAGAACATTTTAAGAGGCTCTGTGCCCCTGGATTCAAATCCATATTAATCCTCATTTTTTATCCTCCTCCCTAAAACAGTCCTCTGCAAGAGGTTCTCTACACACAGCCATAGTTGTACCATTGTATTTCAAAGAGAGAAAGTGTTTAGGATCAATAGCTCTGTACCAAATAGTTAACTCAATTCCTCTTTTTTTTAAGATCTTCATTTCAAACATTTCTAAGCATCTATCTAATCAGCCAGTAGTCTTAAATCTACATTCCACTGTCTATAAACAAAACAGGATGAAGACTTTATCACAAGGAGGAAGGCATCATGAAAGCCAGAGAATTTTGTTAATATAATACTCAATCTAGAACTTTTCAGCAACATAAACCACCCTCTGAGCTTGAATTTCCCCTTTTATTTTTCCCACGCCTTTATATTTTAAGCATCTAAAGGCAAAAACTAGTTTTCCATCTAGTTAGCATAATTTATTTATTGCCCTGGGCACAGATTTGCAATGTAATGTAAATAACAATACTATTTTGCATGGCTGTTGTACCTCTGAAAACTCTTTACGGGCATTAATTTTCACACCCTTCCTTAAGGAATAGGTGAACACTGATATTATTAAGGCTCAGGCTAATAAAATCTGGCTTGAAGAACTTATTTGCAAGAAAGTTTTAATTTACCATTTGTTAGCTCAGTATTATACAAGCATCTATTTGAATTTTACTAGATCAAAAAAAATTGGCTTTGTAAGAGCCCCTAGGATCACATTATTTCAAGTGAGATATTTTTCTTACCCAAACAGAAGACCAGATTCTATTTGTTTGTTTATTCATTTATTTGTTCGAGTAGACATCTTTGTAGCAAGACACACACCCAGACTTCAATCAAAGGGATGGTAGCTCTCCATCACATGTAAACCCCCACATGGACACATACGATACACACACACACACACACACTTCCATCTAAGGGATTGTGACTCTCTATCACATGCAACCACCCACATGGACACACAAACATGCACACGAGCTGTCATCTAAGGAATTGTGGTTCTGTAAACCTCCACATGAACACACACACACACACACACACACACAAGGGCTTCCATCTAAGGGACTATGGTGCTCCATCACATGTAAGCCCCCACATGGACACACAAATTACCCTAGAGAATGGACAAATTAGACTACTGTTCATTGAGTTTGGGGGGTCAGTTAAGCCAGTATGTTGACACCATGTTGAACAAAATGGAAGTACAAATGCAAATATTTGTTGGGATCTAATCTTTTAGCACTTAATATACTGTATAAGAATCAAACATTAGCCGGGCGTGGTGGTGCACACCTTTAATCTCAGCACTCCGGAAGCAGAGGTAGGAGGATCACCATGAGTTCAAGGCCACCCTGAGACTACATAGTGAATTCCAGGTCAGCCTGGGCTAGAGCGAGACCCTATCTTGAAAAACCAAAAAAAAAAAAAAAAAAAAAAGAATCACACATTAACTCTAGATCCTACAAAACCATTAGGAGGAAAGAGGTAAGGTGCAAAGACAGCTTCCAGTGTCATCATGAGACTGTACGGACAGCTGAGTACAGTGGCCCAGAACTGTAATCCCAGAACAGGAGGTTGAAACAGAAGAATGGTACACTCCAGGCCAGCCTGGACTGCATGAGACACTCTCAACAACAAAATAACACTGATTATACTGTATGCCATTATAACCTAAAGCTTCATGGAACAAAGGATGCCCAGTCGCATTTCCATGTTCTTTGAATTTGAAATATTCAGTTTCCTATTTGTTTACTAAGTTCCATTATCCATTTACCAAGAAAAAAATCACAATTATCCAGAAGTAAATGCCAACCTTATGGTTTGAACCAGAAGTAGCCTACAATTAGCATAAACTCTACACACTTCCAAATCAATTTGTTAATTTAATTGTCATAACAATTTAAAGGGACTGGGGAGATGGGTCAGTACTTAAAGACATGGGTTCTGAAAGCCTGCTGATCAGGGTTCAAATCCTAGCACATATGTAAAGCTGGACACAAAAGTGACCCACACATTTATAATCCTGATGTGCCTACAGCACTGGGAGGCAGAATCAGGAGAATCCTGAAGTTCATGGACCAGCTAATCTGGCCTTCCCAATGGAAAAAAGAGAGACCCTATCACATATAAGGTGGAAGTTGTTCTCTTTTCTCCACATACACATTGTGGCATGTATGTACACACACATTAATTAATTAATATTTTTAAATAATTTCATTTATTTCAAAGAGACAGAAAAAGAGTGTGTGAGTATGGACCCATCAGTGCCTCCTGCCCCTGCAAATGAGCTCCAGATACATGCACCACTTTATGCATTTGGCTTTATGTGGGTACTCAGGAAACAAACCCAGGTAGTCAGTCTTTGCAAACAAGTGCCTTTAACCATGGAGCCATCTCCTCAGCCCAATCAATTAAATTTTAAAAATTAATTCTTTGTTCTCTCAATCATGTTTCCATAGCACAAAACAAAAGCTAATTATAAATAAAAAATCATTGTTACTAAGCAAAATAGCTATATACAGAGACACCCAGACAACTAGGACATCTGTCATCTTTGAAAGAACTGCTATACCTTCCATCAAATATTGCCATTTTAGTCATAGGCATTCATTTCCTGAAAGTGTACAGCAAATAAAAGCATAGAGCCACTTGCCAGCTCACAGACAACGACTTCCCCAAGGTTGCAGTGACTTATAGACCTTCTTGCAGCAATTCCTTTCTGAACTTCTTTCCATTTTCCCACAGTGATTTTGTGGGTGACTTGACTTTGTTTTGTTTCAACTCCTTCACAACCCACAAAATGATGTTGTTCTCCCCTTCCCTGATCCCACCCATTAAAAGGTCTGCCATCCTGTTGGGTATATAAGTGACATGCTCAGCAGAGTTCAAGGGTGAAGAGAGCTGAATTTCTAAACCACACAGTTTATGTGGAAATGAAGTACATTCCTCGGCCTGGTCCTATGTCAGGCATAGGGGAAGACTGTGTGTATAATAGCCTGTTTGATTTGTGTGATGGAGAGATTTTTTTTTTTAGGCCTTCCAAAGCAAATAAATAAATAAATAAAAAGTCAAACTGATTTCTAGGCTCATCTATACTTCCTTTCCTGTATTTTATGTGGAAACATTTTAGAGCTCACAGTTTCCATACTAGGTATGTTTTCCATAGCTAATTAATCCTGCTTTCCTACATGACAAATGGCCCCATCTCATAAAATGCCACTTTGGCAAGCAAGAATGAAGTCTAAGAAGATATTCTTTGATATTTATATATAAATTGCTTTTAATTTTAAAACACTGAACTCACTGAATACAAAAATGTAATATAAAAAAATAAATTTTGGAAATTTTAGGTAAGTTAAATGCATGTTTTCTCCCTTGTCTTCTAGAACCACAATAAACAATTAGAGAACATATGAATGGTTCATATCTATATTTTTAGATGTATCATGTCTTATGCCCTCAGCTAAGAAAATTCAGAAAGTAAATTCTCATCAGGTAACTATGCAGTAGCTGCTGAAATATGCCATTGCACATGGCCCTCTTTTTCGTCCTCTTCCCAAATCTTTAAGATTAAAGGGAAAGGGAATAAATTCCAAATTATTGATTTGTTTACTTCCCCTTTACTCCATATCAACACATAGCTCCTCAAAGCTAGAAGGATGAATGGTACCATTATTCTTATCTAGAATTGACTGGAAATCTTACTGATTGACAAAAGGCCAGATTCTGCCAACTCACATCTCTACACATCTCTATAGACGGAGGAGCCATGGTACACGATAGTCTGCCCTGAGCTTCACCACTGACTGTGGACCCTAGGAGCCCCACATGTGCCACCTCTCGGGGTCTCAATCTCTTCATTCCTAAAATGATGTGGATGGAAGGAAACATTTTTTAATGGCCTCTCACCTCTGGAACTTTATGACTCTATCTCATGCCATATAACATGGCACTATTCCCTACTCTCTTCACCCTCCAACCCTCATTAATTTGTAGCTGAATAGCTAGTCCATATGCAAGTTGTGAACTAAATCCAGTCTCTCTTGCATTAGAAAAACCAAATCATTTCTCATCCTCAACACCACACTACAGTCCTGATGACAATTAGAAAAATCTATCTACCGGGGCTGGAGAGATGGCTTAGCAGTTAAGGCACTTGTCTGCGAAGTTTAAGGACCCAGGTTGATTCTCTAGGTCCCACATAAGCCAGATGCACATGGTGGCGCATGCGTCTGGAGTCCGTTTGCAGTGGCTGGAGGACCTGGTGCACCCATTCTCTCTCTCTCTCTCTCTCTCTCTCTCTCTCTCTCTCATTCTCCCTCTCTCTGTCTCTAATAAAAATAAATCTTTAAAGAAAGAAAAATCTGCCTACCTACCTGCCTTCAGCATACCTGTGTTCAAATAACATACAAACTATTTTGGCATAAGTGTGTAGTGCACATACATGTTTGTGTATGGGTGTACGTGTGTGCATACATGTGGAGGCAAGAGGTTGATAACAGGTGTTTTCTTCAAGCACTCTTCACCTTCTTTTTCTTCAGACAAGGTCTCACTAGAGCTAGAACTCACCAATTTGGCTAGAGCCCCAGGGATTCTCCTGTCTACCCCTTTCCAGTGTTCGCATTGTAAGCAGACTGTCATATGTAGATAGTAGCTGGCTGGTTGGGATACAAACTCATGTCCCCATGCTTGTGCAGCAAGCTCTTTCCCTGCTGAGCCATCTTCCCAGCCCACTAATATGCAATACCGAGAGGAAAAGCACTGCTTCTCAGACTGTTTCCTAAGACTACCCTTGGAATCACCTCAGCTGCTTTGCCATTGAAGACAGCAACTGAACCAACTTCTTAGAAAAAAAAATCCAGGGCTGGAGAGATGGCTTGGCAGTGTGGAAATTTGCCTGCAAAGCCTAAGGACTCAGGTTTGATTCCCCAGAACCTACATAAGCAAGATTCCCATGGTGGCACATGCATCTGAAGTTTGTTTACAGTGGCTAGAGGCCCTGGTGTGTCCGTTCTCGTTCTCTCTCTCTCTCTCTCTCTCTCTCATAAATAAGTAAATATACTTTTTAAAATTTCCTTTAAAACATCCCTCTCTCCTTTATCCACTACTGTCTCTTGTCCACATCTTTGGACTGAGCAATATTAATCCCCACATATCTCACATTTTGTCCTACACCTGTACCAGAAGGAGACAAACAACAGAATACCAATCAACAAAGTTTTGGCTTTTGTTTTGGCTTTGGATTTCTACCAAAGATGGAAAATAAACCCCAAATTCTAAGTAAACATCAGTTATCACTAATAGATTTTTCTAATGTGCTACATGTCTGGGAGCAAAATTCTGCTGTCATACTAAGTATAAAAGTTGAGAAACCTAGTGTTGTGGGCAGTGAAACAAATACAAACATGACTAAGATAAAATAAGAAAGCTGAAATGGACTGAATAATGATGGAGTTTGGGTGATGGACTCCAGTTAACATGAGTCCTGTGCCCATGCCAGCAAGCACAGTAGGCAAACAGGCACCCTCCGGGCAAAAGCCAGTACAGGCAGTCTGCCCTGAGAGCATCTCTGAAGCCTATATGTGAGAGACTAGAATCAAAACACCACAGTCAGGATAAGACCCTTCCTTTCAAGCAAGTTCCCAGATGGCTAACCCACATAGTGATGGAAAGCACTACATGAGCTGCTGGAGGAAAATGGCCAACAATGCCGTGAACAGAGGACACTGCTACATGAAAGCAACCAGCCTGACAAGATGTACACACCTGTGCAAAGGTGGCACTCAGCCTAGGAAGAAATCCAGTGGCTTTCTGGTTGGCTAAGAGATCTGCTCAATGGAAAGGAACCCATAGCTGGAACTGGAAACAAGTCAGAATCCTATGGAGACCAAGATTATGGTCTCCAAGGAGAAGCTTCCACTAGTTTTTAGCCAAAAGAGAGACTACCCCCATCAAAATCTCTCTAAATTAACAATTCTTACCCCATTAACTTACACTGATCTATGTTGAAGAATCTGTTTTTCTTTTTCACAAGACAGCAAGAACCGAGGACAACCAAACTCTATCAATACGACAAGAAAAGATTGCTGACTCCCCAGCAGGACAGGAACCACCCCTTCCATATGACCCAGGACCCAGGTGAACCACAGAGGAGCTGGTGAGACAAGTAAGAGTGCTGCTTCCATGGAGAACCTGACAACCTGTGCCGGGATGAGGGAGACAGACACTAAGGCTATTCAAAACCTACCAAAGCAGAACTCCAGAAGCTGATGAGAGCACAACACTAAAGTAGACTTAAAGCACACCCGCCACAGCTCAGAGGATTTGTGAAAGAAGGGGTGGAAAGATTGTAAGAGCCACGGGGTGGGAGGGAATATCCAGAGGTACTGCCCCCCCACCCAACAATGACTAACTGCTGCTCTCACAACTCGTAATCCTCAATCCTATGGTTCATACCAGTAATCTCACTGAAGAGGGCTCTCAGTACAATGAGGGCAAGGAGGAGGGAAATTATGGTACCAACACATTATGTGTCTATACAAAGTTTCTACTTGGTAAAAAGAAAAAAAAAAAAACCTGACATTGCTGGGCGTGGTGGTACATGCCTTTAATCCCAGCACTCAGGAAGCAGAGATAGGAGGATCACCATGAGTTCAAGGCCACCCTGAGACTACATAGTGAATTCCAGGTCAGCCTAAGCAAGAATGAGGCCCTACCTCGTAAAACAAAAACAAAACAAACAAACAAAAAAAGCTGACATCAACTAGATGGTCAAAAACTGAGGCCAGATTAATTACCATATGGACTATAATGGAATATTCTACTCTGAGAAGCAATGAAGTGGATCTATAAGGGTGACTTAGGAAAGAAACTAAAGTATGTTAAATTTTAAAAATGTATCTCAGAGGGAAAAAAAACTCCTAGTCAGAAAGCATATTTTCATTTCAGCATAAATCTGGTATTCTACTAATAAATGAGCATTTAAAAAACCAAATCCTTCTTAAGATTCAGACCCAACAACTAGGTTAGAGGGAAGGACCATTTCTTAAAGCTCTGCTGTGTGTCTGGCATTGTACCACACACGTTTACAGACATTCATTTAATCACTTCATTTCAACAGTGTGCTTCTTGTTGTTTCTCTAGTAGGAGTAGGAGGGAGAACTACCACACCGCCGTGTGACAGTTGATACAAAATAATTGTATGTTAAGATTATTATGTTCCTAAAGTTAAAAAGAATATTTAACAGTATTAACTGGGAGTTACAAGGTATATATATGTGTGCTCAACATGGGATCAATTTTTAGCTAAAATGCTAACCTATAAGTCAATTCTACTGAAGATGAAACATGGAAGGTAAGCGTCTCACCCCCACGGTGTAGCATTCGGGTCTTTTGCAGAAACTATTTAAAGAAATTGTCTGGTTCACAGTTGAGGAAAATTCTCTACAAAGACGAGACAGAGCAAATGCCCAAGCATGGCCAGGAACTTTTCTGTTAACAGGTAGTCTGGTGTTAGGATGCTAATTTCCTCATAGAAATGACAAGACTTACATGGAATTCTGCTTCTTTAAGAACTAGAAAACTGCAGACCCACAACCTGCCCCCAAGAACCATGACAACCCTCTTAGTCATCTCAATTGTCAGAGGAAAGGAACTTGAAAACAACGAAGTTGCTTTGTATGTCATTTATTACTTTGTACATGTAATTATACTTAACTATGTAGTGAGCTATATATTACTCCCAAGTAATAATGTGGGTTTAGCGATTCACTGAGTCAAGGAAATGTTGGTTTTGTAAAACCAAAGGAACCTCCTACAGATATACTCTCAGCTGCAGCCTGAGCAGTCCTAGGAATCATTGCAGTCAAAGGTCTCATTCAGCATTAACACAAAGTCAAGAACACGGCTTGCGGGGCTGGGGAGATGGCTCAGTATAAAGTGCCTGAGAATCTGCATTTGGATCTCCAGCATGGGACTGTGTGCTGCAATCCCAGCGCTGTGGAAGCAGAGACAGAATCGCTGAGGCACGCATGCTATCAGGTCTGTTAGTGAGCTGCGCGGTCAGTGAGAGGCCCTGCTGAAGAAATAAGGTGGATGTCTCATTTAATGCTACATGTTTAAGTGTCCCTCTTCTCAGCACTTTGATGTATTTGAGTCTCCCCAAATGTCAGGGACAACTGCAAAAAACGAAGGATCTCTGATCAAAAGTGACAGCAACACTACCATATGAGCATAATTGTAGGTATTTAGAGGGTAATTGGATGGGCACAACATTTAGCAAAACTACAGTGGTATTCTCCCTACTAGTGCCTATGAAATTCCATGTCATAAGCTTTTGGCTAGGATTTCAGAAGCCACTGAGGCTCAGGGAAAATGCTGGGAAGTGGAAGAACAGAATGTAAGAGACAAAGGATGGGGAGGAGGGCTTTGGAATGTAATCCGAGCACATGGTGACTGTTGCGTTCATGACTCCACAGTGGCTGCCATTATCTGCACAATATTGGACCCATCAACATGTCATCATGGACGATGGCGGAGGGTAAAGAAAGAAAGAACACAGAGGAGCCAGGCATGGTGGCACACGCTTTTAATTCCAGCATTCGGGAGGCAGAAGTAGGAGGATCGCTGTGAGTTCAAGGCCACCCTGAGACCACATAGTGAATTCCAGGTCAGCCTGGACTAGAGTGAGACCATACCTCAAAAAACAAACAAACAAAAAAAGAAAACAGAAGATAGAAAGGGAGTGAGGATGGAGAGAAGAAAGGCAAAATAGTAGGACTGCTTGGAAGGAGGAAGTGGCTCAGTGGAAGGAGTATGGGTAATGGGACAACAGAGTGATGGGAGGGGACTGTAATCAAAATACATTATGTACATATATAAAAATTGTCAATAAAATAGTTATAAAAGGGGCTGGAGAGATGCCTAGTGGTTAAGCATTTGCTTGTGAAGCCTAAGGACCCTGGTTCGAGGCTCCATTCTCCAGGTCCCACATAAGGCAGATGCACAAGATGGCGCATGCATGTGGAGTTTGTTTGCAGTGGCTGGAGGCCCTGGCGTGCCCATTCTCTCTATCTGCCTCTTTCTCTCTCTGTCTGTCACTCTCAAATAAATAAGTAAATAAAAATAAAGCCAGGCATGGTGGCACACGCCTTTAATCCCAGCACTCGGGAGGCAGAGGTAGGAGGATCGCCGTGAGTTTGAGGCCACCCTGAGACTACAGAGTGAATTCCAGGTCAGCCTGGGCTAGAGTGAGACCCTACCTTGAAAACCTAAATAAATAAAAATAAACAAAAGAATAGTTATAAAAATAAGGTGAAAAGCAGTTGAAGAAGAAACCCAGCATCAACCTCTGGCATCTACATGCATGAACACACATGCACACACACACACAAAAAAAAAAAAAAACACTGATAATCAAATGCTGCTTAGAATCTATTTTCTCTTGGGTTTCTTGTTGCATGTTACACACCCATATTCATGTAAGACAAAAGTACCAAACAACCATGTTTTGCTGAGTCCAAAGCCTACACACTTTCTGCTACATTGCACTATTATGGCACATGGCCATTTTTTTTAACCCAAGCTAATTGCCTAATTTCACTTGAATGAACCAATTCAACAATGTGTAGATTTGAGAAGATGAACTTATACTAAAAACAAATGAAATTAAAAAGGATCCTCTTATAATATGTAGGGCTCCTTACTACAAAGATTCACAGCCATGGGTCAAATAGCATGCATTCCATCAACAATAGATAAAGTTCTTTCCCAAAAGGAAAATTCCACTGAAAACAAGCATTGTCCACATCCTGGGAGATGGCTTATAACAACTGCACACAGAATAACTTTCCAGGGCTGGTGAGATGGCTTAGCAAAGCCAAAGGACTCAGGTTCAATTCCCCAGGACCCACATAAGCCAGATGCACAAGGTGGCACATGTGTCTGGAGTCCATTTGCAGTGGCTGAAGGCCCTGGCACATACATTCTCTCTCTCTCTCTCTCTCTCTCTCTCTCTCTCTCTCTCTCTCTCTCTCTCATAAACAAATAAAAAAAATAGCCGGGTGTGGTGGCACATGCCTTTAATCCCAGCACTTGGGAGGCAGAGGTAGGAGGATCATCATGAGTTTAAGGCCACCTTGAGACTACATAGTGAATTCCAGCTCAGCCTGGTCAAAAAAACCAACCAACCAAACAAACAAACAAAAAAGAATAATTTTTCATAACAAACATTCTTGGAAAACCTGTTTCAAAAAAAAAAAAAAAAAACCTGTTTCTTTCTTCTGGTCCCTGCCCCATTTCAACTTCATTTCCAAAAACCAATCAACTGAAGTGATTTGCTGTTTACTCTTCCAGAAGAAAGAGAAGAGCAAACTAAGTGCCTGACTCTGGTCTTTTGTCGATCATCCTCTAGCATTCCCTCTTAATTCCTCAGAACAAAAGCCTTAGAATCAACCTGCCAGGGATAAACCCAAATAATTTCCAAACACACCACTAGAAACCCAAACAGAATTCTAGATTCAAAACATTCCAGGATGTCTTCTGTTCACAGAACCTTGCTGGCTCAACAGCAAAAATCTGGGCATAAGCACTATGCTAACCACAGTCACTAAGGACAAGGACAAATGTGGCCAGGTCAAGGCCAGACAGCTTCACCCTTACTGGTTTCACATTGTCCATCAGCAAATATAGATTAACTGAAATACACACACACACACACACACACACACACACACACACATACATACATACATTCAGAATGGATCTAGCCTCAACTTGCACCCTATAAATGGGCATAGAAATTAATTTAAGACTATACTCAATACAAACAGGATGTAAGGTTTGGAAAGCAGCTATCAAGGTTTATCATAAATTCCATAGGAAAACAGCATCAAAATTTCCATTAGGACAAAAAGAAATTGCATGTGGACAAGCATGCTGAGAAAATTTCCCTACAGAGCAACAATTCGGGGTTCTTGAGGCAACTATACCCTACATAATCCAGATGTTCTCTAGGTCAATAGAATGTGATCCATGAACCATCAGCATGCAAATCTCCTTCAGTGTGTTAATACTACAAACCCAGTCCTCAACACCTTTGTATACCTGTCTTGTTGGAATCTCTAGCTGAACATTTCCCCAAGGAATCGGCAAATTACTCCAGGATCTCAAGATCAGTTTCTGCACAACACAGTTTTAGAAGCAACCCCTGGTCATATGCTATACCAATGTTGACACTGAAAAAAGACACGATGGACTATGTCATAGCTTGTGGATTTGAACTTCTGATCCCCACCCAAGGAGGCCAGAAGAAGGTTAAAAAAAAAAAAAAAAAAAAAAAAAGATGGTCATTAGTTATCACATTTAACCAAGGAGTCTATTGTTCTTTTTTTTCTCTTTCTCTTTATTTTTTCCTCACTTACTTTCCCCACCCTCCTTCACCACTGCCACCACATACATGCCTTGCTAGAGATCAAACATGAGCTACAGTGGGGTTCATGCACACTGGGCATCCACTCTACCACTGAGCTACACGCCTAGTCCCAATCTGCATTGTGGAAAAGCCTTTCTCACATAAGTATCTCAAGACCCTCCACCAAATAAAAACTGCTCTCTGGAAAACAGTTAATCCACTGTTCAAAGTGTAAAGGAAAAAAAAATACAAGCAAGCATGTGCGACTTTCTGTAAATGGTTTAGTCCCAATTTTCTTGTGTACCTAGTGCTGTGACATTCTTTGCCTCCCTTTCCCCTTCTTTCCCTGCTTCTCTTCATCTTCCATTCTCTTCCTGAAAACAATGGTCCTCAAAATGTGGTCCCTGCAACAGCAGTATGGATAATGCCCAAGAACTCAAAACATCTGGCACCACTTCAGACCTACAGAGTTGGAAACTCCAGGAGTAGGCCCCCCACACTCTGGGATCTAACACAGGCCATGCAAGTGGTCCTGGCATAGGCTGAAATATGGTAACAAAGTCCTAAAGGACACTGGCAGGAAAGGAACGTCCATCCCTTCTTCTCAAACCTGATCATCCTCTGCTTAAGTTAACTAAGAAGATCGGGAGAAGTAAGCTGTGGAAGGAGAACCAAGAGCATCTAGTCCCTCCAATTCACCTGCAGGCATTGCACACAGTTGACTTTTATAACAAAGCTTATCCAGCAAATCAAAGTTGCTATTTTGGTCATGTCGACGCCATAAAGGATCAGGCAGCGCAAAGCAGGCCTGGGATAGCACGCAAATAACACAGAACAGCTGGACCTAACGTAAAAGTAAATAGTAAACAGTGCTGGAGAGATGGCTCAGTGGTTAAAGCATTTACCTGCAAAGCCTGGCAGGCTGGGTTTAATTCCCCAATACCCACATAAAGCCAGATGCACAAAGTAATGCCTGCATCTGAAGTCCTTTTGCAACAGCACGAGTCCCTGGTGTATCCATTTCTCTTTCTCTCTCTCTCTTTCTCTCTCTCTCTCCCTCTCTCCCTCCCTCTCTCTCATAAATAAGCATTTAAAAATAATAAATAAATAGCTTGATTTACATTGTAAGATTAATGGAAGAAGAAGGGGGTAATAGGGTCCAAGTATAGTTTGATGTAGCCAAAACTGTTTATTTGAAATGAGTTGATAGATTTAAATTCTACTACTAGTCTCCAAATGCCCATTTTTAAATTAGCCAGTTATTTAAAGGAAATGGTGGATTTTCTTTGTCCCTCAGGACAGGCTCATGTGGTTACCACGCGAAATCAGGACTTAAAGAAATGTTTAATAGTATCTGCCCTTCATTAAATTATTCCCATTAATAAAAAGTTTACAAAAGAAAATGAACTTGAGTTTTGTGTACTAATGGCTATAGGGAGCCCAGTGCCCCCAAACTACAATTCTAAACCAAAACTGCACAAGGAAGTGAAGTACACATAGAAAATCTGTCTCAAAACTCATACTACCCACCAACGGCTACCTAATTTAGCAGAATGTATTACCTCTATGCTTCATAAATCTTAATTAAAGCCGTTAGTTTTCCTATTATGTGATCGAGAAATGCCCCATTAAAGTTAAACCATTTGTACAAGTAATTATACACATATATACTTTAAAATTGCTTCACATATACTGGAAATGTTGTCTACTAAATCAAAAACTTGCAAAATTTCATTAATGCAAGATTTTTTTTATCTCCCAAAAGTCAAATATGTCCCAGAGGACCCCATATACTCAATGTTGGCTTCTTATAATATAATTTAGTGCTCACAAACACAAGTAAAGTATTTAAACATTTACAGGGGTTGTCATAAATGCTTTTCTTATTTTTGATCAAATTCAACCTTACATTTAATACAGTTAACTGTAGTTATTTAATTTAAAAACTTGAGATTCCAACCTCAAAAATTTATAACAATATAAATGCAGTTACTTGGCTATAGGACCTGTGTCCTATGGGGACTCCATTCTCCAATCTGAAACACAAATGCCAAAACCAGTGAGGGGATATTTTTTAAAGTAGACATTATTTCAAATAACTTTTGGCACATTGAAGAAAAAAATTCAAATCCAAATAGAAAAATAGAACTCTTTTATTCTTATAGTCATTTCAATCAGACATGAGCACACTAATAATGTTGATTATTTTCGTTTTGATTTTTGTTTGCTTTCAAAATCAGGCAATAAAACTGATAAACTAGCTAATTGAAAACAGGGTGTTATTTAGGGCTTCAGACATGCTAATTTAATAATTGGCCAGAAAACATTATTGACAATTTCTCCATTTTTCCAAAACAGCAGTTACTTTAGTTCATTGAAATGTTACAGATAATACCATAATACCATGCATTGGAAAGATGGGCAAGGGTCACTGGCCTTAGAAGAAAAGCCTGCAATGCAAACTGTTATGTCGCAAGCTTGCCATCCTGGGGCACATTGATGAACACATACACAGAACATGAAACAAGGAGGCGGAAGACAGCTGCACCCGGCCATGATGGATAACCCTGGTCTAGACAAATGTAATATCTCTCAGCGCTGAGGGTCCATTATTAATTGAAATCCTTGTTTCATTCCTCCGTGCAAACCACTACGTAATTGCATCTCTACCTGGAAAACTATTTTCACCAGGATTCATAATGGGTAAAGCGTCTTTAAAATATATAGGAAGGAAATCTGTTTTGCTTAACAGTGAGTATATCAAAATGTTCACATTTCAGAGACACTGGACCCTTATTCTCAGAATGCTATGCAGGCCACAAAATAGATACAGGTAGATTACCATTCACCATATAGCACAGAAACAATTAATATTCAGTTGGAGGGAAAGTTAAACCCAAAGATTAAACCTAGAAAAAGACTGTTAAATAGAATTAATTAATGTTTCCACATAACAACAAGTATAAATGACCACAGTGTATTCTGATATTAAGTGTAAACTTTATAATATAAATTTCTCATACTTACGAATACTTTAGTGAAATGCCTCTTGCTTTGTGATTATATTTTATGAATATAAATTGCACTAGTGAAACATATTTGCATTTTCTCTCATTAAGTAGAACATGTCAAATCACATTTATTTTAAAAGAAAAAGTTTCCTGGGGGAAAAAAAGGTTGGGCGGGAGAGTTCCCTGCCATGACAGAGGAAACGATTACACACTGTACTTTAACCTGACATGGAAAAGTAGCACCTCAGGGAGACCATGATTGTGGACTCCAACGAGAAGCTCCCACTAGTTTTTAGCCAAAAGAGAGGTATACCCACCAAGATCTCTTTAAATTAACAATGCTAATCCTTTGTAACCTATGCTGATCTCACTCTCCATTGGAGAATCTGTTTTTCTTTTTCACAAGACAGTGAGAACTGAAGACAACAAAAATCTATCAATCAGACAAGAAAAGATAGCTGACTGCCTTGCAGGAGATGAACCACCCTTGCACACCAGCCAAGGCCCAGGTGGAACCACAGAGGAACTGGTGAGATGAGGAAGAGAGGTGCTTCCATGAAGAGCCTGACAACCTGGGCCAGGGTGATGGAGACAGACACTGAGGATACTCAAAACCTACCAAAGCAGAAATCCAGAAGCTGCTGAGAGCTCAACACTAACGTGGACTTAAAACATACCACCACAGCTCAGGGAATTCTAAAGAAGAGGGGGCAGAAAGATTGTAAGAGCCACAGGGTTGGAGGGAATATCCAGAGGTGTTCCCCACCCCACAATAACTGACTGCTGCTCTCACAAGTCATTACCCACACCCCATGGTGAATACCAGCAATTCCACTGAGAAGGACCCTCAGTGGAGTGGGGGCAGGGAGAAGGAAAATGATGGTACCAACCCATGATGTGTCCATCCAAAGTTTTTACCTAATTTAAAAAAAAAGAAAGAAAAGAAAAGTAGTATCACTTCAAACCTCAATCTTATCAAAGCATATGGTTAAATAAAATAAAATACAGTGGCACATTAGTAGAAGTTCAACATAGGTTTAAAAATAGACACAGAAGTGCCGGGCGTGGTGGTGCACACCTTTAATCTCAGCACTCAGGAGGCAGAGGTAGGAGGATTGCTGTGAGTTCGAGGCCACCCTGAGACTACAGAGTGAATTCCAGGTCAGCCTAGGCTAAAGTGAGACCTTACCTCAAAAAAACAAAAAAAAAAAAATTCGACACAGAAAAATCACAATTCGCTGATCAAATAGATAAGAAATAGGTCCAGGAACTTGATGACCAGCCACAGTAAATGACAGCCCAGAGGTCAAAGGGATATGGACACGGAGAAGACGCACATCTTATTCTGACAATGCTGAGATGTTGAGGAGAGTCCAGTCTTGTCTTTCATAAGTTGCCTCAGCACTAGAGAAGGGAAGGAGAGCCTCTCAGAAAAACCAAGGAAGGTAGTTGGTCTTCTATAAAGGACCATGGATAAATTGGACTTGCAAGACATGCAGAAAGGCCAAGTGTGAAGACTCCATAGTCAACCAGCATCACACTTGGATGCACACCAGAAATTTTCAGAAAGTTGTATTAGGCTTCACTTTCAAAAAACTTTAAGTACACACCCACACTACAGTTTTAATCTGCACCTTAGTGTCAGACTGGGTCCCTGACACTGTACCATCCTCAGTGACAACTCTCCCCACAAACCTCAATCCCTTTGGCTCACAAAAGTTCTGATTCTATATTCTTGGCAACTTTGGGAGAACATCACCAAAGGTTATATCTACACACACGGGCATGGCCTACAGTTCCAGATCTACAGTTCCATGGTCCTGCAATTCCAGAACCAGGAGAATGAAACGCGTTGGTGGGGGTTTTGTTCGTTTTGTTTTTTGTTTGTTTATTTGCTTTCTTTTTCTGTTAAAGGAATCTTGGAATCAGACAAGGAGACGATAACAATTTAAAGCAAGGAAATACATGTTTTAAAAAAAGGATTAGGACTCACTATGTATCCACATCCAAGATGTCTACAAGACTTGATGCTAAAACATAAGCAAACTTATCAGATAATTGGTAGTCCCAGTTTTAGGGGAAGTTATCCAAGTTCTAGCCTCTACAGGAAACCATAAATAAGAGAAAAATGCCAAGGGTTGACCTTTGTGGGCCTTCAAAATATAGTTGGTTCACTGGTTCCACTAGGATAAAAACGTTAAAAAAAAAAAAAAAAACTCTGAATAAGGGAACGATGAATTTATTTTTCTCCTTCACCAGTTCCAATTGCCTTCCTAGCAATCTGAAAATAATTTTATTGTTCAAAACAATTAACAAGCAACATCCTTGAACAAACATTGAATTAGATATCCCTTTTAAATTAACATTAGATACAACTTTATCTGAAGTGGCATCCTCTCACATAAAACTCCATAAATAAGAAGCAAGTTCTAGAACCTAACAAACATGTTCTAAAAATACATATGTCGCTATAGGTAAGATGTCCATGCCTTAAATCCCAACACCACTTGTGAGGCAAAGATAGGTGGATTGCTATGTGTTCAAGTCCACCCTGAGACTACTGAGTGAATTCCAGGTCAGCCTGGGCTAGAGCGAGACCCTATTTCCAAAAAAAAAAAAAAAAAAAAGATGGCATGCCTGTTTGCATGTTACCAGGTAAAGTAGACAAAGAACAAGAGGAAAAAATAGACACTATTGCAAAGCAACAGAGTGAAAAAGTTTTGGAAACCCACAAAGTAATCAAAAGATACCAGAAACATGTAAGAGAAAGTAGAAAGATGAGGGGTGGGGGGTGCGCTGATGAGAAGCAAGGCGAACACAGCTATAGCTTTGGTTGCAGTATCCTAGCGGGAAAAAGGGAAGCAGAACAGGCAAGACATAGGACAGGCAGCCCCTGCCTCAGGACAAGCCTGAAGCCCTCACAGACCTCAAATCCAACGATTCCTCCAGCAGATGAGTCCTTGACTGAGAGAAATTCCATTTGTTCACAGTGTATGACTTGTAGAGAAGTGATTGCTCAAAACTGAACTACCCAAGGAGCCTTAGAATGGGGAACCTTAATTTAACCTGCCAGATCCCAAAGGTGAGGGACTTCTCAGGAAACAGCTGCAGGACTGCTTGGTGGTGACAAGCTGAAGGATATAGGTTGGCAGAAGGCTGGGCTCAGAAAGGGAAGCACAGAAGGAATGATAACACCACCCTTGGTGACTAGGAATAGATCTCTTCAACTGGAAATAAACCCAGAATGGAGTAACTCTGAGCCTGAGGTCACTGGGTAGATCAAGCCTTGAAGAACCTCTTCCATTCACTTGCCGTAGAGCCTAAGAATTCTGAACTTCCAGTAGTATATCCCACCAGCAGGGTGATTAAACCCAGGTGGTCTTGAAAGCATGAAGTCAGGTCTTCTTCTTGTGCTGATCTCAGTAGTGTGGTTGCTTCCCACATTCCCAGCACACTTGGAGACATCCAGGCTAGAACATTACCACTATTTCCATGACAGGAGGGCAAAAGAACCTGCCTAGTGAACTGATTGCAAAGTCTAGTGTATCCAGCAGAGGGCCCTGGTATGCAAAGGAAAATAGCTAACAGTGAAGACAGCTATAGTGGACATCAGACACTCGTCCAATGGGCATAAGCCACAGAAAAGACAAGAATCCACAATTGCCACTGACTCCTCCCAGCCTACGTATAAATAGCAGCCTCCATTTTTTCTTATTTTGAGCTAGGGTTTCACTGCAGCTTAGGCTGAGATAGAATTCACTATGCAGTCTCAGGGTGTCCTCGAACTCAAGGTGATCCTCCTATCTCTGCCTCCCAAGTGCTGGAATTAGAGGTATGCGCCACCACACCAGGCTCAGCCTCCATTTCTTGTTTCTTTCTTTTCCTTCCTTTATTTCCCTTTTCCTTTCTGTTTCTCTTTTTATCTTAGGCCTGCTCTACTACACTTTTAGTGATATTTTGACTTCATTGACTTTTTAAAAATATTCTTACCTTTTTATTTGCTAAATTTCTTCCTAGCTGTTTACTCTTTTCTTTTCCCTCCAAAACATTCTGGTCCACTCCTCTTCTTCATTTACTGCTTTCATAACTGTACTAAATAATGTTTAACTTCGTAACACATCCTACAATAGGAATGCCATTTTCTGTTTTATGGTCACTGGTAAAGTATTGTGGGATTTAATCAATTTTATGTGTATTTCTATACCTTACATGGCTTAACACTGTGCTCTTATAGGAATTTGTTTTGAGTGGTACTGGGGATGAGAAGATCAGCAATACATGTGGAAACATCAACAACATGAGGAAAACCTCAACAAGGAAAACTGACATTTAGAAAAAAATAAAAATGCTAGAAATAAAAACAATGAATCAAATAAAAAGAAAACATTGCTGAAAGCATCACCAATAGAGTCAATCAAACAAAAGAAAGTATCACTGATGGAAGAAAAAGGATTGATGAAATACGACATTCAAATGTCAATGAAGAAGAAAAAGTGTAGACACTAAAAGATGGCTCTGTCAGCAAAGCACTTGCCACACAAGCATGAGGAACTTAGATCAGAGCCTATGTTAATTCCAGATGGAGTCGTTCATACTTGTAATTTCAGTGCTTAGGAAACAGAGACAGGCAAACTAGCTAGAATAGCCAATTAGTGAACTATGGGTTCAATGAGAGAATATGTCTTAATAACTAAGATGATGAGAGAGAAATAGAAGGAAACACTTGACATCAACCTGTGGCCTCCATGTGGACACACACACACAAGTGTGCCCACACACATACACATGCATACACACTACACATACATATACATAAAAAAAATAAGATGAATGAGCATGACTACAATATCTAAGAGCTCTGGGGCACAGTCAAGATACCAAACCTGAAAATTCACAGGGTAAAACAAAGAACTGAGATAGACACTAAAGGCATAGAAAATATGTTCAATGAAATTATAACAACAATGTTCCCAAATACAGAGAAAGAAAATATAAACACAAGAAAAATTTAGAACACCAAATGGACATAACCAGAGAAGAAACTTTCCATGACATTATAATTAGGATGTCAAAATTACAAATGCTGGAGGCTGGAGAGATGGCTTAGTGGTTAAGGCACTTGTCTGCAAAGCCAAAGGACCCAGGTTTGACTCCCCAAGACCCACATGAGCCGGATGCACAAAGGGGCACATGCATCTGTAGTTTGTTTGCAGTGGCTGGAGGCCCTGGTGCTCTCATTCTCTCTCTTTCTTTCTCTCTCTCAATCTCTCTCTCTCTCCCTTCCTATTTCTGTATCTCTCTCCCTCTAAAATAAATAAATTTTTTTAAAAAAATTTAAAGTATAAATGCTGGGCTGGAGAGATGGCACAGTGGTTAAGGCACCTTCCTAAAAAACCTGAGGACTTAGGTTAAACTCTCCATAACCCATGTAAGTCATATGTACATAGTGGCACATGTGTCTGGAGTTCAGTTGCAGTGGCTAGAGGCCCTGGAGTTCTCTCTCTCTCTCTCTCTCTCTCTCTCTCTCTCTCTCTCTCATATGACTCAATTATGTCATTCTTGAGCATACACCCAAAGGATGTGAAATTAACACACCACAGAGATACTCGCACATCTACGTTTGTGGTTACTCTAGTAACAATAGCAGCAGTATAGAATAGTCCTCAAAGTTGATCAGCACATGAATGGATGAAGAAAATATGGTACCCATACATTTTGAATTTTATTTAGCTGCACAGAGAAATGAAATCATGACATTTGCAGGAAAATGGATGGGACTGGAAATCATTATGCTAAGCAAAATAAGCCAGATGTGAAAAGAAAAATACTTCATGTTTTCCTTCATATGTTGAGTCTAGATTTAAAATCATATATGAGTGTGAGTGTGTGTGTGTGTGTTTTGAAACCAGAAAGGGGATCATGAGAAGGGAGGATGAAAACTTATGGGGGAAAGAGAGGTGATAGAACACTTATATCATGCAAGCTGAAGGAAGGGTTACTTGTGGTAGGAATGGAATCAGGGGGCAAAGGGCATGGTGGAGAGCAGTGAGGAAGGAAGATGAATTAGAACAAAATATGACACATATGTATTAAAAATGCCATAATGAAACCTATTACTTTGTATGCAAACTAAAAAAATAAAAAAGATTAAATACATACATCTGACACAAAAACATATACAAAAATATGCAAAAGAATAATGCAGGGAGAGGACCCTTTCTATAATTAACTTTTAAATATTTTATTGACTACTTCCATACATACAGACAAGACAATATGATATAATCCCCTCCATCACCCTCCTTCTTCCCCCTCCTGAATCCCTTCTTTTCAACTATTCTCTCTTCTATTTTGATGTCATCATTTTTTCCTCCTATTATGCAGGTCTTGTGTAGGTAGCATCCTGTGAGGTCACTGTGTCAGTCACTGTGAGGTCATGAATACCACAGGCCCTTTGTGTCTGGAAGACAGTATTGCAAAGCACTCTTCCCCCTTTCTTGGCTCTTACATTCTTTCCGACACCTATTTTCTCAATGTTCCCTGAGACTTGGAAGGTGTGATGAACACACCATTGTCATTTCTTCTCAACATGTTGGTGAGTTTTGAATCTCTCCAGTGGTCACTGCCATCTGAAAAGAGAAGCTTGTCTAACCAAAAGTGAGAGTAGCATTAATATATGGGCATAAACATGAGTATTTAGAGGGTAGATAAGTGGGCATAATATATCCTTTAGCTAAACAACAATAGTAGTTCCCCCCTAGGGCTTACGAGGCCCTAGTCATAGGCTTTTGACTAGATTTTTCAGCACTGGGCATGAATTCTCTCCCATGGAGTAGGCCTCAAATACAATCATGGAGCATTTTGTTTCCCCCATAACAAACATGTCACATTGCACAAGTTGGTGCTATTTAGACTGACTGTTCAGCCATAAAGCTTTCAGAGTCCAGTGCTGGTTAAGACCACTGACTAAAGACTTTTCTCCCCCAGCAGGCTACATAAGCCTTTCCAGCATCCTAATAACTAGTCAACAGGGAGGAGGCTTCTGGCTCATCTCCAGCTTGATTTCTCAGTGACTTGAAGCCCATTCATGGGAGTCTTCAACAATAGGTTCTTACCAATTAGTTGTGGTTGGCAACCAAAAGCTTTGGTAATAGTCTATAAAGTTTTGGGGGCATTAGCCGCCCCCCACCCCTGCCTGACCAACAATTCCCTGTAAGGTATGCCACCCTTGGCACTAAAATTTCCCTGTAACAGCCTGTACATTCCATAACCAATTTTTATAGTACTAAATCCTGTGGCATAATGGAAATATCATGATGTCAGACAGAAGCCAGGTTCTGAATTCTACTACCCCATGAACCAGCCATGGAATCCTGAGTTGTACTTTTTGTCCATAAAAGGAGGATAATGGTACTCTCCACCCTGCTATGGAATGCAACCTGAAGTGGCTAATTCATAAAACATTCTTGTGGTAGTTTGAATGTTTGGCCCCTTTTGATTAAACTTCCTACTTGAGCCCTTAACAGGCAGATTCCTGCTAGAGAGGTGTGTCACTGTGGGAGTATCTGAGTCTAGCCCTACTAGCTGTGTTCAGAGCACTTTGAGCTCTGATGGCTAGTGCTTGCCGATGATGCTGGCTGTTGGTGGAGTCTCTCTGCTTCGATCTATGAAAGTGAGCCAGCTTCTTCTGCCCTTGATGGTGCTCCCTTGGACTTTGTAAACCTGAAATAAGCCCCTTCCTCCCATAAGCTGTGTCAGATTGGTTGTTCATCCCAGCAATGAGAAGCTGACTGCAACAGTAAGTGTTTGAAGAGGGGGTGAAAAAATTGTAAGAGCCACAGCTTGAGATATCATGCCCAGAGGCATTCCTCCCCCCCCCAAAAAAAAATAACTGCCTACTGCTTCCACAACACATAAACCCACCATAGGAAATACCTGCAATCCCATTGAAAGGGGTCCTTAATGGATTGGGGGCAGGGACGAGGGAAAAGAGGGTACCAACATATGATGTATCCATATGAAATTTGTTGTTAATAATAATGAAAAAAACGTGTTCTCTATCGAGGTTATCATGAGTAATTGACCCAATAAGCTAGTGAAGACAAGACTTAAGAAAATAGGGAACAGGGGCTGGAGGGATGACTTAGCAGTTAAGGCATTTGCCTGCAAGGCCTAAGGACCCAGGTTCAATTCCCCAGTACCCAAGTAAACCACATGCACAAGGGGGCACATGCATCTGGAGTTTATTTGTAGTGGCTGAAGGCCCTGGCATGCCCATTTTCTCTCTCTCTCTCTCTCCCTCTCTCTCTGTCTCTCTGTCTGTCTCTCTCTCTCTCTCTCTCTCTCACACACACACACAAAATAAATAAATAAATAAAATATATTTTAGAAAAAGAAAATGGGAAACAGTGGCTGAGGATGTAGCTCAGTTCATAGAGTGCTTGCCTAGCACATACAAATCCCTGGGTTTGATCCGCAGCATTACCTAAAGCTGGGTATGGTGGTGCATACCTATAATCCCAGTACTGGAGAGGAATAGGCAGAAGGATCAGAAGTTCAAAGTTTCATTTGGCTACATCACAAGTTCAATGCCAGCCTAAGCTACAAGAGAACTTGTCTCAAGGGAAAAAGGAGAAGAACATAGGAAACAAAAAAGAAATGGATGAAACTGAGGTCAAAATGGGAAAGAAAGTATGGCAGAATCAAAATCATAAAAGCCAAAGGAAAGAGAGCAGAAGTGTGGAATGATCACAGTCCAGCCCATGACCATGACAAATATAATGATATATTATGACCTAATAAACATTGTTGATGTGACCTGTGGAGCTCTAAAAACAAACTAGGTCAAATCCTTGCAATCAGCTTTTTCCTGGTGAACATGGACATATTCCTATCTACTCTGGCCCCATCCAATTGTCCAGGTTACTAGTTAAATTGTTAAATTCCCATTGAGGATGTGACATCTTAAATGTGAGTTTACTATACTGAAACACAAGTGAGCTAAAATTGAGTGAAGAAACCCTACATGATCCAGATAAGTCACAGATAGAGTGTGACCCTTATATCCCAGAGTTACATCATAAACCTGCCCAGGAAAGAATACATTCTGAAAGTCCATTGTCATACATTCAACATTTTAACAAGAACAAGCTGGTTCTCAAAGTAAGCTTCATGAAGACTGCCATTATGCAATCAATTCTCCCATTGGAAATGATTAAGAAATGTCTTAGTCTATCAATATAATGCTATTACACTTAAATTAGCAATTCAGGGGGAAAAATACATTCAGCATCACAAGATAAATATGTTGATTAATTCCTTGGTCAATCAAAAAGAAAGTGAGAAACTTTCATGAATCTACATCTCATGATTTTCTTTGGCTTGTAAGTTTATGAACCTGCCAGTAAAAACGAAGTCATAATTAACATTATGTCATTTGAGTTCTTATGTCCAGATGATATTCTGAACAAGTTCTCGAGTTAAAATATTATTGAGAGGACTGGAGAGATAGTTCTGAGGTTAAAGGTGCTTGCTTGCAAAGTCTGAAGGCCAGGGTTCAATTCCTTAATACCCGCAATTCCTCAGTACCCTTGTAAAGCCAGATGCACAAAGTGGTGCATGCATCTAGAGTTCATTTGCAACATCAAGATCTCTCTCTACCTTTCTACCTCTCCCTCCATGTCTCTCTCCCCCCTTCCAAATCAATAAATAAAAATATTAAAACAAAAATTATTAAGCCAGGTGTGGTGGTACAAGCCTTTAATCCCAACACTCAGGAGGCTGAGGTAGGAGGATTGCTGTGAGTTCAAGGCCAATCTGAGACTATGTAGTGAATTCCATGGGCTAGAGAGAGACCATACCTCAAAAAAAAATTATTAAGATTTAACCTAAAATCATAATGAATTCTAAATGCTATTCAAAATTTAAAAACTCATCAAAAATAGCAACGAATGGCATGAATCCAGTAAAGTCTAGTTTTCTAATAAAGAAAAAAGAGGATTTAAATACATAGCAAGAAAGCTAAAATGTAGGCATAATATCTAGAAGTAATTCACAGGGACACAGATCTCTAAAATGTACTAAATATCATTTAGATGTCCAAAAACAAGAAACATGAGTTGCACAGAGGCCATGATTAATTTTCTCCCTTCCCAAGAAACCAGGTCTGCAAATGGCTTAGAAGGTGGTAGACTCAGACCCGCTCCAAGAAACTCAGCCGATGTTTCCATTGTAAACCACACTTCAGGAGTTTACAAGTTGAATGTTTTTAAAATATATTGGGTTCATAATGAGCTCACACATTCTTAAAATGTTCTTTTCTTGCTCTCCTTTAAAAAATCCAGCCACTTTTGTGAACAAATCATAAACAAAATTTCAGGTGATTATTTTTGGCTGAGCTCCAAAACACAATGGCTAAAAATGTTTGAATAAGGTAAAAGGACTAATTATTTTCTTCATTTGGAAAGCAGAGTAGAAGATCCAGCCTGAGAAACACTCTGTAGGACTTCCGTTTTAAAGCGTTCTCCTGTAATATTTTCATTCAGCGGGTCAGGACCCTAGCTCTATAGCTAGTAATGTGCAACCAAACTTCAAAAACTCCATTTCTACATCTGGAGATTTATGCAATAATCGCTCCAGCATTAGACTTCACTAAAGCTATTAGTGGTCAAAATTACCATGAAAGCCAGGACGATTCTCAAGATGGAGTTAAAAGCCAGGTGGCAGAACACCTACACTTTTAGGTGTCGCCACAAACCCCAAACTCAAACTAATCTTGGAGTTTTACAAGCCTGTTCCCTATGCCAGCCCCCGAGCTTAAAATAGTCCATGGAACTGAGTTGATGAGTAGGTTATAGCTTAAAATCATTTCTTTCAAAGCTGAAAAAAAAAAAGAATCTGACATTTCTGCCAAATATAAAAACTACTCTTCACGGCAGTCCCTAACACCTTGGAAGGTTTATAAAAAAGGAAGGTAGCAGAGGTGCGAATGCCAGGGACGCCTCATTCCCACAAGGAATGGATTGTTGGGTGTAATTCATCAGGCCTCTCACTGGCCACAGTTGGATGGTGAGGCGCCACTGAGTTCCAGCACCATGGTCCTGCACCAGACTAGACAAACACCTTGAGATGGGGTGGCTTTGCTGCAGAACTCTCCCCCACATCTGGCCAGGGCCCAGCTTCTGAGGGAAAGGTGTTCTCACAGAGCCTGTGAGCTGATTAAATTTCCCCTGCTCATAGAACGACCTTTCTTCTACAGGCTCCTGGCGTGGTCCAAAGATTTAAGAAGGAATCTCATCCCAAAAGGAAGAGACAGGTCCACTCACGCTGGGCTGCACGAAGTTTCAACAGAGAAAATATGCAAAAGACACAAGTAATGCTGATTAAAGCCACACAAATTCCAACATCTAATTGATAATATTCCATAGGTAGGTGAAAGGTCAAAACTTCCCCACAACACTGCTACAATTATTGACAAGGCTAAACTCTTCCATCTGTCTCTAATTTTATCTATGATTGATCATTGGCTTAAAAAAGAAAAATCTGCTTCTGGTAATAAATAAAATGAAATTTGTACTTTCGCATTACCACAAGAAATAGTTCAAGAAATATAGCTTACTCATTATCAGTAGCTATTTTCAAGCAAGAAGTATCTTAAGGGCTAGAGTGGTGGTCTGGCAATTAAGGCACTTGCCTGAAAAGTCTAAGAACCCAGGTTTGATTCCCCAATACCCACAAAAACCAGAAGCACAAGGTGTAACATGTGTCTGGAGTTCATTTGCAATGGCTGGAGGCCCTGGCATGCCTGCTATCTCTCCATTTGCCTCTTTCTCTCTTTCTCTCTCTTTCAAATAAATAAATAAAATATACTTTTTAAAAAGATGTGAATATATACTAATATCCTAAATATTTGTCTTGATTAATAAATATAATATCAAACACAGAAAATGAGAGATATGGGCTGGAGAGATGGCTTAGCAGTTAAGGCATTTGCCTGTGAAGCCAAAGGACCAATGTTCAATTCCCCAAGACCCACATAACGCAGATACACAAGATGGCACATGCATCTAGAGTTTGTTTGCATTGGCTAGAGGCCCTAGCATGCCCATTCTCTCTCTCTCTTTCTCTTTCTCTCTTTTTCAAATAAATAAAATAAACTTTAAAAAAAGAAACTAAGAGAGAGAAATACAATCAGATTTGAATGGTGGTTGGAGTAAAGCATTTTGTGTCTGATATTTAGTGACTGGATACGACAACTGTAAGTGGTGAGTAGCTCTTGGTCAACTTTCCAGAGATGAAGAATCTAGAAGATCAGCAAGCAAATGACTAACACTGAATGGCTTCAACCTAGACCCCAGTTATGAGACTGATGGAGAGAGGAGGTAAGAATGAGGAAAAGAGGGACAATTTTGCTAAAAGAAATGGGAGCGTATATGTATAGTGTATTCCTTAACCTAGACCCTAATTATGGGACTAACACAAGAGAGAAGATTAGAATATGGAGAAGAAAGGTATGGTGGTTTGAGGAAGGTGTCCCCCATAAACTTCTTAGTGCTTGCTCCTTGGCTGGTAACAATTCGGGAAGTGGGCCCTTGCTGGAGGAGGTATGTTGCTGGGGTGGACTCTGAGATTTATTAGCCACTAGCTTTCCAATAGCCTCTAGTTAATTGGGTCACTCTCCTGCTGCTTTTGTCCACCTGATGTTGGCAAGGAGGTGATGTCCAGCCTCTGCTCTACCATCTTTCCCCTGCCATCATGGGGCTTCCCCTCAAGACTGTAAGCCAAAATAAACAACTTTCCTCCCGCCAGCTGCTTTTGGTCATGTGCTTTCTCCCAAAAATGAAAAGATAACTACAACAAAGGGCTTTCTTGGTAAATGAAAATGTGTGTGTGTGTGTGTGTGTGTGTGTAGTGTATGCACAGTTTATGCACATGTCTGTGCAAATGCTCATGCCTTATATGCCTCATACAGGGGCCAGAACGTCAGGTGTCCTCCTCTGTCTCTCTTCCATGTGGTTTCCTTGAGGCAGAATTGTTCACTAAACTTGGAGCTGTCCTTTTTTCAGTCAAATTGCATGCCCTAATGCCCTGATGATTCTCCTACCCACCCACCACCAGCACCACCCACTAGGACTAGGGCTACAACATGCATGGCCATACCCAGATTGTATGTGGTCAAACTCAAGTCCTCGTGCTAAGCACTCTTACACATGGCACCATCTCCCCAGCCTCTGCTGGAATATTTTATAACCCTTCTCACTATTCAGACAGGTATCTATTCTTTATCCATCTACCAGATTTTCCAGCCTTGGTACCATTGGCATTTTAGTCAAGATGATCCTTTGTTGTAGAATACTAAGAGCATTGCTGGCTTCTACTCACTCAATTACAGTAGCACCCTTCCCACCATGACAATCAAAAATGTCCTCAAACATTGCAACATGTACCCTGGGGAACAAAACTGTCTTGGCTAAAGATCTCTGGACTATACCAAAAAGAGGGGAGATACCTAGTCCATGTAAATAAACAAACAGACGCATTAAATCTGAAGGCGTGGAGTTTGCAAACCCCGTAGTTTCCCCTTCCCTGAAAGCTCAGGATTTGTGGGATCACTCAAGTCATCCATGGGACTCCATTACAAACAAGCTGGGTTCTGGGTGTTTTGAAACCCTCAGTTGAAACTCAGAATCAGTTTTTCCCACAGATATTTCTATTATATGTGGAGAGTAGATTCTCAGGCTAGCCCAGCAAAACAAAGGTGCTCATACACAGTCACATGACACAAGAACACCTCCTACATTTAATTTACAATGTGGCTTACAGTGTAAGGAGCTAGATGCTTGTAATTAACCACCATGGAAAATAAAAAGGAATAACTAATTATATACTTGCCTTTCTCAATCCTTATGGAAATGTCATTTTTATTAGATATGTCAGACTAATAGAAGCAGTACAGAAATTGTGAGAAAGATTTTGTATACATAGGCTCTTTGGCAGGTAGGATTCCTTAGGGACAAACTTTTAAATTTCTAAGGCAGGTTCTATCATTGCCTTTTCTAGGAAAATTTTTCTTTACAGAAAAGAGGATGGTAAAGATGAGAGCAGCCGGAAGAAGAGTGCAAACTGTAAATATGAGAAAACCATGCCTACAACGCAGTTTGAATTACCTCAGCTTTGAGTGATTTCAATATAAAGAAACAAAGAAGAACATCTCTCTCTCTCTCTCTCTGTCTCTCTCTCTCTCTCTCTCTCTCTCTCTTCTCTCTCTCACACACACCAGCTCTCCTAAGAGGGTGCTCAGAAGCACAATCTGCAGCACACCTACTTGAATCCTGACATAGTGATATACACCTGAAATCAGCAGCACTTGGTCAGCTGCGGTGGGTGTAATGCTGTGAGTTTGAGGTCAGCTGGGGCTCCTGACCTACAGTGTAAGACTCTCCTAAATAAACAAACAAATAAATAAATAAATAGAAAGGACTAGAGATACATCACCGTTGGTAGAGTGTTTGCCTAATATGGACAAAGCTCTGCCTTTAGTTCCCAGCGTTGCAGAAACCAGGCATGGTGGTGAGCACACCTACTCCTAGCACTGGGGAGGTGTAGGCAGGAGGATCATCAATTCAAGGGCCATCCTTTGCTACTTGGCTACATAGCAAATCCAAGCACAGCCTGAGCTACAGGAGATTCTGTCTCTAAATAAATTAAATATATACATATATGTCAATATAACTCCTGCATCTCTTTTCATAGATGAAAAGCCTTAGGCATGCATAGACCAGTAACATGGTCAACCCAAGGTCGTACTTTGTAAAAGAACAATATGGTTGGGATTATTAATTTGTTCCCCCTGATACCCAAGGTCGTACTTTGTAAAAGAACAATATGGTTGGGATTATTAATTTGTTCCCCCTGATCCCTGTGGAGGAATTCAGACAGAAAGTGAGAGTGGGGATCAGACTTCTTCTGCATGAGAAGACAACTGAGGACACATGACCCAAAGGGATGTCACTAGTCCAGTTTCTCCAATGCCAGGAAGGCGAGAAGCACTAACTTTCCTAGGTTACAAGCTCTTAGGACCTATAGCACCCACAAGATATGGGAGGGATTTGCAACAGACCCTTTTACTCCAGAGGTGCCCTCTAGAGAAACAGCCACAAAGAAATCTCTCATCTCCTAGAAACAGGTGCATGACAGAAAATGAAGCATCCAGACATGGCGGCTATAGAAACAGTATTCCATGATATGGACCTCTTTTCTCCTTTTTCTTCACAAGTCCCCATACTCATCCCAGTAAAGCGCTCTCTTGCTCTCTCTCTCTCTCTCTCTCTCTCTCTCACTCTATCTCCCTCTACCCCCCTCCCCGTCTCTCTGTCATACAAACACCACACCAGCTTCCCAGAGGGGTGCTATAAAAATAAAACACTAAATTTGCAACTGGGAGTGGTTCAGTTGGTAAAGCACTGGTCTTGCAATCATGAGGATCTGAGTTTGATCCCCAATGCTGGACATGGTAACATGCCTGTGATCCCAGTGCTAGATAGGCAGAGTCAGATGTCTCTCTAGAGCTCAGTAGCCTAACTGGTGAGATCCAGGCCAATGAGAGACCTTGTCTCAAAAAGAGATGTATACTGTTCCTGAGTATGACATCTGAGGTTGTCCTCTGGCCTTCATATGCACACACACCACAGACAAAATAATTAATAATTAATTAAATGTTTTAAAACATCAGTTTAAAGCCCAACATGGTGATTCACTTCTATATTTTAAGATAAGATTGCCTCAGAAGGCAGTTAGTATCTGTCCCTGTTCTATATTTTCTTGCAGGGCAAGAGCAGGGATACTGGCCTTTGGTTACAGATAGCATTGAAAAGCATTATATGTTCCCAGGAACAACATTATAAGGATGGAAAGTAAGAAAACTCGGATGGAACCTTCAACCAGTTGCAGAAATGCCTAAAAGATAACAAAGATAACATAGCTGGCAGATTCCCAGACACAAAGAGGCCATTCAAGGGAAGAGGGTGGAATGGCATACAATATCTCCCATGGGACTTCCTGCCAATGGGCCTAGACCTTTGACAGAGTACGTTTAGCCCCACCTCTAAAAATCACTCCCTGTCAGCTATTTTATGGCAGCTATCCGGTCCCTTAAGCTTTATTTGAACTAAAAGTTAACCACACTGAGGGGGGAAAAAGACAAAGTAACATATTTTTGACCTCAGACACATGTTAGCTTTTATTCTTTCCTGCATAGGCACAATTCTAGGGGAGATAAAGTAACAAAGTTTTCTCTCTGCTACAGAAAATGATCTCTGTGCCCTGAGTGCTGCAATTAGAACTTGATAGTGCTGGAGAAGTCCGATGGATGCTATCAGGTAAAAGTCAGCAGGCAGACAGCGCAGAAAGCATCCTAGGGAGGGAAGGAGGAAATGAAGGTGGCAGAGGAGTTTAAGAGTGACAAGGACTGGAAAGATGGCTCAGCAGTTAAAGGCACTTGCTAGCTAGCAAAGCCTACCAGCCCAAGTTCAATTCCCAAACCATCCAAGTTGGATGCAAAAGGTGGTGCAAGCCTGTTCCCCTGCTACCCAATAGAGACTGACGGACGCTTTCATGACCCCACAGTGAATACCATAACCCACTGAGAATGGCCCGAGGGACATGGGCGCAGGGGAAAGGGAATAAAAATTATAACCTGGGCTGGAGAGCTTAGAGGTCAAGGCACTTGCCTGTGAAGCCTAAGGACCCAGGTTCAATTCCCCAGTACCCACATAAAGCCAGATGCAAGCCAGGCATGGTGGTGCACGCCTTTAATCCCAGCACTCAGGAAGCAGAGGTAGGAAGATCACCATGAGTTCGAGGCCACCCTGAGACTCCATAGTGAATTCCAGGTCAGCCTGGGCTAGAGTGAGACCTTACCTCAAAAAAAAAAAAAAAAAAAAAAAGCCCAATGCACAAGGTGGCACATGCATCTGGAGTTCGTTTGCAGTGGCTGGCGTGCCCACTCTTTCTATCTGCCTCTCTCTCTCTAATAAATAAATAAAATAAAAAGGTTTAACCTGTTGTAATATATATAATAAAATAAAAAATAAATGAAAGCAGTACAAGCATCTGGTCTTTGTAGCAGCAAGAGGCCCTGGAGCGCATGCGCGCGCGCACACACACACACACACACACACACACATACACACACACACACACACCCTTGCAAGCACATGCAAATAAAGGAATAAATACATAGTTATGAAGAAGTAACAAGAGTGTCATGTGATGTGATCAGGTGAGGGTTCAGCACCACAAAGAATTCATCTAGATTGCCCTGAGTCACATGTACTTTGAAGCATCAATGTTTTGACTAATGTTTTGGAACTCCATGTCCCTTTTCCTAAAAATTAACATTTACCTTAAATTTACCTTTTTTTTCTAGCAAATGTCATGGATGTTATGTGGTAAGTACCTGGGACAAATTTTTTTTCATATAAATAGCATAGTATACTTGACGATGCAAGGAAAAGAAGTTTGTTTATTGCTAAGAATCTTGAGTGAAATTTTATACAGTGAAAGAAATGATTCTGAAAGAAAAAAAACACAGAACAATCTGAAAATGTAAACATTCTCCAAACAGGAGATAGTTGACTGGTAGGACCAGTTTAAAGGGGTGGGGAGGAAAGAATGATTATTTAACCTAGCCACTAAGCAGATGCCTTCTGGTTAATATTTAACATAATCCAAGTGGTGTGCCCTACCTTGATTAGAAACCAAACAATATACATTACTTCAAGCAATAACCATGCTGATTGAATGTTATGTTCCAGCCTGTGTTTGGTACTATTTATGCATTAAATGCGTAAGTATCCAGGCTAAGGTGTTCTAACCCAAGGATCCCGACACATAGCAGCTTAAGCATGAAAGTAATGTCTTTCTTGTGTACTAGCCTAGAACTAGGCAGGCTATGTCAGGCGGGTAGGCAGCTCTGCTTTGCAAGGTCATCCAAGGTGCCAGGTCCATGCTGGCCTATTGCTTTGCCATTTCTTGGGGTTTTGTATACGATCGGAGCTTCCTCTTCCTGTAACACACTTTCACAACAGGAAACGGGGAGAAGAGAAGGTAGATAGTCAACTTCCATTTATTAATAGCTTATTTACTTTTAGGGTGATTATTTTTTCTTTTCTAAAGATGTGCAATATATTTTGAGGTGAAACTTGGATTTTTTCAGATAAATTAGAGAATTTAATTCACTATTATTGAATTGATTTTTCAAATATTTGCTAAAGACTAATTCAAGACATTATGACACATGGTAAGTCCTCAATCGCCTAGCTTTTATCCTTATATTTTTCTAAGGAATAAATACTACTGTACACTGTAAATAGTCGATATCATCTATGAATGGCAGATGATTTAAATGTGACTCTGTTCACATTTCATTGGCCAGAATGCTAATGGCATAGCCATATCTAACTCCAATATAAGTTGTCAATGTGTCCTATAACTAGATGGACACATGCCTAGCCAAAGCTTAAGTGATAAAATGAGAGAAGAACCAATACTGGGACACAATTTGAAGTTTCTGCCATTTTTTCTCTTTGAGCCTTTTCAACAATCTTATAATACTTCCTTTACAACAATGAATTTTAAGTTGTCAATCATTTTCCCAAAGACCTTAACAGAAAATAGCAGAGGTAGAATTCATACCCAGATCCTGCTACATCAAACCCATGTTCATTCTACTATACTAGGTATAGTAAGCCAATGAATTCAACTCTGGGAGACAAGGCACACAATATGGACCTTTACTAATATTTCTTTTAATTTATTTTATTTATTGAGAGAGAAAAAATGGGCATGGCAAGACCTCCAGCCACTGTAAATGAACTCCAGACTCATGCACCACCTCATGCATCTCCTTCACAGGCAAATGCCTTAATCACTAACCCATCTCTCCAACCCAATATGGACTTTTTTAATCCAGTGATTCTTAAGTAAACAATAATATAAACATAAAAAATTGATAACACAGGCTGGAGAGATGACTTAGCAGTTAAGATGCTTGCCTACAAAGCCAAAGGACCCAGGTTCAATTCCCCAAGACCCATATACACCAGATGCACAAGGTGGCACATGCATTTGGAGTTTGTTTGCAGTGGCTAGAGGTCCTGGTATGCCCATACTCACTCTCTCTCTCTTTCTCTCTCTCTCTCTCTCTCCCTTTCAAGTAGTAAAAAAGTTAAAATTAAAAAAATTAAAGACTTGATAGCACCTTTAATCTCAACCCTTGGGAGGAACAGGTAGTAGGATCATTGTGAGTTTGAAGCCAGTTTGGGAATACAGAGTGAGATCCAGGTCAGCCTGGGCTAGAGTAAGACCCTACTGCAAAAAATAAAAAATAAAAAATAAAAAATAAAAATAATGATAATAAAAGATTTGGTAAGGAAAACAATGACAGAAGCTCCTTTTTAGAAAATAAAAAGTTGATGGAAGAAGGAAATTTTAAGAACATTATTAAAATAATGTTTTTAAAAAATATTTCCTACCATTATAAACCAGGCTATTTTGGTGGTCTTGACCACAATTGTATTGATAAGGGTAAAAACGTTCCTATGAAATGACATTCTGTTATTGGCCATGACTGTAGGTCTGGTTTGGTGGAGCTGGAATGATATACAGCCGTGTGCACACATGCACATATACCTTTATAAACAGCATCACTACATCCTGCTAATCTTAAATCCCTACACACCTGAGTGCATCTGTTTCATGAGATAAATGCTGGTAGAATGAAAATTTACAACTCCATACATTCATTAAATTTGCGTAAGCACTTTCAAGAATGGAAGGCTTTGCTTGGGGAGGATTTTTTTCTCTCTCTCTCTCTCTTCCTTTCCCTCAAATCAAGAGATATATTTTATAATCTCTGCCTAGCTCGCTGGCAAATCTCCATTCTTTTCAACCTGACAGACTGTTTGTCAGTTAAACTCCCCTTGTCATGTATCCCTACCACTGCCAACTCATGCACGGAGACCTTCACTTTTACTGCTACCACTTGCACCCTGCGCAACCTTTGTCATTGATCACTGATCCGATCCAGTGCTCACATGTTCTCCGAGTGCCTACACAAGTAATGAGGTACTTGTGGTGTAAAATTAAACTGTCAACTGTCAGCGATTGATAACCACAGTGAGAGCTGACCTAGAACACCTGCACCAGTGGCCAAGACAGGTGTGACATGTTTGATCGCTGAGGCCTGCTAGTCGATGCGACCCACTGCTGTCCCTCCATGGACTCTGCTTGCCTTTCAGCCTCATGGCTCCCCTGTGTCCCTCGGTGAGCACACCCAAGGTACAGGAAGAATTCTCTTAGCTAATTCAGATAGTTGGTTGGAGTGGTCATAAAAGCCTATCTTGAGTCATGAGGTTAGGTAAAAAGAACTGTGGCCTGGAGATTTTCAAAGGTGGCATCTGGAGTCGGCCGGGTGGGTTTTTTTTTTTTTTTTTATCTGCCACAATCCCCCAGGTTCCCTCTTAAAGTAGATCTTAGCATTAGTAGCAGGCTTCGCCCATACCACCCTCCTTCCATTGGTGTGTGCCAATGGCTAGAAGAAGGACCTTCCCTTCAGGGCAGTCATTAATAGTCTGGGGGAAGAATGACATGGTCCTAATGGAGCTGCCTTATGGCTATGAGCATTTGCTTGAAGGCAGTTAAGTTGAACTGGTTCGCATTCTGCTCAAGTGCCATAAATGCAAGCTTTCCCTACTCATGTGTAATTGAATAACCAGCACAAAGGAAAAGCCATGTTCTGCTTGGTATATAATTATTTTTTATCCTGGGTTGGTGCACAGCATTTAAAGTTTTTATTCAAGAGTTTTATTATTTAAGCGAGTTGTGGACTTAAAATAAAAACTTAAGCAAAAAAAATGCACTTAAAGACCGAAAACCCCAGAAGCTGATGGGATTCCCATCCATCCCTTCTGCCATCCCACCCCCACCAAATAGTTGCACTATATTAAGTTCATGTGATGAGAAGATAAAAATCTATTAACTTTCTGCTGACCTTATCGACACAGGAATCTCTCCAGACATTACAAAAGCCATATCTCTTCTGACTTTTACATCCAGAAACTCATGCTCCGGAGTCCCAAGCCAAATGTAAAATCTTCATGATGAGTGAGACGCTGACACCAAGTCAGGTTCCAGGCTTGCTGGCTTGCAGTCAATGGAGGCTCCTCTGGGACAGAGCTGGCCTTTACTTTGCATTTAACTGGAGGGGCTTTTTTTTTCTTTTTCTTTTTCTTTTTTTTTTTTTTTTTTGCCATATGCTACTGGGGACTCTGAATCAAAACTATTTCACGAGGACCATATGTTACGAAAAACGTGTGATGGAAAGTGAACGGCAAGAAGTTGCCCCATATCACTGGGTGATGTATTACAAACATAATTAAATCTGAGTAATGTGTGGTGTTATTTCAGTTAATCATTTCTTTTTTCAATTTGAGCAAGGAACACATAGCCCAATTTCCAAATTACATACCAAAGTCCAGATAAGCAAAAAGCAAATTGTTGGAAAAGGAATAAAACATGAGCTGTACAAGACTGTTTAAGCTTCTGTAAAAGATCTTGGTCTATCTGAGTATGTTGGTAAGACACTGACAAACGATAGTCTTTTGTAAGTAAGAGGCTTAAGATACTACTCATTTCCTTTTGAGCAAGTAATGAATCCAGCAGGGCACAAATCAAAAGCTCACTCATGTTTTGATTGGAATTCTGCATATATCCCCATAGAGATATCACTGACAACTGCTAAGTTTCCAGGCTAGCTCAGGAAGACTGATTTAGCCCAAATGTTTCTGAAATAAGATACTGCTACTGAACCTTTCTTATACTAGTTAGAGGGAAGATTGACACTGAATCCAAATTCAGTTCAGTTCAGTGATCAATTTTAATCAATTCAATATATTCAATCTCTGCTACATTCTCCCAGAATGGACTGGGTATTAACTTACCTTCATTTCTTCTCATTCCAAAAGTGCCCCCAACTAGAAGGAAATTACTTTCTATTCTGTACCTTGAAAATATTGTATCTATACTCATTCATTTTCCACCTAAACTACAAGTGTTTGTGGGCCAGGCTATATCAGTGCTGACTTGTTTTTATATCTCTGACATCCTAGTCTGAGCCTTGAACTTAGCAGGTTTTCAGGAAGTATACATGAACTGATGCTTGAGTAAATAAAGGAATTTGGTCTATGACCATTGCCAAATATATTTCCCCTTGGTGGTGTTGAGGGTCACCGGGTTCAACTGAGGTGGAAAAGAGGAAGAATATGATGAGGAGGATAAGGAAAATAGTAGCAAATAACATTCGTTGTGTTTTCACTTTGTTATATGCTAAAGTGACATGACAGTATGACAGTCCAAGCTTAGGACTGACTCATTTTCCAAACAACTATGTTTGGTAGAATAATGGTAGAACATACATATATATGTACACATACACACACACACATCTTGCAGGTGAGCATGCTGAGCACATTAAGCCACATTACCAAGCTTCACATAATAGCCTTTATGAATCCTAGAAACACGTTTGCAATGCATCTGTGCATAATGGGAGTATTTCCCTACACTTCTTCATAATGCAAGGCTTCTTTCTGAGCTGCATCAGAGAAAGAGCTTCCTAGACAAAAAAAAAAAAAAAAAATGCTTTAAAATTATTTCTATTTCTATGAAAAACCTGAATGTAAGCTCTGTGAAGACAGGAACCTCATCATTCTTATTCACAATGTCCCCAGCCTCTAGAATAGTGCCAGAGCACGTATCAGGTGTGCTACACATTTTGATTGAAACCACTAAGCTTAAATGATCTGGTTTGCTGAATGAATGAGTGACTAAGTCTGTTTAGAGTATCAGTAGAGCCAAGGATGAGACACAAGACTTAAGTTCCCTTTGTGGGTTTTTTTTTTTTTTTTGAGGGGGAGTGGCTGGGTTACTGAGCCTATGAAGGAGAGTCTCCTGCACTTGCCTATGATAAAAATTGTGCACACCACGTATTTAAAGTCCCGTGTCAGCCAGGCGTAGTGGTGCATGCATTTAATCCCAGCACTTGGGAGGCAGAGGTAGGAGGATTGCTGTGAGTTTGAGACCACCCTGAGACTCCATAGTGAATTCCAGGTCAGCCTGGGCTAGAGTGAGACCCTACCTCAAAAAACAAAAAACAAACAAACAAACAAAAAAGTCCCGTGTCCCTGCAGATTCTGAGTGACCTGAAGTGGAGGCCAGAAGATGGTTTCTGCTGAAATTGCTGCTGCTGGGGCTTGGGACAGATGCTCAGGTGATTTTTAAGTCTTGAAACCCCTGCCCGAAGCATGCCATTCTGCTTCTCAAGCCACCATGTCTGTGGCAGTTGAAGAGTGATAAACACAGTCTCTGGCTAGAGCCACCATCTCCTCCTGAAACCTAAACATTAAGCTAAGTTGCAATATAGGAATGACAACACTTCTGTCTCCACTGGTTGGTCTGAGAGAACCTAATGATCAAGCCATAGCCAAGAAATCTTTTGGTAACATACTTCTCCCCAACCTGTGCCCTTTCTATGGGTTCGTCAACATCTGCTGAATGAATAAATGATGGAACAGATGCCAATGTGGGCAAAACAAACAAACCAGGCAGTTGTGAAGAGCGGAAGTGTTTCATAAGCCTCAGTTTGGGGCTGTGTGTAGTAGCATGCAAACAATGACAAACAAAATTTATTAACATATCCTGTTTCCCTGGCTTTCCCTCTGACTTAAAGAGCTTTCCTTTAACAGCTAATCATCTCCGAACTTTGGAACCACTATTTACCTCTTAAGAAGTGCTTTCCTTTCTGTAAGCATAATGGGACAGGTATGGAAATCTTGGGATCTAAAAGACTGCATTAACCTTTTGGATGGTTTTTCCCTTTTCCTTTTCATGCCCTCCTTTCTTCCTCCAAGATGATCGTTCATACTCAGCAATCAGTAAAGAGCATCAATCTTGTTTGGGAGAGAGGGAAGTAGTGGCAAGTGATAATATCTACAGTTCTCCTAGAGTCTCACACTGGGCTTCAGTCCTCTGCATTTTTGACATTTTGATAATTTTTTGTTATGGGGAGCAGTCCTTTACAGTATAGAATACTGATGCCACTAGAAAAAACCTCAAAGTTCTCATTATGAGCTAAACAGCAAAAATGTCTCCAGTTATTGCCAAACATCCTCTGGACACCAAAACCACCTCAAGAATCTTTTTTAAAAATCTTGAATAATTTTTAAAGCAGTGTGTGTGTGTGTGTGTGTGTGCGCGCGCGCACACGTGCGTGTGTCTCATGGGGGTGTATGCACATGTCACAGCACATGTGTGGAGGTCAGAGAACAACTTTCCAGTGTTGGTCTTCTTCCACTTTATTTGGACAACGCCTCTTTACTGTTCACTACTGCTTACACAAGGCTAACTGGCCTGAGAGCATCCTGGATTCTCCTGTCCCTCTTGCAGTAGGAGGCCTGGGATTGCAGAGGCTAGCTACTGAACCTAGCTTTTCTGTAGGTTCTGGGCACCTGAACTCAGGTCATCACGCCTGTAGAGCAAGCACTGTTACTCATTAAGCCATCTTCTGAGAGCAAGCAATGGATTTGAAAATGATTGGTCAATTTTTGACACTTCTATACAAGGATATATTAATGTATAAAGTTATATGAACATCAAACAAAAAATAAATAAAATTTCCAAAGAAATGACTGATGCAAAAATATCTTAATTACCCCTTTAGATGTAAAGTTTTGTGGACACCAAACAGAATCTAGAATAGAATGTAGCATAGCTAAGAACTTGCAAAATTAATAATAATAATAAATTTGAGATGAGAACACAAAGACTGACAGAAAATTCTAACTTCTGGCAAAAAAAAAAAAATCCAAAGGTAGTACATTTTGCCAACATCATTGCCTTTGGTTGTTTTGTTGCTATTTTTTTTCTTTTTAACTTAAGAGTAGTTCAAGGGTACTTTTAATCTGTAGGTTCCTGGTTCTTATAATCTACAAATCATCAAAATGCTGTTTTATAAGGGTATCTCATAAGCTTTGATGTCCAAGAAGCCTAAGGGCCCAGTTTTATGTGCTTATTTTCTTTTGAACCAGGAAATTGTGTTTTGCCAAGAGCAAGTGGAACTTGAGCCTCAAAAGGTTTGAATTCTGTTTGAAACACAGAACCCACAAATTCTCTACAAGTTCCCAACTGGACAAAATACACACTCTCACCTTCCATCAGACCATATCTCTCTTGGCTCTATTTTGAATCACAGTTAGCAAAGTCCTACATGCCTAAGGATCCCCCACATCCCAGGAGAAAATGAGGCAGACCACAATGCTGAAATTCTGACACAACCCTGTTTGGAGTTGGACTCATCGGCAAAGTACCGTACAAGGTAAGAAAAGTTAAACAGGAAGAAGAGAGAGAAGTCAACTGAGCAACATGTTCTTTTTGACTTTCCCCAAGTTCAAATCCAGAAAACAAGATATTACATCAAAGTTAAATTGTTTACACATTACATGACCTGTCCATTTTTTTCCCTTACCATTGATTTCCACAGTACAAAAATATTATTTCAGTGGCAAGGATGTAAACCTTATTCATAACAGGATTTCAAGCACATCCTGAGAGTGAAGCATCTCCTCAGAGAGCGTGCCCTCATTCATATCGCAGGCATGCTGCTTTTATTTGTCAGTGTTGACGGAGGGGTCACAATATCAGGAAGCAGGAGAGGGCTCATCAAAGCCTCTCTGCAAGGCCCTGCTACTCATCAATTAGACACTACCTTGTTTTTGACATCAGGGCGGAAATGCATCTCCCTAGACCCATTGTTATAAGCTTCCTTCTGTCTTTAGGTTTTCTGGAAGGAGCCCTAAGTACTGGGCTGCTTTTTTCCAATAAGTAATTATCACTAATTCATGCTCCTGCTGCATATAAGAATGCAGACCTGTGACCCCAAGTAATCTGGGCTTGTATCTCTGGCCTTAGAGCAAGGACACTCTAATCTCCTGACGCTACCCACGGGGGCCCAGGTCACAAACGCAGGGCTGCCTGCTGGGTTTCTGAGCAAGCTTCATTCTGCTTCAAAGCCAGTAAGTTCAGTGGGGCAGGGTGACTTCAAGAAGAATGTGGCATCTGGCCAGGGGAATGTCTTCAGAGTGGAGGGGGTCTTTTCTCTAAGGATATCTTTCTACAGAAGCCAGGGCCTCTAGATGTATTCATTCTACAGCCTTAACTGGGCACCTGTTCTGTGCCAGGCTGTCTCCTAGGCACTGGGGATAAAGTGAATAAAACAGCCATGCTGGGAAGGAACTAGACCTAGGCTTAACTGGACATGGTGCTTGTACTTTCCTTAATCTTTTTAAAAATTTTTCTTTTTAGACCTAATGTAGTAAAAGAAATGCTACTAGTAGTCATTTCTTCATCAGTGATAATGAGCTCATATATACATCATCCCATCTCAGTTCTCCATAAGTCTTCTTTTACTCTCTTCCACCTCTGTTCTTTCTTTCCCTCTCCCTCTTCCCCCCTCTCCCTCTCTCCTCTCCCTCCCTCCCTTTCTCCCTTCCTCCTTAGAACTTCTCACTCTCCTGTCTCCACATGCTGGGATTACAGGCATGTGTCACCGTGCCCACTTTACAGGGTGCTGGGGACCAAACCCATGATCTTCTGAATGCTAGGCAGTACTCTACCAACTGAGCTACATCTCAGCCTTTCTCTGTGTGGCTATCTCTCTTCCTCCCTCCCTTCCTTCTTCCTTCCCCTTTTCTCTCTCTCTCTCTCTCTCTCTCTCTAGCTTGGAGACTTCTGATACTCCCAAGGCTCAGAATGACCCCAAGATAAAAACAACTCTCTTTCCTACCCTTAGCAAAATGCCAGATTATTGAGGATGGCTGTCCAAAATTCTTCCCTCATTAAACAGACCTTTACACTTTGATTTTTTTCCCCTTAATATGTCTTTTTCCAAAATCAGAGCTTAGAACTGCCCTTGTGCATAAATACCCCTGGATTAATTTCAAATCAATAACAATGATATAAACCAATGCCAAACGTTTTTAAATCATTCATTTTTAAAATGAATAAACTGTGAATTTCAACATTGATAAAAGTTTTGGTGCTCATTTGTAAAATATTCCTCACATTATAAAGTTGGATACCTTTGAGTAACCCTTGCCTGCTTTCTTCTTCAAGTAGTCATAGTAGTTTGATTTTCACTGTTTAAGAAGATATCTCTGGTTGGTAAATAAGGCACAAGCATGTATTTTATAATCAAGCAGACATGGGCTTTAGAAACAAGTGGGTCAGCTAATAAGCAGAGAGCTTTGGACACTGTTGTATGATTTGTACTCCTCTGTCACTCACTGAGGAGACAGCATGGTGCAAGGAGACCAGAGCTGAGCTGCCAAGTTCACGTCCTTCCTGTCCACCAGTCCCGGTGAGCTGCCTACCAAATCTGCGCCTCCAGTGTTTTACATGTACAAAGGAGATTACTAAATCCAAAGGTATTGGAAAGTTTCTGGCCCAGAGATTGGAACGCAGTCCAGTTGTGATGCACTTGCCTAACAGGTGTACAACCCTGGTTCAATCCTCTCCAGCACAGCAAAAAGAAAAAGAAAAAAATTATATAGAGAGACTCTGTACTTGTAGATAAACTAGAGATATGTTGGGAATTGTTGAAAATTGCTTCACCTTTCTCAATAAATCTTGTGCCAAACACGTTTATGTCTCCTCCAACTAACTATGAAAGTGTGAACAAACTTGTCTTATTTATCCCAGATCTCCAGTGGAACCTAAGGTAGCACACTGTGCACAAAGACTGTTAGTAAATACAGAAGGAATGATGAACATATGAATTTGACTCTTTATTTTGACAACTAAATTAAGTTATTTCTGTTATTATGTTTACCATAAGCACTACTGAGAGTATTTGTATCTTGTTAAAATATTTGCTTTCTTAATGTTTTTGGAGGGGCTATTGAGACAGGGTCTCACCCACTATGTAGCCCAGGCTGGCTTGGAAGTTCCTATGTACTTAAGACTGGCCTTACACTCATGATCTTCCTCCTGCTTCTGTATCTGCTGCCTTTCCCTGATTGGGAAATTTATGATGAACTTAGTAAGCCCTGTTCAATTTTTTCTATGTGTTAAAAATAAGAAAACATCCATAAAATTATACCTACAAACATACCTGCTAAGTGTCCACAGACCTAGACTACTTCATACCTTTTGTATTTAGAATCTAGTTGTTTCTGAATTTCAAAGAACTTAATTTGGTAGCCAGAAGATATTCCACTGGAATCTTACAAAGCGTTACTGATGTTGGTTTTGTTTTGTTTTGTTTTGTTTTTTCAATTGTAAGTCAAACAACAAGTCTTCCAAAGGTGGTTACACTCACTCTGCAGAAGTGCTGAGTTAATATTTGTTCTTCAAAGTAAGTACAAGCATTTCTTGGACGAGATACCATCAACTGTAATTTTGTTTTTCTCACATAAATGTTAATCAAGAACTAAACAGATAATTTCCTTCTGTCACACAGCAATGCTACTGTGGTGGAACAAAGTGTTATCTTAAGTTTCACAGAGCAATTGTTCAATAATTCCTGTTGGTGGCTCCTTTCCAAGTCTTTGCAAATGGTTCAGTCTGCCAGCCCTTGAAGCTGGGATGGGGAAGCAAAGGGGAGGGTCTCTGTCAGTCAAGAGTTCAACACAATAGCACACTGAGAAGGTCCAGTGCCTGCTCATGTGGATGGCATTCAAAGCATGATGTCTGACTACTACAATTGCAAGGAAATCTCTAAACCTTCAGGCCATCTGATGTGATGATGAATCAAATTATTAGGAGGTTGGGAAAAGAATATATGGAGGAATTTAGAAAAATAAGTTAATTCCTTAAAGTTAAAAAGCAATACCAAAGAGTTTTGCTTCATATACATATACCCCCCACACACATACCACGCATGCATGCGTACACACACACACACACACACACACAATATTATTGAGCCTCCTCTTAGTAGAAAGTTAGCCTTAAAGTCATCTTTAGAATTGGACCAGCTGATCTTTTGACAGACCGCCCAAAGAAGAGAAACTCTGATAATTGTTTTACCTACCAACTTCTTCATACAGACAAAATAGATTTACTAACCTTGGCTACATAGAGCCCTGTGTCAAGTTTCATGCATGTGTGTGTATGTGTGCACATGCACGTGTGCACGTGTTCATGGTTTACTGGAAATTGAACCCAGGACCTCTCACATGACAGGCAAGTGCTCTTCCACTGAGCTACATCCCAATCTCAAGTTTACTACTCAAAATGATTATAAAATGGCATGGAGTTAATAATCAATACTATTTTATGATTCCTTAGAAAGTTTGGAGATTAGTAATGCAACAAAAAGTTAGATTAGGGCTGGGGAGATGGCTTTGTGGTTAAGCACTTGCCTGTGAAGCCTAAGGACCTTGGTTCGAGGCTTGATTCCCTAGGACCCACATAAGCCAGATGCACAAGGGGGCGCACACCTCTGGTTGCAGTGGCTGGAGGCCCTGGCACACCCATTCTCTCTCTATCTATCTGCTTCTTTCTCTCTCTCTCTCTCTCTCTCTCTCTCTCTCTCTCACACACACACACACTCTGAAATAAATAATTAAAAATAAACCAAAAAAGTTAGATTATAGCTCTGTTTTCATTTTCTCCCCAAATACTAACAATAGTCAAACCCAACATACTTTTTGCAGATGTGATAGAGGCTTAGTAGGGCAACAGCTACCTTTCTCTGTCTTATAAGAAAGTCCAGATGTTTTTTAAGTTAATAGATAAAGGCAAGGGCTGGGAATGTAGTTCAATGGTAGAGCACCTGCTTAGTATGCAAAAGGTCTTGGGTTTCTCTCCAGCACTGACACCCACTCCCCCCAACACACACACACACACACACACAAACAAATCATAAAAACACTAAGAGAGGTAAGACCATGAGTAGTTTTTATTTTTATGTACTTACCCATTTTTATTATCTCATGATAAATATATATAATTTGTAGAATATATTTTACTGTGTTTGTGATTATGTGTATGTTTGTGTGCCCACACAGGCAAAGTCTTCTTGACCTGAATTCAATATTAACATAAACTACCTGTGAGTCTTATCAGTAATGCAGATACTGGTTCAGTAATTGGCCCCTTTTCCAATGATGCCCACCTTGCTGGTCCATAGAAAAGACTTTGAGTACAAGTGTATATTGGATAGTGCTCATCTAGCTAAAACCTTCCCCAGGACTCTCCTACTATGCCAAAAGAAAGATTATGAAACTTGATTCCACTATTTTAGAGACAAGAATCAAAGACAGTCAAAGTAGAAATGAACTAGCTTATAAATTAAATCTGTGGTATCACTGTTTTTTTCCTCATCTTTGACTAATTTGTAAAGGAAATATTTGTCCCTTGCCTTCTAATGGGCAGCATCTAGAAGATAATGGAAGGACCAGGATAATGAAAAAAGCACATCTCACATTTATAATGGTTCTAGTTTAAGAACAGACAACACAGGAGGTAAGAACTAGTTGGAGAAAGCAGATCACTAGGGGTCAGTTATTGAGGGATTTTGTGGGATCCTACACTATCTGTCTGTCTGTCTTTATCTTTGTCTCTCCACAGATGGCCAAAAGGTGAGTAGCATTGCTTTATCCATGCCCCCCACCATGATGTTTTGCTTCGCCATGGCCCAAACAAACAACATAGCTGAGTGACCCTGTGGAGAAATCTCTGAAAGCCTGAGTCAAAGCACATCTCTTTCTTCTGAAAAGAAGGAGGAGAAGACTGCTGTAGTTTTGCATTGCTGAATCAAAGCACTCAGCTAAAAGCAGCTGATGGGGGGAAAGGGTTTACTCTGGCTTACAGTCTTCAGGGGAAGCTTATAATGGCAGGGAAAGCACAGCATGAGCAGAAAGTGGACCACACTCCTTGCTCTAGCAAGTAGAAACCAGCAGCAAGAGAGTGAGTTGATCTCTGTCAAGGGGGGAACTGGATATAACATCCCAAAGCCTGCTCCCAGGATCCCTCCAGCAAGTCTCCACCTCCCAAATTGCCATCAGCTGAAGTATTCAATACTCATGAGTTTATGGGGGACGCCTGATTGAAACCACCACAGAGGAGAGGGAGGAAAAGGAAATGGAAAAGAAGAGGTTAATTCACCTGATACCAGAATCTATGATGGCCATACAAAATTAGGAAGAGTGTTCAGCCCCTAAAGTAAGGAAATGACTGGGCCTAGAACACTTCTTAGAGCAATTTCCTCCTCTTTTTTCAATACTTTCACTTATTTATTTGGAAGCGGAGAGAAATAGAAGAGAGATAGGAGAAAGGGGGGTGCCAGAGCCTCTAGACACTGCAAAAGAACTTCAGATACATGCACTACTTTGTGCATCTGGCTTTATGTGGGTATTGGGGAATCAAATCTGGGTTATTGGGCTTTGCAAGCAAGTGCCTTAACCCCTGGGCCATCTCTCCAGCCCTCCTCCCCCTTTTTTTAACCTAAAGCAAATGGATTTTACTCTTCATAGCCTTATTCCTCAACGCTCAGCTCTGTCACACTGAACTTCTATGTTCTTTCCTCCCACATGGTTCCCAGGAGGCCCTGGGCTTTTCCTAAAGCTCCCTTTGTTCTTCCTTCAGTGTCTTCAAAATGAAAGCATAGTTTCATATCTACCATCTCAAGTAGTTCTAACATTAGCCTGTGGCATGTTGTTCATCCTCTTTCAGAAATAAAGAAATTTCTACATAGAGACAATAGATGACTTGTCACAGGAGACCCAACAACTAGATGAACCATGCACAGCAACACACAGTCCCCGCTGTTCGCTGGGAGACTGAACCGGGAATGGAGAGTCCCCCTCAGTGTACCATCACATCATGCCGGCTCCTCGACATCTAACAACTGGAGGAATCACTGCAGCTATTTAGGCATCAGCTTGGACAAAGACCTTGCAGGAGGGGTGGGGATGTGAGTAGATCCCAGGAGAGCAAGGAGACCAGATTCTATTTCATGACAGCCCACTTGCTGTTTATAGAACTTGTCACTTCCTCAGTTCACTTTATCAAAACTAGAATAAGCTATAAATGATAGCACTGGCTTGTTAAATAACTAATAAATAAATTTCAGCACTGGAATGTAATTGGCCTAAGAACATCAGAATAATTCTGGTTTGGACACAGGGATTTTCAGTTTGGTTTCCACTGCCTGTGGGGCATATGGCATAAATCAATTAAATATCTGTTCATCAGATAATAGTAATGAAAAATAAATGGGTATTCTGACAGAAAGTAATGAAATCTAACACAAGCGGAAGAGTGGGCTCAATTATTACACCCAAATGCCACTGCCCTCTCAGGCCAGAGTTCTTTCTTCCACTTAGTAGCAGCATTTTGCTAAAGCTGGTAACCTCTCCCCTAAACCTTAAAAACTAAAAAGAAAAACCAATCTGCTCTTCCTCTACTTAGGAGAATTAGCTATAAAAGCTGACCCAGAGCTGAGCCTACAAGAGCTAGTAGCCTACAAACGATGGTGGCATTTTCACAGTTAATTTTGCTGCCATTTGTGCCTGAATTTATCGTGGTTTGGAAAAAGTAAATTGAGAGGCTAACACAGTCCTCACTCCGAGTCCACCAGCGGCCGTGCATCCCCAGCCGGGCTAGATATTTAGTGCCGCTGCTCTGAGAAGGCTGGGGAGAGAGCCAGGGGAGGGATTACTGCTCCACGCTGCCCATAAATCACCCAGCACTCCACACAGCTCCACATCTTACAAATAAGGCCTGGCTGGAGAGGTGTCACTATGGCAGGAAAGGAAAGAGCGTTCTGCACGCCTATCAGCTAGCCTGGTCCTTCCATCCTGAAAGCTAGGAAGGCCTGGGGTCCTCCATTCTTCTTCCCTCTCGGTCTCGTCCCTCAAGTGATCTGAAGAAAAGACTGGGCCCCCTCCCCCAGGTGTCCAGTGATGTTTCACAACAGCAGTCACCACCAACCCTTAATTCCAAAATCACTTCTCACTTGGCATCTCACCAGCCCAACCCTGACCCCTGGTGACTGACCTTTCCCCACAGCAAGCAAGGTAAACCTCGGATATTCTCCACCTCCAGGCTAATGACCCCCTCGGGGGAAAAAGAAATCTGGACAGTCCTACTATTTCCTTCTGCCCAAGAGTTTTCCTCCGAACATGAACATGAGGGAATGGGGTGTTAAAAAAAAAATGTTTTTAAAAAACATTTAGCTTTCCCTTTTGAAGCTCCCATCAGCCTTTAGGGGGCGCTAGTCCTAAGGCCCCAGGTGATGAGAACCAAGGGACCCAAAGGCTAAAGTGAAAAATACTGCCCTGGTGTCCCTCTGCGGAGCCAGCCCTTCATGTTCTAAGACAGTCACCGCTGAGATTCCTGAAAACAATAGCAGCTTCTTGTTTAAAATGGAACTGCACCTGCTAGAATACGTGTCAACAAACAATCGCCCTGTTTTTCTTATTAGCCTTCCAAGCTGAAGCAATGGGACTTCCTGAGGCGAATACTGGAAGGCTTATTCTTAGAAGGGGACAGAATTCTCATTTTAACACAAGGCTCAGAGGGCCCAAGTGATGGTCATCTTCCTTCCTTCTTTTGTGCTCCCTGATGATGTTCATCTTATTTGGTTTTCAACAGGTTTATTTCCATTGCAACCCTCCGGCTTCCAACGCCCATAGCTCCGTATTTGGCAAGCACACTCATTTCTGCTTCCTGTCCCTGGATGACGAAGGGCTTTCATTGCTGTTCCGCCATTTCAAACAGTTCTCAGAAGACTGTGCGCCTCTGCTGAAAGACTTGGGACTGGAGCCTGATGAAAAATCTTTTGCCAAATGTTTACGCGTTGCTAAGTCTTTCTGTCCTTTCATTTTCCTCATCTAATTATGATGTCTGCTTCTAGCTTTTCTGTGGCTGTTTGATGCTTGTCTGTGGAGCAAATTGGGACACTTTTAAAAGGAGTTATTTTGGGTAGCATAAGGTGCTCGATTGTGATTAAAAAGTGTTTTAAGTGATTTAGCCAAGGTTGTCTCCATGGGCTCCGGAAATAACTACAGCCAAAATACCCCAGTGAGGGAAGACTATGAGAAGCAGATAACACCCATGCTTACTTTTATCTAGGTGCAGCCAGGCACCGGATTAATGGGAGCAAGTAAAGGTCCAGGCCTCTGACACCATGGGTTCTAGTGCGGCCAGGCTAGCGATAAGCACTTAATAAGGAGCTAGGATCTAATTAGCTTTCTAAAGTGTCTTTGTTTCCTGTCTCGTAAAGTGGAAGATAATAGAAGACTAAACAGCATGATTTTATGCCATTTTTTAAAATTATGAAACAACATAAAAATTACGGATATAGGAGAAAGGGTGGGCTTGCAGTAGGCCTCAAACAACTGTATGATCTTGGAAAAGTCACTTCACCTCTCTGAGCCTTCACATCCAAAGAAGCAAACTGGTGCCACGGGCCTGTGGCTGTCTAAATTCCCTTTCAGTTTAGAAAGCCTAGAATAACTAAAAGTTCCAAGCTTGAAAGGGAACAAAAGCAGATGAACTAGTCTAGGATGCAAGCTAGCAGCAAACAACTTTTCTGTTTCTTGGAAACTGTGTCCACTGAACAGCGCTTAAGCTCTTAAGAACTGACTTAACTCCTCTGTGCCTCAGCATGCAGATCTGTATAATGTGCACCGTGAGGTAACACAGCACTCACCAAGTGTTTTGTTTTGTTTTCTTTTGTGTTGTTTTAGACAGAGACTCATATATCCCAGATAGACCTCTAACTTGCTATGTAACTAAGATGAACTCCTTAAACTTTAGCTTGGAACACCCGATCCCCCTGCCTCCACCTCCAAAGTGCTGGGATTATAGGCACATAACCACCATGGCCGATTTATGTAGTGCTGAGCATGGAACCCAGGGCATCACACATGTTACACAAGCATTCTATCCACTGAGTTTCATCCTTGGCCCTCAATGCAAGTCAGTAGAACAGTGCTTGCCACGTAAAAAACACTGGATAAAATCAACAGCCAGTGGTCCGGATAGCAGCAGGAGGGCAGAAAAGCTCTTTGATTTCCCTGAAAACTAAACAAACTCAAGTGGGAGCTGTTTGACAGAACCTCCTCAAATTGCTCATCGCTTTGCTTCCCCAGCACATCTGCGAGGCAGCTCTGCACCTTCAGGTCCTGCCATTGACTGAGGAGAGAAGGAAAACCCGAAGAAGCAAAGTAGAAGCCTCCTCAAAAATGATGAGAGGGGCTGGGGATATGGCTCAGTGGGCAAGGCATTGCCCACCTGGGTTCAATTCGCCAGGAGTCATGTAAAGCCAGGTGCACAAAGTGATGCATAGGTCTGGGGTCTGGAATTCATTTGCAGTGGCAAGAGGTACTGGCATGTTCCACCACACTTCACACTTGTGCGCTCTCTCTCTCTCTCTCTCTCTGTGTGTGTGTGTGTGTGTGTGTACACTTTTTGTTTGTTTTTTTGTTTTTTGAGGTACACTCGCACTCTAGTCCAGGCTGACCTGGAATTCACTCTGTAGTCTCAGGGTGGCCTCGAACTCATGGCATTCATCCTACCTCTGCCTTCTGAGTGCTGGAATTAAAGGCGTGTACCACCACGCCCAGCCTGTAATTATTAAAAAAAAAAAAAAAACAATGAGAGGAGCTGAGAGATGGCCCAGTGGATAAAGCACTTGCCTTGCAAGCATGAGGACCTGAGTTCAGATCCCCAGAAACTACCTAAAGCCAAATACTACAGCAAGCATCTGTAATTGAAGTGTGCCTACTACAAGAAGGGAGATGGCAACAGGAGAAGCTCCCAGAGAAGCTTGCTGGCCAGCTATCCTAGCAAACAGAGCAGTGAACAAGAGACTCTGCCTCAATTGAGCTGGAAGGTGACGACCAACACCAGATAGTTGTCATTTGACCTCTACACACATAGTATGACACACACCTAAACTCACACATATAAGCATGCACTCACACATGTAACACACATCACCCGCCCACACGCACACCCCAAGAGAGAGAAATGAGATGACACTGGGTATCTAGCGTAGAAGATGACAATTTGTTGGGCTGGGGATGTAGTCCAGCAGTAAAGTGCTTGCCTAGCACACCAAGTTCCTGAATTGTATTCCCAGCATTGTGAAAAGTAATGAAGTGAAATCAAATGACCATTTGTGTTTCTAGCACTCCAAACCCTCTCTATCCATACTGAATATTCTGAGTTGTCACAGACAGTAGCAAAAGTCAGTTTGCTCTTAAAAGCGGGTTGAACGCATGTCACATCCAGCCACAAAACTGCATATTAAATCCCATCCTCCCCCCGCCCCTTAGTTTGGGCTACAGGTCACTAAGAAAACATTTCAGACTGAGCAAGAATAGATGGACCCTGTGGTTGGTACTATTTGTAGCACTACCCCAGTGCATCTCACGATACACACCAACTTCACCTTTAGGCAAGGATTATATCATTTATTATTGAGAAATTTTTTTGTCAGAACAAAAAGACAGTGGGAGTTTGTGAATCTGATTAAATGACAATTGCCTGTCGTTTATGGAGCACCTATGATGTGCCTGGCCTAGCGCCAGAGTTTTAAAGATAAGATTAAGGGCTCATGATAGCACCAATCCATACCCTGGGGGACTCAGGTCTCAGGCAGTGCTTAAAGAGCCCAAGCTATGGGCTCAGACTGCTCCCTGTCATGGTCACTAGAAGGAAGAACAACTGGTAATTTTTCCCTCAGTGAGCATTCTATTGAGATAAAAGGATAGCATGGGTAACAAAGTAGAAAAAAAGATAGTCCAAGATGAAAGATGGTAACTTAGGAGGAATGGGAACATAAATGTTGACATAGGTAAGATTCAAGCTGGCCATTCATTAAAAAAAAGTTTCCCACTGCACAATCTTTTCCCAACTCAGCTCCGCTTCCGTTTGAGATGACTCAGACAAAAATGAGATTAGAAGAATTCGCCAGGCAACTGGGGCCAGAGCTGAATGGTATAGCACTTGTCTATCATGTACAAGGTCTGAGGTTCCATCCTCAGCGGAGAGTGGGCAGGAACGGAAGGAATAAGCCAAAACTCCTGAATGTTGGAATTTTGTGGAAGAGGGAGCAGAAAGATTATTAGAACCACAAGTTGGGACATTTTACGCAAAGACATTGCCTCTCCCCAATAACTGACTGTTGCCCTCATAATGCAAGGCCCACAGTCCCCACGGGGTTGACCTGCATTCCCAACAAGGAAGGCCTCTTCAGAAAAGAGGCAGGAAAGAGGGAAAAGATGGTACCAACATGTGTTGTTTACATACCAAATATGTCCATATCTAATAAAAGAAAAACTCCTGAATGTTAAAACACATCTTCCACATGCATGTGACACATGGAATGAGAAGGGAAATGGCATCAAACATGGATCACAGAGACTTATCAGGTCACAGTGCAGGCTACAGGGGCATCCCTTGCCTGAACTCCTTCTTCCTAAACAGAAAAATCTTCCTGTCAACTATTTTCATGCAAAAAAACATCCACTCATTCTATACTGAACCTAGACAGATACCAACAACCACTGATTGTTTGTACAAGCAAGCTGATGAAAATAATACTGAAAGTGTGTGATTGCTATAATATGAAAAACCACCCATGAGCAGAAATTCTAGTACAGTGTGCTCTATTAGTGAATGATACAGGTTCACAGTAATATGATCAAGTGTTGTTAAGGAATGACTACTCTAGAACTGCAAGTTTTTCATTGAAGAGACAATTAATTCTAGGTATTTGATAACTTACATAAAATTCAAATACCAGTAGCAACCTAGATTCTCATCCTACATAAAATAGAAATGTGGGAAATACTTGTTGAACTATTTGGGTGTGTAGATTTGTGAGTTGTTTGAAGCCATGTGTGTGTGCATGAGCACAAGTGCGTGTGTAAGCCAGAGGTTGACCTAAGTATCTTCCTCAGACACTCTCCACCTTTTTTAAAAAAAAATTAACTTTATTTTTATTTATTTATTTGAGAGAGAGAGAAAGAGATAGAGAGAGGGAGAGAGAGAATGGGGGCACCAGGACCTCCAGCCAATGCAAACAAACTCCAGATGCATGTGCCCCCTTGTGCATCTGGCTTATGTGGGTCCTGGGTAATCAAACCGAGGTCCTTTGGCTTTACAGGCAGCCTTAACCAGTAAGCCATCTCTCCAGCCCACCTCTTTGTTTGTTTTGAGGTAGGGTCTCACTCTAGCCCAGGCTGACATAGAACTCACTCTGTAGTTCCAAGTTGGCCTCAAACTCACAGTGATCCTCTTAACTCTGACTCGCACATGCTGATATTAAAGGCGTGAGCCACCACACCCAGCTCATACAGAAATATCACCAGTTCAGCTAGCCAGCAAGCCCTGCGCATCTCCTGTCTCTATTGCCCTAGCTCTGGGGACTAAGTTATGTGCCACAAGGCCTGATATTTTACAGGGGTGCTGGAGATCCGAACTCGGTTCCTCATGCTTGAACAGCAAGCTTTTTATCCACTCAGCAATGTCCCCAGTCACCATTGTTGAACTATTTTTATTGGAGGGTGGATAGTGTACATTTTCTAAACACATATATATCAAATTAGGATGATATGAAGCATTTAATTCTCTCCCTACCCTCCTTGACTGGGGGTGGGGGATGAAGAGATTGCTTAGTGGTTAAGGCACTTGCTTAAAAAACCAAAGCATCCAGGTTCAATTCCCCAGGACCCACATAATCCAGATGCACAAGGCTATGCATGTGTGTGGAGTTCGTTAGCAGCAGCTAGAGGCCCTGTCACGCCCATTTTCTTCCTCTCTCTCTCTCTATCTTACTCCCCCCCCCTCAAATAAATAAATAAAAATAAAATATTTAAAATATGAAAGTTCATCTAAAGACAAACTGGGCCTTGGGGGATGACTCAGTGGTTAAAGACACTTGCAAAGTCTACCAACCTGGGTTCAATTCCCCAGTATTCACATAAAGCCAGATTCACAAAGTGGTGCATGCATCTGGAGTTAGTTTGCAGCAGGCCCTGGTGTGCCCATATCCCCATTCATATTCTCTCTCTCTCTCTCTCTCTCTCTCTCTCTCTCTCTCTCTCTCTCCCTCTCCTACCTATCTCTGGCAAATAAATAAATATTATTACTTTAATTCTAAAAATGAAAGGAAAAATCTCGTCAATGTTTACATCAAAAAAAAAAAATGCTGGGTTTGCTAAAACCTCAAATGTCCATTCACATGTACACATACTTCTTTGAGTCCTCTGATGAAACAAAACAACATACATATATTTAGATAGATATAAATAAAGATATGCCCTAAAAAATGTCTTGTCTCCTTTCTTCCTACTTTCTCGTTGCTTTCTTAAGCGCTCATTCCTACAATGGCTTTAACTCTGTTGACTCTTATTAAACACGACTACTTAATTACCATCAATCTATTACGCTGTGTTCGTCACCCTCTCTTGACACATCTGATCCCATTATGTGCCTGACCTTTAACGGTCATCAAACCAAAGTCATTCTGGTCAGTCCAGCCTGGGCCTGACACATGCCCAGGTCAGAAAGATGAAGGCGCAGGGGCCTTGCATACCACATTTCCCTGCCCTTCATTTAACACCTTTGTGAATAGAATTTCACAACTGGGAAACTGCCAGATTTCTGCCTGGCTTGAGTAAAATGCCCCGCCTTTTACAAAAAGCTGAAATAAATAATGACACGCAGGCTGACCAGCACTGGTTTTCTTGTAATTGGTGCCTCTCCATCAGTGTGATACAGTGCCCTTTGGACATTTATGCTAAAAAAAAAAAAAATCTGGTTAGGAAGTGAGACTGTATTGGTCAGTCCTCTGAAGTAGGTCAAGTATTTCATGCTGACAGAGGGGGCTCCTAAAGATGCCACAAGAAGAATAATGACAAGACAAACTGAATATGGTCATAGTAAGTATATCAACTGGGTGGCCATCTTCCAGTAAAAGCAAACCCAGGGAAGTGTCCAGCTTGGTTGCTACCCTCTGACAGGAACGAGTATGTAGGCTGCTTCATCTCAGAGTGGCATGCTGAAAAACAAATGCTCCCACTCAACCTAATGAGACAGCCACTCAGAAGGAGGCTCTTCCTGGCACTTGGGCCTGGTCATTGTTACTCAGCCATAGGCCTTCCCTGGTAGTAAACATAGAGATGGTTTCCCAGACCAAACAAGGACGAGGTAGCTAGACACAGTGTCTGGTGTGCACAAACATTTTGACTTCTGACTGGACAGCCAGGTCTGGTGATGTCCTCCCCTCGCTTTACTTTACTAATGTGTGTGTATTTTTACCAAGCCCCGTGGGAGAACTGCCCTGCTTTATGGCAACTTGTCACTGACAAGGAATTTCTATGCAAGATTGAAATCTCTGATCATCCCCAGAGCTCTCAGACCTTCTGAGTTTCAGAGCTCAGGCCAAGGAGGCTTGTCCTTGAAAAGAAGCATGGACGTAGGAGACCGTATCATGGCTCCTTCAGGACTGTAATAAGCTAAAAGAAAACCCTTCCACAGTCACCAAAGGGAATATATGAACATTGGGCATGTAACAAATTAACAAGGACAATTATTAGAAAACCAGTGTTTTTGCTTAGATTTGATTTTAATTTCAGGATTCTATATCTTCCAACTAAGTATTCATTACTGTGGTGGTTTGAATAGAAAATATTCCCACAACCTCGTGTGATTTAATGCTTAATCTCCAGCTGGTGGTGCTTTTGGAAAAGGTTGTGGAGCCTTTGGGTGGTGGAGCCGTGTTAGAGGAAGTGTGTCACTGAGGGTGGGCATTGGGATGTCATAGCCCAGCCCCACTTGCCACGCTCAGCTCACTTTTGCTATTTCTTCCATGATGATGTGAAGATGTGATGCCCAACTGTCTGGTCCTGCCATGCTTTCTCCACCACCATGACACTTTCCCTTAAAACTGTAAGCCAGAAATAAAGCCTTTCTTTCCATATATTGCCTCTGGTCATGTGTTTTGTCCCAGTAACAAGAAAATAACTGCTACAATTATATTACTTTTGCACTCACATTTCCTCCAAAACATTCTGATCTAAGCTGACTATGGATAATCCCAGCATTCAGGAGGCTGAGGTAGGAGAATTATCATGAGTTTAAAGCCAGCATGGATAGAGTGAGATCCAGGTCAGCCTAGGATGAAATAAGACTTGTCCTCAGATCAACCATGGGTGGATGGATGAATAGACAAACAGAGAACTAGATAATAGATAGAGATATATAGCTAGATATAGATGTATATGCCAATCTGACATGAAGAAATGCTGTTCCCAGTTAGCTCTCTCGCCATGTCATACTTAGCTAATAAATGCTATTTTCTTTCTTTTTTTAACTTTTTTTGTTTTTATTTATTTATTTGAGAGAGAGAGGGAGAGAGAGAGAGGGAGGGAGAGTGCAAGGCCTCCTGCCACTGCAAACGAACTCCAGATGCATGTGTCACCATGGTTTACATGGGTCCTGGGGAATCAAACTGAGGTCCTTTGGCTTTGCAGGCAAATGCCTTAACTGCTAAGCCATCTTTCCAGCCCTATTTTCTTTCTTTTCAGGGGGCTCTTAAACCTGATCTATTACATACTAATATATATGTATATATATATCCATCTTAGCTATTAAGTTGCCAATCAAGCAACCCAACTTTCTAGTAATTGTATAAGTTATCAGTTTGAAAAAAGGTCTGTGGAAAATAAAGTTTTACTATGTGAGAAATAGGAAAACAAATAATAAATCAGAAGGAAGGACTTCAGTCCCATTACCATATTTCATCAGAAAGGCTGAAATTTAGTCTGTTCACAAATTATTCCCTTGCTATTAAATGTCTTCCAAAAGACTCTGAATGTCTTCTAAAGTGAAGTTAATTGTAAAAGAAGGATATACTAAGGTGATCTGTCATTAGGCCCAGTAAAAATATTTGGCAAGGCGAGCTTCATTTCCATCTGAAAATCTCAAGGCAATTGACCAGGAATCAACCATTATGCCCACACAAGGAGAGGTAATCTACAGCACAAGTCCTGTGATAAGTACAAATCTTCCATGTTGGACAATTCAGACTTACTATTAAAGACACTGTCATCCAGAAAATAGAATACACACACATACACACACATAAACTATTATTTGGTATATGACATTTCTGTAGCAGCTATTTATCAATGATCTTTTCAAAACCTCATTTCACTCATAAATTTACTTATGTAAATTATGATTTTGATAAGGCAAAAATATCTCTAACATTTTCTTGAGATTTTTTCCCCCTTGGCTTCAGGGTCCAGTGCGGGATTTCAGATGAGCATGACATAAGACATGTGTTCATAAGTCAGCTGTATCTTCATGTTTTTGTAATAGAGCTTTTTCTCAGCCTCTTATACCTGAAGGCCCATATTTACTTTATTAACAATACTACATTAGAAAAGAATTATAACATAAATTTTTCTATGGCTGCATACATGGCATAGCAGATTTTCCCACTTGAAAAGTCAGTAATAATTGGAGGGTTGTAAATAAGTGCCCAGTTGTTTTAATATACATTTGCCCTTAAAATAGCTAATGAAGATTTTTTTTCATTTTTTTTTTTGAGGCAAGCCCAATACACTGGTCTTTTTTTATGCAAAAGAGTGAGCACAAGAGAGCAAGAGAGAGAGAGTTGGTGTGCCAGGGCCTCCAGCTACTATAATCACACTCCAGATGCATGTGCCACCTTGTACATATGTGTGAGCCTGTGCACCTGCGTCACCTTGTGCATCTGGCTTACATGGGACCTGGAGAGTCAAACAAGAGTCCTTAGGCTTTGCACGCAAGCACCTTAACCACTAAGCCATCTCCCCAGCCCACTAATGAAGAATTTTAGCAAGTCAAAGAGTTGTAGGAAATGTTCCATCTTTAACCTTTTCTTTCACTCTCATTCAACTAAGGTCGATTGAGGTGAGGTGTTCTGAGAGAACACCTCCGAGGTTGGTTTGTCCTGTGCTATCCACATATCAGCTGTCTTCTTCCTCCTTACAACACCAAACCTTCACAGGGGCAAGAAGTTTCCTTCTTCCCCTTACATTTTAAACATGCCTGGCTTCCAGAAACAACCTTCAGTAGTTCATGTTTCCTGTAATCATCTCAGAAATACTGGGGTTCTGGAAGATTCTGAGTGTCTATTCTCTCCTTAACAATCCCATGTGAACTTTAATATTTCTTTTCCTTTTTCTATTCCACCTTGTCCCCACTTTTCTTCCCAGTCTCTCCCTTTCCTCAGTTCTCAATGTGCTTCCATGCAGACCTTACCTTTGTGAATACATGATGTACACACACTCATGGCGATGTTCTATGAGGCTCATGTTCACTGTGTCACTAAAAATTGCTGGTGTCAGTCTGTATTTGTATCACCTTCAAGAAAGACCAATCAATTAACCCTTTTAAGTTCTGCTTAAGTGAGTTACTGCAGTCAAAAAAGTGATGCACAGTGTATTCTGGTGAAAGGATCCACTGACAGTTTTATGAGACTCGAGCCTAATGAAAACAGGTGTACCCAACCCAACAAAAATAGCACAACACTGCGAAGCTTGAAGGAAGATGTGAAAGACATTTTATGTGTTGGCCTTTGCAGACCATCAGAGAAATGAAGCCAGAGTGAAAAACCATCTGCTGCCAATATTCATGTACAGCTATTGTACTTCTTGCTACTCACATAGTCATACCTAAAACTGATGTGGAAAGATGTTATCTAGTAGCTTAATTAATGTTCTTCCTTATTGCATGCAACACATATGGTATGACAAGGCAGAGGGAAAATACTTGCATGAAATCTTATATGGTACTACATATAAGTTTGAAATAAATTAACAAATATTCAAATAAGTTTTTCATCAACAATGAGCATGCTATTTTTTAAGTGTAAAATTGTCCTTTACTCAAAAAATAAAAATCACAATCTAAATCCATATTGGAATGTACTGTGGAAATTATATATATATATATGTATATATATATATATAATATGTATATGTATATATTTATATGTATACATATGATATATATATGTGTGTATATATATATATATATTTGAAACTAAACTCTTAAGAGCAAATGATCCACACCCCTCTTTATTTCTTGTTTCCTGCTGATTTAGGCTAGCCTTTGTCCTTTGTAGCATTAACTTGTGAGATAGACGAATGGCCTTCTCAGACACCCTTTACCATAAAGCACTTATGAACAAAGGCCATTAGAGAATCAGGAGAGAGGACAAGAATTAATTTACAGTTCTGAGTAGAGCATGCTGTGATTTACGCCCCAGCCTTCCACAGTGCTGTGGCCAGGGCATAAGTAGAGAAGAGCCCTCAAGGCTGCAGGCAAAGATACCAAGTTCAAGTGCAGAAAGAACTAGAGATCCACCAACTATTTTGCAAGCATCAGGAGGCAGCTGTGCAGTCTTGAGATCCCAGAGGAAACTCTGACCCTTTCACCACGTTCTCCCCAAGAACTGTGTCACCTGGCACCTGTAGAACTTCCACACAGAAACCTCTCTGTCTCTGGGCCAGGAATTCCCAGCTTCCTGGTATTCGGCTCCCACCACTGGTTTTACACCTGCTGTGGGGAAAGCCTCAAACATCTCAGCCACATTTGGAATTAGTTCATTAAAGAGGTTCTAAGTGCCTACATATATATTAGAACACTCAAGAGTTTTATAGCACAGGAGAGGCCTATAAAAGCAAAGTGCTTTGCTAACAGTATATGAAAGGAAAATTTTCAAATTAATTTTTAGTGCACATTGTTGCTTTTGAGGGTTTTTGTTTAGTTTTTTATGGTGTTAGAGGTTACACTCATCATTTCATTAAAAGATCCGGTTAGAGTTAGCATTTACAGAGCACCTTTCCTTTGCAAGCTGCTTGGCTGAGGACTAGAGGATGAATGAGACAGTGTGGCCAAACATGGGCAGCTACGTATGCACACTGTTGAGGCACACACGAGAAACAAAGACATCTCAGTGGAGGAACTAACTTATTCCAGGAGGCAAAGGGAATGCAAGGGTTATGCTGCAAAGGCAGGCCAGCAAGGTTTCAGAGAGGCAGCAAGTGCTCTGGGACTTTAAGGAAGATTCAGATTCTGCATAAGGGGCCTAAGAGGAGGCACAGACTTGGTTATGCCAGAGAATAGTGATCTTGCAGACCAGGAAACAGTTGTTGGGGAGCAGAATGCTGACTGAAGAAATGATGGCATCTGTTGCTGTCTGTGTCACTTTGATAAATATCCTACACCAAACAAAGTTTGACTAACTAGAACATCAAGCAATGAGAAAGTGAGTTTCTATGGTGTTCTATAGCCCCCCAAACCTCAAAATCCTTTACCTCCCTCTATCCTGTTGCATCTGCTTGAACTTTGGGGTTTTTTTTCTGGTTTGTTTGTTTCTTTGTTTGTATTGTTGTTTTAAGCTCTTAAAATGGTTATTACAGGAAGAGGGAAAGAACATTAAAACTGTGGTGTAGGGCTGGAGAGATGCCTTAGCAGTTAAGGCTCTTGCCTGCAAAGCCTAAGGACCCATGTTCAACTCTCCAGATCACATGTAAGCCAGACACACAAGGTGACAAAAAGCTCACAAAGTCGAACACGTGCACAAGATAGCACACACATCTGAAGTTCAATTGCAGTGGCTGGAGGCCCTGGTATGCCAACTCTCTCTCTCATAAAAAGAATACAAAAAAAAAAAAAAACAGTGGGATGTTTACAAATAACAGCTCATTGTATTTTATAAAAGGTCTCCTAGCTATCTGATCACTTGGAAGCTTCTAGCTGCGGGTGAGTTTTTCCTAGGCTGTGCCTGAGCTGGCTTGGTCCAGGCCCAGGCCCAGCCGGGAGGGCCCCCTAGCCCTTACTCTTCACGTGGGCTCCTTTATCCTCTCCAGCTCCCCACATGGCAGGAGCTCCTTAAACTTTCTTTTCTCTTTCTTTCCACACTTTTTCCCAAGACCCTCCACGTGGGATCTCTAGCTATGTGAGTACCTTTCCTTGGCTCTACATCCTTCAATAAATATAATAACTTAATAATTATCCTTAAAAATAAATAAATAAAAAGGTCTCCTAGAAATATTACTTATATAGTTGATAAAATTATAGCACCATACAGACAATATGGTTTTGTAATAGAACTCTATAGTTTTATGATGAACTTTTTTTTAAGCCTCCATGTAGCTCTGTTCCAATCTATATACCATGGTCTGGAGAAAATCTCCTCAGATCAAATTTGAAGCCCTTCCTGAATGTAAAGCTATGGCAAATGGACTCCAACCCACGGGACCACTCCACCTGTGCTTTCTGAATGTTTATGCTATGAACACAAAAGAAACTAAGTAACCAGCAACTAACAGCTCTCCTACAGCAAAGAGCTTCTCCTAGTGAAACGGGCATCTTTTCATGGGATAAACATTGAATGGCACTGGAAGGTTATGTGCATAAAACCTCATATACACAGGTTAACATCTTTGCAGAAAGCCCATCCCTTCCCAACCCTCTCTTGCTAAGATTCCAAGTCCCTTCCTTCTGGAACTCCTGAATGGCTTAGACAAGAAGGACTTGCTGCAACACTCCCCTCTACCACTACCAGAAAGGTCTTTTCCTGGGCTTTGCTCCTCTTTCAGTTCACTGCCCAGGGTGGTGACACACTTCACCACTTCAGCCACTGCTGGGGGTCTGTGCTGCTCAAGCCAGCCCACCACCCATCAAAGCAGGACCTCCTGAGAGCAGCAGAACGCCAGCGCCCACTGCCAACCCACAGGAGCCCTGCTGGAGGCTCAGGGTCCCTGCCTGTTTTTCCACTGGCCAGGTGAGCAATCCCAGCATAATGGGAAGATGGCACCCTGCATATGAACAAGAAAGAATCTAACTTCTCACCTTGGGAAGAGAAGAAATAAACAGCATCTTTTTTTCATGATCCCTATGCCATTCAAAGTCATCAACATCTACCATAGCCCCAATGGTGAAAGAAAGCCTAATCCCAGAAAAATAGCACCTCAAAAAGAAAGAAAGAGAGAAAAAAGGAAGGAAGGAAAGGAAAAGGAAAAAAAAAAAGAAACCCTGCGCAAAGAAACAGAATTCTGGATTATAAACAAGCTCAGAGTTTTCTGAGACCCACTGAGTGGCAACTTCATAGAATCATCTGGGTTTATCAAGTGTCTGTGGGAGTTAGGGAGAAGATGGGAGTTTGAGACATTTTTCTCTTAAGCCTCGCAACTTATGATTCTGGAAATTCTGCTGCCAAATTCATCCTCTGTTCAGCCTGTAAGAAGGAAGCCTTCAGCTACACATGGAAACAGATAGATCCCAATACCCACATCATGGGAAGCACACCTCTCTGCCAGCTACCCAAATCCAACTATGTTCAGCTCTACAGTGGTAGAGCATGGGCACCTTACAGTGGGAACCTCCTCAACCTCAGCTTCCAGGTAGTGCCCTGGCATCTTAAAATTTTCTAAGAATTTTCATAGATACCTACTGATATCAACATAGACACGAACGTAGATGATTATAGATAGATGATATATCAATAGATAGATGATAGGCACATAGATAGATGATTGTTAGCTAGATAGATAAATAGATAGATAGAGAGATGATGCCTAATACGTGCAGCGTGTGTTTCCCTAACTTCACTCAGTCTGCTCCTTCGGAAATATTTGTGTTTCTGTAGCTGGGCACAGTGGCACATTGCGTTTAATCGCAGCACTTGGGAGGCAGAGGTAGGAGGATCACCATGAGTTCAATGCCACCCTGAGCACCCTGAGACTGCATAGTAAATTCCAAGTCAGCCTGAACTAGAATGAGATACTACCTCAGAAAACCAAAAAAAAAAAAAAAAAAAGAGCAATTGTAAATAGAAAACCATTACCACTTACTATAACAGAAGGACTAGTACAAAGAGTGAAAAAAATAAATTATTAAATTCTACCAAATTTTGTTATCCAACTAAGCATCTCTCTTTTATTGACTAGTGACATTAGCACAAATTAAGCTTCATTTATCCTTTCCATTATTAGAAAGACTAAAGTCAGCTTAAAAGGAAATGACTTTCATGACCCTTTATGCAGTTCTGCACTCAAGGTTTCATTCTAGGGTACAGACCCCACTTTGGGAAACCCCATGCTGTCTACACAGAAACATCAGGCTATTCATCTGGGTTTGTTGCCGTTGTTTCACTTTTCTCTTTCTCATCTCAAGGAAAAGAACAGCATCTTGACTCTATCTCTGTCAGATACTTATCACCAGTCCCACAAGCCTCTGTGTTTGGGACCTGTCTATACCAGCACTTGGCTGGTCAGGAGGAGATGGCCCAAACCCAGCTTAAACTGACAGTAAGAACATGACACTGGTTGTCATCTTATCTTACTTACTTCTTCCTTTTCATTCCCCTAGAAGCAGTCTGGTGATATTTACATATGTATATGAAAATTCAAATATATTCAAAATGAAGCAACATGAACCCCTCTTAGAGACCACAGAAGCGCAATGACACAGCCCTTCATGCGCACTGCTCCTCCCCTCACCAGCCACCTAACATCTACCAGACAACACTTCTAAGAATAAGTGATATTTACGGCTCCACTTTACAGATAGGATGCCCCAAACTCCAAAAAGATAAATCATTTCCCAATCACAGAGCACCATCTGGAGATTTTCTTTTTACTAATCTAAACTTACTTTCCATTTTAAAGATGAACTAACCCAAATTCCAAAGAAATGATGACAATTGCCCTGCTACAGATATGAGGTGAAAAAATTTTAAAGCCAAACTTCAAAGCTCATGCTTTTGACTCTAATATTAGGAGCTATAATTATATCTCTCACTTGCAAATGAGAGAAAAAAATTGTTGTATCTGCAGTTATCACTAAGTATATGTCCCTAAAATTCTTCATGAAATTCATAGCACCGCATCTTGAATGGTCCATCCCAACATTCTTTTTTGAGGCAAGCCCAACAGACTGGCCTTTCTTTCTTATGTGAGAGAGCGAGAGATAGAGAGAAAGACAACATCCTTTTTTATTTTATTTCATTTTGTTTATTTTGCTGTGAAACAGGGGTATGTCCCATGCATGCTCAAGTGAGCTGTATCTACAGCCCCTCGACATTTCTTACCTGGTTTGATTTTCTGAGGCCCTATCTGGACAAAGGTTGTAAATCAAAAGGGAAAACTTGGATGGACTTGCTGAACATTTTGTAGTATACTTGTTCTGTACTTCTTGGCCCTAGAGTCTCCAACACTGGATTCATTGTTTCACACAACAGTGTCAACAGATACTGTGCTCCAAAAGAGAAGCGCAGTGCATCCCTGTCTATCGTCTGCTCTCTAGCCCATGCAGCTTCCAATCAATCTTTTCCTGCGATGACCTGAGGGCTGAGAACATTTAAACAGCAGCAAATTCTGTGAATATTGCCATCTTCCAAAGGCATTCTTTTTTGTATCACAAAACAGGAAGTTCCAAGCCATTGAAACTCACCAGTATATTAGCCTGAAAGTCTTCTGGAACAACAAAAAACGGCATATGCCTATCCAGGCAGATGGTAAAAGCAGATGTTTGCTGACTTCCACTTCAGAGAAACACATTGTCAATTTAGCTGACATCCTCTGGACACTCCAACAGGCTTCTCGGCAAGACGGCAATGTTATAATGCAAGTAGAAAACGATCCTCAGATTCCCATTACCTTGTACATGCACATCTTAGCAGAAGATAGATGTGCATGCATGTTAAATGAATTAGAAGAAACATAATGGCAGTTGAGCCGATCACTCCTCTCGCAAAAATGTCAACCCACAGGAGTAGGAGCTCAGAACAGAGGATGAGGGCTTCGCCATACATAACTTATATCTCTGCTAAGGGTTTGGCACTGCCCAATACACACAGCAAACACATTATTCACACATGCACACTCACTCACCCTGGGCATGCCAACCACTGGGAAGATGGACCCAACGTGCAAGGCCAGAGGCCTTCATCTGCCCTCTTCAGGATGTGGTCTCATTGTGCCACGTAAAGCAACCATGTTTTAAATTAGCCAATTCAATAAGAGTGGCTGAGGTTGGGGGTCAAAATGAAAAGGGAGCAGAGAAAATGAAGAAACAGGCTAAGAGAAGGGAAAGTAAAATAAAGAAGAAAGAAAATGCTGGGCGTGGTGGCGCATGCCTTTAATCCCAGCACTCGGGAGGTAGAGGTAGGAGGATCGCAGTGAGTTCGAGGCCACCCTGAGACTCCATAGTGAATTCCAGGTCAGCCTGAGCTAGAGTGAGACCCTACCTCAAAAAAACAAAAAAAAAAAACAAAAAAAGAAAGAAAGAAAAAAGACCTTAAGAAAGGTATAGAAAGAGGGAGGTTAACTGTTGTGACCCTGAGCAAAAGAGGGTTGAGAAAAGTATGGCTGGTGTCCATTTCACAGTCCTGCTATTAGAGAACCTATGCTATAGCAAAGGGTCATCTAGTGTGCCTGAGCAGGATGGACAGCCATGGGTCAGACTCAGCAGGAATAAGAATACAGCCATGCCCTGGAAGCATTATTATCGGAAAGAAAACTACATTCCTCACAGGGCTAACTTTAGGTCCTCCCAAAACAAATAGGCCTTAGTCATTAAGCTAAATATTCCCCCAAGTCTCCGGAACACACAAATGTGTGTGTACATTACATTCTCTCTCCCCGCACCTCCCCTCTCTCTTACACACACACACACACACACACACACACTTTTGCTGGCAACAAGACAAATAACCTTATTAACCAGCATGAATAGGACACATTTTAACTTCTTTTATTTAAAGAGTTTCTTCGGTCATACTTGTAAGATGTTTGTTGTCTGAGACAGGGCCTTGCTATGTAACCCTGGCTGGCCTGGAACTTGCTGTGCAGACCAAGCTAGACTCAATGTGCAGTAATCCTTCTGCCTGTACCTCCCAAGTAGCTTGGATTATAGATGTGTGACTCCAGAAGGTTTTGAAAGAACTTATGTGTTCATAGAGGAGCATCACAAGTAGTTTTGTCAAAGGCATAGCCTCTGTTTTACTAACTGAGGTCTTTCATTTAAGTACCTAATTTCTCTTATTTGATGATTAACAATATTTGTTGGTAAGCCAAGCATGGAGGTGCACACTTTTAATCCAGGAGGCTGAGGTAGGGAGATCACCATGCATTTGATGCCAGCCAGGGGCTTACAGGTCAACCTGGGCTAGAGTGGGCCCCACCTTGGGAAAAAAAAAAAAAAGACTTGTTGGAAAGGGTAACAGGGATAAACAGTGGAGGACAAGAGGGACTCAGGACTAGTCGACCTTGTTGTCTCAATGTCAATACCACCCAAGTAGTTCCAGAACTGCAAAGCAGCCAGGCAGCAGCAGGATTTGAACAAAGGGCCAAAGGGTCTCTTTTGTAAATGTCTGCTTAGGGCCTTGCAAAGCCAGAATTTAACCTTATGCTACTGGGGTAATGTTCATTTGGGAGTACTTAAACTTAAATTACTCATAAATCACTTCTCTGTGCTGGACACACCCAACTCTTGGCAGTGAACCAGAGAGTCGGGATACACCGCCCAAGACCCACTATTCAAACCTGAACTTGAAAGGCTTCAAAATCCACAAAGTAAACACAGCTTCTTAATCACTTTTTTAAAATCATCTGCTTCCTCTGTCTCCAGTGCCTTGTTTTTCTGTTGGGCAGTTTCAAGTAGAAGTAAAAAGCGAAATGCCAGTCTGGGAGAGAGGAGGGGCAGCGCGGTGTTCTCTAGCTGCAGCCGGTGTGAGGGAGGGCACCGACATGCAGTTCAGCCCCCTGGGTGCTCCCCCCCTCCCCCGCACAGTCCAGGGGATGGGTCAGAGCACAGCTTCAGGCCCAGGCTGCCGCTTTACTATTTACAAATGTCATGACTTTGGGGAAGTTTGTGGGCCTCTGGGCCTCTGCTTTTGATTTCATTTGTAAATAAGGATACGGCAGTGTTTAGGTCATAGGGAGAACTATTGTGGGTTTTTGTGGAGTTTATGGAACAGCTCAATCAGTTACCATTAATTTTATTATGTTGGTCATCATTACCATTATTACTCCTGAGTTTATAAATCATCAATTACTTCCCACTGAGGTAAACACACACACTTTGGAGTACCACTCAAGGTTAGAACCACCAGCCCTAATCCACATTGTTAACTCATCTCCCATCACTACCAGCCATGTACCATGTGATTAAAACAAAGGTGAGTCATTTCCTAGAAAGACCTCATTATTCTTCAACTCAACTCACATAGTTTCCTCTACAGTTCCTAAACCCTCCACATGTCTACCAAAAATGGATCCATCTTTAATCCCAGCACTCAGGAGGCAGAGGTAGGAAGGTCACCGTGAGTTCAAGGCCACCCTGAGACTCCATAGTGAATTCTAGGTCAGCCTGGGCTAGAGTGAGACCTTACCTCAGAAAAAAAGAAAAAATGGATCCATCATTCAAGACCAAGCTCAAAAGCTGCACATTCTATTAATTTAAATTTACAAATATCCATTAAATATGTAAAATTTGTATCCCTCCTTCATCTGTAACTAAGCAATATCTGCTATTTCTCATATGGCATGGCTTCTAAGCCCTCTAAGAATCTATTTTATCTCCTATTTATATAATCTGTCAGTGTTTTTCAGGAGTACCAACCAAGACTTTGTGCAGCACTCTAGAAATGTTCTCACTAATCCACAGTATAATAAATGGGTGGATCCCTTTCAGAATTAATTTATTTCTTTATTGCACCCTAATTCAATGCCAACTGTTCAGAAGCAGCCTGATATCCCTTATTTGTATGTAGCTTCTGTGCAACTAATTACTCATCCCTTGAATTTGCTGGTGAACCATCCCATAACTATGTAATTAATGTTTTAAATCTAAGTGAACTTTTTTACAGTTGTGTCTACTGAATGGTACCTTTTAGGATGCCCAGCAGAGTTCTGACTTAATAAAATAATTGGTAGCATGCCTGGTTATCTTTTGAACCAGCTGTATTTTCCAGTGAAGTCATCTGAAAAACTTGAGAAGTATTCTATCTGTGTCATTGATACCAACGTGAAATATTACAAGGCAAGGGCAGATGGCTTCAACCATCCACCAGAGTCTCCCAACTTGACAGAGCCCACAGACCTTTAGATATGCTATTTCATCGGCTGTCTAGCTCACTCTGCCCATGCTCATGACCTTATCCACAAAGGCATAATGAAACTTTGTAGTAGGCTTTTTTGAAACTTTGAAGTTTTCAATGTCTGTACTTTCCCCCAGTAAGAATATTTCTTTATATCAGTAGGGGCTTGCTTTTCCATGACAACCACATATTTGTCTCCTAACAATGACAATGCTTTTCAAGGATAGTATCTGAAACAATAGATATATTTTTCATGGAATAGAGGGAAGAAATGGAAGGCCTTATAAAGAAGACCCATAGTTCAGTTATAGGAAGAAGTCTAAAAATTCCAACTAATTCTACTGAACCTGAGGGTTAGATGAACTTCTGAATACAATACTGCCAACTCCTTAGAAGTTCATAATACCACCTAGTAAAGTATCTGTCCTGATTCTTGAAGGCATTTAATCCTGTTACCAGTTGGCCTTATAGATTATATCCTGTGAGCCTTATAGAAGACTAGGGAGAGCTCAGATCTCCTGGGCTCGGTCTTCTCATATTCTACACAAGCTGAGTCATCAGACTATCACACTAGGGCTGGAGGGATGACTTAGCAGTTAAGGCACTTGCCTGCAAAACCAAAGGACGCAGGTTCAATTCCACAGAACCCACATAAGCCAGATGGACAAGGTGGCACAGGCATCTGGAGTTCGTTTGCAGCTTGCGCATTCTCTCTCCCTCTCTCTCTAATTAATAAATATAAATTTTAAAAAAATTTATCACACTCATGAATTCAGAGTTGCATCTGCCAAGAAAGACATTTTTCTATTCCCACCATGATCTACAGTAAACACGAATGCCCTCTTAACAGACTAAATGGTCTTGCATGGCCATACCTGACCTCATATAGACTGTGATGTGTTCATTTCTACTTACACAGCAATAATTAGTCTCAAGAAATGCCCCATGCTCCTCATAAGTCCCAAGTACTTTGCATAGTCCCCTCCCCTCGAATTTTGGCTGGTCCTGTGATGAGCAATTGACTAATAGGGTACAATACATATGACACAGGATGACTTCAATGCTAGTTCATATAAAGCATTGTACCTTGGGATGGTCCTGCCAGAAATTCAACCACCATCCTATGAGAAGTACAAGCCACAGGAAGCAGCTATGTGCAAACACTCTGGTCTTAGAGAGTTGCAGCTGAGATTGGACCATTTTCAATGGCAACTCAATGTAGTCTTCTAGTGATGCCAGCCCCAGCCAATATCTGTCTGAGTGCCACCACACCAGAGCCCCAGCAGAACCACCCAGTTTAATTCAGGCAATACTTAGAACTAAAATCAAAGAAAAAACAATCAACTATTATTTTAAGTAACTAAGTCTTGGGTTGTTTTGTTACATTGAAATACTTGAAAATAATTCATTACATGGAAGTAAATATTTGGAAACAGACTCAAGTAGGATGGGTCAGAATCTGTTTTTATCCCATGCCTGGAAAGGCCAAAGATGACTCTAAAGTCTCAAGGATACAAAGCCTGGTTGCCCTGGGCATCTGATATTGCAGAGGTTTGAAATAACGATTGCCAAGAACTGGGCTCTTTGGCACTACAGAGAATTCCTGGTCCTAGTTCTCAGTTTCTCAAACAGTGAGCTATGTGAGCTATACAGGATCACATAACTGCATGTTGGGGGAGGGGTCAAGAAAAATTTGGCAATAGTAAAGGCTTTCTGAACACTCAATAAAATGGCCAAAAGTCAATTTGAAATCAAGCCTGTGAGGACTCGAAGGTGTTTCCAGCAGTGCTCTCATGGGTTGTGCCATGCAAGTTCTTCATTGCAGCCTTAGTTCTGAGCACACAGCATGCATCCCTGGCACCTCACGTGCCATCTCACCATCTGACACCAGTGAACAGAGGCTCAAGACTATTGCATACTACAAATGGCATTGATTTTTACCGTACACACAAGTTTTTCTGCTCTCATAGAAACGTAACTGTTTCAAGATCGAAAACAGCAACTTTCTATAGTTTCCTACTATCCAAGTAGTGTGCCTTTAGATTGTTTTGTGCTGGAGTGCTTGATTTTTAAAAAATTGATGTTTAAGTTGTTGACTTGAGTTTTATAAAAGTTTTAATAAATTTTGGCTTGAGATTAAGGTAGAATTTCTAATAATTTCTGAATGCCCTTAAACACAATTCTGCCATTTTGTACTGTGTATTTATGTGAAGTGGTATTCTCAGTATTAAAAATTAGGAAATAAAAATATAAATTGGGCTGGAGGGATGGCTTAGTGATTAAGGCGTTTGTCTACAAAGCCAAAGGACCCTGGTTCAATTACCCAGGACCCATGTTAGCCAGATGCACAAGGGAGGGCATGTGTCTGGAGTTCATTTGCAGTGGCTGGAAGCCCTGGTGCATCCATTCTTTCTCTCTTTCTCTCTCTCTCTCTCTCAAATAAATAAATTATATATATATATATAAACTCTGGCATAAATATCCAGCCAAGATTTAATGTTTTATGTAAAAATAAACAAACACATCCCTCTTAGTATGCAAATTTGCCATCATCTTTAATATGGTAAAATTCTATGTATACCAATGAATTATGTTAAAATCATTTTTTATTTATTACTAATAAATGTTTGATCTACATAACTAATTTATATAACTCTATACCCAAGGTCTCATAAAAATTCTCAGGTGCAAAGGAGTGGTGAGTGCAAAGCCCTGTTCTAGTTCAGATTGTTAGATGAGCATACAGTAGTAAAACCATACTTACTGCCAAATTCTCACTTGGATAAATCACAAATTCATTATGTGTGATTTTTATATTTTAAAAGTTTAAATGTTTCAGTGTTTATAATTTTACCTTAAAAGAGCAGCTACTCTAAATTTTAAAAAAATCAATAGAAATTTACAACTATGGGCTTATAAATGATTCAAAACACTATTCAGTCCGTAAGATTCCATGAATCTTGCAAGGTGATGAGTATGTAATTGGGGTCAAAGGACACAGCTTCTGCTCACACTGAGCATAGAATTCAAAATGAGAACTAGATCCTCCAAACTAAACAAACAAATGATTATAACTTTGACATGGAGGACAGAAAAGATTCTAAACAAAGAGTTCTCTTTGGGAAAAAAAATATTCAATCCAAAGCTTAAGAAATAAGGAAAAAGTTCCCAAGGTATCTCATAGGACTTGATAGAAAACCTTCTGTGAATAAGGCTGGAAAGATTGCTTAGTGGTTGGGGAGTTTGCCTGCATAGCTAAAGGACCCAGGTTCAATTCCCCAGGACCCATGTAAGCCAGATGCACAAGGTGGTACATGTGTCTGGAGTTCATCTTCAGTAGCTGGAGGCCCTGGCATGCCCATTCTCTCTCTTATCTGCCTCTAACCCTCTCTCACACACATAAATAAAAAACGAAAAGGCCGGACATGGTGGCACATGCCTTTAATTCCAGCACTCCAGAGGCAGAGGTAGGAGGATCAGCATGAGTTCAAGGCCACCCTGAGACTCAAGAGTGAATTCCAGGTCAACCTGGGCTAGAGTGAGACCCTACCAAGAAAAACCAAAAACAAAGCAAAAGAAGAAGGAGAAAAAGAAGAAGATGATGAGAAAACCTCCTGTGTAATAATGATTACACTGAGTTGTATTTTCCTAATTAGTTCATGTGCATATATGTATATTTGCGTGTGTGTGTGTGCAAGTGCACATGCTTGTGCATGTGGAGGACAACTTTGGATGTTTGTCTGAGGAGCCCTGTCTACATTTTCTGAGACAATGCTTCTCATTGGCCTGGAGTTAGCCAATTAGGCTAGGCTGGTTGGCCAGCCGGCTTCAGGGGTCCTCTGGCATTCTCCCCAGCCCCAGTGCTAGGATAATAAGCATGCCACACCACATCCATCATTCTTACATGTTGTGGGGATCAAACTCAATTCCTCATGCTTGCAAGGGAAGCACTTTACTGACTGAACTATCTGCCCAGGCCTCAGATTGTACATCTCTTTGGCTGGCCTGCCCATGTACTCATACTCAGAGCACTTTAGTCTTCTACAGGCATTTTTATGCCCTTTCTGATGTTGCCTTCAAGATTCTTCCTCCTAAAGATTCACCTTTTATGTTTTACTCACTCTTCTGCATTTCCTTCTTTCTCAAGATTCAATCAGTATCAAGAATCATCATGATTCCATGAACTTCATAGCTGAGTTCTGCTTCTGTAGGTAGCCTGTCATGTGATCCTTATGAATATAATGTCCTGATTGTGTCCCCACTAGTCCTCTTGACATTACTCATGTGTCTGCCCTGGCAATTATGCCCAATGGCCCTAAGAAAGAACATCCCATCTAACACCAAACCTGAGCCTTAGGTCTTATCTGCTGACAAGAGGGGGAAATTTAACAATTTATAAATACTGTGTACTTTTACTACTTTGCAATTTTTTGAAATTATTTTCAGGTAATATATGGAGTTTTGATCCCATCAACCAGGCAATGGAGGGCATACACATATGCTTGGTCACAAATCAATACCTGTCTGACATCAAGACCAGGTCTCCTAGAACAACTGACAGTCAGTTGCTTCCCCAAAATTCACTCCATTCCTTTCCCTTTGTTCTGCACTGGTAGGATGAACATCCATGGACAAGTCAGCTGACTGACAACAAATGTAACCTACTTCCTTCCATGATGTGGAGTGCATGCTGGGAAACAAACACTCTGCCCAAGGGTCTTCTCATATTTCACACTTCTCTTGGCCTAAACCAGGTTATGTGACTCACCAATGGAATGTGAGAGATGATGGGTGTCATTTTTGAGCCAAAGTAGTTAAGAATTGGATGTGTTTGTTCCCAAGACCTTTCTCTTTTTACAATAATTACCAGTCCCCTGTGTTGAAGATTAGAGATCTCTAAGATATGATGTCCTGGGTCCTTGAATGACCTGTATGTCAATCATTAGGTTTAGCCATGTCCATATTAGAATATGATGTGACTAAGAAATAAATGTTTATTATGTCAAACAAGAGATAATTTTGTATTTACCTAGGACAGCGACAGCATCTCACTGTCCAATAGTAATACAACATCCTTCCAAACTACAGGGATGGGCTCTGTTTTGGGTCAGGGATGGGCATAAATCCCAGGTCTGAAACTATCAGTGTATAATAAGCACCTAGCCACAGAAGTGTCTTCAGTAGTAGACATATTGCCTAAGTCAGTCTCATTAATAGAAAACTATAGGACATCTTCCTTATCCTACTGAATATGAGCAAGCTAGTAGTAGATACTTTGCGGTGGTCTAAGGATGAACCCAATCCAGAAAAAGAAGTGGCAGGAGAAACATAGCAAAGAGTGGAGCAAGACTATGATGCCACAGCACCTGAAATATCATCTACATCTGGATTTCTCCATTTCATAAGGTAGTAAATTTTCTATTTTTATACCAGTTTAAATTTGTTTTAAGTCCTATGTTTCATTATACGTGATGTTCCTATAACCTACATAGGAAAAAGAAATAAATAATTCAGAGCTCACAAAACTCCACATATTAAGAAAATATATGTGGGCTGGAGAGGTTGCTCAGCAGTTAAGGCTCTTGCCTGCAAAGCCTGATGACTGGGATTCAATTCCCCAGCATCCACATAAAGCCAATGTGTCACATGCATCTGGAGGTCATTTACAGTGGCTAGAAGCCCTGGCACATCCACCACCACCCCACCACCCTCTCTCTCCTTGGAAATAAGTAAATAAAATAAAATAAAATTAAATAAAATAAAATAACCCTCTTATAAAAAAAGAAAATATATGTAATTGGCACATCAACAAAACATTAATCAAAGCACAAAAAGCATTTATACTTGTATCAGTCAAAATAAGCTAGATGATGCCACCATAAGAACTAAGCCCCCAGAATCTCATTGGCTTATAACAAAAGTTTATTTCTTGACAGTGTTAAGATAAGGCTGTCTGGGAATGCTCCTGCTGTCACAGTGCAGGGAAAAGCTAAAACACCGTGTGTGTCCTGGTGAATCTTAAAAATCTTCTGTCACAAGTAAACCTGGAGTTAGAGAAGGCGATAAAATTATCCCCCAGAAAAAGCAGAGAATATTTAATATAAACAATATTCAAATACTCTATTCAAGAAATTTAATTCAAAAATCTTTCAAATATTTTATTTAGACAATAAAAGTCAGCCACAGTAACTATTAAAAGCATAAATGAGACCTTAATGAACAATCACATTAAACTATACCTTTTATTGTCCTGTAGATAAGAATCTGAAAATAAGTTCATCCAAGATAAAGAAACCAGGCTGTTAACAAATAATTATTGAAACATCTTATCAAAAATTTTGTCTTTTCTCCACATGCTTGGGCTGCAGGTTACTGAGAAATCAAGCCGGAGCTGAGCTGGAAGCTTCCTCCCTGTGACTAGCTGCCATGGTGCTGGAAATAGCTATGCAGCCTGTTGAGGGAGAAAAGTCTTCACCAGCAGAGGACCCTGAAAGCTTCACACTTGGCCAGGCAGGCCAAATATAGGAACTGGTGCAACACTGGCATGTCTGTTATGGGGAAACCAGCTGCTCCTTGATTGGATTTGAGCCCCACTCCATGGGAGGGCATTCATGCCAAGGACTGAAAACCTAACCAAAAGCCCGTGGTTGGGGAAGTCATAAGCCCTAGGGGGAAGCTGCTACTGTTGTTTGGCTAAATGGATATATTATGCCCACCAAATTGCCTTTAAATATTTCTGTTTGTGCCCATATATAAATGCTATTCTCACTTTTGGTTATAGAAGCTTCTCTTTTCAGATGTTTGTGACCACTGGGATGACTCAACAAAATGCTGAACACAGAGTGTTCTACACTAAGTGACACACTGCTGTCACCCCTCCAAGGCTGAGGAATTTTTGTGGAAGAAGTGGTGGAAAGAATGTAAGAACCAAATGAATGGGAGGAGTGCTTTGCAATACTGTCTTCCAGACACAAAGTGATCTTGGAATTCATCACCTCACAGTGGTTAATGTTATCAATGCAAGACCTGTATACTATGAGGGCAAAAAAATTATGACACCTGTGGTGGTTTGATTCAGGTGTCCCCCATAAACTTAGTTGTTCTGAATGTTAGGTGCCCAGCTGATGGAGATTTGTTGGGGGTGGGCTTATGGGTGTTATAGCCAATTCCCCCTTGCCAGTGTTTGATACACTCTCCTGTTGCTATTGTCCACCTGATGTTGGCCAGAGGGTGATGTCTACCCTCTGCTCATATCATCGTTTTCCCTGCCATCGTGGAGCTTCCCCTTGAGGCTGTAAGCCAAAATAAACCCTTTTGTCCCACAAGCTGCTCTCAGTAGGGTGGTTTCTGCCAGCAATGCAAACCTGACTGCAACAACATCAAAATAGAATAAGAATGGGTTGGAAAAAATGAACGGGTTCAGTGGAGGGGGTAGGAGAGGAGGAATTAAAGAAGACAGTGGGAGGAGATTATGACCAGGTATATCGTGTACATGTACGGAGGTTGTCAATAAAATATTTTTTAAAATCTTGTCTGTTATTATTCCAATTTTTTAAATGTTTTAACTGACAACTTCCACAATTATAGACAATAAACCATAAAAATTCCCTCCCCCCAAATTTTTGATAATTACTAAGGGGCTGCTCAATACAAGGCAGAACCAGAAAAACTGAGAAACTTCTCTGATGAGAAACCTACCTATAGGAATATGTCCATCTGTGCCAATATAAGATGAGGGCCTCTACATGTTCAAAGTTGCAGCTTTAGGGCTGGAAAGATGATTTAGTGGTTAAGGCACTTGGGCACTTGCCTGTGAAGCCTAAGGACCCAGGTGCGATTCTCCAAGTCCTACATAAGCCAGATGCACATGGTGGCACATGCATCAGGAGTTTATTTGCAGGGGCTAGAGGCCCTGGCGTGCTCTCTCTCTCTCTCTCTCTCTCTCTCTCTCTCTCTCTCTCTTTCTCCTCTTCCTCTGTCTCTAATAAATAAATAAAAATTTTTTAAACTTTAGAAAAACAGTTGCAGCTTTGCCGTTGGCAGAGAACTGAAGGAGAAATTAGACCAAGCATTTCAAAGGGCCAAGTACAGTCCAAAAGTACAGATATAATCTCGTGGAGATATCACAATACCAATCTGAAGCAGTCTCATCTCTGTCTTGCAGAGATGAAGTCACATCCAAGTTCAGAGAGATACTAAACACCAGGCACAGATTTGAACATGTGTCCTCCCCCTTAAAGCTGGACCTCCCACAAACTATGGTTTGCCAGACAGAGAGACAATGTCCCACACAAACTGAATGGTGAGGAGCTGATCCCAGGAACACACTACTCTCCCTTGCCCTATCAGTGTGCACCCTTGAAAGACATCAAACATTCTGGACATCACACTCCTCCATGCATGTTCTAACAGCAGCCACAAAGCCTTTGACCAACTACCTAAAGCCTCCATGGGCAGGAAGAGCAGCACAGACGGTGTGGAAGTCCTCCCAGATAGGACCCAACCACCTGTAAACTAAGCCCCTCTGAGGGCCAGAGTTAAGGGAAACAGGATGGTGGCAAAATGGAAGGAAATCTGTTTCATGGTCAACAAAACCTAAGAAGGTGAGTGATACAGACCAGCCCAAGATTAAGGAGTCAGGAGACAAGGTTCTAAAGTCTCCAGAAATAGGCTGGAGTGTAGCCGTGGCAACAAGAAAGCACTTAGTTATCTCAGAACTGGGCTGAAAGAGAATTAATGAGTGTACCTATTGCTCTCTATTTGCACACTTCACAGACCTGGATGAGTCGGCACTTCTGTGTGACTTTAACCCCAGGAGCCAACTCCTTCGTGATAAGGCTGCACCTTCCAATGGTTCTGGCTCCTGGGTGGTAGAAGAGACTTGTCACTGTTCATTGATGATGTCCCTGCACACCTTTTGTCAGTTGTTCATTTCCCTTGCAAATTATTCCTGCAAGTATGAGACCATATCACAGCATTTCATTCAAAGGAGCTAGAAGACCATATTGACTAATTCCATACCAGTATGGATGTCAATTACATTGTTACCTTTACATTACTGGGACAAAGCACCTGACCAAAAGCAGCTGATGGGAGACAAGTTTTTCTTTTGGCTTACAGTCTACAGGGGAAGCTCCATAGTGGCAGGGGAAAGCATGGCATGGGCAAAGTCTGGACATCACCTCTGCCACAGCAGGTAGAAAACAGCAGCAGGAGAATTAGCCAAGTTCCTGGTATGGGGGAGCTGACTATAACACCCCTAAGCCTACCCCCAACAAGCCAGCTCTTCCAACAAGGTTACACCTCCCAAATTTCCAACAGCTGGAGACCAAACATTCATAATACATGAGTTTATGGGAGACATCTGATCCAAACCACCACCTCAAATCAACCCTGTAAAATAAGTACTCTCCCACTTTATGGATGGGAAAACTGAAATCGAGAGCTGTTAATGATTTGCCGAAAGTGTCATAGCCAGTAGCAGAGTTAGAATTTGCATGTGAATCTTCTGAAAATCTGGTGTTTCTCTGAGGAAAGAAATTCACAAATTAAAGAACAACTGTAGGCCTTGGCAAAGAAGAATACAGTGGAATGGGAGGTCCATCTGACAGCTTTAAAATTATTTCAAGGAGAAATGAAGACGAATTGGAATTAAGCTCTCTTTTAATTATACATTTACTAGTGATCTGTCATTGAGAAAGAACTAATACATAGAGTATCAATTTTCAGTAAATATAAATGGCAAATAAGGCATTTAATGAATTGCAAATGACAGTGTTTCTAAGAGTAGTTATCAATCACGAGTAAAGGCCTCCCTGTTTATTAATCCTATAATTCATTTCACTGAAGACTCTCGCAGAATAGCTTAAGGAGAATACCAGGATGCTGCAGATGGTGTTGGGGAAGGTAGGCATGAAAAATAAAACTTCTGCTTTATCCATTTCAAACGTGAAGGGAAGACAGAGAGAAGGAAAATATTTGCAAATGGGATTTTAAAATGGTAGGCTAACTGATGAAAACGTTAAGAAAACTGCAAATTCATCAGCTGTAGAATTGGTTCATGAGCCAACTGACAACAAAAAAAAAAAGAAAAAGAAAGAAAGAAAGGAAGGAAGAAAAAGAAAATTGAAAAGGAAAGAATCTTGGCCAGAAATAGAGTACTTAATAAAAGACAAAAGAGGAAAAAACAAATGCTTTAAAAATGGTTGTAGGGAGAGCTCCAATATTTTGCCTCTGAGATTAATTTATCTGTGAGGGTTAGCCTATCTTTTCACGTGGCTTGCAGATTTTAACAGGGGTTTTAAAATAAGACAAAAAAATATCTTCCCCTACCTACTTCTGCCAACTCAAGTCTCTTTTGGTCATCTGAGTGATTTTAATATTGTACAGTCTTGATAGTGTGTTCTGGGTAGGCTCGCAGCCTTTGGGAAGGATTTGGGGCAGTGTGAAATTATGGGGGTCAGGGAAACTGCCTATATCTCTCAAAGCTGTGACAAAAGACATAGTTAAGGAAAGAAATATCTGCCTTGCAAACTGGAAGAGCCAGAGCTGCAAGGAGGGCAAGAAACCTCTACAAATGGCTTCTATAATTGATCTATCAAATTGAGTCTCTCTCTTAATTTTTAAATTACCAAATTTATTTTACCCACTTATACCAGACTAGAAATGTCTGTGACAAACTGAAGTAAACCAAATGGCCATTTTTCTCAGGGAGCCTAATAAGTCAATGTTTTCATTCAAATAACATTGCATATTTATGAAGTTGAAATCTAATTAAATTAAATCAGTCATCAATCTGATTTTGCTAACCTTCCTTTCCACAGAACTATTCATGGAAATATGCAAATCCCCAAATACAAAAGTTTAAATATTTTCTACATAAACCTTCTTATGAGCAAACGAAGTATGCCCATATAATATATCTCCAGTCTCCTACACACCTGTGTTCTTCCACATCCTACCTCTGTCACCCTCTTGTTTCACTAGTCCCTTAATCCAAAGGGCAGAAAAGTGTGAATGAGCAAAAACCCAGTCTTGTTAGTACTGCCATTTCCTTTTGCTTACTCTCAAAACAGTAGCTTCACACAGAGAAACGGGTCACTTATGAAATTACTAAAAGAATCCTTCATCCAAAATCGTTCACCAAGTGAAAGTTTCAAAAACATGAACTGAGGCCCCCTGACAACCCTGGTCTGGCCTGGGGCCTTAGTTTCCAGTGGATTTGAATATTGGACCTAGCTTTTAGAGATGTCAGCTTCCTGTTTTATCTCAGCAGCGTTAGAAGAGCTATATTTTACCATGGTGAAAATGAAATGAGTGTTTCAGTGAAGTGGAAAGAGGACCCTCAACCAGAAATATTCAGCTCCCATAAAATAAATCACAAGACTTCCTCTGATGGCAAGGGATGCTGTAACGTAACAGCAAGAATGAAGCCATTGTCCAAAAAAAGTATGTTTCCATATGATTTATTTGTATCCTCTTAGATTTTGATTAGCCCTCCCTCCACCTTTCCTTTATTCAATCTCTTCCCCGGACCTCACTTGGGCCTTTTCACCCCCATGGAACACTCAGGAGCTGTAGATTGTGGCTAGAAAATTTTCAGTGCCAGGAATGGGATACCTTCCAGTGAGTTGTTGGCCAGGGAGGTCCCTGATGCCCCCAAAACATTATAGGCCATTGCCAAGGCCCTTGGTTTCCTACCAGGAATAGATGGTAAGACCTTATTGCTGAAGACTCCACATACTTGGGCTGCAAGTCCCCTGAAAAATCCTGCTGAAACTGAGCTGATAACCTCCTCCATGTAGACCAGCTGACAGAAAGCTGGAAGAAGCCATTCTGCATGCAGCTCAATGGGAGAGAGAGAAATCACCAGTGAAGATACTCATCAATGGACACTGCAAGCCTTATGTTTGGCCAGCCAGGCCAAATGAGCCAACGGGTGCAATACTGGCACATCTGTCATGGTGGAAACCAACTGCCGTTTAATTGGACTGGAGGCCTGCTCCATGGGAGGGAATACATCTCTGATACTGAAAACTTAAAACAGGGATAGTCATGATCCCTAGGGGTGTAACGTCTGCTGCTGTCTAGCTAAATGTATATACTATGCTTATCAAACTGCCCAGTAAGCACTTCTCTTAATGTTCATACCCTTATATTAATGCTACTCTCACTTTTGGTAGAGAATCTTCTCTTTTCAGATGGCAGTGACCTTGGGATGACTCAGAAGGCATCATGGTGCTGGAAAGAAGTGACGGGACTGCTCAGCACTACAATATCTCTATCACACCTTCCAAGGCTCAGGGTCTATTGCGGAAGAGGTGGTGGAAAGAATGTAAGAGCCAAAGGAAGGGTAGGACTTCTTACAATGTGCTCCCCCCCAGACACAAAATGGCCTGGTCATGGATGACCTCACAGTGCCTGACACTACCTACATAAGACCATCATAATAGGAGGAAAAGATCATGACATCAAAATAAAAGAGAGACTGGTTGAGAGAGAGGGGGGAGGAATATGATGGAGAATGGAGTTTCAAAGGGGAAAGTGGGGGGAGGGAGTGAATTGCCATGGGTTATTATCTATAAGTATGGAAGTTGTTAATACAAAAATGGTAAAAAAAAAAAAAAAAAAAGAATGAAGCCAGCTAGGGAATGCTCATGTCTCTTCTACCCTTCGCCTATGGTTGGCATGGTCAATGTTACCCTTCCTTCCTTGTTTCAAACCCAGAATCATTCTCCTTTCTCTCCTGTCCAGACAGCATGCTACAAACCTTGTCTTGTACTCTAACTTACCAGACCCTTCAAATACACAAATTTTCACACATTGGTGTTATTCTGAAGGCCCACACCTAAGATTATGAAATTCGATTCTTAGTTCCCCTCATTTTATACTTTAAAAAACACTGTACAGTAGCATTATAATAAAAGTAATCACTCAAAATGCTCTGCAAACATGGCTTTAATCTCTTGTAAACTACTGAACCAACTGATCCCTTTACACCTGCTTAAAAGAATATTCTAAAACTTATAAAATGCAAGTGATTGTTTTGAAAGGAAGGGAAAAAAATGGGCAATTAGATTAAAGATCACTGAACTAAACTGTAGAATTCAGATGAAATCACTCAGAGGATTTGTGCAACGGCATTAATAATTTTGAAACCTACAGCTATAACTAACAGTGAAGCAGAGCCCCTCGAGTGGCCAACAATATGCACCCGTGCACATTTCATAAATACTCACACCCTCACACACATACCTTCTTCCTGGTTTACCCTGCATCTCAGTGAAGCCTTTCTCCCACAAAGACCTGTGCTGTAGACACAGGCTGTTTGACTGTGTGTCCCACTCTGCTCCATGAGACTTCTGGAACTAATGGGATCATTGACCAAACACACAGCCAGGTGCAACTGAACATGCCTGCACTGTCCAACAACAACGAGAGAGTTTATTTAAGGAATTTTCATGTATATGGAAGTGAGTGACTGATAGCATTGATTCAAACCAGCCAGGCATATGGGCTTCTGGCATTCAATGTCAACGCTTCCTAAAATATAGTATAACCCCAGCCCCAAAACCTACTTTTCTGTTTTTCAATATTTCTGGATACAGGCATTTTTTTTAAACATTCCACTTTCTGGTTCTCTACATACCTTGGCTAGGATTCCCAGTACTCTCTCTGCAGAAAGATTTATGTCTGGAATTCTGAAAAGCCTGAAGACAAAAGCAGCCAGTGATGTGAAAATGTTGTCTCACCATCTCTATTACCCTTCTAAAGCTCAGAGACCACTGCCTCACCATCTCTATCACGCCCTCCAGGACTCAGGAACCATTGAAGAAGAGATGGTGGAAAGAATGTAAGAGCCAAAGGAAGGGAAAGGATGTTTTGTAATACTATCTTCCAAATGCTAATTTGGCCATTGCATTAATGACCTCACAGCGGCTGATGCTACCTACACAAGATCTGCATAGTAGGAGAGAGAAAAAAAAAAGATGACATCAAAATAGAAGAGGGGCCTAGCATGGAGGCACACACCTTTAATCCCAGCACTTGGGAGGCCAAAGTAGAAAGATTACTGTGAGTTCGAGGCCAGAATGAGACTATAGTGAATTCTAGGTCAGCCTGGGATAGAAAAAGACCCCACCTCAGAAAAACAAAAGAACAATTAAAAAGTTTAATAAGTAAATAAATAAGTACTATCTCCCCAAGCAGCTGTTGATTCTGGAGTTGCTTACGTTGTTGTTGTTGTTTATACTAAAAGAAACACATTACTGTCTCCTTAGAAATGGACATCAGATCAAAATATGGTCAAATAATGGTCAAAAATATGTTAGAACTCCTAGATTCTCCACTCTCCGATCATCCACTCTCCGATGAAGGCTTCCTACCAGTGTCCTTTCACAACGGGGATCATCTCACTACTACCGCTACAAACTCACAGGCACAAAGCAAGTGTATGGGGACCAGGTGGAAAGTACCCTCACATCTGTCAAAACTAAAAGTAAGCCATACACTAAAGAAAGAATGGCCCAGTGGCAGTAATTAGAAGCTCCTATTATCTCCCTATTCTTTAGCCAAAATGCCATCGTCTTTCTGCTTGTTTTATACCCAGGACTCACCTCAGGTTGCTTCCCCCACCTGAGCCACATCCCCAGAAACTTTGATTTTTAATTGGTTTGGGAGTGGGAATCAATTTTAAGCCCTCCAAGTGATTCTATGCATTCTTTTTTATTTTCATTTACTTATTCATTTGAGAGAGATAGAGAGGAAGAGGCAGATAGAGAGAGAGCACCAAGGCCTCCAGCCACTGCAAACAAGCACCAGATGCATGTGCCACCTTGTGCATCTGGCTTACATGGGTCCTAGGGAATCAAACCTGGGTCCTTTACCTTTGAAGGCAAGCACCTTAGCCACTAAGCCATCTCTAGAGCCCATTTCTATGCAATTATTCTTAAGTCACCCATATCTTAACTTGCCCACTTCCCTCTCCCCAAAAATAAAATTTTAATTTAATGCTTTTAAAAACTAGATCTGAGAGCTCATTGGCCCTCTCCTTAATTACACCACACAGAGTATTCAGTTATGCCACCAGCCAAATGCTTTGCTGCCAGGCTCTAATGATTCAATATTATAACAAGTTGAAAAGGAACGAGAAAGACTTGGTTTCAGATGTCGTACAAAAAGAAAAGATTCAGAAACCTCTGGCTTGTTTTCTAACCCTTAAAGACATGCTGGTAAGCTCAGACAAGTCCACAGTCACAGCACATTGTTGAGAAAATGGAAATCTGAATCCAGCCCCATCCACTGATAAACTATAAGGTGTCATTAGCTTGTGATTGCAGTAATGAGGTAATGACATCATTCATTGAACAAAGATTTGTGGCGTTCTCTGAATAAAACTAAAATCATAATGTAATGGGAAACCACACTGCAGGTAACTCTGAGAAGAAACTGATGACAAAGATACCCTGCTCCTGTCATAAGGAGATTAACCAATGAAACTGCAGAAAGCTTCCTCCTCACTAAGAGTCTTATGAAATTACTTCTTTAATGTCAGGTGTCTTCAATCTAAATTCTTATTATTTTTATGAGTGCTGGAATTTCCAGGCAATATGATATTCCATTTTTATTTCTGTATAGAAAAGAATAAGGTACCTGCCATGGCCTGGGGACCATTGCTGAAGAGGTGGCAGAAAGAATGTAAGAGCCAAAGGAAGGAAGGAGTGTCTACAATACTGTCTTCCAGACATAAAGTGGCCTTGATATTCATGACCTCACAGCAGCTGATGGTACCTACATAAGACTTGCACATAGGAGGGGGGAAATGATGGCATCAAAATATAACAGAGACTAGTTGGAAAGAAAAAGGGATTCAATGGAGGAGAGATAGAAGGAGGAAAAGAGAAGGTGGTAGGAAGGGTTTCTCATCATGATGTATTGTTTATACTTATGGAAGCTGCCAACAAAAAGAAACAAAAATATCACCACTCAGAGAGGTGTGAGGATAAACTGCAATTGGGCATGAGAACTCAGTAATCTTTCCCAGGATCATTATTTTTTCTCATAGTTTTAAGTGGTATCCATTTACAGAGGAAGAAACTGAGGCATCTAGAGGTTAAGTAGCTTCCTCATGGTCACAAATCTAAGATGCAACCTAAGTGGTCCCAGAGTCTAGACTCTTGTCTTCACATTTTTAATGCTCTAGAATTTCTAGACTTTACTAGATATTAAATATTCATAGCTCTTTGCAGCATAAAAAAGCCAACATAGATGTCCTCTTATTTTAACATTACTCACCTAGAAGATAAAGCAGAGGCAGTTACTATCATTGTCCAATACCACCCAGGTGTTTTGGCACACATCTTTAATCTCAGCACTTGGGAGGCTGATGTAAGAGGTTGAAGGCCAGTGTGGGCTACAGAGTGAGCCCCAGGTCAGCCTGGACTAGAGTGAGAATTTGACTCAAAAAGAGAGAGAGTGGAAGAGAGAAAATCATTGTCCCATACCAGAGGACACTGGGACTCTGAGTATTCAGGCTCTACCAAAGGGTACCACACAAATGAATAGCAAGATTGGAGTTCAGAACATATGTCCTTGGGCAGTGTCATCCACCAGAAAACATGCCCATGGTGCCCAAACTATAACTTTGAGACAATCATACTATTAGAAAACTATTACCTTATCTTTAAAATATGTAGGGCTTATAGCACTGTAGAGCGCATATCAGAAACGGCCAAGTCAGGCAGGTTTCTCTGAAAGCAGTAGAAAGATAAAAGGTCATGTTCCTTACTCTCCAGAAACAGTCGTCAAGTCCCAGCCAACATGCAGGACTTACTCAGAAGGTTGATTAAGATGTAGGCCCTTGGGGCTGGGAGATGGTTCAGTCGATCAAGTTCTTGCCTCACTAGCATAATAAAACCCATGTAAAAAATGCCAGGTATGCAGATGGGGAGATGGCTCAGTGGTGAAAGGCACTTGCTTGCAAGTCTGCTGGCCCAGGTTTGATTCCCCAGTACCCATGTAAAGCCAGATGAACAAAATGGCACATGTGTCTGGAGTTCATTGGCAGTTGCAAGAAGTCTCTTCTCTTCTCTCTCTCCTCACAAATAAAAATATTTTTAAAGAAAGAAAATGCAGAGTATAGAGATAGCTCATTGGTTCAAGAACTTGCCTGAAAAGCCTGAGGACCTAAGTTTGATTCTCCAGTGTCCATGTAAAGAAAGATGGACAATGGTGCATGCATCTGGAGTTCATTTGCAGTGGTTAGGGGTCCTGGAGCACCCATTCTCTCTCTCTCTCTCTCCCTCTCCCTCCCTCCCTCTTTCTCTCTCTCATACACACTCTTTCATAAGTAAATAAATAAATTAAATATTTTTAAAATGACAGAAAATGCAGGGCTGGAAAGATGGCTCAGCAGTTAAGGTGCTTGCTTGCAAAGACTAATGACCTGGGTTCAGTTCCCCAGTATCCACATAAAGCTAGATGCACAAAGTGGCACAAACATCTGGAGTCTGTTGGCAGTGGCTGGAGGTCCTGGCATGGCCATTCTGTCTGTCTTCTCTCTGTCTCTCTCTGCTTGCAGATAAATAAATTGTTAAAGGTCATCCTCAGGTATATATTGAGTTTAAAGCCGATCTGAGATGCATGAGACCTATCCAAAAACAAAACAAAGAAATAAAAGAAAAGAAATGGAAAGGAAAGGAAAGGAAAGGAAAGGAAAGGAAAGGAAAGGAAAGGAAAGGAAAGGAAAGGAAAGGAAAGGAAAGCCAGAAAATCCCAGGTGTGGTATTATGTCTGCTTGTGATCCCAGCACTAAGGAGATAGAGACAGGAGTATCCCTGGGGGTGATTGGCCAGCCATTCTAGCCTAATTGATGACATACAGGTCAAAGACAAACCCTGTCTCAAAAAAATAAGGTGCATGACATTCCTGAAGACAACACCTGAGTCTGTACTCTGACCTCCTCACACATACATGCACAGTCACACATACCCAATTACATACACACACACACACACACACACACACATGCACACACACAATTTTTTTAATAAGATATAGATACTGAATTGAGGGAAAAACCTTAATGGCTTAGGCCACTATCACTCAAAGGCAGAAAGAGATCTGATAAACATACAGATCATGAGATCTCTGAAAACCCTGGACACACAATAATTTTTACCTTGATATTTCCCATCCTCTTAGGCTCTACCTACTAAGCGTGCTTTAGTGACAGCAATGAAGATAGACACAAGGCAGCTTCATGAGTCAAACATATGTGCTGTGTTTTAACACAGCAACATTGTCAACAAGATGCCTGAATTCCTAGCATCACATGCATTGAGGCAAGTGGGGTGTTTGTTCGGGGATGCAAACTGTGCCCAGCAGTAATGATGCTGGGCGTGCTGATTCCCATGCCAAGCCTGTGGCTGGCACATTGGCTGGGACACTAACACACAGCTCAGCAAGATTTTGGCAAAGGGAGTTGAAAGAGAGAGTAATGCTTTTTCTTCTTATTTCTGTTTGGGGAACAACAAAGTCACACAGCAGCAGAGACACAAGCCACTTCTCTAAGATCATGTCAGTATGTCACTAAGATAGTCTATTGGCTAAAAGTTGCACCTAGAAACAAAGCATGCCTTTTGAAACCATGGTGGCTTCAGTTTGGGCGTCATGTGTTTGCTCTCAGGCAGAGCTACATGTGGCAAGTAGTAGGAGGAGATTATTCAACACCCTCCAAAACATGTTCCTTAGATAGTGATGGTAGAATTTAACAATGAATAATATACACTAACACTGGAGTCTTTGGGGCTGGAGAGATGGCTTAGCAGTTAAGGTGCTTGCCTGGGAAGCCCAAGGACCCATGTTCGACTCTCCAGATCCCAGGTAAGCCACACATACAAAGGTGAGGCAAGCACAAGGTCACACATGCCCACTAGGTGGTTCAAGCATATGGAGTTCAATTGCAGTGGCTGAGGCCCTGGTACACCAATTCTCTCTCTCTCTCTCTCTCTCTCTCTCTCTCTCTCTCTCTCTCTCCTCTCTCTCCTCTCTCTCTCTCTCAAATAAAAAAATAAAAAACAAAAACTGGAGACCGTGAGTTGCAGGGGTAAAGGAACTCATTTGCTTCAATGCTGTAATCACTGATAAACTGCCTATACTCCACTAAATAACAACGCCCCTGCCCATGTTCATATCCCTAATTCAACTCAATTGGTCATCAAAAAAAAGATAATAGACTTCCTAGTAAGATCACTGCATAGGAGTCATGCCAATCCAGCCTAGGGAGGGATTTAAGCAAAACCACAGCAAAATACACTCTTCGTCTGAAAAGTGAAAGTGTGTAGGTTTTTATCGGCCATAGTAGAGAAGCCAGAGAGACTAAGATCCATCAGAAAGGAGGAAACTGGCCAGAATCAGGCAGAAGCACTTGTGGACCCAGACCCAGAATACCTGCCTGGCACCCAGCTGCAGGAGCACAGACCAAACAAGGGGATCTTCCAACCTCATCAGCCTCCTTGTAAAGTCAAGAAACCTGAAGGGGATGCAGCAGAGATTAGCTGAGGAGCTGCTAAAGAGGACACAGCCAGCATCAGCTGAGTGGTTCCAATACAACTCCAGGCTTCCTGCACTCTCCCAACCCCAACTGTTAGTACCACAACCCTCCGAGAATCCTTCGGTCCCCAGTGGCAGGGCATCTAGCACAGCTGATCAGAGCACCAGATTCACAGCACAACACAGATGGATCGACGTGGGAACTCAACATTGGTGACATTTGAAGCCACCCTAAAAGGTAACAAGGCCGACCGACAAAAAAGCAGGTACATAGGCCTGTACTGGAAGTGCTAATCTCTCTTTCCATGTCAGGGCAGGTTATGGGTTACATATCCTTGGTTGGCTTTACCATCCTCAATGAAGCTGTATTTGAGTGTTGACTATTGTTGTGTTTGATACTTTCAGATTCATGGGGCCTTTGTCTTTTTCTTCTGTCATTGGGGGCAGGGTCTGATTCAGACACAGGCTGACCTGGAATCCATTTCGGAACACAAATTTCAACCTCCCAACTGACAGGATTAAGGGTGTAAAGCAACACACACCCTTAGGGATTTTGGCTTTATAAGGTTATCTGTTTGTTTCAATCCACATACTTGCATACTCTGTGCTGGTTTTTATTGAATGTGTATATTGCTCAGTTGAATTTTAGAATTTTCCAGTAAATTGCTATACCCAGCCCACTAGAATACTCGAATAGCAGGCAAACTCAACACCTAGGATTACTTCAGTGGTTGGACTGGAGTTCAAGAGCTACACTTGGCACCTTAAACTCCTACTCTGAAGGTACATAAACTTAGATTTCTAAATCTAAAAGTACCACAGATTATTAGAAAACCTAAGCATCAAATAAACTCAGGATGCAAAAATCACAATATTATAATACAAGAAACACAAAGAATCAAGACAGTACAATGCCACCAAAAATTATAAATCCATCATAAATGGCCCACAATGAGACTGTTTTAAATGAAATGCCTGACAAAGATTTCAAAAAAAAATCTTAACTATACTTAAAGAAATCAAAGAAGAAAACAAATGAATTAAAGAAGAAAACAAACTTCTGTAGGAATCCCAAGAGAACACAGGAAACCAGCTTAATTAAATAAGGAGGCCATTACAAGACTTGAGTAAGGAAATAGAAATACTGAAAAAAAAAAAAAAACAGGCAGAAATACTAGCACTGAAAAACACAGTAATTCAAATAAAAAACTGTGTGAAAAGTCTCACCAGTAGAATGGATGAAGGAGAGAGCAGAATATCTAAACTAGAAGACCAGGTGGCAGATGTAATACAGTCCAACAAAGAGAAAGCCAACCTAATAGGAAGGTATAGATGGGAATTTCAAGATATTCAGGACACAATGAAAATATCAAACATAAGAATTCAGGGTATAGTAGAAGGAGAAGAATTTCAATCCAGAGGCATTGTAAGCATTTTCAACAAAATCATAGAAGAAAATTTCCCCCAAATTAGGAAAGAAATGCCAGTGCAGATACAGGAAGCTTTTAGAACATCAAACAGATAAAACCTGAAAAGAACCTCTCCTTGCCATATTATAATTAAACTACTAAACACGCAAACCAAAGGAAATGTATTTAAAGCAGTTAGAGAGAAAAAGCAAGTCACCTACAAAGGCAAGCCCATCAGGATAGCAGCAGATTACTCAACACAAACTTTAAAAGCCAGAAGGGAATGGATGGATATATTCCAAGTTCTGAAAAATAAAAACTGTCAACCAAGATAACTTTATCCTGCACATCTATCTAGCAAAATTGAAGGAGAACTAAGTACATTCCACAACAAACACAGGCTAAGGGAATTTATGACAACTAAGCCAACTTCACAGAAAATGCTTAAAGGAATCCTTCATGCTGAAGAGAAAGCAAAGCACACACATGAGAAAACAGGAAAAAATAAGCCATACTCAAATAATAGGTAATGCAAGAGAGTAAAGGGAAACATGAAGCACTACAAAAAAGAAGAATGGCAAGAATAAATAGATACCTTTCAATAATAACTCCTAACATCAATGGCCTCAATGCCCCAGCCAAAAGACACAGGCTTGCAGACTGGATTAAAAGGCAGGATCCACCTGTTTGTTGCCTCTAGGAAACTCATCTCTCAGTAAAAGACACTGACTTAGAATGAAAGGAGAGAAAACAAGCAAATGGGCCTAGGAAACAAGCAGGGGTTGCTATCCCAATATCTGACAGGATAGACTTCAAACCAACATTACTGAAAAAAGATAAAGAAGGTCACTTTATACTGATTAAAGGAACACTCCAACAGGAGGACATTACAATCCTAAATGTAAATGCACCTAACATGGGGGTTCCCAATTTCATCAAACAAACACTTTTAGACTTAAGGTCACAGGAAACACCAAACACAATTGTAGTAGGTGACTTCAATACCCCACTGACATCAACTGGCAGGTCATCACAGTGAAAAATAAACAGAGAGACATCTGGATTAAATGATGTCATGGAACAAATGGACCTAACCGATATCTACAGAACATTCCACCCAAAGGCTGCAGACTATACATTTTTTCAGTAGTACATGGAACATTCTCTAAAATAGACCATATATTAGGACACAAAGAAAACCTTAACAAGTATAGGAAAATTGAAATAATCCCTTGTACTGTATCTGACCACAATGGGATTAAACTACAAATCAGCAACAAGAAAAACTACAGAACATACACAAATTCATGGAGACTATTGAATGCACTATTGAATGGTGAATGGGTCATTGAAGAAATCAATAAATTCAAAGAATCAAATGATGATGAGAATACAAAATACCAAAACCTTTGGTAAACAATGAAGGCAGTCCTGAGAGGAAAATTTATAGCTCTAAGTGCCTATATTAAGAAATTAGAGAGTTCACAAGTAAAAAAATTCATGCTTCACCTTAAGACCTTGGAAAAAGAAGAACAAGGCAAACCAGAAATCAGTACATGGCAAGAAATAATAAAGATTAGGGCAGAGGACTGGAGAGATGGCTTAGTGGTTAAGCCTTTGCCTGTGAAGCCTAAGGAACCCTGTTTGAGGCTCAATTTCCCAGGACCTACGTTAGCCAGATTCACCAGGGGGTGCATGCATCTGGAGTTCATTTGCAGTGGCTAGATGCCCTCATGTGCCCATTCTCTCTCTCTCTCTCTCCCTCTCTCTCTCTCTCTCTCTCTCTCTCCTCTTCTTCTTTCTCTCTCTCTGTCACTCTCAAATAAATAAATAAATAATTTTTTAATTTTTTTAAAAAAGATTAGGGCAGAAATTAATGAAGTAGAAACCAAAAAAAAAAATCCAAAGAATCAATGAAACAAACAGTTGGTTCTTTGAAAGGATAAACAAGATTGATAAACCCTTAGCAAATCTGACCAGAAAAAAGAGAGAAGAGACAAAATTAATAAAATTAGAGATGAAAAAGACACCATTACAACAGATACCAAAGAAATTCAGAAAACCCTAAGGACATACTTTTAAGAATATATGTGTCTCTAAGTTTGAAAACCTGAAGAAATGGATAATTTCCTTGATTCATATGACCTACCAAAATTAAATCAAGATGATATAAACCATTTAAATAGACCTATAACAAGTACAGAGATCCAAGCAGTTATAAAAGGTCTCCCAACTAAAAAGAAGTCCAGACCCAGATGGATTCACCAGTGAGTTTTACCAGACCTTCATGGAAGAACTAGCACCACTGTTTCTCAAACTTTTCCATAAAATAGAAAAGGAAGGAATTCTACCAAACTCCTTCTATGAAGCCAGCATCATCCTGATACCAAAACCAGACAAAGACAGAACAAAAAAAAAAAAGAAAAGAAAAGAAAATTATAGGCCAATCTCCCTCATGAACATACATGCAAAAATTCTCAACAAAAATATTGGCAAACAGAATCAAAAATATATCAGAAAGATTATTCACCCTGACCAAGTAGACTTTATCCCAGAGATGCAGGAATGGTTCAACATATGCAAATCGATAAATGTAATACACTATATAAATGGACTGAAGGACAAAAATCACATGATCAAGCTGAGTGTGGTGGCACACACCTTTAATCCCAGCTCTTGGGAGGCAGAGGTAGGAGGATCACCATGAGTTCTGAGACTACATAGTGAATTCCAGGTCAGCCTGGGCTAAAGCGAGATCCTATCTTGAAAAAAAAATCACATGGTCACCTAGTAGATGCAGAAAAGGCATTTGACAAAATCCAACATCCCTTCATGGTAAAAGTCCTACAGAAACTGGGAATGGAAGGAACATATCCCAACATAATCAAAGGTATTTATGACAAACCTACAGTCAACATAATACTAAATGGGGTAAAACTTGAAGCTTTTCCACTAAATTCAGAAACAAAATAAGGGTGTCCACTGTCCCCACTTTTATTTAATATAGTAGTGGAAGTCTTAGCTATAGCAATAAGGCAAGAGGCCCCTCATAAAAGGGACACAAGTTGGAAAGGAAGAGATCAAATTATCATTATTTGCAGATGATATGATTCTATATAAAGGACCCTAAAGACTCTACCTGCAAACTGTTAGAGCTGATAAACACTTTTAGCAACGTAGCAGGATACAAAATAAACACACAGTAATCAGTAGCTTTCCTATATACTAACAACAAACATGCAGAGAATTAAACCAGGGAATCACTTCCATTCACAATTGCCTTAAAAAAATAAATAAAGTACCACCGGGCATGGTAGCACACGCCTTTAATCCCAGCACTTGGGAGGAAGAAGGAGGAGGACTGTCATGAGTTCAAGGCCACCCTAAGTCTACAAAGTAAATTCCAGGTCAGTCTGAACTAGAGCAAGACCCTACCTCAAAAAACTAAAAAAAAAAAAAAAAAAAGAACCTTAGCCAGACATGGTGGTGTATACCTTTAATCCCAACACTTAAGAAACAGATGTAGGAGGATTGCTATGAGTTCAAGGTTACCCTGAGACTACATAGTTAATTCCAGGTCAGCCTGGGCCATAGTGAGACCCTACCTCAAAAAATAAAATAAAATTAAGTAAATAAATAAAGTACCTTGGAAAAAACCTAACCAAGGAAGTGAAGGATCTCTGCAATGAAAACTTTAAAACACTCAAGCATGAAATTGTAGAAGACACTAGGAAATGGAAAGACATCCCATGTTCTTGGATTAGAAGAATCAATATTGTGAAAATGTCAATCTTACCAAAATCAATCTACACATTTAATACAATCCCCATTAAAATTCCAATGGATTCCTCACAGAAATAGAAGAAACAATCCTAAATTTCATTGGGAAGCACAAAAAACCTCTAATAGCCAAAACAATTTTGAGCAACAAAATTAGGCTGGTGGTATCACTACACCCAATTTTAAGCTATATCGAAAAACCATAGTATCAAAAACAGCATGGTACTGGCACAAAGACAAACATATAGATCAATGGAACAGAATAGAGGAACCAGATGTTAATACAGGCAGCTATAGCCATCTGATTTTTGACAAAAAATGCCAAAAATATTCACTGGAGAAAAGACAGCCTCTTCAACAAGTGGTGCTGGGAAATTGGATATCTATATGTAGAAAGATGAAAATAGATCCTTGTCTTTCTCCATGCACAAGAATTAAGTCCAAATGGATCAGGGACTTTAATATCACAGCTGAAACTCTGAAACTCCTAGAGGAAAAGGTAGGGGAATCCCTTCAATATATTGGCATAGGCAATGACTTTCTGAATACAACCCCAATTGCTCAGGGAATAAAACCACTAATCAACCACTGGTTTCTCATGAAATTTCAAAGCTTTCATACAGCAAAGGACACTGTGAATAGAGCAGAGAGACAACCTACAGAATGGGAGAAAATCTTTGTCAGCTATACATCTGACAGAGGATTAATATCCAGAATATACAAAGAACTCAATAGGCAAAACAATAAGAAATCAAACAACCCAATTAAAAAATTGGCTATGGCACTAAATAGAGAGTTCTCATCAGAAGAAATATAGGTAGCATATAAACATCTAAAAAAGTGTTCTACATCCTGAGCTATCAGCAAAATGCAAATTAAAGCTACTTTGAGATTCCATCTCTCTCCTTTCAGAATGTCTATCCTCAGGAAAACAAATGACAATAAATGTTGGAGAGGATGTGGAAAAAGGGGAACCCTTCTACATTGTTGGTGGGAATGTAATCTGGTACAGCCATTGTGGAAATCAGTGTGGAGGTTCTTGACACAGTTAAAAATAGATTTACCATATGATCCAGCTATAGCACTCCTAGGCATGTATCCTAATGACTCTTCTCACTACCTTAGAGATACTTGTACAACCATGTTTACTGCTGCTCTATTCACAATAGCTAGGAAATGGAACCAGCCTAGATGTCCATCCACAGATGAATGGATAATAAAAATGTGGCACATTTATACAAAGGAGTTCTACTCAGCGGTAAATAAAAATGAAATTATAAAATTTTCAGGGAAGTGGATGGATCTGGAAAGGATTATATTAAGTGAGGTAACCCAGGTCCAGAAAGCCAAACGTCACATGTTCTCTCTCATATGTGAATCCTAGCAACAAATACTTAGACTTGTGTGAGTTGGAACCAAAAATCAGTATTAGAGGCCAGTAAGCTTAATCTTCTCCTGTTTCTGTTTCTCTCTCTCTCTCTCTCTCTCTCTCTCTCTCTCTCTCTCTTCCTCTTCTCTCTCATCTTTCTGTCTCTTTTATATTACTTATCTTTTTCTTCCCTCTCTTGTTGGGCACTGACCTGTAACTCCCAGTATCATCCACAATAAGCTTTTGATCAGAGACACCTACAAGGTTTCCCAAAAGAAGACAGATTTCTGTAAGAGTACATGATGACCCACCAAATGTTAGTGGTAAGACCCTACTGCTGAAGACCATGTGCTGTTGGCAAATAACATATAGCGCCATGGCTAGAAGCTGGAAGAGAGTCAGTCCCCAGACCGTCAGTGCCTGTAGTGCCAAAAGATGCTACATGGGCGACTGGGGGAAAATGACCAATATCTGTCTAAGCAACTCATGGTCTAACCTACTTAGCAGCAAACAATCTGATGTGATGCTCACCCAAATGCAATAGTGGCGCACAGCCATGGTGGGAAACCAACTGCTCTTTATTTGACTAACTGATCTGCTCAGTGGAATGGAACCCATAGCTGGAGCTGGGAAACAAGTCAGAATCATATCCAAAAATGAGCCCACTGTCCATTATCAAGCTCCCACCAATCGTGGGTTAAAAGAGGGCCTACACCTATTAAATTCTCTCTAAAAAATAATGGTTGTCACATTTATCTGGTGCTAACTTTAGTCTCCATTGGAGAATCTGCTTCTCTTTTACCAATAGATGCAGATCCTAAGGACAGAACCACCCCATAATACCTCAAAAGGACCCAATCTGAAACTAAGAATAATTGGGGAAATAAACAAGAGTGTTGTTTTCTTGGTGAACTTAGTACCAGCACAAGGGTGAAGGAGATAGATAAAGAGAACAATCAACTCCTACCAAACCAGATATCCAGAAACAGAGGTTCTCAAGACCTCATCACTGAAACAGACCTAAAATGAACCCAACATGGCTCACAGAAATTTGCGGAAGAGGGGGTGGAAAGAATGTCAGAGCCATGTGTTGGGTCATGATACACAGAGACATTTCCTCCTACCCACAAATTATGGCTAACCCCACAATGAATGACCCATATACCCCAACAAGGAGGGTCCCTGTGGAAGGGGGGAGAACAGGGAGGAGGCTAGCAATGGTACCAACTTGACTGTATTCACTGAGTACAAAACTAATTTTTAAAAAAGAGAGAGAAGGATGGGGGAAAGGTCAATCAAAATTCAAGATATTCTGAATAAGACATATGAAAACCTACTATTTTGGATAATGGCACATCCAGAAGCCATAGATTGCTTCTAGAAAATTTTCAGTGTCAGGGATGGGATACATTCTAGTGAGTTATTGGCCAGGGAGGTCTCTGTTGCCTCCAAAATATCACAGGCTATTACCAAGGCCCTTGGTTTCCCACGAGTAACAGATAATAAGACCCTATTGCTGAAGACTTCACATGTCTGAGTGGCAAGGTCACTGAGAAATCAAGCTGGTGGTGAGCTGAAAACTTTCTCCCTGTAGACCACCCAACTGAAAGCCAGAAACAGCTGCCCTGCATGCAGCCCTATAGGAGACAGAAGTCATCAGTGGTGAAAACAGTGAACACTGGTCTGGGCCTCATCAATTAGGACAGACTAGCTGACTAGCAAGACTCAGGGAACCGCTTGTCTCCACCTCCCCCGCACTGGGATTACAGGTACACACCACCATGCCCAGCATTTTACATGGGTGCTGAGGATCGAATGCAGGTCCTCATGCTTGCAAGCAAGTACTTTATCAAGTGAGCTCTCTCTCAAGCCTGCCTTGAGTCTCTCAACATACATGCTCAGTAAATAGTTGTTTAACTGGACTAAATTATAGATCCAGAAATCTAATATGTTTTTCCTGATTCTGCCACTAAACCAGTGTTTACAGATTAAACACAGAAGTCCAGCTCCCTCTATCTATAAAAGAAGATGCTTAAACATTTTTTTCCAGGCTTCTAGCCCATGAAGTCAGTTAAATTTCTATGTGATGTCTATAAATGCACACCACAAAACTCATCTTACTGATCACTTTTACACCATGTCTGCTTCTGCCAAGGAAGCAAAACAAAATTAGCAGACATGCCTACCATGCTTCTAGTGTCAATACCACACATAGTGCAAATAATAAAGACCCCCCCCCATTGAACTCCCGGCTCAAATGTCCCCTCTTGAGAGAAGTCTTCCAGTCATCCTTACTGGAGGCCCCTGGGTATCCTAGGACATTGACATGTGTTGCTTTCTTCACAACGCAAGGTAGTGTCTGGAAGCACATGACCCACTGCATTTCCTCCCTCAGAATATTAGCTCCAGGGCTGGAGGGATGGCTTAGCTCTGAAGGCATTTGCCTGCAAAGCCAAAGGACTCAGGTTTGATTCCCCAGGACCCACGTAAGCCAGATGCACAAAGTGGCGCATGCATCTGGAGTTCCTTTGCAGTGGCTTGAGGCCCTGGCGTGCCCATTCTCTCTGTCTCTCTCTCTCTCTGACTCTCTCTCAAAAAAAAAAGTATTAGTTCCATGTGAGCTAGAGCCCAGTCTGTGTGGTTCCATCATGCTGCCTTCCCTTCACTTAAAAGAGCAGGTGCTCATTAAACAGCTGTTGGATGAATGCGTGCATGATAGTTACCAACAGCAAGTATTCATAAAGGACTTGGGTTTTGTTTGTTTTTAAATATCCTAAACAAAAATTTTACCCGCATTAACATGTAAGTCACTTAATGAGGTAGACAAAGCCCTCTGCATTAAGAGATATAAGTACAGTATTATTTTCAGGATTGAAATACATGAAATAAACTGACACTTCCCAGTAATGGAACTTCACCATGTTAACAAAATATTTGGGTAACAAATTTTTGGAAAAAGGGTAGACATACCAGTGCTACCAGTTTGTGGAACCCCTTTGTCATCATTGATAAGCAGCCACAAGCACAGGACCATGTTTTTCTCCATTTCCAAGCTGTTGTCAGGGGGTATACATAGGAGTGTGTGTGTGTGTAATACTGATATTTGATAGTTTTTTTTAAAAGTTACTAAGACTTTTGTTCATCATGCCTTACATACGAGCCACTCAACAACGATTTATTGGCTCAATATAATTCACTTAATTTTAAATGTGCTCTGAAAATATTAATTAAAGCCCCTATAAAACACCCTTACTTAATGCATATACACACAAAAAATGAACTTAAAGCTAATGTTTTGCTCTAAGCAACAGTAAATTAATTAATAAAAAAAATATTTAGGGGCTAGAGAGATAGCTCAGCAGTTAAGAAAGCTTGTCATGCAAGCATGAAGGCATGATCCATCCTGGATTTGATTCCCCAGCACCCATGCAAACAGCTGAGCATAACCATGAGCACCTATAATCCTGGTCCTGTGGGGCTGAAACCAAAAACTTACTGGGGCACACAGGTCAGCCAGTCTGGACAAAAACGGCAGCTCCAGCTGAGCTGAAAACCTCCTATGTGTAGACCAGCTGACAGAAAGCTGGGAAAAGCTATGCTGCATGCAGTTCAGTGGGAGAGAGAGAAATCACCAGTAGAGATACTCAACAGTGGACACTGCAAGCCTTAAATTTGGCCAGGGCCAAATGGGGCAATGGGTGCAATAGTGGCATGTCTGGTATGGGGGAAACTAACCACTCTCTAATTGGACTGGAGGTCCACTCCACAGGAGGGAATACATCCCTGACATTGACAACCTGCAACAGGAGTAGTCATGAGCCCTAGGGGTGTAACGTCTGCTGGTGTCTGACTAAATGTATATATTATGCTCACCAAACTGCCTAGTAAGCACTTATTTTAATGTTCATAACCATATATTAATGCTACTCTCACTTCTGGTTAGAGAAGCTTCTCTTTTCTGATGGTGGTGACTTTGGAATGTCTCAGAAGGCACCATAGTGCTGAGAAGAAGTGTCAGAGGAGTGCTCAGCACTGAAACATCTCTATCACACCTTCCAAGGCTCAGGGTCCATTGAGGAAGAGGTGGTGGAAAGAATGTAAGAGCTAAAGGAAGGGTAGGACTCCTTACAACATGCTCCTCCAGACACAAAATGGCCTGGATATCCATGATCTCACAGTGCCTGACACTACCTACACAAGACCATCATAATAGGAGGAAAAGATGATGACATCAAAATAAAAGATTGATTGAGAGGGGGAAATGTATGATGGATAGTGGAGCTGCAAAGGGGAAAGCGGGGGAAGGGAGGGAATTACCATGGGTTATTATCTATAAGCATGGAAGTTGTCAATAAAAAAATTAATTTTAAAAAAGGCAAAAAATGAGAGGCTGTCTAAAGGAAACAAAGGATGAGCGATAGATGAAGACACTTAATGCTCTCTTCTTACCTCCACACATACATGCACATGCACATATGCATACAAATGTGTATACACCCCCCACACACACACATACCAAATAAAAGATTAAAAAGACCAAGATGGGCATGGTGAAGCATACCTTTAATCCCAGCACTTGGGAGGCAGAGGTACAAGGATCAGTGTGAGTTCAAGGCCACCCTGAGACTACATAGTGAATTCCAGGTTAGCCAGGGCTAGAGTGAGGCCCTACCTTGAAAAAATAAGTAAATAAATAAAATTAAAATTTAATCATTTGTATGGTATCTGTTCAAATCTAATTTAAATAGTCAGTATATTTTTAATCTGACATAATCCAAAGAGCTTTAATAAGCAAAGTAGTATGCCATAGAACCACAGCCCAGCTATTTCTCTTTGTAACTTTCTGCATAAAGGAATGGGTAGAGCTGATTTTTTCAGAAATTTTTCATATTTAATAAACAACATCATTGCCAAAGAAAACCATTCTTCAGAAGTCTGCCTATCCTGGTTTAAAACTTATAATCAGAAAATGGAATTTTGCATCTGATGGGCTTTCCCATGTAACATTATACTGTTTCAATTTTTTATACTATAGTTATAAGTAAAAGATAGTTTTCATTATAACAGTTCCCTCATAGTCTGGTTACCCAGAGGAAAAAAATTTGCTATAAAAATGGTAGCTACAATTCAAAGGTTAGAAGTTATTGTAGCCAATTTTTTAAAGACTATCAAAACACTTAATTGATAATGCTGGCTTCAGATAACCTTCCACATTTATTTACTTATACACAAAATAAAGTATACAAGGCAATGTGATAATAATATACCACACCAACCAGGAAATCACAAAAACATAAAAATTTGAAAACCTGACAACTTGCTTATCCAGTTGGAGCTATGTGTATTGATCTCAGCTACAACCCACGGTTACACTTCCCAGCAGCAGGAGAAAATGGAAATGGGGCGTAAAGATGAGGTCCAAAACAATTCCTTCAGCCTGAAATATCAGATGTATCACAGTGGATCTTACAAAGATGTACCTTGGCTCTGGACTTAGACCCTTGATCCTTAGGGGCGGTAAAGATGCTTGGAAATCTGATCTGTCCTGACAGGGTGAGGCAGCCCTCAATGACCTCCAGGAAGCCCTGCTGTGCCCCTGTCTCACAGGCCAGCACACTTCACCCTGAACCGTGAGCTTCCTTTAATTGTAGACTTCACTTTCATTTTCCCTCAGATCCCTGGTTAGAGGAGGAACTTCTGTGTCTCTTATGTTCTGAAAACTGGAAACTACCCAAAGGTCATCATCAGCTAGAAGACTAGTCCAGAAAAATGTGTTATATCCAAGCAGTAGAGACTGGCTCTGTATGGGGTCGAAGGGACAAAAGAGGAAAATGGTACTGGACTATGATCAAATTACAATATGTTCATTTATTAAAATTCTCAATTTAAAAAAAAAAAAGAATAGAGCCAGACATGGTGGCGCATGCCTTTAATTCCAGCCCTTGGGTGGCAGAGGTAGGAGAATCACCATAAGTTGAAGGCCACCCTGAGACTACATAGTGAATTCCAGGTCAGCCTTGACAAGAGTGAAACCCTAATTAAAAAAAAAAAAAAAAAGAATGGGTTAGACTGGCACATACTGACATGAGAAAAGTTGTGGGATATATAGTGAGTTTTTTAAAAGAGCTACTTCAAGGACCACTAAGGAAGATGTGGAAGAAAGAGTATAAGAGCCAAAGGAAGGGGAAGAGTGCTTATAATACTGTCTTAGAGACAAAAAGTAGCTGTGGTATTCATGACTTCATAGTGGCTGATGCTACCTACAGAAGATCTGCATAACAGGAGGGGAAAAATGATGGCATCAAATTATTTGGAAAGAAGTAGATTCACTGGAAAGAAGAAGTGATTCAGTGGAGTGGGGAAAGGGAAGGAGAGACAAAACAGGGTGGTGGGAAGAGATTATGATCATGGTCCATTGTGTATCCATGTGGAGACTGTCAGTAAAAAGTTAGCACTAGATGCTGTAGAAGTTGTAAACATATACATATGTATATGCTGACACATGTAGGGAGAAAATCTGCGGGAAACTTTCACTTTCCACATTGTATATCCCTATAGTTTTTAAACATATATGAAACACAAATTTTGTAATAAAAATAAGATTTATAAGGTAATCTTAAATGATTGTTATGGACCTTAAGATGCTTTATAATAAATATACCAAGGTGACTCAAATCTGAGTCCAGGGATAAACACCTTAATATCTATAAGTAGATTTAGAAGTTCATGAACTCCCAAAATGGTATGGTATGAAAATATTTATGTGTCTGAGCACTTCCTGGAAAGAGATTCCATATCTTTCATCAGATTCTCTCAAGAGTCTGAGACCCCAAAGAAGATCACAAATCACACCCCTAAGCAGATTGCTATTCTATCTACGCCATGCTGTGGATTGCTATCCCATTACCATTTGTGCTAATATCAGTGTATCCTGAAACATTCCACCATGACTTAATGTCATACTTCCCACCAAAGGTGCAACCTATGGTCAACACCAGAGCATACAAGTTCTTAGTCTACGCCCTCCTTTAAAAGGTTCCCATTGATTTTCATTTTTAGCAATAGGACAATTAGTCACATCTGGCCAATGTTGATGAAAGACATTTAATTGGAGCTGAAATCGTGCAATGGTTCAAGCTTGATGACAGTTGTCCACAGCATGAATGGTCCTTTTTTCTCCATACAGATGAGAGATGTGTAAAACTGAATGAAGGTGGGATGGTGAGGGAAGGGAGAAGTCCTGCTTACACTTCCTACCAGGAACAGAGTTGAAAGAGTGCGGTTAATTTAATTTAAGATACAACGGAGGTTGTTAATTTTAAAAAAAAAAAGTTTAAAAAGAGGGCTGAGAGGTGGTTCTGCAGTTAAAGGCACTTGCTTGTAAATCCTGACAAACTGGGTTTTACTCCCTAGGACCCATGTAAAGCCAAATGCAAAAGTGGTACATGTATCTGAAGGTCATTAACATTCACCCATACACACATACACCACACACACACACACACACACATGCTTGCATGTGCAAATAAGTAAATAAATATTTTTAAATGAGATAAAGGGCTAGAGAGATGGCTTAGCAGTTAAGGGGCTTGCCTGTAAAGCCTAAGGACCCAGGTTCAATTCTCAGGTACCCACATAAGCCAGATGCACAAGGTGGTACGTGTGTCTGGAGTTCCTTTTCAGTGGATAAAAGCACTGGCACACCCGTTTGTTGTCTCTCTCCCTCTCTCTCTCTCTCTTTCTCTCCCTCCCCCCCTCTCTCTGCCTCTTTCTCTCTCTCAAATAAATACAATTTTAAAATGAGATATAATAATCATCTGTTAACTTTTAACTAAGAACATTAAAATATATCACAAAATGCTTGTTGCTATGACGTATATCAACACTGTACAAACAGGACTTGGGATTTACATAAAGACCTGGCTTCTAGTGACTTTTGTGAGATGAATATTCCCAAATCCTTAGGAATTACATGAGTGCACTAACCGCTAACAGCTTCACCATCTCCACCTCGAATCCACTGACATTCTCCAGTGCAGAGTTTAAGGTCAAGTGTGGATCAATAACAATTTGTGAGGAGCCATGAGGTATACCTACCCTGGCAAAGTGAGGAACATTATTGGTGAAAATTAGGAATAATACTCTACTTTCCAAATGTGCTTTCCAGGTGGTTTATCACTGTCAAAACAGGCCAACTGTGGGTTTAGTATGCAATTAAAGTGTCAGATATCCCCAAGTTCTAGTGCTGACATTACCTAACTGTGCAGGTTTTTCAAGCAAAGAAACTGAAAGGGTTCACATAATCCACCAAAGCCCAATGCTAACCACCATCACCTAATTGTATTGATAACTGCCATATGCAGAACCTAGAACTAGGCACAAGACAGACATGGACTCCACAGGACTTTTACAGTTTAGCCAGAAAAACAAAGAAGATATATAAGTGAAGACAAGAAATTCGTCATGAATTGCCAAAATGGTGGTAAGTCAAGAAAATTCCATACAATTGGAATGAAATGGCATGGAGAAATCATGGCTCCAGCAGTGCTGAGGATGCCCAGAACCCATCTAAAAGCAAGATGCTGTGGCAGGCTCTGTAATATCAGTGTGCCTATGGCAAGAAGGGGGGCAGAGACACCCTGGAAAGCAAAGGAGAAAACAATGAAAGACCCCATCTCAAACAAGGTGGATGGTGAGAACTGACACTTGAAGTTGTCCTCTGACCTCCACACATGTGTCCCTGCATTTACACACATGGACACACACACATACATCATAGCCATGCACTAAGTATAACAAATATGTGTTAAGCTTTTCTATTGAAGACATTATAAATGCATTAGTTGATCAAATCTCACATGATGTAAGTATCCCCTGTCCCTTAGGAAGGAAACTGGAATAAGGAAGGATTAAGTAGCTTGCTTTCATTTTATCCAGCCAGCGAGCAGTGATGCCAGGAACCAACCCCAGACTAATCTAACTCAGGACTTGAACGCAAAGTGATCACATTCTTCAGACTCAAGCGTGAGAAGGAATTCAGACTTCAGCCTTAGATACAAAACTGGGAGCTACATATCTTATGACTCAGGGATAATGATTATAAACCTGGCTCTTCACTACTCAAATACTCTTCAAAAAATCGCATTATCTGAAAATTTTCCCAACAGTGTTAGTTGATGTGACAGTATTCATTAATGATAAGCCCAGTGACAACAGCACAGATTTAATAAGTTAGTCAGTACAGCCTTTGTTGGGAGAATCCAACATACTGATATTCCATCACCGTGCCTCATCTTTTTAATCTTCAGGACATTTTATTCACCTATCTCCTGTGACAGCAATACAACTCATGATAATAAACAGAGCATGATATGTTTATTTTCAAATGTTCTCTGAACATACATAACCTTCCTTGCAATGAGAGCCACTCTTGTCAAATAATACAGTCATACCTTTAAAACAAAACAGTTTCTACATCTTACTTTGATTTAGGTCTTTAAAATCATGAAGCTCTTCAGTTACAGATGTACAGGGTATGACATCTGGACCTTCTAGGAGGGCAGGGGCCAACTTTTCCTCTGAACACCCACAGTAGCCAAATGACTTCTCCCACTGGGGAAAACCACAGACTACTGTCTCCTCCTGATTTAATGCCCCACCCCTAGCCCACAAATCAAAAAATTGAATTGAATTGAATTGAATTGGGTTGAGTGAGAAATAAGAAAGATCAGTGGGTGGCTCCAAGAGGAAGAGGGGATGCTTCTGTTTATTTTTTTAAACCAATTAATGATGAGCAGCATGGAGGGAAAGAAAGACACAACATGGCTGGCAAAGACCCTTTTCCTAGACAAATGGCCAGATAATCAGATTCTGCAATAAGTACTTCCACCTATCAAAACACACACATGCACACATTAACTTTCAGATGGGGAGAAAGATACAGATCTTAAAAACACAAGGTATATTCAGGAACAGCACAAGGTATACTCAGACACATTGGTGAGTAAGGAATTTTGAAGACCCCTTATAAATCAACTACTCTAGACCTTGCAATCCCAGTGCAGTTAGAGAGGTCTGATTGAACCTGCAGAATTATTTTTTAGATTGAACTAGCATTTTAAAATAAGAAGATTCATATAAAACATCCATAAAAGCTGGCAGACCTGGTCCCATACCTTCATGACACACCTTGCCCAAAGGCAGCAACAAGCTAAAGCTGTGAGACAGAAGCCAGCTTTAGAAAAGACTTGAGCTGCCAGCTTGCCACAACACCCAACCACTCCCTCTTGTTCGGGAACACAAAGGCCCAGGCTCAAAATTAAATAAAAATGCTATAGAGGGCTAGGGAGATTGCTCAGTCGTTAAGGTACTTGACTGTAGAGCCTAACGACCCAGGTTCAGTTCCCCAGTGCCCGTGTATCGACAGATGCATAAAGTTGCACATGCATCTGGAGTTGGTTTGCAGTGGCTGGAGGCCCTGGTACACCATATTTATTTTCTCTCTCTTTCTTTCTCTCTGTCTGTCCTTGTAAATAAATAAATAAATAAATAAAAATAGGACAGGGCTTTATGCTTGCTTTGCTGCACTATCACACCTGCAAATCCTCATAGGAATTTGAGTTGACAAGTTTGGTTTTTGTCCAGCCTCATCCTTTGGGGAGGAGCAACCCAGCTAGATAACAAAAAGACTTGCAAACTTCTTCCACTAAAAGTCACATTTTTATGTAGGAAGGGCTATATTCTGATGACAACTGAAACACATGCATAAATAAATTTTGACCGTGTAAATACACAATGCCAAAATGTATAGAAAAAAGTTGAAATCTCAATTACTTTGTATTTAAACACACACAAATAAGCAAGTTTCTCACGTTTTCAGATAAATTTACCACCTAGTTTGGTTTAGCATAAATTGTTTTCATATGCTCAATTTTTCTTGAGGTAGGGTCTCTCTCTAGCCCAGGCTGACTTAGAACTCATGCTGTAGCTTCAGAGTGGCCTCAACTGCACAGCAATCCTACTCAGCCTCTCAAGTGCTGGAGTTAAAGGCATGTGCCATCATGCCTGGTCAAATGCTCAGTTTTTCAATATACTCTTCCTTTATTCAAGGGCATAATTTCTTTAGAAGACAAACAAAATGTTTGTTATAGACATGCAAATACTTCTAAAACTGAAACTAGATTAGAGTATAGACTAGAAGGGGAAAAAAGATATTTCCTCATCAAAAAATTTGTGATAAATCAGACAGGAAATGATTAAGATTGACTGACAGCATGAGAATTAAATACTGTCAAATATTCCCCCCCCCCATTGAACCCTCGCAGCAGCCCTGGGATGGAGATATTATTGTTCCCACATCCAGGAATAAAGATACTCAAGGAGGATGGTGGTGTCATTACTGTAACCTTGCAAGTAAAGATACTTGGGAATAGTAGTGGCATCATTGCTGTCACTTGACAAATTTGTGGGGTGTAGGAGTGTCATCATTACTCCTACTTCACAAGTAAATATACCTAGACATTATTGTTCCCACTTCACAAGAAGCATCCAGTAACCTGAAGCTGACCCAGCTATTCAATCAGGGATTATATTGCACTCAAACACAGCTGTGTACATTTCACATCTGAGGTGTTCATGAGAGTCGTGTTTTTTGCCACAACCAGGACCTAGTACACAACAGGATTTTGTTGATATGTACTATATAAAAGATCACCAAACTTTACTAACTGCTGTCTATACCAAGACTCATAAATGTCAATACTTGAGCCAGGCATAGTGGTGCATGCCTTTAATCCTAGCACTCAGGAGGCAGAGGTAGGAGGATTTTTCTGAGTACTGAGGCCACCCTGAGACTGCAGTGAATTCCAGGTCAGCCTGAGCCAGAATGAGACCCTACCTTGATAAAGAAAAAAGAAAGAAAGAAAGAAAAATAAATAAATAAATAAACAAATGTCAACACTTGAACAACACTGACATACAAATGTAATTCCCTGGGCAGATTCTTAACAAGGTTAAGGAAGTTTTAGTCCTTCCTGTTACATGTCACTGACCCCCTCGGTAGGTGCTTACTAAAAGAATAACATCTATCTTCTAAATAAATTTCTCCTTCAGAATTATTATAAAAGTTAAGAGCCAGTGATTTGACTGAATATACAAGCCAAAAGCATGTTTGCTGTTGAATAAAATAACTAAAATCAGGGGCCAGAGAGAAGGCTTAGCAGTTAAGGTTCTTGCCTGCAAAGCCGAAGGACCCCTGCTCAACTCCCCATATCCTACATAAGCCAGACAGACAAGGGGACTCATGCACAAGGTCGTGCATGTGCGCAAGGTGTCACATACAACTGGAGTTCGATCGCAGTGACTAAAGATCCTGGTGAACCACTTTCTCTCTCTCTCTCTCTCCCCTGCCCTCTCTATCTCTCTGTCAAATAAAAGACCTGAGGTCCTCAGTGATTACATAAAAGAAGCTGCCACCTCTGATGTGTAAAAAAAGATAAAAATTAAATTAAAAAATAACTAAAATCAAAAATAAAAGTAATTCAAGAATGAACACTTTTAAAGAGTCAGGAATTTGATTAAAAATTCACTTGCATTTTTTTCTCTACAATGAAATGGTCCTTTAACCACAAAGCAGCTTTTATAATAACGCAGAGGAGAACAGTTCCAAGTAAAACACTCCCCCCATTTTAATCATGGCTATTATTTTTAAAAATGAAAATGACTGAGGTCATTGTAATCTATTCCAGGGTTTGAATGGGTTGGTGATATTTCTTTTCTTGGCTTTGAGCTTTCCACATTACCAGCTAAATGTTATGGGCTTTGCTATGTGCCCTTTCAAATCCCATTCTTTTTAATAGTGTGCTTTACACACACAAATTAAAGTAAATTCTACCTTCTTTCCTAATAACTCCAGATGAAGTCCATACTTGCAGGAGGCCTAGAACTTGCCTTTTTTTAAAAAATGGACTTTTTAGACCTACTATGTCCCAATTGCATAAAAGCACTGACGAAAATGCTCTGAGAAATTAATAAAATGGTAGGATTCATGTGGACTTTTTGACCAAACTGAAATATAAGGATAATATCTATGTATCTACTCCTTCCAACTTACAAAGATGGAGACAGAAAAAAAAATGCCTAAAATCAAAACTCCATTGTAGAGTTCTACACCTGCCTTTGGAGCCTCTGAGGAATGGTTGGTATCTATACAAATACTCTTTAAGGCCGCATGAGTGAAGCTCCCTGAAACACTCAGAATTCAAAATTGTCAAAGAACTCAAGGCATTGCTTTCATAATCAAGCCTTCCTTTAGATAATTGCTATTTCGCTGACTTTCTGAACTGCGTGGTTTTGTTTTTATTATACTTCACTCTCAGATCACACAGAATAGCTCAAGATCCTTTTTAAGAGCTGCTACCCAGTCCCAAGTGCAAGAAATAGTTTGAGATACATGCATATTGTAAAAATCTGGTTATTAAAGTGCCTTAAGCTATGTTTGTTTGTTTATTTTTTAAAAAATCAAGTCAAAAGACGAATGTAATAAGCTTTTATGAAAGAGGTGAAATAATTTTAAACACAGACGCACAATGAGTTTATTTATTTAGAAACTTGTTAAATGGAGTCTGGGAATTCAAATATTCAATGTTGACATTGTACAGCACTGGCCAGGAGCCAGGACCCAGTCTCCAGAGGGACCCATTGGACAAGGAATTCAGGCCTTTCTCTCCTCCCACTTGAGCTAAAAAGGTAGAAGCCATTAGTTATACCCACAGTAATATCTGAACCACTCTCAAATAAGCTGCCTCAGCCAGGGCACTTCAAAGGAGGATAAGTGTGTTTAGCTTTTTAGTGCTGAACTAGAGCAATATGTCACACTTCGAAAGAGTTTTGTAAACAGTTTCTTCCCTGTGCAGAAACATCTCTGAAGTTTCTTGTATGGCAAGTAAGCAAAGGTGGTGGTCAAGAATTACTTTTTTCTTCCATATAGCAGGGGTGAGGAATTCCAATCTTTCCCTCTTCTTTTTCCTCTCCCTCTCCTCGTCCTCACAGTTGCCCTCACTACACAGCCAGGTTCTTTGAGAATTCCTGCTAAGCTCTTCAGAAGTCCAGAAGAGTGGGAAGAGGAGGGCATCTAATTTTAGAAATAGGACGGTGGCTGGTGGAGTGGGGAAATTATGAGGGAACTGATGGTTCACAGTGAGCCTCTCAGGGAAGAAAGGCAGACCCCACAGACCAGAAAGCAAAATGCCTAGACAGCAACTTCCACTGGAGGGTTAACCACCACTCCAGAAAGAAAGGAAAAAAAATGTGCCTGACATCATTTGGTTTCTGACTGTCCCCTCCTATCCCATCTCCTTCCCCCAAAGCTTCTCTCTTGGGACTTAGAGGCCACAAAGGAAGTCTTCCTGCAGAAGGAGTGAATGAGTGTGGGTCTCTCCTTTGCAGTAGAGTTCACCAGTACCTTGGTTGTGTGTCTACACTGTCATGAAATACTCTGCTCCTCTGAGGGAGTGTGAGCTGGGCTTCACAACAGCCTGAGGTTGTACTTGTGAGAAGTTTGGTCAAATCCTTGAGACCAAATCTGGGAGGAGGGGGAGGATGAGATAATTAGTGGAGAGAGGTACTTCACAATGGACACCCAAGGGCCCTGTCTCCTCTGAGACCTCTCTATCCCCCCTGCCATGCCACAAAGGGGTCACATTCTCTAAATGTGTAGTGGGCTCTAAAGAATGGAACTCTCCGTGGCTCTTGGTACCTTGGCAACCCGGAAAGAGCCAGTGACCAGAAACAGGCAAGTCCCTCCACCCCAGGATGGGCTTCCAGCATATGGTAGGGAATGTCAGAAGAGAAGCAATGGAGTCAGTCGGCATACAGATGGAAACTAATAGGTGCTCCCCTGCCCTTCTGGCTGATAGAAAATCCACCCAGGTAACCCCAGCTGTGGCCTTCCCCCTCCAGGTCAGGGCTGTAGCCTCCACTAACCTGGCCTCAACTTCCAAAAGTAAAACAAAACGAACAATCAAACATTCAAATGTTTAAAGAGAAACTGCTTAGAAGGCTCATTATGTTTCAAGAAAATGAAGAGAAGGGAACAAAAAAGAATTCGTAGAATGACTAATGAATTTCGATTCGGTAAGCTTCAGCCTCGAATGTCAGCAGAAGAAACTAGCCCCCACCCCCAACAGAGAAAGGCCTTGGCTGGAAAAGCCTGTGTGGGGAGCGACCCTCAAAGCCAAGCTCATTCACACTTAGACACTGTCATAGGAACACCTTGGCCAAGCCGTGAGACACCCCCCCACCACCACACACACACACACACACACACACTCCCTGAGAATAAAAACCTAGGTAAAGCAGCCTTGCCTTCCAGCCTTGCCCTGAAGGTAATGAGCTGTCCCCTCCCACGGAGTTGGAGATGAGGGGAGACTGAAAAGTGTAATTAACCTTCCCCTAAACACAGACACGGACGGGGAGGGGGTGCTAAACTCGGCAAAACGCTGCTGCAGGAACACTGTGCTCAAATTGCCAAATGTAATAAAGAAAGAATCCCTAAGCCCGGGTAATAGTCGGATAATGGCAAATAAACCGCCTTCCTAGAAGGGGCCTCAGCCTCCTCCGGGAGAACATTTTTACTCCTGCAAAGCAGCCTGGAATAAACAAGTAAATGCATACTTTAAAAGCAACACTTTCTTTCAATTCAGTTTTCTTGAGGATGAATGGAAGCCCAAATGAGGCAGACATTCAAGGTCTGCACCACGTTCCTTCTTCTACGAGCGGGGCCGGGGAAGGAAAGGTGTCTAAGGGCTGAAGGAAGTGTAGCCATCTACCTTCCCCACGTGGAGCCTGTTTGAAAACCAAGATCAAGTATGAGAAACTCCCCACCACGCCCCACAAACCCCTCCCCACCTAGCCACCAAGGTCTCCCTGACCTCAACACCTTCCGCATCTTTATGAGACTTGGAGGGGGGGGGGGGATCGGTAGCCAAAGAGGTTACTCCATGCAACTGGTTCATTGCTGTGATTGGAATCCTGCCTGCTATCAGTTTGGGGAAGTAGGGCGGGGGTCCCCTCAGTGTTTTACGCTGTAGATATACACAGTACACACTACCTCACTTCCCACTCATCAGGAGGGGTTGCGACTGGCAATTCCGGCAAGGCCCAGGTGCTGTTCGGAATTGCCTAAAAATCAAACCGGCTCAGAAGACTCCAGAAGCTGCCAGACTTGGCTTGTCTTAAAAGTAGAAATATTTAAGTCAGAGGCTTTCACAGTATATATGTACCTCTTCTTGAGTTCTCCTGTATTTTTTTTTAATTTTAACTTTTAAATCCTCTCATATAGTTTGCAACGAAATTGTCAGTTTCACCCTTTTGTGTAAAAATAAGCCCTACAAATTGGAGCCGGGCTGTGTACTCAGAATGCCCTGTAGCTTCTCAAGGTATGTGGTCTCACATATCTGTCCAGAAGCTGCCAAACGGTGGCCAGGACCACGCTGGACTTAATGGCTACCAGAGGAATTTACAAAAGACAAAAGGAATAACGAAACAAATATTTCTGTGTGATTTGTATCCATTGTAATGTTCACTTCTGCCACGATGAGGGCAGTTTTCCTCCAGAAAATAGGCTGCTCACGCTACTTCTTCTTAACCCAGAACAGAGAAAGAAAGAAAGAAAGAAAGAAAGAAAGAAAGAAAGAAAGAAAGAAAGAAAGAAAGAAAGAAAGAAAGAAAGAAGCCAGAGCAGCGAGGTCTCCGTTAGGTAACTAACTGCGGGAGTCTACCACGCGCTGCTCAGCCAAAGGAAATAGTGCTTTAAAATGCAAAAACCCGCAGTTTAAATATGATTTCCTTTATTACTTAGATGGTAACATAAGAAATTGCACAAAACAGCGCTTGTGTCTGAGGAAGGTGCCTGAAGAAATCTAGGCTTGAGTCCTGCGAGCAGGAGCCTGGGACTCAGCAGGCAAAGTTTGGAAGTTCGGAACAAGCTTTCAGACAGCCCGTGGGCCAACCTGCCCCAGGGGAGACAGAATAAATGTCTCTCTCATCGGCTGAAGGACAAATAACATCAGATCAGAAACGAGGTGTAGTTTGGGGTATCGGGTGGACTGGGAGGTGACATTTTAATATGACAGCGTAGGCTTGCTTGGCAATTTAAAATAGCTGGGAGGTGGGGGGGGGTGGTTGTTGCTGAAGAAAATTCCAAAGATTTCGTGTTCTGCTTTCACTTTGCCAGATGCCCGGCCAGGAGGCGCGGTGCAAAGCCTTAGGTTTTCATTTCACAACTTTCTGCACGGTCCAAACAGCCTCCCTGCCCCCTCCCAACCATACACACACACACACACACACACAGCACACACACCTACCCTTTACAGGGAATTGAAGCCTTCGAGCCTCCGCCAGATATATGTGCATTTATTCCCTCTCGGATGAAAATAAAGACATCAGACTCAATTAAAAGCCTACAGGACAGTTACACTGGTGCAGTGAGACAGCAAAGCGAAATGAGCGACACCCGAAAAAGAAATAAGACTGATGACCCAGACAGCCTTATATTTAGGTTGACCCAGACCCGGTGGGGGGGGGGGGGGTCTTTAGGGAGTGTGTGTGTGTGTGTGTGTGTGTGATGGAGAAGCGTCTGGTATGACAACGTCCGGGACGCTGAGCGCGCGGGAGATGCGACTTCCCGGCGCGGCTGCTGCGTGGCCCCGCGGGCGGCGCGGCGTGGAGCGCCTGCAGCGCGGCGCGGGGTTCCTGTGTGCAGCCGACTGGACGGGAAGGGGGACACCAGGGGCTTTACTGGGGGGAAAAACGTCCCACCCACATCTCCTTTCCCTGGTCCAGAAGCAAAATCACTTGAATAGAGTTCTGTGTTCTGCAAGAGCAAGCGCTGGCGAGCGGGCGGCGGCCTGTCCCCTCTCCCAGCAGCCGCGACCCTGCGGGAGGACCTGCCGACTGCTCCCGTCGGACTCCCCGCGGACGCGTCCCGACACACCCAGCCCTGCCGCCCACCGTCTCGGCTGAAGGGCGCGTCCTGTCCGCTGTTCCCGCACTGCCCTGGCGAGTCCCCCGCCCCCAGCCTTTCGTTGACGGAGTAGAGGGGGTGGGATGGGGTCCCGTCGCCCCCCCCCCAGACCCCATCGCCCTTGTCCCGCGTGACCGAGGCTGCTCCGCGCCGGGCAGGCAGGGGGCGCCGGGGAGGATGGCTGACCCGGGACCCTGGCTGCACCCAGAGTGGCAGGCTGGGCCGTGCCCTCTCCACCGCCAAGAGTTCCGGCAGCCCGCCCCCTGGGGGTCACTCGGCACCCCGCCAGCCACCCGCACCCCGCCCCCGGGTTCGCGGGTCGGAGCGCGCCCTCTCGGCCCGGTTCCCGCGGCGGCTGTCCCCGCTGGCCGCGCGCCCTGGGCTCCCGGCTCGACCCAGCGCTGGAGCGGCGGCTACTCTCTCCACCTGCCCGGCAGCAAGCTGGCTCGCTTTCCCTCTCTCAGTCTCTCTCCCTCTCTCTCTCTCTCTCCCTCCTCTTTCTCTCTCTCTCCTCTCTCTCCCCTCTCTCTTCTCTCTCGTTCTCTCTCTCTCCCTCCCTCTCTCGCTCGGCCGCAGCCCCCATCCCGAGACGGCTGCCCCGCTTTGTCTCTGGCACTCTCCTCCCGCCGCCCCGCGCCCGCGCCCGCGCCGCCGAGCAGGACCGAGCGCACAGCGCCCACTACCGCAGCCGCGGCTCCCCGCAGCCCGATCGCCCGCGCAACTTCCAGCGGCCGCCGCGCCAACTTTTCCCAACTCCACCGCGGCGCTTCCCTCCGCGCCGCCAAACCATCCCAAAGCCCAGAAAAGAAACCCAGCCTCGGAGAGGCTCCCAGCCCCGCCGCCCCCATCTCCCGCTCCCCCCCTCCCACTCCCGGGACTAGCTGGTTGGCCAGAGTTGACTCACCCCCACCTGGGGGAAGGGGAGGGGAGGGGGACACACTCTCCTCTCCCCCCCCCCGCCACCCCTCCAAGCTCACTCTCGCGCTCTCTCCTCCCTCCCACCCTGTTGTTGCTGCCCCCACCCCCACCCAAAGTTGCCACAGCTGGTCCCGGTGCCCAGCTCAGGGCTGCCCGGGCTCCTCTGCTGCCCAAAGCCAGCAGCCCGGGCGCGGAGGCTGGAACCGGCAGGTTGCTGGGGACTGCGCTGCGTCTGCCCTCCACCCCGGGCCCCGGCGCTGCAGCAGCTCGTTCTCGTTCGTTCTCTCTCTCTCTCTCTCTCTCTCTCTCTCTCTCTCTCTCTCTCTCTCTCTGCGCACGAGACAGATATGCAAGATGGCAGAGGGGGGAAAGCCAGTAGAAAAGGGATATTGCACCTACTTGTGGCCAGTTTCCTTGCCCTGCCTTTGGATCTCATGCTGTGCCCAGTCCTGCAGCCGCTGGTGTGTGGTTGGGTTTTTTTTTTTCTTGGATCTTTTCCTTCTTTTGCTCTCTCTCTCCCTCTCTCTCTCTCTCTCTCTCTCTCCCTCTCTCTCTCTCTCCCTCCTCCCCTCCCTCCCTCTGTCACACGCACACACGCGCGCACACACACACACACACACACACTTCCACACTTACTCCGTCTTTCACTCTCTCTCCCTCCCTCTCTCCCTTTCTCTCAATCCACACTCGCTATCTCTCTAGCATTGTCAGTTTGGACACCTTCGCACATGCGCGCTAGACTCCCCTCCAACATCTCAGCGCCGCCAAAAAAAGTTTGGAGCGATTTATCACTTTGATTTGGAGATCTTGTCAGATGGCAATCGCCGAGGAGGCGGAGAAAGGGAGCCACGGGAAGGGCAGTGGGAGGCGGGGAGCGAGACGAGGGGCTGGAGGGGAGCAGACACCTCGCCCCCCCCCCAAAAAAAAGAGAAAGAAATGAAAAGTCTTGCACAGAGAATTGATTCTTGGGGGCAAGGAATTGGCTCTGTTGGCATTAGCAGAAAGCTTGTATTATAACTATTATTAGCATTGTCCCATCATAAACTGCAGGACTTTCTCTATGGCATCCATGGGGAAAACAAGAGTAGAGAAGGAAATAAGAAACTTCAAGGTAATTATTTCCCTCTACTAAAGAGCTAGGAGAAGGACTGATCCCTAGACGAAAGATTCAGGGGAAAAGTGAGAATCGTCTTGAACTGGGAAAATCTGCCAAGGCTTCTACTACTGAAGTTTACTGCGGCTTCCGCTTTCCTAAATAGCTGTTTCTTTCTCGGTTTGAGGGAAGACCGATACTAGCTGCTATCATAGGGACATTTCTGTCACTTATTCCCACCAAGTAGCAACAATCGCTCTTCCAGTTTCCCAAGTGCGGCCAACTAAGGCATTTGACATCCGAGACCTCCGGCCTCCCCTAAGGTCGGCTGTCACCTTCCGGCCTCCTGCGGCAGCTCTGCCTGCCTGCCGTTTCCACCCGCTCGCAGAAACCTACCACCTCCAGGGTCACGAGAAGAAGGAAAAGAGGGGAAACCGTAGGCACAACTAAAAACTACAAAAAAAAATGTTGAAGATTTTCTTTAATTATACCATTTACCAATGAGATGGTCAGGCAGGAATGGGGACAAAAGGGACTTGGTGTGTTCAAGGTATGAATGAACGCCAACTCCGCGTAGTTTCCTCTTGGTACGACCTCCTTGCATTAAACAGTTTTGTTCAATACCTTCCATGTGCTATTTATGTCTCCATTAATATCTGTTTCAAATCCTGCCAGATATCATAAAAGAAAATTACAATCTTTTCAGTGTGGGAGCTGCAACAATACATTCTCAATGCTCGGGGTGAAAGAAAGGAAAGAGGGAAGCAGGACCTGGGCACGGGTTTTGGCGGAGACGGGGGAGGGAAGAGGAGAAGAGGATCCCGGCGAATTCTAATTGCACCTGTTGGTATTTTTTGTCAAAGCTAGGATGGGGAGGTGAGAAAGCGAATAGCAAGGGTTAACCCCTTCAGGATTTCAATGGCACAGAGAATCAGAGTTTAAAGGATTCACTCCAATCTGCCATTTTTTTTTTTTCTTTCTCCAAAACTGTGTAATTCCAGGGGCATTTGGCGCTAAGATACAGTTCCCTGGAGAACCTAGCTACAAGTCCCAAGGGAGAAAGATGTGTAACCTTGAAATACGAGGAAGGGAAGGGGGAGAGAAAAAAGAAATACACATTGCAGGAGTGAAATAACTTCCAAAAGAGAAGGTTCTGGTGCCCACACACATAGGCACCAGGGAATTCTGCCATCCCACCACACCCCCGAGACTAAAGACACCTGGGTTTTTGCCATACCTAAATGCAGCTCCTATTACCTTGCGCAGCCCAGTGTGCGCTTACACCGAATGTCAAAGGCACCAGCCACTACAACACCCTGAGTGCGAGTCCCCAAGGCTCTACAACTCTAAAAATTGCCCAAATGTGGATTTACCAGCTCCTCACAGTTTAGAAGGTGGAGTGGCCTTCCTTCTGACCAAAGCATGAGGAGAAATGAGGCTCGAGAGACTTTGGAAAGGAGACAGAATCTCTAGGGAAACACATTAGTCGTGCAGGCAAGAAGTTCACATAGCTGCTTCTGGTCAGTAAGGGACTTTCTGGGGACAGATAGCTCAGCAGGATACACTGTCAGAACCTAAAAGGCCTTAGCCTCCCCAGGAGGAACATTCCAGAACCTGGCAACCCAGGATAGCTGAGTACCCTGGACAGGAGCATATGCTGTCTGGGACTTTTCACTCACCCATCACCCTGTGGAGCTTTAAATATATATATATAATTTTTAAAAAAAAAGACTGGGGAACTACTATTCTTCACCACACCTTTCATGGATTCCCTTCACCTCACCCCCAAGAGATCCATCAATGTCTGGGTTCCCTTGGAGGAGAAAACAGGGACCTGAAAGGATTCTCTGGGAAAGGAAGGGGCCATGTTACCTAACCCTGAGATTAAAAGCTAGACCCTACATGTGAAGCTGGACTTGTTTCTGCCGGAAAAAATATGAAGCACAAGGTGGGCTACAGGGTAGACTGGGGTCTTTGAAGGCAGCTGGGTGGGAGATGGAAGATTGACATGAATCCAATCAGTCCCCATGTGTAAAGGTTCCTGTCTTTTAAACTTTTATAGAAAGGCATGGAATTGGGGGCAGCAAAATGGGACTGGGCCACCCATCCCTTCTGGTTTTTAAAGTCCCCAGGGTGTCATCATTCAGTGCTAAGGTCTTTTTCCTTGGTCTGTAGAAAAGTTTTGGAACATGATTGAATTCGACCTTTTCTAACTGAAATAATGAACACAGTGTCCCCAGGGCAAGGCATTATTAAAAAAAAAAAAAAGACGGTACCATTCTTTAAAAAAAAATAAGTAAATGGACAAATGAAAGCATTCACAGTACCTTCTCTTTTTTAAATGTTCACACCTCAGTGCTGTTTCTTTTCCTTTTTTCACCCTTTCCTTTCTTTCTTTTTTCTTTCACCATCACTTGTTTCCTGCCCTAAGTGTGCAGTATTAAAAGAACTAAATTCGCTAGTTCAAGTGTGCTCAACCAGATGGAGTGAATGCCACTAAGCAGAAAGCGATGGTATGTCACCTGCTCAGCGGTGGCCCCTGCGCCTGCTCCCGCGGGCTCTCACGCCCTACAGTCTGGTCCCGTCACTTCCACCTGTCCCCAGTCCCAGGGGTGAGACCCGAGCAGGTGACTCTCACTTGCAGCCCCAGGAGTTGCCAACACCTCTGGCCCAAGGTCTAGGCGGTGCCTGGCTCCACAGAAAACAGGCCTCTAACAAGTTGGCTGAGCTGCCTTCTGTGCCCTCCACGCGCACCCGCCTTCCTTCTGCTGAAATTCGTTTCCTAGGGAGCCGGTAGTTTGGGTCCCACGTCCTCTTGTTTGTCCTCCAATGGAAGCGGACCCGTCCGGGAAGCAGTGACTTCTTGGAAAATCTATGAGCTTAGTGGCTGTTTGGCTTGTTTGTTTGTTTGTTTTAATTTTGTTTTGGGTTATTGAAAAGGAAGAGATGAGAAAGTATATCTCGTCTCCAAATGTTTCTTTAATGCTAAAACGACCCAGAATCGATTTTCAATATATTACATACAACCGGAAATTTTTCTTCATCGAGTTATCATTAAGCCAGCCCCACAGTATCGTTGGAAGAAAGTTTTAATTCTTTATGGAGGTATTTCTTGGCCTATTGTCTTTGTGCAGTGAACTTCACTTCGTACTATTGAATCCTAACCTATATTCGCCTGGCTACCAGCAAGATTAATTTAATCATTGTAATGCAATTATTAATACTGTTTACCCAACGTTGGGTTTCGGGTTGGCTGTTAAGAAATTAAACTCTCGCTGGGTGACCAGAGGTAGGCAGTCCTGAAATGAAACAGTCCTCTTTATTTAGTCTCAGAGTTCCAGCTTTCGGCCAGGGGCTCAATTAGCCAAAATGGAAACAATTTTCATTCACTGTAATAACTCACTGTTCTGGAGATCGCTTTCAAAATATACACTTTATTATTATACGCTGACCTCGGTGGCGTGGTGTGGCAATAAAAGAAAGAGGCAGAGAGATCTATCTAGCCCCCTTGGGCTATAATTATTAGAAATTAATTGGGTTCAGGACCCTGGGTAGCCTAGCTAAATTAATAGCTTGTCTAGTGGTTTAAATCCGAATTTTCAGTCCACAGGAGAGAAAGGGAGAGAGTCACAGACATGAAATGCAGACCCAAGGGACGCCTGAGTTTACTTGCAAGACACTCATCTATTAAATAGTGTCCACAATACATTTGAGTTGAGAAGAGGGGGCCCAGTGTAGGAGAGGGCGGAGGCGTCGAGAAAGCAAGGAGCGAGATCGGGAGGGAGGCTGCTAGAGAGCGAAAAGGTCTCGAGTTGATTTTATTCGATTTTTCTTGTCTGCATTGTTTTCGGGAGGGGTTGCATTTAGGGGTTAAAATAAAAAATAAAGATCCCCGTGTACTAGGAGCTGTCGTGCCGGAGTAAAAGTGAAAAGGGAGCCTTAGGCAAAAGGAAATTACTGCGAGCCCGCGTGACCTTTCAGGGAGGTAATCAATCAAGTGATCAACAGGGATATTTATCATGGCTATATAGGACGACTTCGCCCCGCACGGGCGGGGGGTAGGGGTGGAGGGAGAGGGTGGAGACACGCGCGCACACTCGCGAAAGTTTGAACACACCCGGGGAGCAGCTTCGGGACCGAACACGTAGGCTTCGGGAAATGTTCATAGACTCCAGGCTGTGTGTGTGTGTGTGTGTGTGTGTGTGTGTGTGACATCCTGGGAGAAGCGCACACACGCTAGTACGCGTGTGCGTGTGCGTGTGCGGGGACCAGAGCGCACGGCGCGGCCTGGGCGGCTGCGGAAGATGTTCACCTCCAGCCGCGCACGGCCTTGAAAGCGCAGCTCGCGGGGAAGGAAGGCGGCGCTGCGGGCGAGGCGCACCGCCAGCCCGGCTCTCGAGCGCCTGCGGGGTCCGGGGCGCGGTGGGGGGGGGGCTCTGCGGGCGGCGGGTCGCCGCTCCGGGCCGCGCGCGGACCCCCGGCTCCCGCCGGCTCCTCTTCCTGCGAAATCTTAGTGTTGCCCTGCGCTGCGGCCCGACCGACCGCGCCTCGCTCCGGGCCAACAGGCCAGGCGGCGATCTGCGGCCACCACGGGCTGCCCAGCTACCTCTTCTACCTTGTAAAATTCGCCCTTCTGTAAATTGCATTTGCGTCCCCGGACTGCTTAGGAAATCACTGGGCTGAACGCTCCTGCTTCCTCCCCTTAGTCTTGTAACACCCACCCGCTCCCCAATTCCAGAAGCCTACGAAAGGGGTGCTCGGTTTTAAGAATGATGGCGGTGATGTTAAACGGTAGACATATGTATTTCTTTTAAAACCTCCGAGGCCCCTACTCAGCTCAGGAATTCTAATCTGCAGCTCTTCCCTCCTCCACCCTCCCCCCGCCCCCCGCGAGCTGCTCGGATGACTGCAGGCCCACGAGGCTGGGGAACCGTTTTCCCAAACGGTCTAGGAAACGCAGGTAGGGGGGTTGCACGCCGCCTCCCAGGTAGTGAGCAGCCGCCCGCTCGCGCGGTGTGGGAATGCGGGGCCACGCCAAGGCCGCGCGGGTTGGCACCGGTCGCCGCCGAGCCCGCGCTCCCCCGCCCGGGCCGCCCTCTCCTGGCTCGGCTCCGCCCGCACAGCCTGGTCTGCGGCGCCCCCGCCTGGCTTCCTCCGACCGCCGCAGCCCCGGCGCTCCCGCCGCGGCGCAGAGCCCCAGCTGTGCACAGTAGCCGCCTGGGCGTGGGGGGTGGGAAACAGCTGGAGCGCCCCGGGGAAGCACGGGTTGGGGTGGGAAGGAACCCAGCATTGGAGGATTATGAGGCGAGCTGCTACTGGTTTAAGATCAGGAGGAGTCACTTCACGGGGCAAAAATTCTCTGCCCTGGGGAAAATGGAGCTCCAGAAAGAAACCAGACTGCTGCTGGCGCACGGTGCCAGCCTTCTCCCCCTCCCCCCATTTGGATCCCTTCCACTAAATCACCTCTGGAAGCTTTGTTTCCAAAGCTCGGTGTGCACAGGCATCACCTGGGGATCTTATTAACGCGCAGATTTTGTGACTCAGTAAGTCCGCGGCGAGGCTCACGCCCTGTGCCTGGCTATGCGGGTACTCTCCAGGTGATGTCCGCTGGTCTAGCAGCATCCAGCAGCGCGCAGCCTTTCTCAGAAACTCAACATCTCGAGCCCCAATTAGAACTACCAAATCCAAGTTGACATTTTCACAGGCCATTCGCTGGAACAGTGAGGCTTGAGCACGGTTCTCTACAAGGTACCTGGCCAGGTTTTCTTGTCTGAGATCAGGAATTCTATTTCCAATCCTGCTCTCTGCCTCAGTGGCACAAAGGAGTCTATTTACAAACTGTCTCCTCTGGCCCAGTGTAGACATTTCCATAGACCACTGGGCTTAGAGGGCAAATGCCACTGGCGAGGCTTCCTGGATCCTCGTGTGACTGACATCTTTACCCCACTTCCCTCCCCCTCCCATATTCTTGACAAGTCTAGGGTTTCTATTTCTTCTTCCTTATGTTACAGCTTTTGTTTACACCTCACCCTTCCCCCTGTAGGCATGCATCTTGAAGGAGAGACCCTGCTATAAATTCACCAAGCTTTTTTTTTTCTTTTAGTTTTTTCGAGGTAGGGTCTCACTCTAGCCCAGGCTGACCTGGAACTCACTCTGTAGTACCAGGCTGCCTAGAACATCCTCTTACCACTGTCTCCCAAGTGCTGGGATTAAAGGTGTGCACACCGCGCCTGGCCAAACTTTGTTTTGTTTTGTTTTTTATCTGAAGCATGGACATAGACATGGGATTTCCTGCATGGGGTTTGTATGTCAAAAAAAAATGTTTTGGAAGCCTTGGTTGCTGCTGCTAGAAAAAGATGGAAGTATTCCCATTTCAGAGACATTGTGCATTAGATAAACTCTTGGGTAGCAAGACAGAATTTTGATATTCTGTGAGTCAAACTATTAAAGGTCCAAATCCCAATGCTCTCTTTTACCAACTCTGTAACTTTAGACAAATTACTGAGTTTCTCTGAGTCTCTATTTTCTCTTTTGTATAATGGAAATGATTATGTACATCTTGTAGGACTATTGTGAGAATTAAAAATATTAACACTCACTAAGGCTCAGGGAATTTTGTAGAAGAGGGGGTGGAAAGATTGTAAGAGCCACAGCTTGGGTGGGAATATCCAGAGGCATTGCCTCCCCTTACAATGACTGACTGCTACTCTCACAACTCATAATCCACGATCCCATGGGGAATACCAGCAATCCCACTGAGGAGGGCTCTCAGTGGAGTGGGGGCAGGGAGGAAGGAAATGAGGGTACCAACACATGATGTGTGCATCAAAGTTTCTACTTAATTAAAAAAAAAGATAAAACAATGTGTATAATCAGTACAGTGCCCTCTGTGTAGTAAAAAATAATAAATGAGCCGGGCATGGTGGCACACACCTTTAATCTCAGCACTGGGGAGGCAGAGGTAAGAGGATCTCCAAGAGTTTGAGGCCACCCTGAGACTACATAGTGAATTCCAGGTCAGCCTGGGCTAGAGTGAGACCCTACCTCGAAAAACCAATAATCATCATCATCATCATCATCGAAACTATTTGGAGCTCCAAGCTCTCTAATATTCTGTAACTTGGAATAATGATAAGGCTCCATGTGTGTGTGTGTGTGTGTGTGTGTGTGTGTGTGTGTGTCCTTTTCATTTCTCTCTGTAATGTGATCTTTTTTTTCCTCTGGTCAGCAGACTGTCTCTTCAAATAGGTAAAGCCAGAGAGTTTGATATATATGAAACTGTCTGCTGTAACTGAATTTAATTTTAACCTTGCAGTGTAAATGGGCACCAGTGTGTGCATGTGTGTGCATTTTGGTTTGGGTTACATATTTTCAAGGACCTCTTGTGTACATGAGCCCTGACACATCAGTACTCCAGACCTCAGTCCTGTCAACATGAGTCACCACCAGACTCAGCTCATCTCACATGAAGAAGGTCCCAACCATCTCCCAGACAGCCTGATGCAACAGGGCCTCGGCCACATGGTGAGGGCCAGGAGACTTGCTGAAAGATGCGTGGCTCCTCTCTGGCCTCACAACTCTAAGTCTTTCTTCACAATACACATAAAGTTAGTACGTGAAGGTGTATAATGTTTCTAGGTTACCGTGTCCTCTCCCTGTGCAACAAAAGCCACAAAAACAATTCAAACAGAAAGTAATTTTTAATGGAATGCTCTTTCTTTTTCCTTTCATCCTTTTTAATGCTTTTTTGTTTCTTCAGTGCTTTTCATTTTAACTTTCCATGAATCTGATTGTTGTATTTGCTTTCAATACATGAAATTATTTTTAGTTCCTTGCCAGTAAAGAGAAGATTTGTTAAATTTATACATCACATGCTTTCAAATTCTTTACTCAAAACAAATGATTGTGGTTGACATGAAAATATCTATACACATAATCAAACATATTAATTTGCTTAATGTACTTTAAGATGTATAAACATAGAAGGTTTTCCACATCTTTTTAAAGCACATACTATATAGAGTCCATGCTGGGACAGCTTATGAATGAGACTGCCTTGTAACAAGATCCTCAGTACTCAATAACTTAATTCTCTTGACTTGAGTCCAAGGCAGACCTGGCAACCTTCAAACTCTTCTATGAAGTCCTGTAACCATGACACAGTGTGATACAGGTGTGCCTGGGCTTATGAAAAGCCACATCACAATATGATTATTCGCTCCATGCTATTTTATTAAGTAATGAGTTCCCCTGAGACATTTAAAATATGATTTGACTTACAAAAATTTGATTTATACTCACTTTTCCCAGAAACATAGCCATTGAAGTAACGTCCTATTTTTTTTTAAATGATGATGCATGTCCCACAGCAAATGTTTCATAATCTTTTCAAAGATTAAGATGAGGAAGTCTACCACAGTTATGGGATTGGGAAAAGAAACATTTTCTGTAGAGAATCAATTGTACACAGAAGAAAGTGTAGGAGCTAATCTATTGAATTATCTATCTTGAGTTCTCGTGGACTAGAGGCCTGACATGTGATAGGATTTGGACTTCAAATTCTTTAGAAAATTTAATGATTTCTACTAGACTATACTTTCCAAACCAACTCTACAGTCTTGAAAAATGCTTTCTAGAGGTATTCCTATGATCCTACCATAAAACAGATAAATCAAGAAGACAGTTAAGGCTAGACTAGGCTACCTGATGACACCCTAAAAACAAAACCAAACAAACAAACAAAAAGGAGTAGGGAGATAGCTCATTCAGTAAAGGGCAAGCATTATGACCTGAGTTCAATCCCCAAAGCCCACATTTAAATATTTTAATTTTTTAATTGTTTTATTTACTTATTTGAGAGAGAAACTCCAGATGTATACACCACCTTGTACATCTGGTTTATGTGGGTTCTGGGGAGTTGAACCTAGTCCTTAGGCTTCACAGACAAGTACCCAACTGCTAAGCCATCTCTCCATCTAAAATCCACATTTAAAAACCCCAGTGTCAGACTGGAGAAATGACTTAGCAGTTAAGGCGCTTGCCTGTGAAGTCTAAGAACCCACATTCGATTCTCCAGGTTCCATGTAAGCCAGAGGCACAATGTGACCCAAGCGCATAAGGTCGCACATGTGCACAAAGTAGTGCACACATATGGAGTTCGATTACAGTGGCTGGAGGCCCTGGCATGCTAATTTTCTCTTGCTCACTCGCTCTAGCGCTTGCTCTCTCACATTAAAAAAAAGGGGGGGGGGTATGGCTGTTGGGTTCACATGCACTTTGAATCCCAGGCAGAGACAGAAGGATCCCTGGGGCTTGATGGCCAGCCAGTCTAGCCTACTTGGCAAAATGCAAACCAACTAAGCTTTCCTCTGGCCACCACATGCATTCATACACATGTGTGCCTGTGCATGCACATGCACACACACAAACAAAAATATTGGGGGCCCTGGAGATATGGCTTAGCAATTAAGCACTTGCCTGTGAAGCCTAAGGACCCTGGTTCGAGGCTTGATTCCCCAGGACCCACATAAGCCAGATGCACAAGGTGGCACATGCATCTGGAATTCGTTTGCAGTGGCTGGAGGCCCTGGTGCGCCCATTCTCTCTCTCTCTCTCTCTCTCTCTCTCTCTCTCTCTCTCTCTCTCTCTCTCTCCCTCCCTCTTTATCTCTCTGTCTGTTGCTCTCAAATAAATAAATAAAAATTAAAAACAAAAAAAATTTTAATTGGGAATTTTTTGTTGCATAAGACTAAAATAATTTAAGATTAGCCTGTTTATTTCCCTTTAAAAATAATTGTTTATGGACAAAAATTACTGTCCAATTTATACCTAGATTTTCATTTAGTTGGTTACTATTGGACCAGAACTCTGATACTGGACATTTGGCATCCTTATCCACTTAAGAGAGAGTTCACTTCAGCAGAAGAAACAATTAGAGAAAGCAAGGTAAAAAACAATATTTTGATGGATCCATTTCTGTTGTAATAACGTTCTGCTGAGATTTTCACAGTACTGACCAAAGTCTTTAGAGTCAACAACCATGCAAGTTTCTTCATCAAACTCAGTGGGCAGTTTCATGTCTCTTGTGCCTCCCAGAGCAGCAACACACAGTCATGGGACATGGGCTCATGGCTCCAGGAATCTCTTTTTGTCATTCTGAGTGTCCAACTTCCCAAGGCATACTAGTGACAGTGTCATCCTCCTATTCAAAATATTCAAAAATGGAATATGGTGGCTCATGTCTATAATCCCAGGACTCTGGGGAAGTCAAGCAGGAGGACTTTGAGGCCAGCCTGGGTTACATAGTCTCAAACATAAGTAAAATAAGACTGAAAGAATATTCAAAATTCCTCACTAATTTTCAAGATATAGACCCCAACTTTTGCCTTTCATTCAAAGGCATTCTACATATGGACGCAGCAAGAGAGGTAGAAAAGGGCACATACCAAAAGCATCAAGAATCTCGGTCTGTCATAGGTATAGGATTCAAGAAAAGAGCTCTTTGGTTATAGATTTGAAAATATGGATTGGCCACATACCATGCTTTAACTTTGTCATGGAGATAATTAAGGGATCTTGCAGATTCTATGTGGTGGAATAACCTTATCAGATTTGTGCCTGAGTAAGAAGCAAGCAGTGGTGGGTTAAGCGGATTATATTTCTTATCATGTTCAGTGTAACCATCTTGTGAGGTCCCAGACATAATCATATGTCCCAATAACCTACCCATATGGTCCTTTCAATGAAGAGCAATCTCCCCATCACGAATGTCCTGTGGCCTCTGTCTCACATGATGTTTTTCTATACCTCTGCTAGCTCTCTTCATAGACTACTAATTCCTTGAGGGGATGTTTGTTTCCAACCCTTCTCATGCCTAATGCCAATGCACATCTTGCTTAAAACTTGTACTTTAAAAAAAAATTTAATTCTATTTATTTGAGAGGGGTGGGGGAGCGAATGGGTGCACCAGGGCCTGTAGCCATTGCATACAAACTCCAGATGCATGTGCCACCTTGTGCATCTGGCATACGTGGATCCTGGGGAATTGAGCCTGGGTCCTTAGGCTTTGCAGGCAAGCACCTTAACCACTATGCAACCTATCCATCCCTCAAAACCTGTATTTTCTATGTGTAAGACCTTTTAGTTTTTAAGTTATTTTTAGAAAATTCTCAACCATTGACATTTCAAATACTGTCTCTCAGTCTCTAGTGTATTTTTCTTGTTCTCTGATTAGATATGTTTGCTCTTCTTGCTGTGTCTTCCATCTTTATTGCCTCTTTGTCATAAATTCTATTAACTCTTTTTGTTTACCTCTGAATAATGTCCTCAGATGTATATTCAAGTTCAACAATTCTTTCTGTAGCTGTGTCTAACAAGCTGTTTACCCTGTGAATTAAATTTTTATTTCAGCTTTCTACATTTCTATCATTCTATATTTATTTGTTTAAATAATGTCCTGATTATCTTTTCACATTACTTTGTCTTCTTGTTTTGTTCTCAAGGACAAGCCTTTAAACATTTTAAATATATTTCTTCTATCTGATAAGTACATTGCCTTCCTAGAGTTTAGAACCTTAAAGTTTGGGATCACCTTTAGCAAATTTTTGTGTTGTTGTTTTTTTTTATTTTTGAGAGAATGAAAGAGGCAGAGAGAGAGAGAGAGAGAGAGAGAGAGAGAATGGGTGTGCCAGGGCCTCCAGCCACTGCAATTGAACTCCAGATGCATGTGCTACCTTGTGCATCTGGCTTACATGGGTCCTGGGGAATCAAACCAAGGTCCTTTGGCTTTGCAGGCAAACGCCTTAACCATTAAGCCATCTTTCCAGCCTTTTTTTTTAACTGTGGGAATTATGTTTAAAATTACTTGAAGATATGTCTCTTCAGAGATTGTTTTTCATTCCTTTTGTATGATCCAGTGTTACCATTAATTGTCTTTGTTAATCTATCAGTCCTGGCTCCTACACCATGTTATGAGAACTGCAACACAGGCATTCACTGTCCTGTTGGGAATAATTGCTGGGAAGCAGAGATGGAAGCCTCCTGTTATCTGTGTGCTGGCATGAGCTGGTAATTTTCTAGGTCAGCTTTTCAATGAAAGCATAGCTCTTCCAGACCCAGAATTATGCCTGTTGCCTGCATTGTGAGTTCTATCTCCCCATTCATGTTGGACCAGAACTTTGTGTCCTGATTCCATGAGGATTTTAAAAAACTAAATCTTGAACTTTCAAGGCTCTTGTCTTCCCTTCCCACAACCGCAAGCTGCTAGGATTTGGATCCCATCTTATGTTTGGCCCCAGAGACTTTCTTTACTTTTATCCAAGAGCATTTATGTTATTAAGCTGGTGCTTCAGAGCTTTATGAGGGGAGGAGGACTGCAGACTGTTTAGTGCATAAAAACACTGAGAAATCTAGACTTAGAAACACCTGTGAAGGCTTGCTAGGAGTGAATTTCAGTTTCAATTTTTTTCTTAAATCCTTTTTATTTAAAAGAAATCTCTGGGTCTCAAAACAAGGCCGAAGCATATGCCACTTGTATATAGAATCAGAAAAATAGCCTTTTCACATGTTTTTGATCAGCCCAACATCCCTCTCCCTACCTCCCTTCTCCAGCCATCAAATTCATACTCAGCCTTCAAATGTCATCTCAGACCCAGCCTTCTCTCCAGTGTTTTCTGTGGTGATAATAACTCCAAAATAACAATGATTTTACTGTGATTACCCTCTGTTACACACTATGCTGGAGTCATTCAAATACTACCTCATTTTTCTAAAAATCTCTACATCATTTTAACCTAATTTTACAGAAAAACAAACTGATGTCCCTCAAAGTTAAGTGACTTTTCAAAGTGATCTAACTAGCAATAAGTTGAGCCATATCAAATCTTTGGTACACAACAGTGTATTTTTTTTTAACCAACACAAAGCAACTTTGTGTGGTTGAATCTAATAAATGATGAAAGTCATAAAATTCAGTAGAATTAATAATGTCAAGAGTGACAGTAGCTACTAAGGAGAGAGAAGCACACATAGTTTATACCACAGAAAAATGTGAGCTGTTGGTGGTACACAGGTGGGTGGGAGAGCTGAGAGCCCAGGAGTATGAATTTCCAGAACCCAAACCATCTGGGGGCCCTTGGTGACTCAAGTCCTTAGATCTTGAACAAGCTTTAGTTCTCTGGTTAAATCAAATCAGGTCTGGCCAGTCTGTATCCTCGTATGCTCCCTCCGCCAAGGTAATTATTCCTTCTTCTAGGCTATGACGGCACACTTAGGCCACATGCCGTCGGTGTGTTCCACCTTTCTGGCCTGACCTTCAGTTATAATACAATGCTTATGCTTCTTCTCAAGCAGACTGGAAGTTTCTACAGCTTTAGATCAGAATCCCCAGCACTTAGCACAACGCTTGGTAAACAACAAGTCTTCATTTTTTTCTTATTCACTTTTTTGTTTTGTTTTGTTTTTTCAAAGTAAGGTTTCACTCTAGCCCAGGCTGACCTGGAATTCACTATGCCATCTAACTCAAGGTGGCCTCGAACTCATGGTGATTCTCCTACCTCTGCCTCCCAAGTGCTAGCATTAAAGGCATGCGCCATCACACCCAGCCCACATTTTTCTTATTCAGTTTTTTTTCTTAATTCACATCTTGGTTAATATTTATATACCATTGATATGTGTTTGAGTTATTTGTTGGTTTCTCTTCGTGGTGGTTTGAGTACATGGTCCCTTGTCTTTTACACTCTTCCTATGAAGAAATTGATTCTACGTCGCCTGTCAATGAAGCATACTGGGATTGTGACTGGTACAAAGAAGAGAGGATGTTCCATGACTTCCAAGGCTGCCCCACAAAAACTCCTGCAGTTAAGCTTAGGTCTCTTGGAACCTTTGCTCTCTGATGTTCACTCTTTGATCCCCTGTGCAGTGCTATGAGAAACCCAAGGAGAGATCTCTCCCATGTTCTCTGGCAGTGCCCGATGAGCCCAGCCTTTGCCCTGTCCCAGCACAGAAACCAAGCAGGTGAATGGAGAGGTGCCTAGACAAGTGCAGCCCTGGCTGCTGGAGTCATTTCCAGACATTGAAGTCTTTCCAGCTGAGGTCCCAAGTATTGTGACGCCAAGTGACACATGCCCTGAGCATAATGCAAATGATTCTCTCTTACCGCCATGATGGAGTTGGTTTGCTGTGCAGTAGTAATTAACAGGAGGGCTGCTTAGCCTGGACAGCTCCAAGCCCTCTACAGTTTAGGCTGGTAGAGGAAGAACATTTCTTCCTTTTAGTAGAGTCTGGTGGTAGATGACTGTTCCCATGTTCAGAATCAAAAGTGTGCAAGAGAGGGGCTGGAGAGATGACTTAGCGGTTAAGGCACTTGCCTGCAAAGCCTAAGAACCCAGGTTCAACTCTCCAGAATCCACATAAGCCAGGCACACAAGCTGACACATGCATCTGGAGTTCATTTGCAGTGGCTGGAGGCCCTTGTGAACCCATTCTGTCTCTCCAATAAATAAATAAAAAATAAAAGTTACTTTTAAAAAAAGCGTACAAGTGAATTTCAATCTCCACAATGTTCAGAGCATTTGGCCGGCGCCGATCTATTAAATTTGCCTTACTGACTTCTATCCTGCCCAAGACTGAATCCAGCCAGGATAGGTAAGAACAGTAGCCTCACAGTCATTATTGTCACTCCCTTTTCTTAAAGCTGGGCCTTGCTTCTCCATCCCTCATTGACTCTCACATGCCTACCTAACTTCCAGCAGCCAAGCCACTCATTCTCTGGGTTCTGCTGTAACCCAGAAACCCTGGGTGCCCATCCTACCTTCCTGTTCAGGAGCAGACTAAATTCAATCTAGCTTGCTAGCCAGACTTTGTAGAGTCAGTGACTTGAACTCTGCCCCCTCCTTGGAAGGAGAAAGGTCTTTTTTCACTTCCAGCCATCCTACCCAGTCTGGCTCTTCTCCTTATCAGTAGTCATTAGCAAACAGCATGCCTAGACCCACCCTCTTCATCGCAATTAGTCTCACCTAACTAGCAGACATACCTGTACAGATAAGGGATGAGCCAGTGTGGTCACCAGGAGACAATTGGCTCTTCTTGGATCCCAGAGTCATTAAGAACTCTTGAGGCAGCTATGCAGGAGTTTCTGGCAGCTGGTCTTAAGTTATCAGTCATGTTAATAAACAGGAAGAGGGGCCGGGCTTGGTGGTGCATGCCTTTAATCCCATCACTTGGAAGGCAGAAGTAGGAGTATCACCGTGAGTTCGAGGCCACCCTGAAACTACATAGTGAATTCCAGGTCAGCCTGGGCTAGAACAAAACCCTACCTCGAAAAAACAAAAAGAGAGAGAGAGAATTCCAGCTCATCCTGGGCCAGAGCAAGACCCTACCTCAAAAAAAACAAAAGAAAAAGAAAAGAAATAAACAGGCAGAGGGCTGGAGAGATAGCCTAACAGTTAAAGCACTTGCCTATTAAATCTAAGGACCCAGGTTCGACTCCCCAGTACCCACGTAAGCCATATGCACAAGGTGGCGTATGTGTCTGGAATTCATTTGCAGTGGTTAGAGTCCCTGGCACACCCATTCTTTCTCTCTCTCTCTCTCTCTCTCTCTTTCTCTCTCAGATAAATAAATATATAAAATAAATAAAAAGAAACAGGCATAGATGGGCACAGTGTTAAACACCTATAATTCCAGAACTTGAAAGGTGAAGGCAGAATTAAGAATTAAAGGTCTTATGGGGGAAACCAACTACTCTATGATTGGATTTGAGCCCCACTCCATGAGAGAGAATTCATACCTAGTACTGTAAACCTAATCATAAGCCCTAGAAAGGAAACTACTACTATTGTCTGGCCAAATGTCTATACTATGCCCACATAACTGCCTTATAAATACCTATTTTTATGTCCATATATTAATGCTACTCTTACTTTTAGTTAAAAAAGCTTCTCTTTTCAGATGGCAGTGGCAACTCATCAAATGCTGAGAAGAGACAATGGAGAATTTGGCACTGAGACATCTCTATCACACCCTCCAAGAATCAGGGACGATGGCAAAATTGGTGGGGGAAAGAATGTAAGAGTCCAAAGAAGGGAGGAGTGCTTGGCAATACTGTCTTCCAGACACAAAGTGGTCATGGCATTCATCAGCTCACAGTGGCTGATGCTACCTACAAAAGACCTGCGTAACAGGAGAGGGGAAATGATGACATCAAAACAGAAGAGAGACTATTTGGAAAGAAGGGATTTGGTGGAGGGAATACTCTGGAGGGGGGGCAAAAGAATGGTGGTGAGAGGGAATTATGATCATGACATGTTATCTATATGTATGGATGTCATCAACAAAAAGTTAAGCAAAGAGTTCAAGGTCACCCTTGGCTACATAGCAAATTTGAAGTTAGCCTAGACCACATGAGATACCATCTCATAACCACTGCCCTACTCCCTCAAAAAAAGAAGCAAGCAGAAAAAGTTGTGGTTTCTTTAGGTCAGTGCTGTGAGGTAACCGGACACATCTCATTGATCTATAAACCATCCAAACCTAGTTCTCTAGTCCCACCAAAAATCTGCAAACTGCATAATATCTTTTAAGCATAATTTATTGGGGGAGACTGGAGAGATGGCTTAACAGTTAAGGCACTTGCCTGCAAAGCCAAAGGACCCAGGATCAATTTCCCAAGACCCACATAAGCCAGATGCACAAGATGGTGCATGCATCTAGAGTTCCTTTGCAGCAGCTGAAGGCCCTGGGACACCCAGTCTCCACTCCCACCAAACAAATAAAATTAGAAGTTTAAAAAAATTTTTAAGCTGGGCGTGGTGGTGCATGCCTTCAATCCCAGCACTCAGGAGGCAGAGGTAGGAGGATTGCCATGAGTTCGAGTCCACCCTGAACTACATAGTGAATTCCAGGACAGCCTGAGCTATAGTAAGGCCCTACCTCGAAAAGCCAAAAGAAATACATATTACAAGGACTGGAGAGATTGCTCAGTGATTAAGGTGCTTGCCTGCAGAGCCTAATGACCTGGATTGATTCCCCAGTACCCGTGTAAAGCCAGATGCATAAAGTGGGGCATTCACCTGTTTGGAGTTTGCAGTGACTAGAAGCCCTGGCATACCCATTCTCTCTCTCTCTCTCTCTCTCCTTTCTGCTTGCAAATAAATAAAATAAATATTTTTATGTATTTATTTGCAAACAGAGAAAAGAGGGAGACAGAAGAAAGACGGGGAGAGAATGGAAGCCCCAGGGCCTCCAGCCACTGCAGACAAACTACAGATGCATGGGCCACTCACTGTGCATTTGGCTTTATGTGGGTACTGGTAATTGAACCCCGGTCATTAGGCTTTACAGGCAAGTGCCTTAACCCCTGAGTAATCTCTCCAGCCCCTGCCTAATATCTTCTGATAAAACATTTCTGCTTAAACTAAGAATTAGAATTAAGGACTCTGAGCTATCATCTTTCAATACCTTGTGTTGCTATGAGTCAGTTAGAAATTTTACAACTGTAGACTGTTTATTTGATTTTTATTTGCAGGTCCCAACAGAAAGTACTATTCATATTGAAAGCCTACACTTGAGTTCTCTTCAGTAGGAGAAAACTAGCAAGTACTATGCAGTAGTGTTTAATATAATGACAACTAACCAGGCTTGGTTGCAATACCTGTGATCCCAGCACCAGGGAGGCTGAGCTAGGAGGATAGTGAGCTCATGACCAATCTGGGCTACATAGTATGTGAGACCTTGTCTCAAAAGAACAAAACAAAACAATGGCAAGCCAATCAGCTGTAATACATTCAAATAGCATTACATTCACTAAAAGTTTCAATATTAATATCAACAATCAACATATTAGATTAATAATGAAAGATTTAACTGTTAAAAATAGACCTGTGATTTACCTTAAAAGTCTTGTATTCCTGATTTTATATTTTCATGGTTGTATAGAATAAGTATTCAGATGCAGTTTATAAGAGTACCAATTCAGCCGGGCGTGGTGGCGCACGCCTTTAATCTCAGCACTCGGGAGGCAGAGGTAGGAGGATCGCCGTGAGTTCGAGGCCACCCTGAGACTCCATAGTGAATTCCAGGTCAGCCTGGGCTAGAGTGAAACCCTACCTCGAAAAACCAAAAAAAAAAAAAGAGTACCAATTCTATCCATATTATATTTTAGCTGTATACTATTGAACTGATAATTAGCTTTTATTTCCTGTTTTCTAGAAATTTTGCACTGATTATTATTACAGAAATATTGTACTGACAATTCAATTTATCTCTGGTCTTCCTTAAAAAATGAAAAGGTAAACCTAAATTGCATTTTTTGGATTAATTTTAAGATTGAATAACTTCCCAAGTTTGTTTGATAAGTAGGATTCCCATTTTGTGAATTGACTACATCTATACCCAAAATATATTCAGTTACTTCAATGTTCTCATTCAATTATTATACTGTTTTGCATAATAAATATACTCTACAGTGTTCAAAAAGTCTCATATTCACTTACTTTTCAGATTTACTATTTAATTTTTTGGTTTTTCGAGGTAGGGTATTGCTCTAGGCCAGGCTGACCTGGAATTCACTATGTAGTCACAGGCTGGCCTTGAACTCATAGAAATCCTACCTCTGCCTCCTGAGGGCTGGAATTAAAGGCATGCACCACCACCCCCAGCCTGCTTTTGAGATTTCTATTGTGAGGGAAATTTCTTATAAGGAATCTAATGTTCTATTGTAATATACCTATGTAGTTTATGGATATATATCTTAGAAAAAATATTTCTCCTAATCAGCATCCATAATAAAAAAATTAGGACCTGGGAGATAGCTCACTGGTTAAAAACACTTGCTACACAAGCCTGATGACTGAAGTTTGGATGCCCAGAACCCATGTGAAGCTGAAAGCTATATATGGCAATGGGAGGTAGAGTCAGGAGCATCTTGAAGCTTTTGGGTCAGCTAGCCTGATATTGATGGTAGCAAATAACAAGAAAGACCCTATTCCAAACAAGGAGGAAGGCAAGTGCCAATGCCCCAAGACTGTCCTCTGACCTCCATATGCACACCATGGCACACATATACCTATACATGTAAACTCACTATACACAGAAAAGTTAAGGAACCACTGCCATGGATTCAAACCAGTCATTCTTATTATTATTATTATTTGTGAGAGAATTGGTGTGCCAGGGCCTTAGCCACTGTCAGCGAACTCCACATGCATGCACCGCCTTGTGTGTGTACACCACCTGTGCCACCTTGTGTGCATGCGTGAACTTGTGCTTACATGGGTCCTGGGGAGTAGAACCTGGGTCCTTAGGCTTCACAGACAAGCTCCTTAACCACTAAGCCATCTCTTCAGCCCTCAAACCAGACATTCTTAAGTGAATTCCAGAGGAAAATACCTAAGAAGCATTTCTAATTAAATAGAAGGAGTTTTTGTTTGTTTTGTTTTTTTATAGAATTATCTTTTGGGGTTATGATGTGGTTCCACATTTATTTTTATTTACTTATTTATGAGAGATAGAAAATGGGCAAACCAGGGCCTCCAGCCACTGCTAACAAACTCCAGATGCATGCACCACCTTGTGCATCTGGCTTGCATGGATACTGGGGAATCAAACCCGGGTCCTTTGGCTTTGCTGGCAAGTGCCTTAACCAGTAAGCCAGTCCAAATAGTTTTTTGGTGGCTGAAATATTTCTTCAGATTCACATTACCAAAAACAAATATGCTTTCACAGGGTCTCTTACCTATCTTCCCTGAAGAATTTCAAGGGCTACTGCATACACAGTTGATAGAATAGACCTCTCTCATTTTACTGATCAGAATGCCAAGACCAGCAATGAAATGACCCAGCCAAGGGTTACTTCACAACTGAACTGAAACTCAACCTATATTTCCCAAGTCTCTATTTGGCCCAAAGCCTTTCCATCATAGGACACTATTTCATTTAAATGCTAGATTTGAAAGTGATCCTTTCTCATTTGCATTTTCCTTTTGGTTCTGAGATGTCCCAGAGCTGTTTGTAAATCTGAGGCTGGGGATCATCTGAGAAGCTAGAAGCATCTTTGGAGAACACTTATCCATCAACCCACCCTCAGCATTTCTAAGAAAAGTTGTTCACCGGGCATGGTGGCACACACCTTTAATCCCAGCACTCGGGAAACAGAGGTAGGAGGATCGCCATGAGTTCGAGGCCACCCTGAGAATACATAGTGAATTCCAGGTCAGCGTTAGCTAGAGTGAGACCCTACCTTGGAAAAACCAAAAAAAAAAAAAAAAAAAAAAAAAAAAAAGTTTTTTAAAGAGAGTTCACTGCATTTAATTTCTTTCTGGGTTTTATTTATTTTATTTTATTTTATTTATTTATTTATCTTTTTTTTTTTTTTTTTTTTTGCCTGTTGGCTTTTGTCAAAAGAATCTGAACTGGAACCTCAGCCAAAGGCTTCTTTCACTGGATCTAATCACAGTCACACTGTTGTCTGATGGAAACACAGCATTCCCCAAGCCCCTGGTCTCTTGTTCACACATGTGGACTTTAACCAACAAAGGAATAAACTGTAGTGACTACAAGCAAATATCTCTGAACTTCACTGAGATTGATGACAATGGTAATAAAAATAGGCCTTTCCATGATGAATACTACCAGTAAGTGAACAGTTAAAAGGGGATAGTTTTAGGAGTAACCCATGCATTAAGTCTTGTCAATGAGATTCCTTTTGGCAGTAATATATTCTGGGGATTAAGTTAAACCAAATGTTTGTAACAATGGAAATGTACTCGTGTTAACAGTTAGGATTATTGTCCCAGTGAATATTTACTATAGTTATGTTCAGATTTATCCCTTTGGACACTATTTGATCATTTTCACTTGTTTTTGGTAAATTCTATTTTAGATTAAAACCAATAGAAGGCATTTTAAACTCCTGTAGTTTATTTTCTTTGAAAGGAACATTCTTTTTTGTTTTGATGGCAGAAAACAGTAAAAGTCCTGCTTGAACAAGTTCTGTAAATTCTTTGGCCACATTTAGTCTCATTTTGTGCCCTGAAATTTCAGTCCCAGCCTTGGCTTTAACACTGTATTACATTTTTCCTTGATTCCTCTATGATTTCACATCTTTTTCCTGCTACTTGATTCCTTTGTGGTCATGCAGGTAAATCAGAAGCCCCATGTTGACTTTCTATTCTGGGAGCATATCTTTCTAGATATTGCACCTGGAGAGCGTCAAGGTAGCAATTTCCATCCATGTAAGCCCCCCATGAAGCCAGACTCCTGCTAGCTCCTGGAAGGACCTGGAAATTCCACACTGGAGTAATCAGTAATACAAGGAACTACTGTTGAACTTCACATAGGACTTTGTCCTGGGATTGTTCTGACACAACATGTATGTTGACTGGGATGAAGAAAGTCATATTTTTGTATCAGTAGGCTATACTGATTCCTTATTGTGTTTTTCAATCTGTGAAAGGAATGAAAGTGAGTAATAGGGAATTTGCATTTGAGTTGTTTTGATGTGATGTGGTTTTACCACCTTTAGTCATATACACACAAGGGTGTCCTTTATTGCTCCATGATAATGAGAGGAAAAGGGGCTCATGAGTGTCTTTAAAGCAACCATGACCCACGTTTATTGAGGAAACTCTCCCAGAGCCTGGCCATGCTTATGAGATTGTCCTTTCTCCTTGACCCCCACCCCACAGTCAGTTCACAGAGACCAAGGAGAAACATTGCTTAGGACAATAAAATGTGTTCATGTTAACAATGGAGATCTTCATCTCAGTTACTATTTATGGTAGTTATAGAAACACTTAACTTTATTGACATTGATCAGCAAAGAAGGAAATTCTAAGTCACTTTCAGGCCCTCATAAAACCACCAACCTCAGAACAGAGCAGTTTCCAGCAGTCCCATATCTTCCAGCCATCTACCAGGCCTCAGGTATGAACTGACGACACATCTTTCTGTTAGGTGGCGGCTCTTAACTACAGTTGCACCTGCAAGGCTCTTTACAACACTGATGTTGAGGTTCCAACTCACTTCAATTCAATCAGAATCTTAGACTAGAGCATAAATATGCCTAGATTTTAAGAGCACCTCCAGATGACTTCTGCCACAAGTCTTTGACCTTTCAGAGATCCTTAATGCATTGGCCTGGTTGTTTTCTAATACTCATCACTCCCTCATCTTCTGGGGCCTACCTCCTGTGATGCGTCTCTCTCCGCTGTTACACTCCTCTGTGGAAGTCTCATAAGATTGTTAACGTTCTTTGCCACCATCCCTCCATATGAGAGCCGGATCTCCAAAACATTCCTGAGGAAAAACACACGACCAACCAGGCTGACTGTTTTCATTCTAAATTCTTAGCCACAAATCTTGGTTGGGCATTCAGCACAGCTGAAAATATGATTACATATCATCTTCAGTGTCTCGTGTTGCACATTCAGTTCTCTCCCCAAAGCTTATACTTCTCTGCCTTCCCCACCACTCTTGGCTGATGACCTGGAATCATCATTTATTGCAAAAGTATATAAATCAGAAAGGATTCTTCACCTTCCTACCTCCAACTCTACAAGCCCACCCACAAGTGTGGCCATGCTTTCTGCCCATTCTCCCTTGTTACAGACACAGTCCCTTCTTCTAGCTCAGGCCAACAATCACTCTGCTTCAGAACTCTCCTCCTCTCATCTTTTGGAAGACTTTATTCCTCCCTCAAGAGGTATGCATTGCCAATTTCTTCCCAGCAATTCACAAACATGCTTTAGTGTATCTTCCATCTCAAAATGAAACAGACCTCTTTCACTGAGACATCAAGCTGGAGCTGAGCTGGGAGCCTCCTCCTGTTTTCTAGTTGTCAGGATGTGGAAAGAGCTACACAGCCTGTGGGAAGAAAGTTACCAACAGTCTTAACCATCAGTTGACCCTTGTAAGCTTTGTGGCTGGCCAAATGTACCAACTGGTGTAATGGTGGCATGTCTGTTATGGGGGAAAATCAACTGCTCTCTGATCAAACTAGAGGCCTGCTTCATGGGAGGGAATTCATGCCTGGTACTGAAAACCTAATCAAAGGCCTATGGCTGGGGAGGTCATAAGCCCTAGGAGAGAAACTATTACTGTTGCCTGGCTAAATGGATATATTATGCCCACCAAACTTCCCTCTAAATAATTATGTCTATGCACATATATTTATTCTGCCCTCAATTTCATATATACATATTCATATATATATATATATATATATATATATATATATATATATATATAATTTAAGAGAGAAGAGAGAGAGAGAGAGAGAGAATGGGCACACCAGGACCTCCAGCTACTGCAAGTGAACTCCAGATGTGTGTGCCCTCTTGTGTATCTGGCTAACGTGGGTCCTGGGGAATCGAACCTGGGTCCTTTGACTTTGCAGGCAAACGCCTTAACCACTAAGCCATCCCTCCAGCCCATACCCTCAATTTTAATTAGAGAAATTTCTCTTTTCAGATGGTGGTGACCACTCAGGAGACCTCAAAACTCATTAAAGTGTTGAGAAGTGACAGTGAATGTTCAAGACCTAAGTAAGACATCTCTTTGCTTGTTTGTTTTTCCCAGGTAGGGTCTCACTGTAGCAATTTCTGACCTGGAATTTACTCTGTAACTCCAGGCTGGCCTCAAACTCATTATAATCCTCCTACTTCAGCCTCCTGAGTGCTGGGATTAAAGGCATGTACCACCACACCTGGCTTAAAGATTTTTTTGAAAAGACATGATAATGCATTAGGGAGAATACAATATATACTGTTGGTAAAAACAAACTTGTACAAGCACTTTGGAAACCTACTTGGTAATATGCATTAAAGCTGAATATAAGCCAGGTATGATAGCACAGGCCTGTAATCCTAGGAAGATATATGAGTTTGATGCCAGCTTGGGATGCATAACAAGACTCTGTCTCAAACAAATAAACAAAATAAACTCAATATAAGCAAAGTGTATGACTTACCTTCAGCCATATATATATATACATTCATAGATGTAAATACATACCAAATATGTCTGTTCTTTTTCAGAAGGTAGTGAGACTCAAGGAGATAAACTACTCCTCACACTTCAGCCAAGCCACAGCTGAAACCACAGAGGAATTGGGGGAGCAATTGGGAGAAGCGCTGCTTCCATGCTGAACCTGATAATCAACACCAAGAATAAGGAAACAGACCCTGAGGATAATCAACACCTACCAAAGCAGAGATCCAGAGGCTTCTAAGATCCCATCACTGAAGTAGACTTAAAACTCAACCACCATGGCTCAGAAAATTTTGCAGAAGAGGGGGCGGAAAGATTGTAAGAACCACAGGTTAGGGCATCATGCCCAGGGGCATTCCCTTCTCCAAAAAATAACTGACTGCTGCTCCCACAATGCATAACCCACAACCCCATAGGGAATACCTGCAACCCCACTGAGAAGGGTCTCCAGCAGAATGGGGGCAGGGACGAGGGAAAAGAAAATACCAACACATGATAGATCCATACAAAATATGCTGTTAATGATAATAGTAACAATAAAATAAAGAATAAATTTAAAAACGCTTGATTATGAAAAAAAAAAAACATAAGTAGGGCATAGTGGCACAAGCCTTTAATCCCAGCATTTAGGACACTGAGATAAGAGGACTGACATGAGCGTGAGGCCAGCCTGGAGCTACAGGATGAGTTCTGTGGCAGCCTGGGCTGGAGTGAGACCCTATCTCAAAACAAACAAACAGAGCCGGGCGTGGAGGCGCACACCTTTAATCCCAGCACTTGGGAGGCAGAGATAGAAGAATTGCCATGAGTTCAAGGCCACCCTGAGACTACATAGTGAATTCCAGGACAGCCTGGGCTAGAGCGAGATACCACCTCAAAAAAAAAAAAAAATGTTTATACCAGCATTTTGTTTTGTTGTTTTATTTATTTTTAGGTAAGAGTCTTACTCTAGCCCAGGCTGACCTGGAACTCACACTGCTATCCCAGGCTGGCCTCAAATCCTCTTACCCCTGCCTCTTGAGTACTGGGATTAAAGGCATGTGCCACCATGCCAAGTTTATATTAGCATTTTTGTAATAGCGCCAAACTAAAAACATCTGAAAAGTCCATTAAACAGCAGATTTAGAACCATGATATATTTACATAGTGTAATACCAATTAATTAAAATGAACTGGGGTTGGGTAGTTGGCTCAACAGTAAAAGGTGTTTGCTTGCAAATCCTGCCAGTCAGAATTCAGTTCCCCAGCACACATATCAAGCCACTCGTGGACCGGACTCATTTGCAGCAACAAGAGATCCTGCCTCAAAGAAGGTGGGCAGAGACAACTCCTCTGATCTCCACACATGTACTATAGCATGCAGGCACCCATACACACACACACACATATGCAAAATAAGCAAATAAATTCTTAGCCAGGCATGGTAGTGCACACCTTTAATCTCAGCATTTGGGAGGCAGTGGTAGGAGGACCATTGTGAGTTCAAGGCCAGTATGGGACTACAGAATGAAATCCAGGTCATTCTGAGACAGAGTGAGACCCTACTTTGAAAAAACTAAAAACAAAATAAAATTTAAAAATTTAAATGAACTATTGCTACGCCCAACAATGAGAACTGGGTCAATATTATACTAAGTTAAAAAAAAAAAAAAAAGACAGGCTGGAGGGATGGCTTAGCAGTTAAGCATTTGCCTGCAAAGCCAAAGGACCAAGGTTCGATTCCCCAGGACCCACGTTAGCCAGATGCACAAGGAGGCACATGCATCTGGAGTTCATTTGCAGTGGCTAGAGGCCCTGATGTGCCCATTCTCTCCCTACCCCCCTCTCTCCCTCTCCCTCTTTCTCTGTCAAATAAATAAATATAAATAAATATTTTTAAAAAGACATAAAAGAACATACAGTAAAATAGCACATGGTATCCCAAAGTAATCTGTGGATATTAGTAATAAGGAGAGTGATTGCCCTTCAGGTGGAAGGCAAAAGGAGGTAATGAGGGCTGAGTCACAAGGGAGGCTTCTGGAATGCTGGTAATATGACATTTCTTGACCTCGGTATTGATTACATAGCTGGGGTTTTTGTTGTTATCTAATTGTAGACTTGTTCATATTTTTCTTTGTATATATGACATTTAAATTTAAAAGTTTATGTTTAAAATGTGGGAGAAAAAAAAGAAATGCTCCACAATGGCACAAAATCTGACCATGCCAGGGCAGCACGCTTTATCACATATATTGATAACTACTTAAAGTTATTAACATTTAAATAAATGCTGGTCAGCCAGGCATGGTGGCGCATGCCTTTAATTCCAGCACTCAGGAGGCAGAGATAGGAGGATCATTGTGGGTTCGAGGTCAGCCTGAGACTACATAGTGAAAATCAGGTCAGCCTGGGCTACAGCCAAGACCCTACCTCAAAAGTAAATAAATAAATAAATTGCTATCTAAGTTTTTTTAAAAAAATAGACCTTATTCTGGGCTGGAGAGATTGCTTAGTGGTTAAGGCACTTGCCTGCAAAGCCAAAGGATCCTGGATCAATTACCCAGGACCCACATAAGCCAGATACACAAGAGGGCACATGCATCTAGAGTTCATTTGCAGTCGCTGGAGGCCCTGGTGTGCTCATTTTCTCCCCCCTACACCCTTTATCTCTCTCAAATAAATAAATAAAATATACATTTTTAAAAATAGACCCTTTTTAAACTTCACATCCATCTGCTTCCCTTTATATTAAAAACATCACCAAAGATGTCTTTAGTCATTGTAGCAGTTAGCTTCTCATTGCTGGGACAAAACACCTGACCAGAAACTGCTTATGGGAAGGCTTACAGTTTTGAGAGGTAGTTTCCTTCTGGTAAAGAAAGAGGGGCAACTGGCTCATTTCTTCATGCATCAGCAGCAGGGAGGGAGTAGTCTGACTGAGCTAGCTCGGAACATCTGAGGTTTGCTCCCAATGACACACCTTCTCCAGCAAGGCTCCACCTCCAAAAGGCTCCACCGGCTGGGGACAAAGTAGAAGGCTGAATCACAAACACTTGAGGCTATCGGGGACATTTTACACTCAAATCATCACAATCATGCTCTCTTCTCATACTCCAGTGAAAATATTATTATAAAGGTCAGCTTCATCTTCCAAAATTCCTTTCTTTGGTTTCTGAAAGAAATTTCATGCTTCATGTGTCCACAGCCTTTTTTTTTTCTTTTTTTCCTAGCATCACAAAATGATCTGTTCCTTTCTATCTGCCTATTTTAATCCAAGGGAACTTCACTCACTGAGTTCAAGCATTGATTATTCTCTTCTATACCCTAAGTATAATCCATCAATATGTTTTATAAAGTGATCTTCCAAAATATGTCCTGAATCCACTTACCTCTTCCCATTTCTCGTCACTCCAGTCAGCTCATCGTTCATGTGTGCAGAATCCCATCGCCACACTTGCCTCATGACATCCACTCCCGTATGGCAATCTGGGTGGTCTTTTAAACCAGAGATGGGATCAGATCATGTCCAACAATTTCCCAAGATACTTAACATAACCTCACACACTTCTCTGAGCCAATGTAACCCAGCTCTTGCCTATGCCTCAAACATCGTCTCAGGTCGCCCCCCTTGACACTCTCTCCATCACTCCAGAGAGGAGGTCCCTACTTCTTCTAAAATCACTCTGTACTCCAGCAAATAATCTCAAAGTTTTTATTTCTGCTTGGTTTGCCTAGATTTCTTTTGGCCAACTCCTTAACTCAGCTTAAAAGTCACTTCTTGGCCGGGCATGGTGGCGCACGCCTTTAATCCCAGCACTCGTGAGGCAGAGGTAGGATGATTACCATGACTTTCGAGGCCACCCTGAGATTACATAGTGAATTCCAGGTCAGCTCAAATCCCCCAGCACCCTCATAAAAGCAAAGCATGGCAACACATGCTTGTAACTCCAGTGCTGGGGAAGAGGAGACAGGAGGATTCTTAGGGTTTACCAGCTAGGTTAGCCAATTTGGCAAGCACTAGGTGCAATGCAAGATTCCCATCTCCAGAAAATAAGGTGGACGCTATCTATGGAACTTCTGGCATCAACTTCTGGCATCCATATGTGACTGCACACATATACGTGTACACACACACATACACATCCCATCACATACACATACCAGAAAAAGTCACTTTCTCTCCCTGACAGTTCATTCTGAATTAACCACCATCCAACCCATCATTTTTCACTACATTACTCAGTTTTCTTATTTTCATGACAGTTGTTCAACAAATGAGGTAATTTCAGTTGACATTCCAGAATGGATATAGCTACTTTGAGAGATAACCTCTAGGGAGGGATCAATGTAACACAAAAGAGCCTTTGGGTGAGATGAAACCTGAGGAAGTCTAAAATCAATACCTCATCTTTAAGAATAGTGCTTGGCTTACATAGTACAGTGCCTCTCAAATGTTCTTTGGAGACGTTTGAAAGTTGGTGAGTGTAATCATTATTTCAGCTTTTGCTCTAACATCCAAGTAATTGAACCAAGTTCCTTTGACCAGAGAATTTTGGATCGTACATTCCATGATCTCTGTCACAACAAGAAACTCTAAAACCACAATTTTCTTTTAGCTTATCACTATCTAGGCCCTACAAAGACATTAGAGATGATCTATGATTTAATCTGGTCCTTACTTATGCTGTAAAAGATGTCTCCTGTTAATTTAAGAAGTGACTGTTGAGCTGGGTGGGGTGGCACACTTGGGAGGCAGAAGTAGGAAGATCATCATGAGTTCAAGGCCAGTCTGAGACTACAGAGCAAATTCCAGGTCAGTCTGGGCTAGAGTGAGACCCTACCTCAAGATTTATAAAAATCTAATTGGGAGATAACCCATTTTGAATTTTCTGATACCAATGATTAATGAGAAATATGCATGGCTAATCTTTCTTAACTTCTAGTGGAAGTTAAGCAACACATATCCTATGAAATGAAGGTCTCTTCCCTGCTGAAATAATAGCTATTTTGTTTTAAATTCAGAAATCCTGGAGTCAGTGTTCAGCTGACGATAATCACTGCTCATTACAATAATCATCACCATCAGGCTGATGGGTCCCCTGGGGCACAAGTCAGAACCTAAGGAAAAGCATTTTTATCTAGAATAATGAAGAATTTTACCTACGGCCTGGGGCAGCCTCTCTGGGAGCCAAATTTGATCACCGATACTGACAGCTGTTAATATATTGAATTCCAAAAGTCAAAGTTCATATTTTAAGGGTTTTCTGAGTGAAACCATATTCAAAGGAAGCTGGAATTTCTATCTTATGTTGAAAAGCCTTTATGGGTCCTACGTGTCAAACAGAAACAGAGGAAAATGTGGATTAATGCTCAACAGTTACCAAGCAAGGAAGCTAATGCAACAGCAACCCATATCACCAATGGGCAGAGACCAACCAATTCTTCCTCAGTCCCTTCAAAATAATACATCATGGAATGGCCAGGAGGTGGACACACACCAAAAGTGTTCACAAAATTAAACGATGAGCCAAAGCCAAGCATGGTGGTACATTCCTATAATCCCAGATCTCAGGAGGCTGAGGCTAAAGGATTCAGAGTTCAAATTCAGCATGAGCTACATAGCAAGTTCAAAGCAGTCTAGTCTATGTAACAAGACTCCATATCAATAATAATAATCATTATATCATAAGGGCTAGAGAGTTGACTCAGCAGTTACAGTACTTGCCTGCAAAGCCTAATGACCTAGGTTCAATTCCCCAGTACCCACACAAAGTGGTGCATGCATCTGGAGTTTGTTTGCAGTGATAGGAGGCCCTGGTGCTTTCTCGCTTTCACGCATGCACTCTCTCTCCCTCTTTGCAATAAATAAAAAATAAAAAATAAGCCAGGTGTGGTGGCGCATGCCTTTAATCCCAGCACTTGGGAGGCAGAGGTAGGAGGATTGCCGTGAGTTCGAGGCCACTCCTGAGACTCCATAGTGAATTCCAGGTCAGCCTGGGCTAGAGTGAGACCCTACCTCAAAAAACCAAAATAAATAAATAAATAAATAAATAATATGGGGCTGGAGAGATGGTTTAGCGGTTAAGGTGCTTGCCTGCAAAGCCTAAGGACCCATGTTTGTCTCTCCAGATCCCATTTAAGTCAGACACATAAAGGTAAGGCAAGTGCAAGGTCACACATGCCCACTAGGTGGCACAAGTGTCTGGAGTGTGATTACAGTGGCTGAGGCCCTGGCACGCCAATTCTCTCTCTCTCTCTCTCTCTCTCTCTCAAAAATAATAAAAAATATGAAAATTTCAGGATTTATATGATATAACATGAATGTGAGGTTTGAATCCCATTTTTCAGCACTAGGGTGAATATTTGCCATTTGCCAAATAGTAGATATATTTAGCATCAGAAGTATAGCTGTTACTCAGTGGCCATAGAAGATGGGCACCACAATGCCTCCTCCCCAGGCTACCAAAATCTTCAGGGACTTAAGTCCCTTATATAAAATGTGAAAGCACATACTTGAGCTGCAGGTCACTGAGAAACCAAACTGACACTGAGATGGAAACCACCCTGCTAACTAGCTGTCAGAATGCTGGGAAGAGCTATGCTTCATGTAGGTAGCCCTCTGGGAGAGAGAAGTTACCAATAGTGTTTAAACAGCAGTGGACCCTGCAAGCCTTAGAATTGGCTAGCCAGGCCAAATGTGCCAACTGGTGCAATAGTGGCATGACTGTTATGGGACGGGGGAACCAAGTGCTCTCTAATTGTTCTGGAGGCCTATTTCATGGGAGGAAATACATACCTGGAACTGAAAATTTAGTCAAAAGCCTGTGGCTTGGGAGATCATGAGCTTAGGGGAGTAATATCTGCTGTTGTCAGGCTAAATGTATATATTATGCCCACCAAACTTCTCTGTAGCACTTTCTGTGATGTTTATATCCATATATTACTACTACTCTCACTTTTGGTTAGAGAAGCTTCTCTTTTTAGATGGTGATGACCACTGGGGTGACTCAAAAGTCACCATAGGGCTGGAGAGGTGGCTTACTGTTAAGGTGCTTGTCTGCAAAGCCTAAGAACACATGTTCGACTCTCCAGATCCCACGTAAGCCAGACACACAAAGGTGAGACAAGCCTAAGGAAGCACATGTCCACTAGGCGGTGCAAGCATCTGGAGTGTGATTGCAGTGGCTGAGGCCCTGGTGTGCCAATTCTCTCTTTCTCTCTCTCTTTCTCTCTCTCTCTCTCTCTCTCTCTCTCTCGTGTGTGCTCTCTCTCGTTCTCTCTAAAATAAAAAAGTCAACATAGCCGGGCATGATGGCACACACCTTTAATCCCAACACTGGGGAGGCAAAGGCAGGAGGATCACTATGAATTGGAGGCCAACCTGAGACTATAGAGTGAGTGCCAGGTCAGCTTGAGCTAGAGTGAGACTCTACCTCAAAAAAAAAAAAAAAAAAAAGTCACCATGGTGCTGAGAAGTGACAGAGGAGTGTTCATCACTGAGACATCTCTATCACACCCTCCAAGGCTCAGGGTCAATTGTGGAAGAGGTGGTAGAAAGAATGTGAGAGCCCAAGGAAGGGTAGGACTGCTTACAGTGCAACCGTCCAGTCACAAAATGGCTATGCTACTCATGACCTTGCAGTGCCGGACACTACCTACACAGGACTTTTACAATAAGAGGAAAAGATGATGAAATCAAAGTGAAAAAGAGATTAATTGGAAGGGGGAGGGGAATCAATGGAAGGTGGATTTGAGAGGAGGAGAATAGCACTGGAGGGAGGGAATTATCATGGTTTATCATCTATATTTATGGAAGCTGTCAATAAGAAGTGAAAAATAAAAAGTAAAGGATTGATCAGCCAGGCATGGTGGCTCACGCCTTTAATCCCAGCACATGGAAGCCAGAGGTAGGAGGATCGCCGTGAGTTCGAGGCCACACTGAGACTACATAGTGAATTCCAGGTCAGCCTGGGCCAGAGTGAGACCCTACCTTGAAAAACAAAACAAAAAAAAAAAAAAAAATCAGAGAAAAAAAAAGTAAAGGATTGAGGGCTGGGAAGATGCCTTAGTGGTTAAGACGCTTGCCTACAAAGCCTAAGGACCCAAGTTCAATTCTCCAGGACCCATGTAAGCCAGGTGCACAAGGTGGTGCATGCATCTGGAGTTAATTTACAGTGCCGGAAGAGCCTGGAATACTCATTCTCTCTCTCTTTCCCCTCCTTCTCTCTCTCTCTCTCTCATAAATCAAATAAATAAAAATAAATAAATAAATAAAAATTTTTAAAGATTGATAAAAATCACATAAAATGTGGAAGCATTCACATATAATGCTACACACTTCCTTTGGTATACTGTAAATAATCTCTGGATTACTCATAATACCTAACACAATGTAAATGCTATGTAATCAGTTGTTAAACAGAGCATCAATGGCTTGACTACGTAGGTTGATAGTCCTCCCATAGTGAACTGTTGAGGTAGGCAATTCAGTCACCCAGGCTCTCACTCCCAATACTTCTGTGCTCTACTATCACCAATATATGATGTCTCCAAAGTTTGTCAGTCAGGCCTTCCAGGTAGGAGCTATACCATCCGCCTCCCACTGTTGGCCATGAAAGAAGGAAAAGACAAAAAATGAAGAGAGAAGGAAAACTGCCTGACCAAGGAAAGCACTATTTCCCCCCAGAAATCTCTTGCAGACAACAGCTTATGCCTCCTGGCCAGAGCTGTGCATCAAGGCTATGGCATCAGCATAGAATTTACCTGAGGAGGGCCAGTATTTAAGCTTGGATATGTCACCCCTTTGAACAACATAGTAACCCTGCGCGAGAAAGCAAGTGGGAATAGGAACTGGGTGGCAACAAGCAGCTTCTGCCATAGAATCAGAGTACGCTAACAGTTTCACCAAGGTGGGATCAGCATGCAACAGTTTTTTTCCAGGAGAGTAGAGACCTAGCAACCTGCCCAGGTTGAGGCAGGGGATCAGAGAGGGACTTCATTAAGGCCTGGTGGTGCAAGCCCTTAATCCCAGCACTCAGGAGACAGAGGTAGGAGGATCACTGAGAATTCAAGGTCACCCTGAGACTACATAGTGAACTCCATGTCAGCCTGGGCTAGAGCAAGACCCTACTTCAAAAAAAAAAAAAATTGGAGGTTGGGGAGATGGCTCAGTGATTAAAGATGCCTGTTCGCAAAGCCTGACAACCTACATTCAATTCCCCAGTACCCATGAAAAGCCAGATGTACAAAGTGGAACATGCATTTGGAGTTTGTTTGTATGAGCAAGAGGCCCTAGTGTGCCTGTATACTCTCTCGCTCGCTCAAATAAATATTTTTATTTGTTTATTTGAAAGAGAGAGAGTATGAGTGTGCCAGGGCTTCTTACCACTGAGTTCAATCCTTGGTATCACATTTTAAAAATTAAAAAAAAACAAGCATGGCCTTCCATGCCTGTAGCCCCAGCACTGATGGGGAAGGGCAGAGACAGGAAGATCACTAGGGCTTGCTGGTCAACCAGTTGAACCAAAGAACAAGGAGCTCGCCAGGTGTGGTGGCACACACCTTTAGTCCTAGCACTCGGAAGGCAGGGATAGGAGGATTGCTGTGAGTTCGAGGCCACCCTGAGACTACAGAATGAGATCCAGGTCAGCCTGAGCTAGAGTGAGACCCTACCTTGAAAAAAAAAAATGAGGAGCTCTAGTCTCAGCAAGAGACTGTGTCAAGGAAACATGGATGAGCAACATAGGAGGACACCAGACGCTCCCCTCTGCCCTTTGCACATGTGTGTATGACTGCATACATCTACATACACATATGCACACATGTGCATACACTACATACTACACACACACATACACACACACACACCCCTCTTTTTCTCTCTCAAATAAATAAATAAAAATAAGGTATTTTCTTTAAAAAGATTTACAAACTTTAAACAAGATTTCTCTAATATTTCTTTTTATTCCTTAGTTGTGGCTATCATAGCAAAGATTTTAGTAACCTGGCTTCAGAAAATAAGATTAATTACTATCACAACTTCCAAGGCTCAGGGTCCATTGCAGAACAGGTAGCAGAAAGAATGTAAGAGCCAAAGGAAGGGTAGGACTCTTACAATGTACTCCTCCAGACACAAAATGGCCTGGATATCCATGACCTCACAGTGCCTGACACTACCTACACAAGAGCCATTATAATAGGAGGAAGAGATCATGACATCAAAAGAAAAGAGAGACTGATTGAGAAGGGGGAGGGGTAGGATGGAGAGTGGTGTTGCAAAGGGGAAAGTGGGGGGGAGGGAGAGAATTACCATGGTTTATTGTCTATAATTATGAAAGTTATCAACAAAAAATTTAAAAATATAAGGTTAATTTAAAAATATAAGGGCTTGCCGGGTGTGGTGGTGCCATGCCTTTAATCCCAGCACTTTGGAGACAGAGACAAGAGGATCGCCGTGAGTTCGAGGCCACCCTGAGACTCCATAGTGAATTCCAGGTCAGCCTGGGCTACAGCGAGACCCTGCCTTGAAAAAATAAACAGGGGCTGGAAAGATGGCTTAGTGACGAAGGTGACTGCCTGCAAAGCTTAAGGACCCAGGTTCAATTCCCTAGAACCCACGTAAGCCAGATGCGGATGTACAAGGTGGTGCGTGTATCTGGAGTTTGTTTGCAGTGACTAGAGGCCCTGGCACATCCATTCTCTCTTTCCTTCTCATCAATCAATCAATCAATCAATAAATAAATATTATCTATCTAGCTGGAGAAATGGCTTAGCGGTTAAGGCACTTGCCTGTGAAGCCTAAGGACCTAGGTTCAGTTCCCACATAAGCCAGATGCACATGATGGTGCATGCATCTGGAGTTTATTTGCAGTGGCTAGAGGCCCTCGTGTGCCCATTTTCTCTCTCTAATAAATAAAAATTATATATATCTTCTAAATCTTCTTAGTTGCAAAAGACTGAGAACATCCTAGTCCTTGAATTAGAGAGTGGCTAAGTTATTTAGAATAAAACATACTGCTGACTGTTAACTACCACTGGCCCTTGTTGGGCCACACATGGGAGCCCACTTCCACGGACCGTGAGGACAAACACCAGGCTCACTCTTGACAGCAATGCCCCTCATGATAACAAGGCAGCCCTGGCACCACAAGCTTTTCCACCCTTTGTGACTTTGACCTCAGGTGTGATGTCCTTAGTATACCTAAGGAGATCTCGAATGTGCAGGCTCAGTGTATCCCCTTTACCTACTCTTCCTTCCTGCCTTACTCCATATTTTCTCTTACCACTGGCCTCTTCTATGCCCCACCTAAGCTTTTCCCCTATTGAAGCTAGTTGGAACATGTGTGTACCTATGAGTCCTCTGACGCATCTTTACTTAATTGTTCTGTAGTTTTCTTATTATAAAAATAGGAGATAGAACACAGTTAAACATAATACATGCATAGTTAGTTTTAGCAAAACTGACTCAAAAAAAAAAACTAGACTCATTTTTTAATATTCTGAAGTTTTCTCCTTGGTTTTCTGTTTTGTCACAGGTTCCCAGCGACACCATGTGTTTCTCTGATTTACTAACTTCACACATTACAGCTCTCTTACTATGTCAGGGTGGATTAACTGACATGGCAAATAGACCATAGCATGCAATGGCTTCAACAACAGTACGTTTAACCCAACTCCTGAAACAGTCCTGATAGGTAGAAAAGTTAAGATAGCTGCCAGGCGTGGTGGTGCACGCCTTTAATCTAGCACTTGGGAGGCAGAGGTAGGAGGATTGCTGTGAGTTCGAGACCACCCTGAGACTGCATAGTGAATTCTAGGTCAACCTGGGATAGAGTGAGACCCTACCTTGAAAAAACAAAAAAGAAAAAGAAAAGGAAAAGTTAATATGTTGTCTCTCCTCTATGTGGAAATTCAGGGAAACCTAAGTCTCTCTGATATGGTTCTGTCATTATGTTGGACAGTGTAATTATCAACATTCAGCCTGAGGAAGAGGAGAAAGAAAGGAAGATGAATGGGAGGTTCTTAAATGCTAACGTTATCTCTTCTGAAAGGTGACTGTGCTCCATAAAGCAGATTGTGAATCTACTTATTTGGTGAACCAAGCGACAGAACATCAAATGGGCTGCAAATCAAATGGTTGTATCAATGTTTTCAATGTTATGCATCACATTTGGAGGTGTAATGATTTGCCTAGAATAATTTCCTAAACTGTTAGTTGCTTACTATGTGTAAAAGTACAAAACTTCTCACTGTTAGTAGTAATTCAACTGGGAACTAAATGAAACCATTGATGGGTGACCTTTTATTTAGATACACTTCAGCCTATACAAAGTGATTGAACTACCTATTGTACCTATACACCTAATTTATTTCTTTTTTGAGGGGAGAGTCAAACACATTTAAGCTTTGGGGTTTTTTGTGTTTTTTGTTTTGTTTGTTTTTGCTTTTTTGGTTTTTGGTTTGTTTGTTTGTTTGTTTTTCAAGGTAAGGTCTCACCCAGGATGACCTAGAATTCACTAGTAGTCTCAGGCTGGCCTCGAATTCATGGCAGTCCTCCTACCTCTGCCTCCATAGTGCTGGGACTAAAGGCGTGTACCACACCTGCTATATTTAAGTTTTGATATGAATTAACTAGCCCTATGAATCCATTTAGTCATAGGAGGTTTATCTTTCTACACAACATTCTTTCTTGCATAAGATTTTTCCAAGAAATTATAATCCTTCTATCCAGGCTGACTTGCTAGGTCATGTCAGAGTCAGTTTCTGTGGACCATATCTTTCAAAGATCAATTCTTTCCAACAGCATATTTAGTGAACAGTTTCAAAAACATGCAGGTGAAAGGGGTAAGTGAATGAGAGGTTGTTCATGACCTGGTTGCACATGGAACCACTCAAAGGAAAGTAAGTCTCTCTCCCCCCCCACTTTCACACGCACACACACATACACACACAGTCTCCTAACAGTTACAAGCAACATCATTAGATAGAGAAGATGATATGTCTAGAAGATGGCTTCATATATCAATAAATCAACCACAACTAGTTGCACTTTAAGGGAAAGACAACAGAATATTGTTGTCATAAGATCGGCTCGAAGGTGGGTACTACTTGACATAACAAAAGTGAAAGCTATGGTCCTTCATTTGACATATTCAAAAATTTGCTTTTCATAATACACAAAAGTTATCAGCCTCATAAGTGACTTCAGACCAAACATACAGGATACTGATATAAATCAGAATGCCATTTATTCATTTAAATAAGAAAAATGATTATGACATATAAAATATACATTTTTTCATGACCTGCTGCCTCAGTCTATTCGTCCTGCCATAGTAAAATACTTTAGACTGAGTAATTTATAAACAACAAAAACTTACTGCTCACAACTCAAGAGGCTGGAAAGTCTAAGATCCAAGTAACAGTAGACTCGGGGTCTGGTAAGGGCTGCTCTCTGCTTCCTAAATGAAACTTTCTGGAGGAGAGAGGCAAACAGGTTCCCTCAAGCCTGCTTTATAAAGGCACTAATCCCGTTCATTATCACCTCCCAAACACCCCACCTCTTATTACCATCACTTTGGGATTTAGGTTTCAACTTGCGAATTTGTGGGGGAATGCAAACATTCAAACCACAGCACCTACAATTCTTTGTAAGTAGTTAATATTTAAATCAAATTATAACCAGGAAGTTGCTTGGCAAGCAGTGAGAAATATGAACTAAGGAGTTATTTGTAAGATTCAAATATCTGATTGCCCTGGATTTCAATCATCTGATTTAGTCATTTTCATATGCTGTTTTTATTTTATTAGCAGTGTGACACATTTACAGGAGAAAATGTTACAAAAATACATACATAACCCTGTAAGTAAAGATATGGCTATGGGCATAGAGCCTTCCCTGATCTCTACTCTGTGTTCCAATTGAACTATGGTAACTCACTTGAGCCCAACAGGTTAGAGGAAACCAGAAGAGGACTTGGAGAGGGAATCCAGAGAAAACCAGTGCAGATACGGAAGCATGAAAGATTGTGGCACGTTCAGGAACCACAGTAATATACAACACCCAGGCTTAGTGCTCATGCCTGCAATCCTAGCACTTCAGAGGTAGAGGCAGGAAGATCATGAGTTTGAGGCCAGCCTGGGCCTTACAGGGAGCTCTACATCACTTTCAGCTACATCCCTGAGACTCTGTCTCAGAAAAGCACATGAAAAAAAAAAAAAATGAATACTCTATTTGAGAGAGAATAGAGAGAAGAGGTAGTAAGAAAACAGGCTAGGACCTGGAGAAATTGCTCAGTGGTTAAAGGTGTTTGCTTACAAAGCCTGCTGGCTAAGCATTCAATTCCAGTACCCACTTAAAGCTAAATGCTCAAAGTGGTGCATGTGTCTGGAATTCATTTGCAGCAACAAGTGACCCTGTCGTGCCAAAATTCATCCATTCATTCTCCCTCTAAATAAATAAATATTTTTTAATAAAAGAAAACAGGCTTAAGAAGTAATAAGCTGTGTTTGGTAACTGTAATCCCAGATACTCAGGAAGCTAAGGCAGGAGGGTAACAAGTTCAAGGCCAACCTGGGCTACAGAGTGAGTTCAAATCAAACCAGGCTGGGCAATTTAGTGAGACTATGTCTCAGAAAAGTAAAAGTAGGGTTGGAGAGATGGCATAGCCATTAAGGCATTTGCCTGTGAAGCCTAAGGACCCATGTTCAACTCTCCAGATCCCACATAAGCCAGGCACTAAGGTGAGGCAAGTGCAAGGTCACACATGCCCACTAGGTGGTGCAAGCATCTAGAGTTTGATTACAGTGGCTGAGGCCCTGGCACACCAATTCTCTATCTCCCTCTAAAATTAAAAAAAAAAAAATTCCAGGCGTGGTGGCACATGCCTTTAATCCCAGCATATGGGAAGCATAGGTAGGAGGATCACCATGAATTCGAGGTCACCCTGAGACTACATAGTGAATCCCAGGTCAGCCTGGGCTACAGTGAAACCCTACCTCAAAAAACCAAAACAAAATTTTTTTAAATAAAAATAAAAAAGTAAAAGTGGGCTGGAGAGACAGCTCAGTGGTTAAGGCACTTACCTGCAAAGCCTAACAACCAGGCTTCAGTTCTCCAGTACCCTAATAAGCCAGATGCACAAAGTGGTACATGCATCTGGAGCCACTAAAAGGAACCAGTTCCCACGGATGGAATGAAATCTCTGCTCTTCTAGGACTCCCTCCCCTCCGATTCAGCTGAGATGTCTGGGACATACTGTGTTTTCCAGTTCCATTTCACCCTCTTATCTCAGCCTCCTATAGGGAATTTGATTAGAAAGCATTCAGAATATAAACTGGCCACACCTGCAACTTTTATTGCGAGTGTGTTGTTTGTTTGTTTGGTTCAGATGGGGAAAGGATGGTGGAAAATTAAGAGCTACAGGAAGATTGTCCTCACAGCTCAGCTGCAACAGGAGATGCGGGGCCTGTGTTTGCTTTTCTTGGCATTCGCAGAGGTGGTGTCTGTAGCTGAAGACACTGGGGCTGTTGCCAGAGGCCCTGCTGGAGCTGAGACTATGTGATTCCAGGTTCCAAGATCTCATCTGCTTGTAGCGATGGGGAACATTTTGATCTTGGCAGACACTCATGCCGGCACTCTGTGTTCACCCAGTTCTTCTCCCTACTTTCCTGACCCCAAGTAGAGCAGCAAATTGACCTCTGGACACACACAGCTGGGCAGCACCACTGTCTCCGGAATTCCCCAAGTCTCCCTGGGGAATCTGACACAGTGGACACAAACATGATTATAAACTGCTAGTGACCTAGCAGCGCATTAATGACAGTTCCGTGAGGGGAAAGGAGAGAGCCTTCCTTTCCCGGTAGCTGGTCCCACTGCCCTGTCTACTTTCAGACACAAGGAAGAAATGTTTCAGCCATAGTTGATGGGTACCACTGGCTGTATACAGCAGAACCAAATGCATTCCCTGCAAGTGAGAGATAGGGAATCCCCTTCTTTGGACTGTAGGAATCTCGGCCATCAGGGTGGGTGTGCTCTTACACTCCCTGGTTGTTAGTTTACCCCATTTGAAACTGGATGTGATCAGTCTATAAAGATTTCCAGAACACCCACTGCTCATTTTATCACCCCACCTTTGACCTCCCATTCGCATGATCTTGCAACTCACTTCCTACCACTATGGCCTTGTTCCCCCACATCTTACCAGCCTCACAACCATGCACTACAATTCACCTACACCCACAGGTGAAGGAAGGGGTCAGCCCTGACTTCAAGCCTCTGGTGCTTCTCAACTTCTCATCCACAGACAGAAGAGATAACAATTGGATGACCACAATAAATTCACTTTCCTGCTCAGTTTCTTCTATACGCATTGCATTTCCAACTCTTTTCAAATCTCTTGAGCTTTTTCCTGGATAAAACTGTCCCAGTTTTAGCTAACAGTGTAAATTTACTAAAGAAATAGTCTACATTTAACTGATACATTTTTTACACTTATTTCTTTCTTCTTCCTTCATTCCTTTCTTCCTCTTTCTCTCTTTTTTAATCATTGTTATTTTTCTGGAGATTGAATGTAGAGCCTTGGGCATGCTAAGCACCCACTTTTGCCACTGAGCCACATGCTTAGCTTAGCCTGTGATTTTTTTTTTTTTTTAATGAGAGAAAGCAAGAGCAAGAGTGCATACAGGAAAGAGAATTGGCATGCCAGGGCCTCCAGCTACTGTAATTAAACTCCAGGCACATGTGCCACCTTGTGCATCTGGCTTGTGCGAGATCTGGGGAGTCAAACATGGGTCCTTGGACTTTACAGGCAAGCACCTTAACCACTAAGCCATCTCTCCAGCCCTGATTTAGTCTTTTTAAAGTAATAATTATTTAGCCTTAATACAATCTGGTTGAGTCAATCCTAGCTGGCCAGTACACAGTGTAATAGACCAGAGATGGGCATGTAAAACAAGCCAGATGAGCAAAGCCCTTGTAAAAGAACCACTGAGAAACACATTTTTCATTGGCTTTGAGGATTTCTAATCTGTAAAAAAAAAAAAAAAAAAAAAAAAAAAGGACTTTGAGAGTGGGGAGATACATCAGTGGATAAAGTGCTTGCCTTACAAGCATGAGTACCTGAGATTGGATCCCCAGAACTCACAAACCAGACCTTGTGGCAGGTATCTGTAATCCAGCATGCCTACAGCAAAAGGGAAAGCACAGACAGAAGAACTGGGCCTGACAAACACAGCAGTGAACATTGAGAAGTTGCCTCAAATAAGGTGGGAGGTAAAGATTGATACCAAAGTTATCCTCGGACCTCCACACACATGTACCTACACCCACACGTATGAATATGCACCACACACACACCACAAAAAAAGATATAAGACTATTTCTACAAGACCCCATCTTCACCCAGAAGAGAAGAGACAATCTAACAAAAAGCCCCAAGAAAGCATCCTAATAACATCTATTGCTTCAATATTTGCCAATCTTAAAGCCATGTGTTCTGTGTAATCTTGTCACCTTGACTGGATTTGGAATCACCTAGGAGAACCGGTGCTGGGGGTATTTTCAGAGGATTTTAAATGAGGAGAAAAGACACCATCCCATGCACTGGTGTCCCAGATGAAATAAAAAAGGGGGAAAGGAAACGGTCAATTCAGCACCAACATTTCTCTCTCCCTACTTTCTGACCCCAGACACAATGTGACCTCATGCTTCTGCCTTCAGGTCTTCCTGACCATGATGAAGTGTGTTTCCTCAAACCATGAGCCAAATTGAATCCTCTCTTAAATTGTTTTTGTCAGGTATTTTGCCACAGTAATGAGAACAGTAACCAACATACCATCATATGTCGGATGTTTCAATTACATAAACCATCTTTTTTTTTTACTTAGCCTATTACAAATTGTGTTTCTATATATACAGACAAGGGTCTTGATCTAAAAACTCCTCTTAATACTTTCTATTTCTTTCCCTATTCTGTCTTGTTCTTGCCTGTCTCTAATCTCCTCTCCTTCAACACGAATGGGACCAATCAACATGCTCCCTCCCTTTTTGAAGTAGGTTCTCACTCTAACCCAGGCTTCCTTGGAATGCATTCTGTAGCCCAGGTTGGCAATCCCAACTACTATGAATACAGTTGTGACCCACCTGAGCTTTTCTGCATCATATTGTTTTTATAGTTTTATTGCCATGCCCAATTTTTCCTTAGAATCTCATTTTAATCACTTACCTTTCCTCATTAACTTCTTTCCTACTGCCCATATTCATGACTGGTATTGGCTAGGAAATGTTACCTATTTCAAATGTGTGGTCTTTGATGAGAACAGACAGAAGCATCAATGAAAGTATAAGACATGGGTATTCACAAGTCATTCCAGAAGGTGGGCAGAGAAGCTTGGTCCAATCACTGTCCTTGCAATGCCCTAGCATGCCTGTTCCTCAAGGACGCTAGGATCTCATACCCACTCTCACTGTCTTCTGTGGGTAGTCCACACATCCTAACCAGAAAACTTTTCCCTGGGGTGACGCCAACACATGTCTTCACCCCAGATAGGGCACAGACCACAGACCAAAAGGAAGATTACATACAAACCAGTTTTAGTGGACCAAGGAGTTTATTTGGGGTTACTTACAAAGCAAGGTAAGGGGCTGCTTACAGGAGCAATAAATGTCTCAAAGACAGCCAGGCACACCAGAAGTCTCATTAGATCCTCAGTCTCTGGGACACCTCATAATGATCTGCATACATCTCAAAGTCTCATCCACAAGCAATTGTTTCCACTTTATATAGCCTAAAGGCAGGGCCTTGCACAGACTTGTTGACTTCCTGAGTCTCTGGAACTTCCTTCCCCTTCCAGGAAGAAACGTTTCAGTTTCTAATTAACATAACCTTGGGGAGTGGTTGAGTGACCTTTAAGGTTCAGGCCTGCCAGACTTGACTTCCTGACTCCAAGCCTCCTTCCTATCTTCAGTTTGGGGGAGTCTGCTGCATAACAGAAGCTGACAGTATATACCATAATGTAACAGTCTGTGAAAGTTATATTTAGATGAGGAAGCAATTTGAATTTTCTAATTTGTTCTTCTGCATTAGTTTCTACTGCAACATCATGAATCACCAAATCACCTTAGATTTGGTAGCTGAAATCAAAGTGTGGCTCAGAAATTAATTGCTTGCAAAGACTGACAACCTGGTTCAATTCGTCAGTACCCATGTAAAGCCAGAAAGTGTTGCATAACAATAAGTTCATTAGCTGTTGCAAGAGACCCTGCCATACTGCTATGTATACACAAACACACACACACACACACACACACACACAAATAAATAATTTAGAGAACGCCTTGATATGAGGATAACACTAGGGGAATGGGACCAACATCCAAGTTGTTCATACATTAAAGTTCATAATTTTTTTAAAAGCACATAGGCTGGAGGGACGGTTCAGTGATTGAGGACACTTACTTGCAAAGCCTGATGGCCCAGGTTCAAAGGTTCAAATCCCCCGAACCCCCATAAAGCCAGATGCAACAAGCGGCACGTGCATCTGGAGTTTGTTTGCAGTGTCAAGGGGTCCTGATGCACCCATACTCTTCCCCTGTCTCTCTTATAGTGTGATCAAAATATATTATCTATGTGTATGAAATGGTCAAAAATTAATTTTTTAAATACTTCTCTTAAAGACATGTATTGGAGCCACGTGTGGTGGCGCACACCTTTAATCCCAGCACTCAGGAGGCAGAGGTAGTTCTATGCCCAGTTCTTGGCGCCCCCAGTGACCACCAAGGAGAACCAAACACGTATGCAAAGGCAAGGAGCTTTATTTCAGGCTTAAGCTCAGACTCTTGATGTCACCAGCGCAGTGGATCCAAGCCCTGAGCAGCAGGGGGGCAGGTTTTTTATAGGGATTTGAACAAAGAAGTAGGGGAATGGTTACAGGACTGCTAGATTTAAGCAGTAACCGCACTTGTATTTTTCTGATAGGTTTAGGATGCTGGTGGGCAGGGGGCTAGGGGAATTTCAAGCAGATTAGGTAACCTTTATTGTGATTGGCTATGTGTGTGTTTGAGGAACTTAAGCAACTTATCTTATGAGCATAGAAATGTATGGCATAAGCAGTTTGTGGTCTTTTGTTAGTAACTGTTAAATTCTTATTTAAACCTTTCCAGGAAACAGAAACTTAGGCCTATTGGTGACTCTGAAGCCTGTCATGGCATCCCTCTGGTTCCTGAGTAGGGAACCAGAGTAGGAGGAACCAGTAGGAGGATCACCCTGAATTCAAGGCCACCCCAAGACTACATAGTGAATTTCAGGCCTGGGCTAGAGTGAGACCCTACCTCAAAAAACACCAAAACAAATAAACATGTATTGGGGGCTGGAGGGATGGCTCAGCAGTTAAGGCTCTTGCCTGCACAGCCAAAGGACCCAGGTTTGATTCTCCAGAACCCATGTAAGCCAGACACACAAGGGGGTGCACACAACTGGAGTTCGTTTGCTGTGGCTGGAGGCCCTGGCATGCCCATTCTCTCTCTGTCTCTCTGCCTGCCAATTTCTGTATCTCTCTTTCTCTCTCTCAAATAAATAAATTAATTAAAATAAATATTTTTTTAAAAAGCATGTATTGGTTACCTCATGGTTTCGATAGGCCAGAAAGCTGAGCAAGAGGGTAGTAGGATTTTCTTTAGTTCAAGGCATCATAAAGCTGAAAGTAAGGTGTTGGGCAGGACAACAATCTCTCTAAAGATCAGATCCTCTTACAAGCTCATTCTGTTCATTGTAGTTGTAGAGTTGAGGTCTTTAGTTTATTGCTGGCTGTTTCTTTTTTTTTTTTTTTTTTTTTTTTGAGGCAGGGTCTCGCTCTAGCTCAGGCTGACCTGGAATTCACTATGTAGTCTCAGGGTGGCCTTGAACTCACGGCAATCCTCCTACAAGCTCCTCCCAGTAATTCCAGGCTACCCTGAGATCCTAGCCACATGGCTTCCCTCCATGTGCAGCTTACAGTAGGGCTGTTTTTCTTTCTTCTAGGCCAGCAGAAAAGCACCATATTGGGTGGCTTCACCCATGACCAAGGAGAGGAGATTCTAAAACGGTATATACACTAAGAATATTGAACACTGTAAGCTGCTGTAGAATTCTGCCTACTAAATGCCATTACTGTTCAACTTTAAAGAAAAAAAAAATACATACCACAGGGCTGGAGAGATGGTTTAGTAGTTAAGGCATTTGCCTGCCAAAGACAAAGGATCCCGGTTCAATTCTCCAGGACCCATGTAAGCCAGATGCACAAGGGGGCACATGCATCTGGAGTTCATGTGCAGTGGCTGGAGGCCCTGGCACATCCATTCTCTATCTCTCTCTCCCTCCCTCCCTCCCTCTCTCTCCCTCTTTTGAACTCTCTCAAACAAATAAATAAATAAAATATTTTTAAAATACCACAAAGCAAGAATGCACATATTTCTCATTAAAACAGCAGTGGTATATAGCATATACCTTCTCCATCTTGTTTTCTGCACTTAGTGTGTCTGGAGTCCGTTTCACAGCAGCATGTATAATCTTCATTCCTTTTATAGCAACTAAGCACCTCATTATGTGGAGATGCTATATTTCATTCAACCATTCTCTAACTGATGGCCAGTATGGACTTTTGCCACTATTCCTTTTGCTATTTGAAATAGTTCTGATATGAACAGTTTTGCATAATCCTTTTTTATTTCTCTGGGTCAAAGAAATTTGGTACATATTGCCAAATTCCCCTTTATAGGGATGACACCACATGATGTCCTTCTCATCCAGATATCCCAGCATGGTTTTAATTTGGTTTTTTTTTTTCTTTTTTGTGGGTGAGTTTACGAACTTAACCATAATTTAAAAGGAAATTTGTATTTCTTTTTCTGTGACATATGTATATTCTCTGCTGCTTTTTTAGTTAGTTTGTTTGTTTTGTTTTTCGAGGTAGGGTCTCATTCCAGCCCAGGCTGACCTGGAATTCCCTCTGAAGTTTCAGGGTGGCCTTGAACTCACTGTAATCCTCCCACCTCTGCCTCCCGAGTGCTGGGATTAAAGGCGTGTGTGTGGGATTAAAGGCTTCTTTGCTACTGTTTTTTTTATTGATTAGTTGGTCATCTTCTTTCAGCTCTTAGAAACTTGTTTCTTTTTTGTGATATAAGTGGCTAATAATTTTCCCAGTTTGTCCCTGTTTTATGACTTCATATGTTGTCTCTGCTGTGAAGAAATTTTTCAAATATGGACTTCTTTTATGTCTTTTTAAATTTTGAATCATAGGTATAAAAAAAAAACAAAGGCATTCCAAACTCAACGCTTTTAAGGGAAGCTGCTATTTTTTTTTTCTTGTATCAGCAACTTTATTCTTTTACATTTAAATCTTTAAAACTCTTGGAAATGTATTCCATTATCTAATTTAATTAGATTAAATTAATTAATCTAACACTATCTTCTTCAAATGTCTTTGCAAGAGTAATTTTTTGTTTTTTAATTCTCAGGAAAAATGATAGATATAAGTCACCAGGAGCCAAATGTGGTGGCACACACTTTTAATCCCAGAACTCGGGGAAACTGAGGCAGGATGATCACTGAATTTACGGCCAGCTGGGAACTACAGAATTAGTTCCAGCTCGGCTTGGGCTAGAGTGAGACCATACCTTGATAAAAGAGAGAGAGAGAGAAACCAGAAGCAAATAGCAAAGAGAATAAATTATTCTGTAACACTCACTGATGGACTTTCCCAAAGTTGTGGTAAAGAGCCCAGCACAGTGGTACACACCTTAAATCCCAGCACTCAGGAGGCACAGGTAGAAGGATCGCTGTGAGTTTGAGGCCACCGAGAGACTACATTGAGCTAGAGTGAGACTCTACCTAAAAAAAAAAAAAAAAAAAAAGTTAAAGGAAGAAAATCAGATTCATTATCTGACCAGCTGAACTTGAAAAAATGCTAAAAAGTAGTATTTCAAGAAAATGGGCCTAGGAAACAAACAAGAGTTGCTATTCTAATGTCTTACAGGATAGACTTCAAACCACCATTAATTAGAAGAGATAAAGAAGGTCATTTTATACTGATTAAGGGAAGAAATGAAATTATGAACCTTGCAGGGAAATAGATGGATCTGGAAATGATTATACTAAGTGAAGTAACCCAGGCTCAGAAAGTCAAACACCTGATGTTCTAACTTATATGTGGATCCTAACTTTAAGTGTTTAGATTTGTATGTAAGTTGGAGTAAAAGTCAGAAGTAGAGACCAAAAAAAAAAAAAAAAAATTAGAAACCAAAAAACTAGAAAGGGGCCATTGGGGAGGGAGGAGAGGGAAGGGCTTAAGAGTTTATAGTGGATACATAAATAGACAGGCAGAATACTGAGGGGGAATTGGTCTAAGTCAGGTGGGGAACAAAAGCCATCAACAGTCTTAACCAGTAGTGAACCTTGCAATCTTCACACCTGGCCAGCCAGGCCAAATGCACCAAGTGATGCAATGGTGACATGTCTGTTATGGGAAGAACCAAATACTCTCTGATTGGATTTGAGACCTGCTCCCTGGGAAGAAATTCGTGCCTGGTACTGAAAACCTAATGAAAAGCCTATGGCTAGTGAGGTCAGAAGCCCTAGAAGGGAAATGACTACTGTTTCTGTCTATATTAAATGGATGTATTATGCATACCAAACTGCCCTCTAAACATTTATATTTATGCCCATATATTATACTAATCACTTTTGATTAGAGAAGCTTCACTTTTCAGATGGTGGTGTCCACTGGGGAGACTCAAAACTCATGAAAGTACTGAGAAAGACATGTCTATCACACCCTCCAAAGCTCAGGCACCATTGCAGAAGAGGTGGTGGGAAGAATGTAAGGGCCAAAGGAAGTGGAAGAATGCTTTGCAATACTGTCTTCCGGACACAAAGTGGCCATGGTGCTCATAAGCTCGTGGTGTCTGATGCCACCTACACAAGCCTGCATAATAGAAGGGGAAAAAATGACATCAAAATAGACAAGAAACTGAAAAGAAGAAGGTATTAAGTGGAGGGAAGATATATGAGAAGGAAAGAAGAAGGTCATGGGCGGGGATGATGGTCATGGTATATTGTCTATATATATGGAGGTTGTCAATAAAAAGTTCAAAAGAAAAATGTAGGGAAGTAAGTCAGGAGGGGCTTACAAATAGGATGAGTACCCTCATAAAAGATGTTTGAGTGCCAAGCATGGTGGCACATGCCTTTAATCCCAGCACTTGTGAGGCAGAGGTAGGAGGATCGCCATGAGTTCAAGGCCACCCTGAGACTATATAATGAATTCCAGGTCAGCCTGGGCTAGAGCAGAACCTACCTCCATAAAAACAAAAAGAAAAGAAAGGAAGAAAGGAAGGGAGGAAGGAAGGAAGGAAAGATGGCTGAGGAAGTTTGCTCCTTCTGCCATGTGAGGTCATATACAAGTCATCCTCTGTGGGAAATGGGCCTTCACCCAGCACTGAATCTGCTGATACTTTCGTAGTAGAAAAGAAAGCTAAAAGTTGAACTGATTCCCTGAGTAAGAGTTAACTGCTGAGGAGCTAAACTTACCTTTGTCAGCAGATGAAAAAAATCCCAAAAAGAAAACAGTCCAGAAAGGGCCCAGGGAGATGATAAAAAGGAAAGACCACTTGGGCTAAAACAAAGTAAAATGGAGTTCATTGTTAGGGCTGCCTGACTACAGAAATGATTGTTATTCAAATTGTCACATCTTGTTTATTCACTTACCCCTCCCCTCAGCTATGAAAACTATAAAATAAAAATAAGTCTCAGCTCTAGGTCAGAGCTTCTTTGGAGGGCTATCTCAAGATCTTTGGGGATTGACTTCCAGTTAAGATGGCAGCGTAGGTACCACACCAAAGCAGCCTAGCGGGGAAAAAGCCAAAAAAAAAAAAAAAAAAAAAAAACCCAGCAAAATACACACTTTTACTAAAAAGTGAGTTGTATAGGAAATTGAAACAGCAGCAGAGAAGTAGAAGAGATCCAGAGCATCCAGAGCCCGCATGGGCTGGCAGAAGCTGCTACCACGGGGCGCGCGCCTTGGTGGCAGTGCTCTAGCCAGTGGCCAGGCTCGGCTTGAGCCGCAAGAAAAGCCAGGCAAGGGGATTTTCCACTCACACCGGAGCTCTCCACAAACTCAAGAAATGTGAAGGGAGAACGGCAATGAACAGAGGAGGGTTAGATCACCAGGTACAAGAACACGTGGAACAGCGGGTGAACTAGAGCAGCATCGGCACCCCCCCCCCCCCACCGCCAGTGCCCAGCCCTCAGGAACAGAGCAGTAGTCCAGGTACCCGGCCACACCTACTTGAACTGACAGAGCACCAAAGAGGGACCCAATTAAGAGCGCAGCTGAGACCAAAATCATCCCAAAAGGTAACTGGGATTACACCAGGTCAGTACCCGCCTAATAAACCTGGTATATAGGCCTGAACCAGAAGTGCTAATTGCACCTTCCATATCAGGATAAATTATATGTTAAATCAGATGGATGGTCAGATTTGCCATTCTTAAATAAGCTGTATTTTGGGGTGGTTATTTGTTGCTTCTTGAATTATAGTGGCTTTGTTTACTCTTCTGTTATACATTAGGGAAGGGTCTCATCTGGTCACAAGCTGACTTGGAACTCTCTACAGACCAGAAATCTTAACCACCTTGTTGTCAGGATTAAGGGAGTGGGTGAGGCACCTAAGGGACAGCCTAAGGGACAGACAGAGGATCTGGTTCTCATAATACCTACCCTTGGATAAATACTGTCTGTGGTTTTCCATTGAAAGTGTACATTGTTTAGTTAAATTTTAGAATCAGCCTGTATTTTGTTCCACTCAGGCCTACTTGAATAATCTCATAGCAGGCAAACCCAACAACAATGGTCACTTTTGTAGATACTCTGAGAGTCTTGAGAGCCACACCTAGCACCTTAAGCTCCTACCCTGAAGGTATATAACATCAGATTGATTGATACATCTCTTAATACCCAGCTAACTGGAAAATCCAATCATTAAATAATCCAAGATGCAAAAATATATACATTATAACACAAGAAACACCAAAAATAAAGACAATATAAATCCACCAAAAAGTATTAATGCATCAGAAATGACCTCCAGAGAGAACGAGTTAGAGGAAATGCCTGAGAAAGATTTCAAAAGAATGATTATAAATATGTTCAAAGAACTCAAAGAAGAAATCAAAGGAAGCAAAGAAGACACAGGCCGCCAATTTAATGAAATAAAGAAGTCAATACTAGACACAAGTAAGGAAATAGAAATAGTAAAGAAAAACCAGTTAGAATTACTAGCAATAAAGAACACAGTTAATGAAATAAAAAACTCTGTAGAAAATCTCACCAGTAGAATGGATGAAGGAGAGGACAGAATATCTAAGCTAGAAGACCAGGTGGCAGATCTAATACAGTCCAACAAAGAGAAAGACAAACTAATAGAAAAGTATGAGTGGGAATTTCAAGATATTCGGGACACTATGAAAAGATCAAACATAAGAATTCAGGGCATAGTACAAGGAGAAGAATTTCACCCCAAAGGCAGAGTTGGCGTCTTCAACAAAATCATAGAAGAAAACTTCCCCCAAATTGTGAAAGAGGTGCCAATGAAGATACAGGAATCCTTTAGAACACCAGCAAGACAAAACATGGAAAGAACCTCTCCTCGCCATATTATAATCAAACTACCAAACATACAAACCAAAGAAAAAATATTGAAAGCAGTGAGAGAGAAAAATCAAGTCACCTACAAAGGCAAGCCTATCACGATTACAGCAGATTACTCAACACAAACTTTAAAAGCCAGAAGGGTGTGGAGTGATGTATTCCAAGTCCTGAAAGATAGCAACTGTCAACCAAGGTTACTTTATCCTGCAAAACTATCCATTCAAATAGACAGAGAAATAAGGACATTCCACGACAAAAGCAGACTAAAGGAGTATTTGAAGACAAAACCAGCTCTACAGAAAATAATTGAAAGAATCCTCCATGCTGAAGAAAAAGAAAAGCACACATATAAGGAACCTGGAAGAAACAAACAATACTCAAATACTAGTTAACACAAGAGAGAAAAGGTAAAACTGGAAGAACTACAAAAAAAAAATGGCAAAAATGAATACACACCTTTCAATAACATCTCTTAATATCAACGGCCTCAATGCCCCAACCAAAAGACATAGGTTTGCAGACTGGGTTAAAAAGCAGGATCCATCAATTTGTTCCCTCCAAGAAACCCACCTTTCTACAAAGGACGGACACTATCTTAGGGTGAAAGGTTGGAAAACGGTGTTTCAAGCAAATGGACCTAGAAAACAAGCAGGGGTTGCTATCCTAATATCTGACAAGGCAGACTTCAGTCCAACATTAGTTAAGAAAGATAAGAAAATTTATATTGATTAAAGGTACCCTCCAACAGGAGGACATTACAATCCTAAACATATATGCACCTAACATCGGGCCCCCAAATTCATCAAACAAACACTATTAGAACTAAGGTCACAGATAACACCAAACACAGTGGTAGTGGGTGACTTCAACACCCCACTGTCATCAATTGACAGGTCATCCAGGGAAAAAATAAACAGAGAGGCATCTGGACTAAATGAGGTCATAGAAGGAATGGACCTAACAGATATCTACAGGACATTTCATCCAAATGCTGCAGAATATACATTCTTTTCAGCAGCACATGGATCATTCTCTAAAATAGACCATATATTAGGACACAAAGCAAATCTTAACAAATTCAGGAAAATTGAAATAATTCCTTGCATTCTATCTGACCACAATGGAATCAAACTACAAATCAATAGCAAGAAAGGATATAGAGCATACACAAAATCATGGAAACTAAACAATACACTACTAAATGATGAATGGGTCAATGAAGAAATCAAGAAGGGAATCAAAAAATTTATAGAGTCAAACAATAATGAGAACACAACATACCAAAATCTCTGGGACACAATGAAGGCAGTTCTAAGAGGTAAATGTATAGCTTTAAGTGCCTATATTAAGAAATTAGAAAGGTCGCAAGTAAATGACCTAATGCTTCACCTTAAAGCCTTAGAAAAAGAAGAACAAGGCAAACCAAAAATCAGTAGAGGGGAATAAATAATAAAGATTAGGGCAGAAATTAATGAAATAGAAACCAAAAAAAAAAAAACAATCCAAAGAATTAATGAAACAAAGAGCTGGTTCTTTGAAAGGATAAACAAGATTGATAAACCCTTAGCAAATCTGACCAAAAGAAAGAGAGAAGAGACACAAATTAATAAAATTAGAGATGAAAAAGGTAACATCACGACAGATGCCAGAGAAATTCAAAAAAATCATAGGGACATATTATAAAAACATATACTCCACAAAGTATGAAAATCTGAAAGAAATGGATGATTTCCTTGATTTATATGACCTACCTAAATTAAATCAAGATGAGATTAATCACTTAAATAGACCTATAACAAGCATGGAGATCCTAACAGTTATCAAAAATCTCCCAACTAAAAAAAGCCCAGGCCCAGATGGATTCACTGCTGAATTTTACCAGACCTTCAGGGAAGAGCTAATACCATTGCTTCTTAAGCTTTTCCATGAAATAGAAAAAGAAGGAATTCTACCAACCTCCTTCTATGAAGCCAGCATCCCTCTGATACCAAAACCAGGCAGAAATAGAACAAAAAAAGAAAATTGCAGACCAATCTCCCTATGAACATAGATGCAAAAATTCTCAACAAAATATTGGCAAACAGAATACAAGAATATATCAGAAAGATCATTCACCCCGACCAAGTAGGCTTTATCCCAGAGATGCAGGGATGGTTCAACATACACAAATCTATAAATGTTATACATTATATAAATGGGTTGAAGGACAAAAATCACATGATTATCTCATTAGACGCAGAGAAAGCGTTTGACAAAGTCCAACATCCCTTCATGATAAAAGTCCTACAGAGACTGGGAATAGAAGGAACATATCTCAATATAATAAAGGCTATTTATGACAAGCCTACAGCCAACGTATTACTAAATGGGGAAAACCTGGAAGCTTTTCCACTAAAATCAGGAACAAGACAAGGGTGTCCACTGACCCCACTTTTATTTAATATAGTACTGGAAGTCTTAGCCATAGCAATAAGGCAAGAGACGCACACAAAAGGGATACAAATCGGAAAGGAAGAGATCAAGTTATTATTTGCAGATGACATGATTCTATATATAAAGGACCCTACAGACTCTACTAGCAAACTGTTAGAGCTGATAAAAACCTACAGTCATGTAGCAGGATACAAAATAAATACACAGAAATCAGTAGCCTTCCTATATGCTAACAACAAACACACAGAGGATGAAATCAGAGAATCACTCCCATTCACAATTGCATCAAAGAAAATAAAGTACCTTGGAATAAACCTAACCAAGGAAGTAAAGGATCTCTACAATGAAAACTTTAAAACACTCAAGCGAGAAATTGCAGAAGATACTAGGAAATGGAAAAACATCCCTTGTTCCTGGATTGGAAGAATCAATATTGTGAAAATGGTAATCTTACCAAAAGCAATCCACATTTAATGCAATCCCCATCAAAATTCCAAAGGCATTCTTTATGGAAATAGAAAAAACAATCCAAAAGTTCATTTGGAATCACAAAAAAACCTCTAATATCTAAAATAATACTGAGCAACAAAAATAAGGCTGGTGGTATCACCATACCTGATTTTAACCTACACTATAGAGCCATAGTAACAACAACAGCATGTTACTGGCACAAAAGCAGATATGTAGATCAATGGAACAGAATAGAAGACCCAGATGTAAGTCCAGGTAGCTATAGCCAGCTGATATTTGATAAAAATCCCAAAGATACTCATTGGAGAAAAGACAGCCTCTTCAGCAAATGGTATTGGGAAAACTGGATATGTATCTGTAGAAGGATGAAAATAGATTCTTCTCTCTCTCCATGCACAAGAATTAACTCCAAATGGATTAAAGACCTTAACATCAGACCAGAAGCTCTAAAACTGCTAGAGCAAAAAGTAGGGGAAACACTTGAACATATTGGTCTTGGCAAAGACTTTCTGAATACAACCCCAGTTGCTCAGGCAATAAAACCACAGATTAATCACTGGGACCTCATGAAATTACAAAGATTTTGTACTGCAAAGGACACTGTGAATGAAGCAAAGAGGCAATCTACACAATGGGAAAAAATCTTCGCCAGCTATATATCTGATAGAGGATTAATATCTAGGATATACAAAGAACTCAAAAAGTTAAATAATAAGAAATCAAACAAGCCAATTAAAAAAATGGGCTATGGAGCTAAATAGAGAGTTCTCAAAAGAAGAAATACGGATGGTGCATAAGCATCTGAAAATATTCTACGTCCCTAGTCATCAGGGAAATGCAGACTAAAACTACATTGAGATTCCATCTCACTCCTGTCAGATTGGCTACCATCATGAAAACAAATGATCATAAATGCTGGCGTGGATGTGGAAAAAGAGGGACCCTTCTACACTGTTGGTGGGAATGCAATCTGGTCCAGCCATTGTGGAAATCAGTCTGGAGGTTCCTAAAACAGCTAAAGATTGATCTACCATATGACCCAGCTATAGCACTCCTAGGCTTATATCCTAAGGACTCATCTCATTTCCTTAGAAGTACATGCTCAACCATGTTTATTGCTGCTTAATTTCCATAGCTGGGAAATGAAACCAGCCTAGATGTCCCTCAACTGATGAGTGGATAATGAAGATATGGCACATTTATACAATGGAGTTTTACTCAGCAGTAAAGAAAAATGAAGTTATGAAATTTGCACAAAAGTGGATGGATCTGGAAAGGATTATACTAAGTGAGGTAACCCAGGCCCAGAAAGCCAAGCGCTCTATGTTCTCTCTCATATGCGGATCCTAGCTACAGATGATTGGGCTTCTGTGTGAGAAGGAAAAAACTCAGTAGCAGAGGTCAGTAAGCTAAAAAAGAGATACAAAGGGAAGAGAAGGGAAGGGAGGAGGGTACTTAATAGGTTGGTATTGTATATATGTAAGTAGAAGAATAGATTAACAGGGGTGAAAAGGCCCAAAGTGAGGTCAGGGGAGGAGATTGAGTAAAGGAAAGGTGGAGGGAGGGCTAATCAAAATCTAAGAGGATATAAATAAATCATATGGAATCCTCTGGTTTTGGACAATGGAACACTCAGGAGCCATAGATTGTTGCTAGAAAATTTTCAGTGCCAGGGATGGGATACCTTCCAGTGAGTTGTTGTCCAGGGAGGTCCTTGATGCCCCCAAAACATTATAGGCCATTGCCAAGGCCCTTGGTTTCCCACCAGAAATCGATGGTAAAACCCTATTGCTGAAGACTCCACATATATGGGCTGCAAGGCCACTGAGAAATGCTGCTGGAACTGAGCTGATAACCTCCTCCATGTAGACCAGCTGACAGAAAGCTGGAAGAAGCCATTCTACATGCAGTTCAATGGGAGAAAGAGATACCACCAGTGAAGACACTCAGCAGTGAACACTGCAAGCCTTATAATTGGCCAGACAGGCCAAATGAGCCAACAGGTACAATAGTGGCACCTCTATCATGGTGGAAACCAACTGCCCTCCAATTGGACTGGAGGGCTGCTCCATGGGAGGGAATACATCCCTGATACTGAAAACTTAAAACAGGGGTAGTCATGAGCCCTAGGGGTGTAATATCTGCTGATGTCTGGATAAGTGTCTATACTATGTTCATCAAACTGCCCAGTAAGCACTTCTCTTAATAGTCATACCCTTATATTAATGCTACTCTCACTTTGGGTAGAGAATCTTCTCTTTTCAGATGGCAGTGACCCTGGGACGACTCAGAAGGTATCATACAGCTGGAAAGAAGTGACTGGCATACTGAGTAACATTTCGATCACACCTTCCAAGGTTCAGGGTCTAATGCAGAAGAGGTGCGGAAAGAATGTAAGAGCCAAAGGAAGGGTAGGACTCCTTACAATGTGCTCCCTCCAGACATAAAATGGCCTGGATATCCATGACCTCATAGTGCCTGACACTACCTACACAAGACCATCATAAGAGGAGGGAAAGATCGTGACATCAAAATAAAAGGGAGACTGATTGAGATGGGGAGGGGATATGATGAGAATGGAATTTCAAAGGGGGAAAGGAGGGGAGGGTATTACCATGGGATATTTTTTATAATCATGGAAAATGTTTTTAAAAATTGAGAAAAAATAAAAAATAAATAAATAAAAAGATCTTTGGCCCACGGAGAAAATAAATTCCTCTACTTTCACTCATACTGGCATTGGAGTGATCTTTCCAGAGAATTTCTGCAATATCTCTGGAGGCCCCAGCAAGATTTTCCTTCACCATGACCCTTGTTAGACAGGAAGACCTGTTGCTTCTGGGCCTCTCAGCCTGCCAAAGATCCCTGGAACTGAGAAGCACATGTCCCTGACATGATTGATTGTGGGGTCCCTCTCAGGTGACCCAAGGGGACTGTGAGACCCAGGACCACAGTTCCTAAGTGGAAGGAGACTAGACTGAGCCAGACATCTGGACCAGGTAAGAGCTCTGAATCTGAAATTGAGACTAGTCAGATTTGGAATTATACTCAAAGTAATTTCGAGGTCTGGAATTATACTTGAAGTGATTTCAAGGTATGGAGGAGCCTGTGCAGATTGATCCCCATAGAAGGAATTCTGAACCTTAAGGTGATTATAAGGTGATGGCCCTCCCTCCTGTCAGGACCAAAATTGTTCCAATCTCAGGAACTACCTAGATTAGGATTAACATTGGGATTAAATAGGGAAAAATTGTTTAAACTCTGAACAAATGAATGAATAAATGTGTGAGGGAGAGATGGCAATCTGCAGTCTGTATGAAAAGTATGCTTGATATTAATGTGTGTGTACAAGTATGTATGTGGCTTACAGCCCTAAGGCTACACAGTGATTTCTGTCCTGAAAAGTGCATTCTCAGGAAAGCTTTGTCTTTGGGTCTGTTCTGTAGTACCAGCACAGTGGGAAATTCATTGTGGGAGAAGTCCTCCACCAAGCCCACTGTTCTGGACTGCATGATCAAAAACAAACCATACTTCAAAAGGAAATATTTAGGAGATTATAATACTAAGATGGCACTAGGAAAGTCCTCTGTGAATTAGGATGGCCAATTTTTAATGTTGAATGGACCCCAGAGGAAACACTGAAAGTAATTAAGATTATAAACAAAGAAAAATGCAAGGTTCTCCTACTCTTAAAAGTTATAAAATAAGCCGGGCGTGGTGGCACACGCCTTTAATCCCAGCACTCGGGAGGCAGAGGTAGGAGGATCGCCCTGAGTTCGAGGCTACCCTGAGGTTTCATTGTTAACTCCAGGTCAGCCTGAGCCAGAGTGAGACCCTACCTCGAAAAAAAACCCAAAAAGTTATAAAATGACAAGATCGAGGAGTTACCCTGTAGCCCTGACAGAAATCCAAAACTCTCCCTGGAATTAAAAAAACAAGCAAAGAAACAAACAAAGCAAAACAACAACAACAACAAAAAAAAAGCAGCTCAGCTACAGTAGACCAGAAGCTTCAAGGCCAGAGATCGCCCATCCCGCACCACCTCCCCCACCCCCCCCCCACACACACAAATGCCTCCTAACACACTCCTGTAATGAGGTACTGGCTGGCAGAGCTTGAAGATGGCTAAACCCAAAGCACAGAAAGGGGGGTAGAGAGAGACAGTGATGTCTGGACTACTGGGGAATTCTACCACTCCCAGGTCTGACACTGAGAAAGGGGTTAAAGGATGGACAAAGACAAACCAAGATAAAAGAATCTCTGCAAGCTTTTACAAAGGCCTCTGGGCTAAAGGAATGCGAGTGGAAGGTACCAAAACCCTAAACCCAACCACATACCTACCAGAACAGAAGGGATGGCCCTCCACACTTGCAAAGAAGGGTTGTGCTGCCCTACTGTGTTCCCCAGAAGCAGAAAGTCAATCAGGAATAGCTAAATTTGAGGGCCAGTCTCAGGCAAATGCTAGAAACCTGGGGAAACTCTCGCTGTCATATGCTGCAGCTGGGGCGGGTCTACAAGGCAAGGATGAAAATGAGGGACTACACATGAGCAGGCATCTACAATGTGTCACTTAATGCTTTCCACTGAAGGGCTTGGTCTGCCCGATGGTCAGACTCCCCTAAGAATAATAGGGGCAACCAGACACACAAGTCTCATTGTTGCATACGGGAAGCCACAGCACAGACCTCTCTGGAGTTTAGGCTGCCCCCAGGGAAATCCCTGATGGCTCTGCTTCTTAGGCTTCCCTGCCTTACAGAGCCAGGGCATTACAGGCACAGGGAATCTCGGGGTCCTGGCCCCAACATGATGATGGGTGAGTCTCAAGTTGCTGGGGACTTCTTACAAGAAATCTGTAACTGTTTTAAGTTTACTTTATCTCTCTATTCTTCCATGGAACTGCTAACGGACAAAAGCCTCAAGATTTATGTTTAGATTCAGAAGTACTCAATATGAGTTTGTCAGAAAATTTATATGTGTGTGTGTGTGTTCCAAAATCAACAAACAATAAAAATCTGTATGTATATTCTGGATAAATAATGTAAGTCAAGTCTGGTCTACTCTTTTTGTTGTTGTTTTGTTTTGTTTTTCAAGGTAGGGTCTCACTCTACTTCAGGCTGACCTGGAATTCACTATGTAGTCTCAGGGTGGCCTCAAACTCATGATAATCCTCCTACCTCTGCGTCTCAAGAGATGGGATTAAAGGCATGTGCTACCGTGCCTGGTTTGGTCTACTCTTTTTATAAAAAGGTATTTCGGGCTGGGAGATGGCTTAGTGGTTAAGGCACTTGCCTGTGAAGCTAAAGGACCTAGATTCGATTCCCCAGGACCCACGTAAGCCAGATGCACAAGGTGGCACATATGTCTGGAGTTTGTTTGCAGCAGCTGGAGTCCCTTGCATGCCCATTCTCTCCCTCTCTCTCTCCCTCTCTCTCTCAAAAATAAAATAAAAAATATTTTTTAAAAAAGTTATTTCAATGAATTGAGAAGGGGAGGGGATTTATGAAGAGTGGAGTTGCAAAGGGGAAAGTGTGGGGAATTACCATGGTTTATTGTCTATAATTATGGAATTTGTCTATAAAAAAACAAATTAATTTTAAAAATTAAAATAAAATGGCCAAAAAAGTTATTTCAATAGCCTTTTGAGGACAATAGAAAAAACTTAAATATTCATATTAAAAAAATCTTATGATAAAGGAAATAAAAGTTTTTGTTGCCAGCGACTTTAATCCCAGAACTTGGGAGACAGAGGTAGGAGGATCACCATGAGTTCAAGGCCACCCTGAGACTATCTAGTGAATTCCAGGTCAGCCTGGGCTACAGTGAAACCCTACCTCAAACTCCCTCCCCAAAAGATTTTGTTGTTAGTTATAATGAGATGAATTTACCAAAGAGGATAAACTGGAGAGGAAACTTAAAATGTTGGAAGTTGGGGCTGGAAAGATGGCTTAGCAGTTAAGGCACTTGCCTGCAAAGCCAAACGACCTAGGTTCGATTCCCCAGGACCCATGTAAGCCAGATGTACAAGGTGGCACATGTGTCTGGAGTTTGTATGCAATGGCTAGAGGCCCCGGTGCACCCATTCTCTCTCTAGCTGCCTCTTTCTCTCCCTCTCTCAAATAAGTAAATAAAATATTTTTTTAAATGTTGCATGTTAAGTGTTTAATAAAAAAGTTTGGCTGGTGAGACGGCTTCGTGGTTAAGGCGTTTACCTGCAAAGCCAAAGGATCCTGGTTTGATTCTCCAGGATCCACGTAAGCCAGATGCACAAGGGGGTGCATGCATCTGGAGTTTGTTTGTAGTGCCTGGAGGCCCTGGCATGCTCATTCTCTCTTTCTTTCTCTGCCTCTTTCTCTCTCTCTCTCAAATAAATAAATCAATAAAATATTTTTTAAAAAAGATTGTTCCATGGTGTTTACATAGACTATAAGGTAAAATTATGTAGATAAAGGTATGAATAAAATATGTGGATGAAGGTATGAGTAAATTTAAAAACGAAAGGCATAAAGACAAATTTGGTAAACTAAATCTTAAAGTGCTTGATCAGATTACAGACTCCTTGAGCTATAAAATGACTATTAGCCTAGAGCTTATATCACACTAACAAAGGATGGCCCTGACTTGTTGCAGGATGTTATGGTATTCAGGTTGTAAACTTAAAATTTTAACTCACTGATGTTAATCTGGACCTAATAATGGTTGTAAAAGACTGGCTTTAGAGTGCTCAACCAAGTTAGCTATGGTCCTCTGTCAATCTTTCAGTAGTTAATTATCTCATAAAGTTATTATATCTAAAAAAAAAAAAAACCACTATAACCTTAAGATGGTTCCTGTCTTGTCCATGCTGTTTTACTGGGTAATTATCACTGAAATTATTGTGTAAGTCTTATAAAAGGTGACTTAGTCATTGTGACTTTGTTCTTAGAAAAACTGAGGAAGCTCCTCATGACCTATGAAAAACTGCTATATACAAAAATGTTAATATACTTTGTCTAAGGTTCATATATTTTATTAGTCATAAATATTGCTTTATGTTAAGCTATAAAATGGTTCAACGGTTAAAGTTACTTATTTAAAAATCACTTTGTCCCTCATAATGCCTTTAATGTATGTTAAAATCCAGCTGGTTTAATTCAACAATGACTAAGCTTTGCTATGTGTAATCAACCAGTTTCAGTCAAGGTTTTACTTAAATAATTGTCTCATTTTTGGTATCTTGAGTTCATTGCTTATAGATATACTGATACTTAAGACATGTTCCCTGCTAGGATACAACCTCATCTTCAAATGAACTTGAACTCTGTTGTTCTGCTTCCAGTTTTGGGGGTAATTGGTACCTGCACAGATATATAAAGTAGCCAAAGTTGTTCTCAAACACAGATGCCAAGATTATATTGTCTCGTCTTTTCCTGACATATAATTTCTAGACCAAATCAATTGATTTAAAGTTGTTGGCAAAATATTTTTCCAAGGCTACTAATATGTTCTTCCAACATTCATAACTGACAGATATCTTAAAAGATAAAATGAGCATATTTTCTATGTTCCAGATATAGCTTACACTGTCACCTGATGTGGTGGTTTGATTCAGGTGTCCTCCATAAACTTAGGTGTTCTGAATGTTAGGTTTCTAGCTGGTGGAGATTTGGAAATTAACACCTCCAGGAGGCAGTGTATTTTGAGTGGCAGGCTTATGGGTATTATAGTCAGTTTCCCCTTGCCAGTGTCTGGCACACACTCCTGTTGCTATTGTCCACTTGATGTTAATGAGGAAGTGATGTCTACACTCTGCTCATGCCATCGTTTTCCCCTGCCATCATGGAGCTTCCCTTGAGTCTGTAAGCCAAAATAAACCTTTTTTCCCACAAGCTGCTCTTGGTCAGGTTATTCTGGCCAGCAATGAGAACCTGACTGCAACAGTAAAGTTGGTACCAGGAGTGGGGGTCATTGCTGCTTGAAATCTTATTGTGCGGCTTTGGATTTTGGAGCCGGTTTCTAAGAGGAATGTGGAAATATTTGAAATCTTGGCCTAAGAGACACCTTACTGTGCTGTAAGTACAGCTTGATGGGCTATTCTGGTCAGAGTTGAAAGACCTGAGTGTAGTAAGAACTAAGGACTGTGAGGTTTGGCTTATGAGGGTGAGAAAATGCTTTGCCTGGATTGGGCTAGAAGCACTTTGTGTGAGAGGTTTGCTGTTATGGCTAGGTCCTGAGAAGCTGTGCAGTGTTGCATTGCATAGAAATGTACAGTGTGAGCAGAGGGATATGGCACAGAAGAAAATGAAATCTTTGGGCCTAAACTGCTGACCATTCACCTGCAATTGTTTGACAGATTGCAATCATTGAGATTGGGTCAGCTGACCTGCACTGGGGCAATAGGAAGAATGTAGACTCCTTTGAAGGGGCCTGAGTGCTCAATGGGCATCCTATTCTTCAAAGTCTGCTTTATTCCCCCCTGGATTAACAAATTAGCACCCTACCTGGTATTGTGGAGTATAAGAAATTCAGAAAAGAGAGGGTCATAGAATTTGCAACATGGTCTTGTGTTTTGGAAATGGCCATGGGCAGCGTGAAGCAGGTTTGCTGGATGCCTGCATAGAGACCCAATGGAGCTGAGAGGATGGACTGTTGGTTGCAGTGGAGACCCAATGGAGGTGCCGAGACCACGAGATGGCTGCTAAGGATAGCTGCCGGCTCTGGATGAAGTTTTCCAAGACTGTGAGTAGCCTAGCTGGAGGGGTGAAATTGGAACTCCAGAGACTTGTTGCTGGCTAGAATTATCAGACTTGAAGATTTGTCACTAACTAGAATTATTTGACTTGGAACTACAGAGTTTGCTATTTGCCCTGTTTAAATCTTGTATTGGTTGACTATTTCCTTTCTATGCCCAATGCCATCCTTTTCAGTGTGTTTATTCTATGCCATTATGGGGTTTGGGGGGATTTTTTTTTTTTTTTTTTTTTTTTTTGGTATTATGGCTTAGTTAAAAGATCTTGGACAGAGCTGGGCGTGGTGGTGCATGCCTTTAATCCCAGCACTTGGAAGGCAGAAGTACGAGGATTACCATGAGTTCAAGACCACCCTGAGACGACATAGTGAATTTCAGGTCAGCCTGAGCTAGAGCGAGACCCTGCCTCAAAAAAACCAAAAAAAAAAAAAAAAATCTTTAACTATGGAAATGTTTGAACATCATTAGTATTGATAAAAACTATGAGACTTTTAAAATTGGACTGAATGCATTTTATATCTTGGATGGTTATCATTTTATGGTGGCCAGGGTGGAATGTGGTGGTTTGATTCAGGTGTCCCCCATAAACCTAGGTATTCTGAATGCTAGGTTGCCAGCTGATGGAGATTTGGGAATTAACCCTTCCTGGAGGCAGTGTATTGTTGGGGGAAAGCTTATGGATATTATGGCCAGTTTCCCTTGCCATTGTTTGGCACACTCTCCTCTTGTTGTCCACCTGATGTTGGTGAGGAAGCGATGTCCACCCTCTGCTCATGCCATCATTTTCCCCTGACCCTCAAGTCTGTAAGCCAAATTAGCCTTTTTATTCCACAAGCTGATCTTGGCCAGATGATTTATGCCAGCAATGCGAACCTGACTGCAACACCTGACAACTAAACTTAAATACTAATCAATATGATTTTAAACTTTTGTGTCATTCTATGACTAGATCTGTTTTGCTAACCAGATATGTTCTGCACTTCTTTAACTAAATCTATTTTGCTAATCAGATGTGTACAGTCTCTCTGAGTGTTTATGACCATGCCCAGAAGTCAAAGTGAACTGGAAACATCGGAGTTGAAAGGATAACCATTATTTTTTGTTCCAGCTCCCAAGTCAGAAGGCCACGGGAGACAATGAGACACTAACTTCTAGCCTCTAGTAAGTTACCTGTCTTCTTGATCACTGAGGACATGGAGACCCAGAGATACACTCCAAGTCAGTGTATCTGCAACAAAAGAATCACATCAGAAGAAAATTGCTCCTCCAGGCTTCCCAAGAGAGGGAGAATCACTTGGTCAGCACAACCTTCACTTATCCTAGCAGATGACAATGTTGAGACTGATAGAACTCCTCACAGGTCCCTAAATGTCTCTCCTACAGAGCCATAAATGACCTCTAAAAATATAATACACAGTTAATTTTAGCTACCTACATGGTCTTAAACACCCAGTGAAAGAATATAAGTACAAGACATTACAATATAAACAAAGATTCATCATAATAGACTCCCCTGTCTGATGCTGGCTTACAGTACTAAGCTGTAACATTAACTCATGCCTTATGACTCTGCCTGGCCCTGATTAGTCAGCCACTGTTTGCCTTTAAATCAAAGATCCCAAAATTGTCCTCACTGATTCATATTAGTTTAATCTCCCCTTGACATGAAGGTGTATCACTAAGGACAGATCTCAGACCCCAGCCCTAAAGTACATTTTGGGCAAATGAAGAGCCTAGCCCTAAGATGTAAAAACAATTTAGAGTTCTAGCTGTTTGTACTTGCTAATGTTGGTGTTGCTGGTTGTTTGGTGGTGTCTCTATGCTTAGGTTTATAGAGTTAAGCCAGATTCTCCTGCCATTGATGATGACCCCTTTAAATTTGTAAGGTGACCCACATACCCTTAGGATATTGGGCACACACCCATCAGCCAAGACATATAAATTCATCACACTAGAGTCAAGAAGATAGTATCTTCAGCTGACTTTAACAGCTAACAGGTCACCAGAGGACCCAGATGGTCCCCTCAAAGTCAAGCTCTGGAGGACACCTGCTCCTTCCAAGATGACTGCAGCCCTGCCCCAATCACAGTCCTGAAAGCTGACTGGTCCAGGCATGACAGAAGCCTAAGAAATTAAACATGAGATGCCAAAACAAAATAGACATGATGTCCACTAGTTCTACTCGTGTTTGCTATGCCAAGTTAAAAAATTATCTGCTTCTTATAGCAGCACATGCCGTATTAAACTCTATAAGCCAAAGATAATCAGACACATGTTAAGGATCCTAACTTCTATTTGCTGGACTATTCTGTTCACTTGATGATCTCATGGAAACCACAGAGAAACTTAGGCTCCAAGGCACTTTTGTGTCTTTCATCCCCAAACAGATGCAGTTCTTTACTATTGCCATGTATTATATCATTGCTTCCATAGGAACATCTGTTTATTTTTGAAGAATGTGGTACAACCCTTCCCTCTAACTGAAGGAATGTGCTGTGCTCTCCTCCTCACAATAAGATTAGTCACAGTCACTCCCACTGACTAATCTTGTACAGAGAAGGCTCTGATGGCTCTTTCTTTGGCTTTATTTTATTATAATAATTCTTTTGTGTTGCCATCCATGTTTTCAAGGACAATAGTTATGAAGGAGTTCCTGTTCCTGATAATTAAATACAAGACATAATGGTAACAGTGTCAGTGTTACCAATGTCAACTGACACATACCTCAAGGTTACACTTACCCAAGACTTCAGAGGTCTTACAGCTGATGTACCCCAGATCTTGGGCCTGCCCCCTATGTGGACCACATGTGGATCCTGGCTAGCTTCTTTAATGGGGCCTCTCATAATAATTATTCTGGAACTTATGTTAAAACACTATGTTGTAAATGCTCTGTCCAGGTTCATCCAGGTGACACAGCAGGAGTACCAGCCATTACATGTGAAAACGTATTGTAAAGACAAAGAGGAGGGAATGTGGCAGAAAAAAAAAGCTATAAGTTGGACTGATTCACTGAGTTACTATAAGAATTAATCACTGACAGCCAGGTGTGGTGGCACATGTTTTTAATCTCAGCACTAGGGAGGCAGAGGTTGGAGGATCACTGTGAGTTCAAGGCCACCCTGAGATTACATAGTGAATTCCAGATCAGCCTGGGTTACAGTGAGACCCTACCACAAAAAAAAAAAAAAAAAAAGAATTAATTGCTGAGGAGCTAAACTTATCTTTGTCAGCAGATGAAAACAATCCCAAAGAGAAAACTGTCCAGAAAGGGCCCAGAGGGACTATAAAAAGGAAAGACAGTTTAGGCTAAAACAAGGTAAGGTATAGTTCATTGTTAGCACTGCCTGACCATGCAAATGGTTGATATTCAAATTGCCATGTCTTGTTTGTTCACTTACCCTTGGCTATAAAAACTATAAAACAAAAATAAAACCTCAGCTCAGGGTCGGGGGGCAGAGCTTCTTTGGAGAGCTATTTCAAGCTCTTTGGCCCCTGGGTAAACAAACTCCTCTACTTTTACTCATACTGGCATTGGAGTGATCTTTCCAGAGAATTTCTGAAACACCTTGAGCTTGGTCTTTCAGTGACCAGAACTGTGAACATTAAATTTCTGTTGCTTATAGATTATTCAGTGTAAGGTAACAGCCCTCAACTATCTATGTTGGGTAGCCCTTCAGGTCTGACTTCTTCCCCTCTACATAAAGCACTTGAGATTCGTCCATATTGTAAAACAAAATAATCTTTTTTCTTTAAGTTTATTTGTTTATTTATTTATTTGCAAGCAGAGAGAGATAGGAGAGAGCCTTAACTGCTAAACCATCTCTCAAGCCCTCTTTTTTCTTTTCCTGTGTAGTTCTGTTAGGTGAATGCACCACTTTTGTACCAATTGAAAGTTATTCAGGAAATTTCTAGTTCTCAGTGACTACAAATATTATATTCATATATGCAGCATACATACACATACCTACATACATGCATTTTGTTATATAGCTTTTATGTACAGAGTCTCACTACATAGCCAAGTCTGACTTAGAACTTGTGATATTCCTGCCTTTGCCTCCTAACTGCTAGGATTATAGGTGTAGGCCATCACATTCTCCCTACCTTTTTTCTGTCCTTCCTTCCTCCCCTCCAATCCTTCCTTCTTTCTTCTCCCCCACCTTTCTCCATAACAAATGGTACATTTTTCCTGCTAGTCAAAACTATACTTAATGTTTCAAATGTTTTTATATTATGTGAACTTGCTAAAATTATTTCTATGTAGATTTATTTCTAAGCCTTTGTAGAAACCTTCAAATTTTCCATGTAGACAATCATCAGTTAAGACAGTTTTATTTCTTCCTCACCTATCTATATATCTTTTTTCCCTTGCTTCAGTGCATTAACTAATGCTTCCAGGAAGATGCTGAATAGGAGTGATGAGAGTAAGTATCTTGTTTTAGGAAAAGGTTTCTCCATAATTAAATAGGCTATTAATTATAGATATTTTTTGTAGATTCATGTAATAAGGTGAAGAAGTCCACTTCAACTTCTTGGTTTCCAAGAGCTTTTCCATCATGAATAGCAAATGACTCTTTGCCATTTACTAATTTGTTCAGATAGTTTTTATTCTTTAAGAAGTTTTGAATTTTGGATGTTAAATCTACTTTACCTTCCTGGGATATAGCCCATCTTGTCATGATACGCTACCTTTTTGTGTATTGATGGATTTAAATTACTTTCTGTGGAGGATATTGTACATACATTCATGAAGGTATTAGTCCATAGATTTCTTTTCTTGTAATGTTTGGCTGATTTGGGGATCAGACTGATGTTGGACATATAAAACTACTAGGTAAATGTCACAGTCTTCTATTTTTTAGAAGAGAGTGTATAGGACTGGTATCATTTTCTTCACTAGATGTTTGGTAGAATTCACCAATGAAACAACTTAGGCCTGTGGTATTTTTGACTGACAAGTTTTGAAAGCACATGTAAACTTTCCTTAAACAATATAGCAATCTTCATCTTCTTAAATTATTTTATTTATTTGTTAGAAACAGAAGGGGGGAGAGAGAGAAAGAGAGAGAGAGAGAGAATGGGCATACCAGGGACTCAAGCCACTGCAAAGAAATTCCAGATGCATGCACTATCATGTGCACCTGGCTTACATGGGATCTGGAGAATTGAACCCGGTTCTTTCAAAGCAAGCACCTTAACCGCTAAACCATCCCTCCAGACCACAATCTTCATTTTTATCTATTTTTTTCTTGCGGTAGTTTTGGACACTTGTGTATTTTTCTTGCTTATATGGGTGTAATGGGTGTAATCTTGTGTGCATGTGGGGGGGAGAGAGTTGTGCACATGTATGTGCCCATGTGGCACCCCATGCCCTCTCCAGAGACAAGGTGCAGAATGTTGGGTGTCTGCTCACTGCTCCTCTGCCAATTCTTATTTGAGCCTGAGTGTATTACTGATCCCAGAGTTTGCTTGGGTTTTTTGACTGAGTTTAGGGGATTCTCCAGTCTGTGCTCCCTATGAGACTGGGGTTACAGATGCACTTGGCCACGCCCAGCTGTTTAAGTGGATCTAGAAATGGAACTCATGATCTTTCAGGCTTCCTCAGACCCTCATACTTGCTCAGGAAGTGCTCTTAACCACTGATTCATCTCTTCAGCCCACATTTGTATCTTTGAAGTGACTGAATGTACAGATCTAGACTAGTTAACAATTTCCCCTGATTTTGTACAGTATTGAGGATTAGACATGTTAAGCCTACACTTTGTGCATCCTGAGAGAAGACACACAAGTCAGAAATAAAATTTGGCTTATTACTTATAAAAATAGCTGTAAAGCTTGGCAAAGTGGCACCGGCCTTTAGTCCTAGCACTAAGGAGGCTGAGCTAGGAGGATCCCTGAGTTTGAGACCAATCTAGGGCTACAAAGTAAATTCCAGGTTAGACTGAGCTAGAGTGAGACCCTGCTTTGGAAAAAAAGAAGGAAAAGGAGGAGGAGAAGAGGAGGAGGAAGGAGGAGAAAGAGGAGGAGAAGGGCAGTAGTTACAACATTTTTCTGCAAGTCCTGGGGCACAATTTGGGGCAATGCAGAGAGAGCCAGGTGCAGTGCCTGAAGCTGTAGTGGGTTGTAATACAAGAGAGAAACATGGGGCAGTGGGGTTATTTTTTTCCCATTAAGCAGTGAACATGCCCTTCCTTTGCTCCATAGAGGTATGATCTCTGTTATACCAGATAGTGAGCATATGCCTGCTCTTTGCTCTGGAAAGAGATACTGCTTATCTTCCAAGGCTGTTCATTGACAATGAAAGAGGAAAAAAATAAAAATAGTCAATGTCCCACTCAAAAAAACAAATAGGGCTGGGACGGTAGCACAGTGTAAACTAGCACTTCTTGCCTATCATGTGTAACATCCTGGGGTCAATTCTCATAACTGAAAAAAAAAAAAAAGGTAGAAAAGTTATCTATCTGTAGAGAAGAATTTCCTAACTCTCCAGATAGAAAGTTAGCAATTATATTAATCATTCACAAAACAACTTTCAATCAATAATCCTTGACTTTCTGTTTCAATTTTATTGATCTGGACTTTTAGTTTCACTATTTTCTTTCTTTCTTTCTTTCTTTCTTTTTTTTTGTTTTTGTTTTTGTTTTTGTTTTTGTTTTTGTTTTTGTTTTTTGAAGTAGGGTCTGGCTCCAGCCCAGGCTGACCTGGAATTCACTATGTAGTCTCAGGGTGGCCTTGAACTCAAGGCAATCCTCCTCTGCCTCCTGGGGATTAAAGGCCTGCTATGCCACCACACCCGGCTCTTTCTTCTTTTTGATGTGGGTTTTGTTACTCTTTCTTAAAATAGAAGCTTAACTTATTGACATTATATTCATTACTTTATGTATTGCTATGACAAACTATCTGACAAAAGCAAGTTAAGGAAGGAAGGGATTTTGTTGGTTCACTGTTTTAGGGTACAGTCCATAACGTCTGGGAAGGCACAGGGCCAGGAACAGGAAGTGGCTGGTCACATTGCATCTGGAGTCGGGAAGCAGAGAGAGATGAACACTGGCTCTCAGCTCACTTTCTTCTATGTGTTTATTTCTTTTATTTTGTTGTTTTGTCGAGGTAGGGTCTCATGCTAGTGCAGGCTGACCTGAAACTCACTCTGTAGTCCCAGGTTGGCCTCAAACTCATAGCAATCCTCCTACTTCCGGCCCCCAAGTGCTAGCCTTAAAGTCCTGTGCCAACGCACTCAGCGCTTTCTCCTTTTCACTCACTCTGGGCCCCAGCCCATGGCATAGAGCTGCCCACTGTTAGGATGGGTCTTCCCTCCTTTGTTAAACCTTTCTGGAAATTCCCTCCCAGACTTTCATGATGATTCTAAATCCAATTGTTACAAGACATGTATCTGGTATAGTTATGACCTTTAGGGAAATGAACTTGTTTTATTAATTGTGAACTTCACTGTATGAACATATTACATATTGGTCATAATCTCCTTGAGTTATACTCTTTGTTTTTTGTTTGTTTGTTTGTTTTAGTTTCTTTTTTTTTTAGGGTCTCTCTAGCCCAGACTGACCTGGAACTCACTCCTTAGTACCAGGCTGCCCTCAAACTCATGGTGATCCTCCTACATCTCCTCCCGAATGCTAAGGCTAAAAGTGTGCACCACCATGGCCAGTGGTGAGTTATGCTCTTATGTTCTCTCTCCCAGCCCCATTCCTTTGAGGGCCCTCCTCAGTGGGATTATCAGTATTTACTGTGAGGTCATGAATGCACAAGTCAGTCTCTGTTGTGGGGGAACAATGCCTCAGGATACTCCTTCCCACCCTGTGGATCTTACAATATTTTTGCCCCCTCTTCCACAAGGTTCCCTGAGCCTTGGCAGGCATGTTGTAAGTCTCCCTTAGTGTTGAGCTCTCTGCAGCCTCTGATTTTCTCCTTTGACGAGTTTTGACTCTTCTCATTGTCTATTATCATCTCCCTAGAGAAGGTCCTCAGGTGAGCAGTGAGAACAGCACTCATATCTAATCCACCACTACCGTTGTAACGTCTCCCAGGACCTGGCAGGTGTGATAGCATTGACTTGTCTCATGCTAGGCAGTTGGCTTTCTTTGCTCATACTGATGGATTTCAGGTCTCCCCAGTATTCACTGCCATCTGAAAAAAGCAGATTCTCTAACCAAGAATAAGAACAGCATGGATCAGAGGGAATACACACATACACTTAGAAGACACTTTGATGGACATACCTTCTCACTTTAGCCAGAGAACAGTGAGAACGTCCCTCTAGAGTCTATAACCTTCCAAGCCATAGGATTCTGACTTGGCTGTCAGAACCAGGTATGAATTCCCTCCCACTGAGAGCGCCTCATATCCAATCAGAGAGCAATTGATTACCCTCAAAACTGTGTGCCACAGTGCCTGACACTACCTACACAAGACCATCATAATAGAAAGAAAAGATCATGACATCAAAATAAAAAAGAGATGGGTTGGGAGGGGGAGGGGATATGATGGAGAGTGGAGTTTCAAAGGGGAAAGTGGGGGAAGGGAGAAAATTACCATGGGATATTGCTTATAATTATAGAAGTTGTCAATAAAAATTTTTTTAAAAAGAAAGGAAAAGAAAAGAAGACATTATGTCAACTGTTTTTAAAAAAACCCGTGTGCCAATATTGTACAGGTGTGTACATTTTTCCTGGCTGATTGCTTTTGTAGCTTGCAAGATCCCCTACTTGATCATGCTGTTGGAGACCATTATCCTCCAACAGAAGCTCGCACAGCACTATGAGGGCTAGACATCAGGGAGCTGGCAAGAATTGAACTTTTTATCATAGAAAAAATGCCCTTCTTTTCATTTCATAGTTATTTTCTTTGAGCCAATGTCTACTTCAGTATTAATATAGGCTCTCTGACACATTTTGAATAATGCTTACATGGTATTTTAATGTATAATTTTTAAGTTATTTATGTCACTGCATTTAAATGGATTTCTCATAGACAGTATAAAGTTTAGCCTTATCTAAATCTGTTTTTCTTATCCAATCTGGAAATGTTTTCTTTAGTCAGTGAATCTAAGCTAATTACAGTTAATGGTTGGATTCGAATCTATCATTTTTTTTGTGTGTTTTCTTTATTTCCTAGTTGCCCCTCTGCCTTATCTTATCTGGCTTTCCTTTTCTGTTTTCTTCTTGATTATTTAAATATTTGTAGTCTTTCATTTTAAGTTATCTATTAGCAGTTGTATAATATCTCTTACTATATTTAGTGGTCATGCTGAGGATTATGGCTTGCATACCCTCTAGCCATTTGTTTAGTGTTGATACCAGCACTTCAAGTAAAAGACATTAAGCATAAGTAGAAGAGCATGTCTCTTTAACCTCCCCTCCTTTTATCTTCTAGTTGACATTTACATGTGTAACACTGAATATCCACCAATCTTAAAGCTTTGCTTTCAGCACTCATACATACTTTATAGAACTACAAGAAAAAAATATTCCATAACATTTACCTAAACATGTTTGTTCTCTTTCATTCTTAATGTTCCAACTTTCCCTCTCATATCATTTCCCTTTGGCTCCAAGAACTTCCTTTTAGAGCAGATCTGTTAGTAATTAATTTTCCTAGTTTTCTTTCTCTGAGGCTAGCTTTATTTCCCCATCCTACCTACAGGCTATTTTCTTTATTTCTTTATTTCTTTTTCCAAGGTAGGATCTCATTGTAGTCCAAGCTCACCTGGAATTCACTCTGTACCCCAGGCTGCCAATGAACTCACGGCAGTCCTCCTACCTCAGTCTGCTGAATGCTGAGATTAAAGGTGTGCTTCACCATGTCTGGCTCACTTTTTTTTTTTAACCTATGCATTTATTTATACTTAAAAAAAAAACTTTATTTAAAGAATTGCACAGGGCTGGAGAGATGGCTTAGCGGTTAAGGCATTTGCCTGTGAAGCCAAAGGACTCAGGTTCAATTCTCCAGTACCCACATAAACCAGATGCACAAGTGGCAACGGGTCTGGAGTTCATTGCAGTGGCTGGAAAGCCCTAGTGTTCTCTCTCTCTCTCTCTCTCTCTCTCTCTCTCTCTCTCTCCTTGAAAATAAATAAATAATTTTTTTAAAAAATCTTTAAAAAATTACACAGCCAGTTATGGTAGCAACACCAGTAGAAAATTGCTGAAGGGGTGGAGGCAGAAGGATTAGGAGTTCGAGGCCAGCCCAGCCTACATACTATGGGTCTGGAGAGGCTATCTTTATTTCCCCATCCTACCTGATGGTCAGGGTTTGAGTCCCCAGTACCCACATAAAGCCAGACACACAAAGTGGTGCATACATCTGGAGTTCGTTTAGTGGCAGGAGGCCCTTGCATGCCCATTCTCTCTCTCTCTCTTCCTCCTTTGCTCCCACTCATCACTTCCTCTTTTTTCTAACTAGTCCCCCTTATATTTTTTAATATTTGTATTTATTTATTTATTTATTTGCAAGCAGAGAGCGATAGCATCTGGCTTTCCATGGGCACTGGGGAACTGAACCTGGGTTGTTAGGCTTTGCAGGCAAGCATCTTAACAGCTGAGCTATCTCTCAAGTCACTCCCCCTTATATTTTGATGTTTTCCTTTCCTTCCTCCATCACCCATAACAACCTGTTATGGAGCCTGATATTATGCAAGTCTTGTGCAAGTAGTGCCCACTGCTGTGAGGTCATGAATTCAACAACTGCTGTATGTCTGAAGACTAAAGGCTATGTTCAGTGATGGTAGAGCTCTGGGGAAGTAATTCTTTTCCTAAGCACTTTAATGATTTTGTTATATTGTCTTTCAAGATTTTTTTTCCCTTTATCTTTGACTTTTATAAGTTTGACTGTAGTGTGTGTCCAGTGTGATTTTCTTTGACTTTATCTTATAACCTTTTCTGTTTCAACATGTTGTAAAGTTTTTAGCCTCTATATCTTCAAATATAATATGAATGTTATGTCTTACAATGTTGCCCCACAAGGCCCTCATGAAATATAAATTTTTTAAAACATTTTTTCTTTCAGATCTTTATACTGACTTGTATTGCTTAATCTTAAATTTACCAGTTCTTTCCCTCCTTATCTCAGTGCTTCATTTTTGCCTACCTAATGTTTTTTTTTAATTTTTACACACTTTATTTAAGTTCTAAAATTTCCACTTTTGCTTTATTTCACTGATGAAATTTTTTTATTTTTCAAGTTTGTTCACTTTTACTTCATTAAGTAAGTTATGATAGCTGCTTTAAGGTCTAGCTAATAAATCTAATGTCTGGGTCATCTCAAGTTGGTATTTGTTAATTACCTTTTCACTTTCGTACTGGCCATATTTTCTTATTTCTTTGTGCATAAAATATTTAAAATATTTATTTATTTATTTATTTGAGAGGGAGAAAGAAGCAGAGGAGGGGGAGAGAGAGAGAATGGGCACTCCAGGGCCTCCAGCCACTGTAAACGAACTCCAGATGCATGTGCTCCCTTGTGCATCTGGCTTACGTGGGTTCTGGAGAGTCGAATCGGGATCCTCCGGCTTTGCAGGCAAATGCCTTAACCGCTAAACCATCTCTCCAGTCCCTGAAGTTTTTGTTGCTTTGTTATTTTTAGTAGTTTTTAAAAAATATTTACTTAATTTCTTTTTTTATTGAAATGCAGATGAATGTGTTTTTGGGGTTTTATTTATTTATTTATTTATTTAAGAGCAACAGACAGAGAGAGAGAGAGAATAGGCACGCCAGGGCCTCCAGCCACTGCAAACGAACTCCAGATGCATGCACCCCCTTGTGTATCTGGCTAACGTGGGTCCTGGGGAATCGAGCCTTGAACCAGGGTCCTTAGGCTTCACAGGCAAGCGCTTAACCGCTAAGCCATCTCTCCTTCCTTATTTACTTATTTTCAATAAGAAAGAGAGAGACAATGAATAGACATACCAGGGCCTCTTGCAGCTACAAATGAACTCCAGATGCATGCGCCACTTGTGCATCTAGCTTTACATGGGTACTGAGGAATCAAACCCAGGCCGAGTCAGGCCCACAACCTTTGCAGACAAGTGCATATCAATGCTGAGCCACCTCTCCAGCCCTTTTTAGTGTTTGTTTGTTTTTTTTGAGGCAGGAGCTAATGTAGCTCAGACTAGCCTTTGAACTTACCATATATAAGGATGACCTTTAACTCCTGATCTTCATCCCTCTACCTCCAAAATATTAGGAATAGATATATGTGATAATATGAAATTCTAAGCCTTTTAAAATCTTTGGGAGAATATTTACCTTTTTATTATACCACAGGCAAATAAGTTAATAAGTTCCACTATTAATTCCGTTTCTGCTTTGGATGGCGTTAATGTCAGTTCTGTTTCCAAATATTTTTCCATTGTGCTCTGAGTCTGTTAATAGTTAGCTTTTGCATTGTTATGAAATATCTAACAGAAGCAACCTATAGAAAGAAGGATTTATTTTGTTCATGTTTTCAAAGGATTCAGTTCTTTGTGGTGGTAAAGGCGTGGAGTAGTGGTGGGATGGCTAATTTCCACACAGGCCAGGAAGGAGAGAAAAAAATAAATGCCTTCACTTACACTGGTTTTCTAATTCTTCCCTTTTCTTCTGTCTGGCTCCTAGCCTTTAAGACGATGCTACCCACATCCAGCTAATCCTCTCTGGAAATACCCTCCTAGGCACACCCTGAGGTCTCTTGGATTATGCTAAATCTGATCTAGTTGACAATGAAGATTAATCATAAGGACTATCCTTCTTTTATGTCTTTCTGGATGGGGCATGATACATGTCATGTCATGTCTCAATATCTTCTATGCAGCATTGGGCCTGTTTCATGCATACAAGCTTCAGGACTAAGATGGAAGATTCCAACATGGATTCCTTCTCATCCAGTGTAAGAATTATAGAGATGGTACAATACTGTTGTTAGACATTTTTTCATTTACTGTTCCTGTGTCATGGTTGTTAATCTTCCACCATGTCATCATAACAGTGATTTATACTTGGGCTGGGTGTGGTGGTACACGCCTTTAATCCCAGCACTTGGGAAGCAGAGGTAGGAGGATCACCATGTGTTCGAGGCCACCCTGACACTACACAGTGAATTTCATGTCAGCCTAAGCTGAGGTAGAGTGAAACCCTACCTCGAAAACAACAACAACAACAAAAAAAAAAACAGTAATTTATACTTGAATAACAAGAGCCATGTTTTTTAATTTGTTTGTTTTTCAGTGCTAAGGATTGAACCCAGGATCTCCCAAGCATGCTCTGCCACTGGGCTACATCCCCAGCCCAAGAATCTATTGTCTCATTATCATTATTACTATTCATTATGCAAGAAAAGACAGTGTAGATGAAGAGCATTCTTCATCACTTTAGTTAATTTTTAAATTTTTACTTATTTATTAGAGTCAGAGAGAGAGGGAAAGAGAGAGCGAGAGTGACAATGGGCGCACCAGGGCCTCCAGCCACTGCAAACAAACTCCAGACGCGTGCTCCCCCTTGTGCATCTGGCTAATGTGGGTCCTGGGGAACAGAACCTGGGTCCTTTGACTTTGCAGGCAAATGCCTTAAACACTAAGCCATCCCTCCAGCCCACTTTAGGTTAATTTTAAACTCAATTTTCCCTCTTGCTTCCAATGAATTGCTTTTGTAAAAAAGTACTTTATTCTAAGGTGGAGATTTTTGCTTTTATTTCCTTTTTGTTTTGTTTGCTTTGCAGGTGGCGAGACAGGGTCTCACACTGTAACTCAGCCTGGCCTATGTCTCACTATATAAACCAAGCTGGCCTTGCTTCAATCCTCCTGCCTTCGCCTCAAAAATACTGGTATTATTGGTGTGAGACATCATCCCCAATGGAGTTTTGGATTTTTGTTTTATTCTATTTTTGAGACAGGGTTTTATGGATCCCAGGCTGGACTTGGCTTGCTATGTAGCCAAGAGTGACCTTGAAACTCTGATCCTCCTGCCTCTACCTCCCAAGAGCTAGGATTGCAGTCATTTAGCACCATGTCCAGTTTTACGCCATGCCGGAGATTGGTTCAATGGCTTCATGATTCATGACTTGAAACTAGAGTCAGCTGATTCCATTTCAAGGTGTATTTATTTGACACCCACAAGTCAGTAACCTGAAGACATGACACCTATATTCAAAAGCATCCCCACCCCTTATCCTGAATACTGGCCTTCAAGTGAGGGAATGAATGATTACTTTAGAGGCAATGAGACAGAGCTAGATCATATTCCACTCTAAACTCTATTCACAAATATAGCACTTGGCCCTTTGATAAAGTCCCTACTGCATTAGCTAACACAGGAAGAAAGCAGGGTACTGCTAGTAGGGAAAAGATGAAAGATGAAAATAAGAACCTTCAGATGGAGTGAAACAGGCCAATATGTACCAAAAGCTCTTATCTCATTAATCCTCCTACTGATCCTTAGAAGTTTGTGTGGTGATTTGCATGTAAAATGTGCCTCATAGACTCATGTGGTTGAATACTTAATCCCCAATTAATGGCACTATTTGAGAATGTAGTAGAACCTTCAGGCTATGGAGCCTTGCTGGAAGATGAGTATCACTATGAGGATGTTACAGCCCAGACCTGTTTGCTGTTTCTACTTCCTCTCTGCTGATGTGAAGATGTGATGTTGGTTTCTGTTCCAGTCATGCTTTCCCTGCCATGATGGAAATTGTAAAGTGAATTAAACTCTTTTCCTTCCATAAACTGCCTCTGGTCTGTTATTTTGTCCAAGCAACAAGAAAGTAACTTATAGAAGAAAATCGGTACCAAGAGTGGGATTGTAGCTATAACAAACTTAGCCATGAGATTCTGAGTCTTTTAGAACTGGAGGTGTGCTGGAGGAATGTGGAAGGATTTGGAACTTTTAGAGAAGCCATATGATACTGTAAGCAGAATGTAATGGGCCATTCTGGTGAGATTTTGGAAGATCAGAAAGCTGAAAGAAATGTGGGCTGTGGAGGCTCAACTCATGTGGGTCCAGAGGGTTTTCTGAGGCTCTACTGGAAAGTCGGCTAAGGCAATTCATGTGATATTCTGGCAAAGAGACTGGCTGTATTCTGCCCATGTCCTGAAAACTTGAACAAAGTTGGATTTTAAAGTAATGGGCCAGAGCTGGGCATGCTGGCACATGCCTTTCATCTCAGCACTCCAGAGGCAGAGGTAGGAGGATGGCCATGAGTTCGAGGCTACCTTGAAACTACATAAAGTAATGGGCTAATGTTTTGAGTAGAGGAAATTTCGGGGCAGAAAAATATTGCCTCTGTGATAATGTTATTTCTTTGCTACTTTGGTTCAGATCTACAATTAAAAGAGGGGAAAATACAGAGCAAAAAGATATGAAAATTATAAAGTTTGGCACAGAAAGAAATGGAAGCAAATTTGAAGTCCCACACTCAAAGATGGCAGCTGTTTCAGCCGCAGTTATTGAAGAGATGACCGTCACTGGGGATGGAGGAGCTGCTCTGCAGTGTCATAATGGGAAAGACGCCCTGAGGATGACACGCAAACCATTAAAGACTCGAGGTAGTAAGAATGCTAACTATTCTAACAGGCTTGAAGGAAGAATGCCAAAGGAGTTCCTTGCTCAAGATCAGGGTTCATCCTTGCCTGGTGGAAAAACTGGGTGGGAGGTCATAAAGCCCCAAGGAGTAACAACTGTTGTCTGGCTAAATGGATTTATTATGCCCACCAAACTGCCCTTTAAACATTTATGCTTATGTTCATTTATTAATGCCACTCTCACTTTAGGTTAGAGAAGCTTCTCTTTTCAGACGGTGGTGATCACTGGGGTGACTCAAAACTCACCATAATGCTAAAAACAAGTGACAGTAGAGTGTTCAACACTAAATGATACATCTCTATCACACCCTCCGAGGCTCAGGGTCCATTGTGGAAGAAGTGGCAGAAAGAATGTAAGAGCCAAAAGAAGGGTAGGACTACTTAAAATGCTGTCTTATAGACATAAAATGGACCTCACAGTGGTTGACACTGCCAACACAAGACCTTCATAATAGGAGGGAAAAAAATGATGACATCAAAATAGAAGAGAGACTGATTGGAAAGGAGAAGGGATTCAATGGAGGTTGGATTTGCGAGGGTATAAAGGAAGTTGTGGGAGTGAATTATCATGGTTTATTATCTGTACTTATGGAAATTGTCATTAAAAAAAGATTTTTTTTAAAAAAAAGGAGAAAACATCTGGGCATGGTGGCACACATCTTTAATCCCAGCACTTGGAAGGCTGAGGTAGGAGAATCACAGTAAGTTCGAGGCCAGCCTGAGTCTACATAGTGAATTCCAGGTCAGCCTTGGCTAATGTGAGACACTACCTCGAAAAACCAAAAAGAGAGAGAGAGAGAAACTTGGCAACTTTGCCCAAGTGGTACAGGTTTTAGAAACAAAATACAAGCTATAGGGGTAGGGAGATGGTTCAGCAGTTAAGAGCACATTCTTTTTATGTATGAGGGTCAAAGGAGGCCTGAAAGACTACTTAAGTTCAATCCTCAGGACTCACATAAACAGCCACATGCAACTATAACCACAGTCCTACAGGGGAGCAGAGACCCAAGAATCACCAGAGCTTGCTGGAAAAAATGGCAAGCTCTAGAATCAGATCTTCTTCCAGCTCAGGTAAGAATGGGTGGAAGAGCAATGGAATAGGACACCCAACTCACCACTCTAGCCATCGCAGGCAAAGCACAGTTGGGGTGCCACATGGGTACATATGCCACATAAATGCACACACATGGGCTGGAGAGATGGCTTAGTGGTTAAGGTGCTTGCCTGCAAAGTGTAAGGACACAGATTTGATTCCCCAGTACCCATGTAAGCCAGATGCACAAGGTAGCATCTGAAGTTCGTTTGCAGTGGCTAGAGGCCCTGGCATGCCCATTCTCTCTCTCTCTCTCTCTCTCTCTCTCTCTCTCTCTCTCTCTCTCTCTTACTTTGTGTATGTGTGCTTCTCTTTCTCTCTCAAATAAATCAAATCAAATCAAATAAAAAATGCACACAAGCCAGGCTTGGTGGCGCATGCCTTCAATCCCAGCACTTGGGAGGCAGAGGTAGGAGGATCGCTGTGAGTTCAAGGCCACCCTGAGACTACATAGTAAATTCCAGGTCAGCCTGAGCTAGAGTGAGACCCTACGTCGACAAACCAAAAAGAAAAACAAATACACACACAAGCAAAGAGAAAAAGTAAGCTACAGAAGGTCATGGATTACACTACAGCTCCAGAGGGCCACTGAGGTTAAGCAGTGTGAGGCATGGTAGAAGTCCCTGTGAGGAGACCCCGTGAGGCCATTGAAACTGTGGAGGTGAACTGTTAGTTACAATGGAGAGGTCAGGTTATTGGCAGTGTTCATACATGTACATAATGTATTTTGATCATGATCTACTCCTATTACTTTTTTAAAATTTTTGTTTATTTTTATTTATTTATTTGAAAGTGACAGACAAAGAAAGAGGCAGATAGAGAAAGAGAGAGAATGGGTGCACCAGGGCCTCCAGCCACTGCAAACGAACTCCAGACGCGAGTGCCCCCTTGTGCATCTGGCTAACGTGGGACCTGGGGAAACGAGCCTCAAACCGGGGTCCTTAGACTTCACAGGCAAGTGCTTAACCACTAAACCATCTCTCTAGCCCCCTATTACTTTTTTTAACCTCTCTCCTAGCCCCTCCCACTGAGCCCCTTCTTCTTTCTAACTATTCCCTTTCTGTTTTTCAAATATTTTATTTAATTATTTGTTTGTTTATTGGAGAGAGAGAAAGAGACACACAGAGAGAGATAGAATGGATGTCCCAGGGCCTCCAGCCACTGCAAACAAATTCCAGATGCATGTGCCACCTTGTGCATCTGGCTTACATGGATATTAGAGAATTGAAGCTGGGACCTTAGGCTTCACAGGCCTTAACCTCTAAGCCATCTCTCCAGCCCATCCTCCTTCTATTTTTATTTCCTTTTTTTTTTTTTTTTTTTTTTTTCTTTGCCATTCTCTATCATCCATGACAGCATGTAAAAGAGCCTAATACTGTGAAGGTAATGACAGATGCTATGAGATCATGAATGCAACAGCCAATTCATGTCCAAAATATAGCATTCCAAAGCACTCCTCCCCATGTGTGGTAGTTTAAATGTCCCTCCTAGCCTTAGGTACTTTTTTTTACCCCGAGGTAGGGTTTCACTCTAGCCCAGGCTGACCTGGAATTCACTACGTAATCTCAGGGTGGCCTCAAACTCACGGGCATTCTCCTACCTCTGCCTCCTAAATGCTGGGATTAAAGCTGTGTACCACCACACCCCACTGCTGAGGTTTTTGTTTTGCTTTGTTTTTGTTTTTTTTGGTTTTTCGAGGTAGGGTCTCACTCTGGTCCAGGCTGACCTGGAATTAACTATGTAGTCTCAGGGTGGCCTCGAACTCTCAGCGATCCTCCTACCTCTGCCTCCCGAGTGTTGGGATTAAAGGCGTGCGCCACCACGCCCGGCTTGCTGAGGTATTTTTGATTAAGCTTGAAACTTGAGTCTCCGGCAGCCTGCCAGAGGAGGTGTCACTGGGGGCAGATCTAGTAGTCCAGCTCTAAGGTGTGTTCAAAAGAATTTGAGCTCTGGCTGTTCCTGTTTGCCAGCTGGTGGTGCTTGTTGCTTCCTGCACTTTGTTAGCCTCTCTTTGCTGTGCATCTATGGAAGTGAGCCAGCTTCGTCTGCCATTGACGGTGTTTCTGGACTCTGTAAGCCTGAAATAAACCCTTTCCTGCCATAAGCTGCTTCTGGTCAGATGTTTGTTCCAGCAACAAAGGTACAGCCACACCATCCTTTCACTCTTACAATCTTTCTGCTCTCACCTCCATAGTGCTCCCTGGACTTGGAAGGATGTGATAGAGATGCCTCACTTAGTGCTGAGCACTCACCTGTTACTTCTCCTCAGCCCTTCAACAAGTTTTATTTCCCCAGCTGTCATTGGCATCTGCAAAGAGAAGTTCTTCTGACCAAAAATGAAAGCAGCACTAATATATGGACATAAATATAAATGCTTGGAGGGAAATTTGTTGGGTACAACGTATCTATTTAGCCAATAAGCAGTAGTAATTTTCCCCCGCTAAAGGCTACGACCTCCCCAGCCATAGGCTTTTGACTAGGTTTTCAGCACCAGCCAAGGAGACCCTCTTGTGCAGCAGGTCTCAAACCCAATCAGAGAGTAGATGATCAGCCCTATAAAAGACATGCCACTGAAGGCAGAAGAAAAGCTACAGTTTCTGAGAGGTACTGTGAGCCAATAGCCATAGACCAAAAATCTGGCCTCTGTGCCTTTGGGGGCAATGCTGCATATTCAAATAGTTCCCATCTTCTATCCCACTTATAAAGTACATGGGAAAAGTACAGTGGGCTAACTGGGATAGACAATTATATTGTTCTATCAACAAATTCCTAATGAATGTAATTAACATAAATATATTCACATAAAAATGAATGAATGAGACAATAATAATGAGAGGATCATAATACTATCTACACACACACACACACACACACACACACATACATGTTTAAGAAAGGAATACAGTTAGCTTGCATGATTCAGTGTGAGTTTATTCTCATTTGCTGGATTGTGATCCAGAATAAATAATCCCTTAGGTTTTCTGATTCTTCCGTTTCTAAAACTGAAAGAACAAGGCTATGATACAGTTTGTTAGACCTTTATGTTAGATGATTATTCATTTAAAAATTGGTAAAACTGCTCAAAGAATATATGCATCTGTCTGAAAAAAAAAAAAAAAAGTCCCCAGAAAGACCTTATCCTGATCATTTGTGTATATTGTAAATTGAATGAAGCGGAAAGATTTCTTAAAACATGGTCCCCTAAGGCAGAAAGTAAATCTTCCTTTTTAATAAATGTTCTCCTATTCCAAGAGCCCACTCAATTAGATCAGGACAAATGTTTTTGGAAGAACCTGAATATAAGCACACAGTTTTGTGTGTAGCTGGCCAGCAGCTCCTGCTGGCAGTTAATGCAATCTGTTTAATTACTCTAGCTGCCCTTGTGTTGCCTGCTGCCCCTGGGGTCATTGGAAAACTTGACCCTGCGGTACTTGGAATATAAGAACATCTTCTGCTGATCTGAAGCCCATGCCCTGTGGAAATGTTTTAATGGGGTCCTTGAAGCGTGTCCTAAGAAATGCTGTCAACACATATTCTTCCTTGTCAGGCCTTTATTTGGTCAGGAATACTCCAGAGTTCTCTCTCTGCCTGTGATTTACCACAGGGTCTCCCGTTTGCTCTCAAATCCAGTGTAGCTAAGTTCGATGAAGCAGAGGTAGCTGAATTAGAGGACAATGATGTCCCTCCATTCATCATCAGCCCTGCTCCCCAAGAGAAAAGTTCCCATCAGATAAATCACTAAACCAGCCACCATGTTCTGATCTACATGAGTCACATCCTTGCCACCTGATCATTCACTGGCAGAAAAAATATTCTCAGCACAGGGAGCAAAGAAACAGTCTCAATCAACATCATAAACCCTCACATGAAGAATTTCCAGAGAAGGGAAAGGCTACAATAAAAAGACAAGCTATGGGCTGGAGAGATTGCTCAGTGGTTAAGGTGTTTGCCTTCAAAGCCAAAGGATCCTGGTTCGATTCTCCAGTCTCCACGTAAGCCAGAGACACAAGGAGGCGCATGCATCTGGAGTTTGTTTGTAGTCGCTAGAGGCCCTGGTGCACCCATCCTCTCTCTCTCTCTCTCAAATAAATAAATAAAAAGTTGTTTAAAAAAAAGAAAAAAGACAAGTTATGGGGCTGGAAAGATGCTTAGTGGTTAAGGCACTTGCCTGCAAAGCCTAGGGACCCAGGTTTGATTCCCCAGTACCTATGTAAGCCAGATGCACAAGGTGGCACATGCATCTGGAGTTTGTTTGCAGTGGCTGGAGGCTCTGGTGTGCCCATTCTCTCTATTTCTATCTGCCTCTTTCTCCCCCCTCCAAATAAATAAATAAATAAATAATAAATATTTTCAAAAAGACAAGTAATCCAGAACTCACACTGCTAGATAATTTGTTTGTTTATTTTTTGAAGTAGGTTTTTGCTCTAGCCCAAGCTGATCTGGAATTCATGATGTAGTGTCGAGGTGGCCTCAAATTCATGGTGATCCTCCTACCTCTGTCTCTCAAGTGCTGGGATTAAAGGCATATGCCACCATGCCCAGCTAGTTATTTTTAAAAATTACCTAGCATTCCAGGTGTGAATTCCAGATCAACCTGAGTTAGAGTGAGACCCAACCTCAAAAAACAATAATAATAATAATAATTAAAATAACTAATAAGGGCCTGGAGAGATGGCTTAACTGTTAAGGCACTTGCCTGTGAAGCCTAAGGACCCATGTTCCACTCTCCAGGTCCCATGTAAGCTAGACACACAAGGTGACACAAGCACACCAGGTCACAAATAGCACATGCATACAAGGCTGTACATACGTCTGGAGTTCAATTACAGCAGCTGGAGGCCCTGGTACACCAATTCTCCCTCTGTCTCTCACTCTTTCTCACTCTCTCACATTAAAAAAAGGCCAGTCTGTTGGGCTTGCCTCAAAAAAAAAGTAACTAATAAAAGATTTTGACACTAGTATTTAATATATTGCTGAGGTAGGCACAGTGCAGGTAGTCCCCATATGTAATACTCTATCAGCCCATAGCCTTCGGCTAATAGGAACTCATCCACTGGATCCATATTATTCTGTATTTGCACATAGAATTTATTGTTTTTGGTGCGTGTGTGTGTGTGTGTGTAGTATGTGTGGTGTGTGGTATGATGTGTGTGTTGTATGCACCAATGCATACACCGTCAGAGGCCAGAGGAGAAGATCAGATGTCCTCCTCTATTGCTCTTCCATGTGGTTTGCTTGAGCAGGAGTCTATTTGAACATGGAGCAGCTGGTCAGACTGACCAATGAGCAAACTCCAGCAGTTCTCCTGTTCCTCACGCAACCCTGCAGGATTGGGGTTATAGGCATGTGTGGCCATAGCTGGCTTTTCACTCTGGTCTTCTCAGGCTGTCATGCGTGGCAGCAAGCTCTTTCCTGCTGACCATCTCCCCAGGACCTGCATATAGAATTAGTAACGTTCCCAATGGCAATTGTACAAAGCCTATCAAAATTACAAATGTGGGCTGGAGAGATGGCCTAGTGGTTAAGGTCCTTGTCTGAAAAGCAAAAGGACCCACGTTTGATTCCCCAGGACCCACATAAGCCACATGCATAAGGTAGTGCATGTGTCTAGAGTTTGTTTGCAGGGGCTTGAAACCCTGGCATGTTCATTCTCTTTCTCTCTCTCTCTCCCTCTCTCTCTCTCTCTCCTTCTCAAATAAATAAATAAAAAATATTAAAAAATAAAAAATCACAAATGTATATAACCTTTGATGTGTACAATACATTTCCTGCAGATATACTCACATAAGTGCAAAGTAGCTCAAGGCAAATTGTTGAAACGCTTAAAATAGGAAAAGATTCAGAATACAGCCAGGCATAGTGGTGTACATCTGTTACTGTAGCTAGTGTTCCCAGCACTCAAGAGGCTGAGGCAGGAAAAAGGCAAATAGGAGGTCAGACTGGAATGCATTACAAGCTCCAGTGTAAAACAAGAATCAGGGCTGGATAGATGGCTACGTGGTTAAGGATTATTGCTTGCAAGACCTGACAGCCTGTATTCAATTCCCCAGTGTCCACATAAAAGCCAGATGCACAGTGGTGCATGTATCTAGAGTTTGGTTGAATTGGCAGAAGGTCCTGGTATGCCCATTTCTTTTTCCTTTCTTTCTTTCTTTCTTTTCTTTTTCTTTAAAGCTTATAACTCAAAACTAAACACCTTTGCATTCACATGACAATATTGACAAGGCAGAAGGACAATGATTCTGGAGCCTGTGGCAGCAGAAGGACTGGGGTTTCTTTTTTTTTTTTTATTTTGGTTTTTCAAGGTAGGGTCTCACTCTAGCCCAGGCTGACCTGGAATTCACTATGTAGTCTCAGGGTGGTCTTGAACCCATGGCAATCCTCCTACCTCTGCCTCCCGAGTGCTGGGATTGAAGGGCGTGTGCCACCACGCCCGGCGTTTCTAATTTTTTTATTGACAACTTCCATAATTGTAAACAATATCCCATGGTAATTCCCTCCCTCCCCCCTTTGAAACTCCACTCTCCATCATATTCCCTTCCCCTCTCAATCAGTCTCTAATTATTTTGATGTCATGATCTTTTCCTCCTATTATGATGGTCTTGTGTAGGTAGTGTCAGGCACTCTCTCTAATCTTGAAATACCTGTTAAAGTGAAATTACTATAGGTAATAAAGAGCACTAAGGCTTTCTTACTGGTCTCATATCAGGACTTGAATAGTTTCAATTTCCTTTGTCACCATCTTAGCTTAGCCCTGAGTAACTCATGATTTGAACATGCCTATTCCAATCTATTCTATGTATGTCAACCTTCCCATTGTCTACTGAATGGGAATTCATTTCTTTTTCTTTTTTTTTTTCACTTTATTTTTTTATTACAAACATGCTTAGTATGGAACCATTGTGAAAAGTAAAAAAAAAAAAAAAAAAATCAGGGCCAAATATCCTTTAATTGAGTCATGATGAAAATAGAGTACATCATACAACTGAGTATTATTCAGCTGAAAAAAAATTCTCTGTTTTTTGTTATTGTTGTTTTAAAATAGGGTCACACTATGTATCCCAGGCTATTGAACTCTTCATCTTCCTGCCTCAGTCTCCCAAGTGCTGAAATTACAAGCATGCATTACCATGCCCAGCTCAGGAAAACATTATTTGTGGGACCAGGGGTATAGCTCAGTGATAGATTGCCTTCCCAGCATACAAGAAGCCCCAAGTTTGATCCCCAGCCCTACACACACCTCAACGTCTTGCACTGATACAGCCAAAATTTCAACACTGTTAAAGTACAGAAGAATGCTTAAGTGTGGTATTATTTATGGAGAAGTGGGACAAATATGACTACATTTATATTGTATGTATATTTTATAACATCACAATACAGACTAATAACAATGAGTATTGGGAAAGGGGTAGAGTTTCAAGAAAAGACCAGAAGTAGGATGAAAATTTTTCACCAGGTCACTTTTAAAAATATTTTACTTAGTTAGTTATTTTACTTATAAAAGAGAGAAGCAAGGAGAAGAGGCAGACACAGAGAGAGTAAGTGCCAAAGGCCTCTTGCCATTGCAAACTCCAGACACATGCACCACTTTTCATATGGCTTGATGTGGGAATTGAGGAATCGAATCTGGGCCATCAAGCTTTGCAATCAAGCACCTTGAACCACTGAGCCATCTCTCCAGTCCACCAGGTATCTTTTTATAACTGGATTTTGTTGGTCTGTTTGTTTTGGAGGCAGAATCACACTCTAGCCCAGGCTGACTTGGCATTCACTTTACAGCCCAGGCTAGCCTAGAACTCACAGTGACCCTCCTACGTCAGTCTCCAAAGTGCTGGGATCAAAGGCATGAGCCACTACCCCCAGCTTATAACTTTGGATTTTTGAACAATGTCAATATATTACTTATGGGAAAAAAATTAGCCCAAATTTGAACTGTACATTTTGGTCTATGAATCATTTGAAAATAAACGTCTTCCTACTATAAAATGATTTTGTAAACTTGTTTCTGACAATCATTGTGTCTTAGTGGGCAATTATATTTCAATTAACAATATTAATTGCTCTCATATTTAACTTTAACATAAGATTTATCATATTATTTTAACTTAACAAAACTTTCCAAATAGCTTGAGTATACTAATCTCTTTTGACATTCAGGCAAGTATAGGAAAATAGTGGGGAAAAAAACTTCATATTACATTGTATATACATGTGCAAAGCATATTTTTAGGAACTGATGTTAATTTTTAGACATTTTATGCTACCTTTATATGTTGTTGTTGGCTTAAACTTACCACACAACCAAGTGATTCTTATTCTCATATAAAGAAATGGTGCAGGGGGCTGGAGAGATGCTTAGTGATTCAGATGCTTGCCTGCAAAGCCAAAGGACCCAGGTTTGACTTCCCAGGACCCAAGTAAGCCAGATGTACAAGGGGGCACATGCATCTGGAGTTCGTTTGCAGTGGCTGCAGGCCCTGGCATGCCCATTCTCTCTCTCTCTCTCTCTCTCTCTCTCTCTCTCTCTCTCTCTCTCTCTGTCTATCTCTATCTCTCTCTCTCTCCCTGCCTATTTATGTATCTCTCTCTCTCTCAAATAAATAAAAGAAATGGTGCAGGGCTGGAGAGATAGCTTAGCAATTAGGTGCTTGCCTGAGAAGCCTAAGGGCTCATGTTCAATTCTCCAGGTTCCATGTAAGCCAGACACAGAGTGACACAAGCACACAAGGTCACACATGTGCACAAATGGGAGCACACATCTGATCTGGAGTTCAATTGCAGTGGCTGAATGCCCTGGCATGCCAATTCTCTCTCTCTTTCACTATCTCACTCTCACATTTAAAAAAAAAGGGGGGGGGGACAGTCTTTTGGACTTGCCTGAAAAAAAAAAAAAAAGAAAGAAAGAAATGGTGTACATTTGAACAGTACCGTATATGCTGACTAACAAATTAGTAGTACACTGAAATCAATGGACTTCTGCCCTTGAAGAAATGTAATGAATTCCTTCATGGAGGAAAGTTACATGTTGAATGTCACTTCCATCTGGTCATGAAAAGTTTGGAGTAAGCCCCATCTAAATTGAATCCACTGGACATATGACCTGAAGTGTGTTTCTTCATAGGAGGCACGCCCATCACACAATAGATTCCTCCTTATGGGTTTACTTAAATATAAATGAGTTAGCACAGATGTAATTAAGCTCTGAAAAGGGGCTACCTTTATTTTAAATCCTCTGTTTTTTTTAAATTTTTTGTTCATTTTTATTTATTTATTTGAGAGAAACAGAGAGAGAAAGAGGCAGATGAGAGAGAGAGAGAATGGGCGCGCCAGGGCCTCTAGCCAGTGCAAACGAACTCCAGACGCATGCGCCCCCTTATGCATCTGGCTAATGTGGGTCCTGGGGAATCTAGCCTCGAACCGGGGTCCTTCGGCTTCACAGGCAAGCACTTAACCGCTAAGCCATCTCTCCAGCCCTCCTCTGTTTTTTAATGTCATTTTCCACATTCAAAAAGATGTAGATGTGCATGCTTGTAAACAAACAAGCAAACAAAAAGAGCTTAGAAAATAGCCTCTGATTGTAAGTGGGGGGAGAGATGGTATTACCATGGGGTATTTTTTTATAATCATGGAAGTTGTTAATAAAAAAATTTAAAAATTTAAAAAAAAAAAAAAAAGAAAATAGCCTCTGAAGATCACTGGTGGGAGATGAAAAAGGCTCTTCAAATCAGATATGGTCAGAAACATCTCAGCCAAAGCATTCACAAGTAGTCCAGAACTCTCAATGATAATTCTGTTGATCCTTGGGCTAATCCCTCATGAACCTGTTTGAGATCAATCTATTAACTATTAACATTTAGCAGAGCACATTAAACAAATGCTAGCTTTGTAAATAGAAGCAGAGTTCACCTTAGAGGAGACTCTCTGGCAAGATAAAATCCTGTATGCCATTTCAAGTGAAGAGTATTTGGTAGCAGCTTGGATAAGGCATAAGACAGAGGAAAACTGTTCTGCATTAGAAAAGAGCAAGAATTTGCAAAGTTTGGAGCAAGAACAACCCATAAAAGAAGAGCAGACTTGGAGGCCAGGAGAAAGGAAGGTCAGGTCTCCTCTGAGGCAAGAGAAGACTATAACCCTACAGTGATAAGAATAGCCAAGCACTTCTGAGATCAGAATACCTGAAATTCAATAATAAGTATATTGTGAAGTATGCATAAGACTTCAACATAACCCAGATTTGTCAGGGACTGGGGTATGTATGTGGTGGTCCTCGCCTTTAATCCCAGCACCTAGGAAGCTGAAATAGGAAGATCACCATGAGTTGGAGGCCAGCCTGGCCTACAGAGTGAGTTCTAGTCAGCCAGGGCTAGAATGAGACCCTTGCCTAAAAATAAATAAATAAATAAAATAAATAAAAATCAGAAGCAAAAACAATCCAAGAGTCAGGATCTGGACTGCCAGTTCCCCCAGGTGACCTCAGAGCAAGTGGGAAAGGGCGGCCTATGGGAATGAACCATTGATTCTGCTAATCACATCTCCAAGGAAAGGGTGACCCAGTTGTGTGTTGATTGCACTAGCTCCTCATCCTGACTCCCTAACAGCTGGAAAATGCTAAAAATGGAACTTAGCTCCCAGGGCTGATAGAAGAAAGCAACATACCAGTTCAGGGTTGGAGGAGGACACTTGGAAGGGATGGTGCATAATGGGCATCAATAAGAGACATAGTAACAGGAAGTGGTTGTTCTGAGTAGAAAAGGGCACTCATGGCTTGAGCATTCCCTGCACAGGTTACAAGTTAACATTTTAAATATTATTCATCCTGGCCTGGGATGATGGCTCAGCAGTTAAAGGTGCTTGCTTGCAAAGCCTGATGACCCACATTCAAGTCCCCAGTACCCATGTAAAACCAGATGCACAATATGGCCCATGCATCTGGAGTTCATTTGCAGCAGGCCCTGGCACACCTGTTTTCTCTCTTCCTCTCTATCTTCTCTCTCTCTCTCTTCCTTATTTTCTCTTTCTCTCTGCATGTCTCAAATAAATAAAAATATTTCTTAAAAATAAATATTATTATCTGGATTTAAATTTCTACATACTATGTGAGTGATCAAATATCAGATTACCTGTGATGTATTACTGAAATAAAAATAATCTGTGAAGTGACAAATGCAATCAGCAAAAGCCTAAAATTTTTAAAACTAAAAATGGTACCTCTTTCTTCTAGTAGCCTATATAAATGGTATAAATTAAGTCACGGGATGATAATATCAGACTTAATTCTTCTCAGTTATTAATTGAATGTTTTCTTGGAAACATGCAAATAACAATCTCACCTTGGAGATTCTGTGATAAGAGTGAATGAAATACAATAGAATTAGCCAGTTAATACTTACAAGCATCTGTTTGTTCAATGCTACCTGCAGATGCACAATATTAAACAGGACCTGTAATGCATTCTCATGTGGAGAGAAGCTTCCAGTCATAGATAGGCCTGTGCTTAGTTACACACTTATCTTTGTACATAGTCAAGGTCACAAAACTAGGTGAACAGCAAGATAGATGAAAGTTGCATGCGTTATAAAGAAATTCAAAGCCAGGCGTGGTGGCACACACCTTTAATCCCAGAACTCAGGAGGCAGAGGTAGGACAATCACTGTGAGTGCAAGGCTACCCTAAGACTACAGAGTGAATTCCAGGTCAGCTAGAGTGAGACTCTACCATGAAAAACCAGAAAAAAAATAATACAACCTGTTTGCCATGATGAAAAATACATAGACATATATATTATAGATAACCTTAGTAGATCCCATAATACATTCATTTACAGGCATATTAATATGAAGACAAAAATGATGGAATTTGGTTCCTTGCCTGAAGACTTGTAAATAGTAAAACTGGCCAGATGTCCAGTGATACTAAAAATACATTCACTGTGAAACCCATCACCTTACCAGAAATAATGAAAGAAATAACTTCACTCTATGGTAAATATTCACCAAGAAATAATCAAAACAATTCTCTTTGACTATAAACCCATCAAAATTCCATGGATTGTTGTCAGTATATTTATGTAACACCTATGCCCAGTAAACCACACTACTGCCATCTTCTTTCATTAGAATGAGAGACAGATAGACGTTTAGGATTCTCTTTTCAACCTGTAATTTAAACATCATTGCAAATCTTCAGAATCCTGAAGAATTTTGTCCTGAAATTAACTGTTGCCAACATAGACTGAATTACAAATGGATTAAATTTCATTCTTCTTTGAATTCTAAAAGCATTTATTTTTAAAACCTAGCTATTGGGGGCTGGAGGGATGGCTTAGCAGTTAAGGTGTTTACCTGAAAAGCCAGAGGACCCAGGTTTGATTCCCCAGGACCCACATTAGCCAGATGCACAAGGCGGCACATACATCTGGAGTTCGTTTGCAGTGGCTGGAGGCCCTGGAGTGCCCATTCACACACTCTCTCTCTCTCCCTCTCTCCCTCTTTCTCTGTCATATAAACAAATAAATGAAAATAAAATATTTTAAAAAGAAACCTGGAGCCGGGCATGGTGGCGCATGCCTTTAATCCCAGCACTCGGGAGGCAGAGGTGGGAGGATCACTATGAGTTCGAGGCCATCCTGAGACTATGACTACATTAGTGAATTCCAGGTCAGCCTGAGCTAGAGTGAAACCCTACCTTGAAAAACAAAACAAAACAGGGCTGGAGAGATGGCTTAGCGGTTAAGTGCTTGCCTGTGAAGTCTAAGGACCCCAGTTCGAGGCTCGATTCCCCAGGACCCACATTAGCCAGATGCACAAGGGGGCGCACGCATCTGGAGTTCATTTGCAGTGGCTGGAAGCCCTGGTGTGCCCATTCTCTCTCTCTGTCCCTCTTTCTCTCTCTGTCTGTCGCTCTCAAATAAATAAATAAAAATAAAATTAAAAAAAAGAAAACCAAAACAAAGCAACAACAACAAAAAAACCTAGCTACAAAAATAAATAAATAAGACACCTAGCTACTTAAAATGGATCATTTTATCATAAAAAATGAATCCAGGACTGGAGAGATGGCTTAGTGGTTCAGGCATTTGCCTGCAAAGCCTAAGTATCCAGGTTTGATTCCCCAAAATCCACGTAAGCCAGATACACATGGTGGCGCATAGGCATCTGGAGTTCATTGGCAGTGGCTGGAGGCCCTGGTGTGCCCATTCTCTCTATCGTTTTCTTGTTTTCTCTCATAAATAAATAGATGATAGATAAAAGATAGATAGATAGATAGATAGATAGATAGATAGATAGATAGATAGATAATAAAATATTTATTTTTTTTAAAAAAAGAATCCGGTAGCTTGGGAGATGAGTCAGTGGGTAAAAGCACTTGTTGTACAAGCACAAGGACCTGAGTTTGGATCCCTTGAACCCACATAGAGCTGGATGTGGTGACACAAACATCTGAAATCCCAGTGCACGTAAGGGGAGATGGAAGGTGGAGACAGGAAAATCCCCAGAAGTTCATGGACCAGCCAGGCTGGTGAATGCAACAATGAACACAGATCCTGCCTCAAATAAGGTGGAAGAAAGGTTGTCTTCTGACCTCTACACACATGCCATGGTACACACACACACACACACACACATCTGTTTCTCACACACACAAGTACTCCTCTCTCTCTCTTTCTCTCTCTCTCTCTCTCTCACACACACACATCTCTTTCTCATACACATGCACACAAGCAGTATCTCTCTGTCTCTCTTTCTCTCCCACCACACATGAATCCAAAAGAATTGTAATAAAACTTATTGACTATGAGATTCTGATCATCATCTATAATGATAAAGAAACTGTCGGAAGTTGGGCGTGGTGGCGCACGCCTTTAATCCCAGCACTCGGGAGGCAGAGGTAGGAGGATCGCTGTGAGTTCAAGGCCACCCTGAGACTCCATAGTGAATTCCAGGTCAGCCTGGGCTAGAGTGAGACCCTACCTCGAAAAACCAAAAAAAAAAAAAAAGAAAGAAAGAAAGAAAGAAACTGTTGGGCAGGGCATGGTGGCGCATGCCTTTAAACCCAGCACTCGGGAGGCAGAGGTAGGAGGATCACTGTGAGTTCGAGGCCACCCTGAGACTACATAGTGAATTCCAGGTCAGCCTGGGCCAGAATGAGACCCTACCTCAAAAAAAAAAAAAAAAAAAAAAAAAAAAAGAAAAAAGAAAAGAAACTGTCATTCTTTCGTTAATTTTTTTTTTTAGTCAAGTCCAATGGACTGGCTTTTTTTTTAAAGAGAGAGTGCAAGAGCGAGAGTGAAAGAGAGAGAATTGACACACCAGGGCCTCCAGCCAATGTAATTGAACTCCACACACGTGCACCAATTTGTGAGCATGTGCAACCTTGTGCATGCATTACCTTGTGCATCTGGCTTACATGGATCTGAGGAGTCAAGCACGGATCCTTGGGTAAGTGCTAAGCCATCTTTCCAGCCCTGAAATAGTCATTCTTAATAAACAGTATCCCATCAGCAATGTGTACCATGAAACCTTTGAAATATTGATCAGTATGATGTCATGGAAACTGTATCAATTGAGTAGCATCAGATATGCCCCACCTTTTCTTTCCCTTTGTGCTTTACAAATGGTTCAGTGCTTGGGCATAGGTACAGGCACTTTCCACGCTTCCTAGCAGCTCTGTCTGACAAGAGCTGTTTTCCTAGCCATAGTCCTTCAAAGTACAACCTGTCACTACAGCAATATCCACAGGAGGATGGCTTGTTCTAAAACACAAAATGGAACCAGGCAGGGCGGTGTGCACCCAAATCCCAGCACTCTGGAGGCTGAGGCAGAAGGTGCCAAGTTTAAGGCCAGCCTGAGTCTCAAAAGAGCAAAACTAAACAAGTGAAAAATAAAATGCAAGACTGGCATGGTGGCACATGCCTTTAATCCCAGCACTTGGGAGGCAGAAGTAGGAGGATCACCATTTCAAGTTCAAGGCCACCCTGACACTACTGAGTGAATTCCAGGTCAGCCTGGACTAGAACAAGACCCTACCTCCCCCCACAAAAAAAACCCAAGAAAGATAAAATGCAAAACTGAAAATTATAGCCAATAAACAACCCACTTAAACAAAATGTTGCATGCTAAAAATAGATATTAATTAAAACTAACTTGCATAATAGAAATTCCTGAAATAAAAGTTGTACAGTTCTGGTACCTCAAGGTCCTTGCATCCTATTGTGCAATACTATACATTTCATAGGCATAGATGGTTCTAGAGATTAAGGCAGATAAGTCCATATTACCCCTTTACAAACAAAGCTTATTTATTAGTGTACAAAAGTAAAATGGTTTAGTTGGAGGAGTAGCTATTTTTTTTTTCAATCCTCAGCTGTGTTTTTGTTATTTTGTTTTGTTTAAGCTGTGGAGACATTACTTCAACCCAGTGCTAAAGACCTACTTTATAAGGTGTCACTCTCACAGCTGCTGAAGTCAGAGGAGGAGCTCTCTCAAGCCGCAGTGTTGGTGAAGGGAAGATCGACGTGGGCCATTCGTACAAAACTGGGGTTGTTAAAAAAAATTGGGGTTGCTTTATTGTTTATTGTATTTCTTAAAAATAAAAAATGGGGGCTGGAGGTATGGCTTAGCAATTAAGGCGTTTGTCTGCAAAGCCAAAGGACCCAGGTTCGATTCCCCAGGACCCACATTAGTCAGATGCACAAGGGGGTGCGTGCTTCTGGAGTTAATCTGCAGTGTCTGGATGCCCTGGCACCACACCTATTCTCTCTCTCTCTCTCTCTCTCTCTCTCTCTCCTCTCCCTCTTTCGCTATCAAATAAATAAATAAATAAATAATATTTAAAAATGGGCAAGATTTCAAAACATATGCCCAAAACCACAACCACACTTTAAAATTTAAAGACAACCAGCAAAGAAATAAACCTTCTATGAATACAAAACAAGATCTGAACATAAATTTTAAGAGAACTAACTCAAAACTGTGAGCTCAACCGCCTCTGCTATTGCCTCACACAGATACCTAGGTTCCCTTGCCCACCAGCGGCCTCTCAGAAGCCACCTCCTGTCTGACTTACAGTGGAAGAAGGCATGGTTTTCCTTCTTTTGTACTTCTTCATTCAAATAACATTGTGCTGGCATGCAAACCTTTTCTGTCTTCAATTTGTAATTTTAAATAGGCTGATTTCATGCTATTGAGGGAAAGGAAAAATATCTAAGTCTGTAGTGATTCAGTTATTGTTGGTTGGAGCTTTTGCTACAGGTGAACAGATATTGCCATCTACTGTTGAGAAAGAATAAAATGGCCTAGCCAAAGGTTTTCAGCCTTTGACAGGTCACAAATTCAAATGGAAAAAATATATGGCCCAATGAAAGTAGTCAGTTTCTTCTTACTCATATGAATATTTAGTACTCTAAAGTAATTTGAGAACTAAACAGAGTAAAATGTATAATAAACCTACTTTACTACACTTTCTCTCCTAAAATCAGAAACATTGCATTGTGTAATTATTTCTATTTTTTGATTAAAGGTTGAAAGTAAATCATGTTTTATTGGTTTCCATTTGGCCCACCACACTAGCTACTACAATGAAGGAGAGGAAATGTAATATTTCCCCTTTTAACTTCATTTAATTTCATTTCAACAGTTAACTTGACATTGGTCAATTTATTTTGTGTTCTCATAAAACCAGTAGAAGTAAACATAATAAAGTTTGTTAGCTTTACATCCCCTAATAAATATGTTTTCTTTAGAAAATGGGATTAATATAAATTAGCCTTTGTTTGGCTACTAATTGCACATGCTAAAGATCATGTTGAGAGAAAGCCACTTTGGGCTGTTTGCTAATACAACAGCAACGTGACTGAGTCAGAGAATCCAGCCTCATTCAGTCTCCTACTAGTCACGGGAGATGGAGTTGTGAGTCTCCAGATCAATCAATGTGAAGAATGACCTGCCTGTACTGTGATGGCTGGTGTTGAACTAGAGAAAATGATTTGGTGGTCAAAATTCAGTTGGTTTTGCACATTGAAAAGTATTTCCCCTTTAAAGAATATTTATTAAACTCTTGTCAACAGTCACACATCACTCCATTTCCTGGGCTGGCTATCTCATAGTAGAGGGAAGCAGATGCAAGGTGTTGCAGTCAGGTTCACACTGCTGGCAGAAATCACCCGACCAAGAGCAGCTTTTGGGAAAAAGAGTTTATTTTGACTTACAGACTTGAGGGGAAGCTCCATAATGGCAGGGGAAAACGATGGCATGAGCAGAGGGTGGACATCACCCTTGGCCAACATAAGGTGGGCAATAGCAACAGGAGAGTGTGCCAAACACTGGCAAGAGGACACTGACTATAACACTGATAAGCCCACCCCCAACAATACACTGCCTCTGGGAGGCATTAATTCCCAAATCTCCATCAGCTGGGAACCTAGCATTCAGAACACCTAAGTTTGTGGGGGACACCTGAATCAAACCACCACATTTTGCCCCTGGCCCCCATAAACAGATAACCATCCATGATGTAAAATGCAATGCATTCAGTCCAACTTTACAAGTCCCCATAGTTTTTATCAATACTAATGATGTTAAAACATCCCCATAATCCAAGGTCTTTCAACAGAGCCATAATACCAAAAAATCCCCCCCCCCAAAAAAAAACCATAATGGCACAGAATACACATTTACACTGAAAAAGGTGGCATTGGGCAGAGCAAAGAAATATTCAACAGATTAATACAAGATTTAAAAGAGGGAAAACATCAAACTCTGTAGTTCCAAGTCCAACAACTCTAGTCAGTGACAAATCTCCAAGTTCATTAATTCTAACCAGCAACAGGTCTCTGGAATTCCAATTCCACCCCTCCAGCTAGGCTACTCACAGTCCTGGAAAACTACATCAGGGCCGGCAGCTTTCCTTAGCAGCCATCTGATGGTCCTGGCATCTCCACTGGGTCTCCACTGCAACCCACAGTCCATCTTCTCAGCTCCCTCGGGTCTCCATGCAGGCATCCAGCAAACCTGCTTCACACTGCCCATGGCCATTTCCAAAACACAAGACCGCATTACAAAATAAATGACCCTCTCTTTCCTGCATTTCTTATACTCCACAATACCAGATAGGGTGCTAATTTGTTAATCCAGGGGAGAATAAAGCAGACTTTGAAGAACAGACACTCCTTGAGCACTCAGACCCCTTCAAAAGAGTCTACATTCTTCCTGTTGCCCCAGTGCAAGTCAGCTGGCCCAATCTCAATGGTTGTACTCTCTCAAACAATGGCAGGTGAACAGTCAGCAGTTTAGGCCCAAACATTTCATTTTCTTCTGTGCCATATCCCTCTGCTCCCACCAGTCCATTTCTATACAATGTAACCCTGCACAACTTCTCAGGACACAGCCATAACAGCAAGCCTCTCACACAAATTGCTTCTAGCCCAGTCCAGGTAAAGCTCTTCCTCACCCTCATAAGCCAAGCCTCACAGTCCATAGTTCTTACTGCATTCAGGTCTTTCAACTCTGACCAGAATAGTCCATCAAGCTGCACTTACAGCACTACAAGGTGTCTCTTAGGTCAAGGTTTCAAATCCTTCCACATTCCTCTTGAAAATCAGCTCCAAAAGACCGAAGCCACATAGTCAGGTGTCTAGCAGCAATCCCACTCCTCTAGTACCAATATTACTGTTGCAGTCAGGTTCTCACTGCTGGCAGAAATCATCCAACCAAGAGCAGCTTTGGGGGGGAAGGGGGTTTATTTTGACATACAGACTCAAGGGGAAGCTCCATAATAGCAGAAAAAAACAATGGCATGAGCAGAGGGTGGACATCACCCCCTGGCCAACATAAAATGGACAATAGCAACAGGAGAGTGTGCCAAACACTGGCAAGGGGACACTGAATATAATACCCATAAGTCCTCCCCCAGCAATACACTGCCTCCAGGAGGTGTTAATTCCCAAATCTCTATCAGCTGGGGAACCTAGCTTTCAGAACAACTAAGTTTATGGGGGACACCTGAATCAAACCACCATACAAGGTGTGAACTGTGGATGGTGCAAAGGCTATGCGCGCACAGATGTGCATGAGAAGGGACCTTTAAGCTTTGCAGCGTGTCAGGCCAAGTATGAAGCCAACTGCACACTATGTGCTGTGGCTGACATGTATGCTTGCTGTAATGTGTAGATAAAAATCTAATTGTTTCAGTTTTGTTTTTTCAAGGCAGGGTCTCTCTCTAGCCAAGGCTGACCTGGAATTCACTATGCAGTCTCAGGGTGGCCTTGAACTCACAGATATCCTCCCGAATGCTGGGATTAATGGCATTCTCCACCATGCCCTGCTGTGTGTGTGTGTGTGTGCAGGTACATGCATGCCAGATGTATGTGTGAAGGTCAGAAGGCAACTTTCCTGTCAGTCCTTGCCTATCAACCTCATTTGATGAAGTTTCCTCTCTCTGGATTCTTGAGGTCTGCTGTTCTTCGCTGCACTTGCCAGAAAGTTCAGAAAAGTTCTCCAGGTCCCCTCCCATCTTGCTGTCAGCATCTGCACCTTGGGATTACAGAAGCTTCCGTGGCTTCTAGCTTTCTGCACAGGGTCTGGGGGTCAAACTCGGAAACTCCAGTTTGAGCTGCCAGCACTTTATCCACTGAGCCATCTCCCCAGCCCATATTTTTTTTAATTTTTTATTATTGACAACTTCCATAATTATAGACAATAAACCATGGTAATTCCCCACACACACAACACTTTCCCCTTTACAACTCCACTCGCCATCATATTCCCTCCCCCTCTCAATCAGTCTCTCTTTTATTTTGATGTCATCATCTTTTCCTCCTATTATACTAGTCTTATAAATGCAAAGTCATGGATATCCAGGCCATTTTGTGTCTGGAAGAGTACATTGCAAGGAGTCTTATCCTTCCTTTGGCTCTTACATTCTTTCTGCCACCTCTTCCACAATGGACCCTGAGCCTTGGAAAGTGTGATAGAGATGTTTCAGTGCCAAGCACTCCTCTGTCACTTCTTCTCAGCACCATGGTGCCTTCTGAGTCATCACAGCGGTCACCACCATGTATAAAGAGAAGCTTCTCTAACCAGAAATGAGTAGCATTAATATATTGTTATGAACATTAAGAAAAGTGCTTGCTGAAGTGCATACATTTTTTAAGTTTGTATTTTGCTACTAGATTTTGCTATATCAATGATTCTGGTCCCAAACATGATTTATTTTACTGGTTTCCTGAGTGTCACAATTTACTTGTTTGTTTAACAAATGTATATTAAATATTAACTATGTGGTGCTCTGCCCTATACTGCTCAAGGAAATAGGTTCTCACATATGTCAGAAATACAGAGTTAGCTGGGTGTGGTAGCATACACCTTTAATCCCAGCACTCAGGAGACAGAGGCAGAGGCAGGAGGATCACTGTGAGTTCAAGGTCAGCCTGGGACTACAGAGTGAGTTCCATGTGAGCCTGGGCTAGAATAAGGCCCCAACCTTGAAAAAAGAAGAAACACAGAGGCTAGAGAGATGGCTCAGTGGTCAAGGTGCTTGCCTGCAAAGTCTAAGGACGCAGGCTTGATTCCCCATTACCCACATAAATCCAGAATCATGAAGTGGCACATGCACCTGGAGTTTATTTGCAGTGACTGGAAGCTCTGGTGTGCCCATTCTCTCTCTCTCTCTCATAAATAAATAAAATATTTAAAAAAGAAAGAAATACAAACTTAAAAAGAAACAATCTTTGGGGGCTGGAAAGATAGCTCAGTGGTTAAGGCACTTGCTTTCAAAGCCCAATGGCTTTGGTTCAATTCCCCAGTACCCATGTAAAGCTGGATGCACAAAATGGTGTGTGCATCTGGAGTTCATTTGTAGGGGCAAGATATCTCTCTCTCTCTCTCTCTCTCTCTCTCTCTCCTTACAAATAGATAAATAAAACTTTTTTAAAATATGAAATGACCTTTGGGGAGAGTAACTGCGCTTGCCTAGCATGTGCAAGACCTTGAGCTCAATCTGAAAGAGAGTGGGGAAGTGAGGAAGGGAGAGACCATTTCTTACAAGGAGCTTTATAACCTAGCTGAGACAAGAGGGAAGCAAAAATCACGGCTGGATTTGACAGTATCAGAAATTCCATGATGGAGAGAATGAAGAGTTGCTATGTGTGGTGGTTTGAATGTAATGTCTTCCCCATAGCCTCGTGTGTTTGTGATTAAACCTCATACTCATCCCCAACTGGTGGCAATCTGGGAGGCGGAACCTTGATGAAGGAAGTGTGCTGCTTGGGGCAGGTGGCAAGATGTATGACCAGCCCCTGCTCCGACATGCTACGATGGAACTTGCCCTCCATACTGTAAACTGAAAACTGAAATAAAGCTTTCCTCTCATCAACTGCTTCCGGTTGGATGTTTTGTCCCAGCAACAAGAAGGCAGCTGCTCCTCTGTGTAAAATAAAAGGTGACAAACTGGGGACATGGCAAGGATCTAGGAATGCATGAGTGGTTTAAAATTGAATGGCACATGCATCTCAGCAGAGAAAGGCTACTTCCTGAGAACCTCAGCTCAGTGGACACCCAAAGGTGAGTCTGGGAGAAAGTGTCTTGTAGAGTTGTCCCAGGCATGAAAGCCTACTATCACGCAGGAAGACAGCAAATCAAGGAAACGGAAGGGAAGCTCCTGAGCAGAGACGCGATAGAGCTCACAGTCCACTCCACCGCCCGGGACCCACGTCCATGGTCCACACACCATGAGTCCAGTGGAGAGCCGCTCCGTCTCACCCTGCTCTAGAGCACGGGGAGCGTCCATGCCTTTTACCTGGATGCTCTGCTCACAGAACTAGAAATAAAGGGGGAAAGCCGAGCGTGGTAGCACACGCCTTTAATCCCAGCACTTGGGAGGCAGAGGTAGGAGGATCGCTGTGAGGTCGAGGTCACCCTGAAATTACATAGTGAATTTCAGGTCAGCCTGGGCTATAGTGAAACCAAAATAAATAAATAAAATAAAAATTAAAACAAACAAACAAAAGCAGAAATGAAGGGCGTCAGACGCAGAGGTTGGTAGCTCTGTTGTGAGGGCAAACCATTGATCCTTCACTGTCTGGGAACTGTGGCTGCAGCCCAGCGTTGAGTGTGCGTGTGTGTGTGTGTGTGTGTGTGTGTGTGTGTGCTTGTCACTTTCTCACATATGTAAACTTGTATAATCAGTAATGCAATCAAGATACATAACTATTTCATCTTCCCTTTCATAGCTAAATCTCCCCACGCCTTCTCTCTGCCCAATTTATTCCCTGAAAACCGTTGCTCTGTTCTCCACATCAACAATTTTTTTTCATTTTGAAAAGGTCATGTAAATGGAATGATCCAGACTATAACCTGTGTGGCTAGCTTGTTTTGTATTTGATCATATAGATCAAGAGATGCATGATGTCTTAAATGCATCTAACTTAATACACATACTATATCATGCTCGTTCCTTTGCATTCCAAGTAATATTTCAAGTCATAGGTACAGTGCAGTTTGATTAACCACTTACCAACTAATGGACATTTTGTTGTTTGGGCTTTAATAAAACTGCTAGGCATACTTGTATGCATATTTCTGCATGAGAATAACTTCTCATTTCTCTGGAATAGTGCTCAAGAACATGACTGTAGACTCTACAGGAAGTAAATTCTTAGTTCCTCCCTCCCCTGAAAATCGAATAAGGATAATCTTTCAAGCCGGGTATTTTCTGTTTGTTTGTTTGTTTTTGTTTTTCAAGATAGGATCTCACTCTAGCCCAAGCTGACCTGGAATTCACTATGTAGTCTTAGGGTGGCTTCGAACTCACTGTGATCCTCCTACCTCTGCCTTCGAAGTGCTGGGATTAAAGGTGTGCACCACCATGCCCAGCTTATTTTTTAATTTTTTTTTTGAAGCAAGTCCAACAAAACTGGTCTTTTTTTTTTTAATGAAAGAGAGTGAGCAATGAAAGAGAGGGAGAGAGAGAGAGATAATTGGCATACCAGGACCTCCAGCCACTATAATTGAACTCCAAACATGTGCGCCACCTGGTGTGCATGTATGACTTTGTGCATGCATTGCCTTGTGCGTCTGGCTTACTTGGGATCTGGAGAGTTGAACATGACTTTTTACGCTTCACAGGCAATTGCCTTAACCGCTAAGCCATCTCTCCAGCCCTAATTATTTATTTTTTATTATTTATCTGTATGTGTCTATGTATTGCATATGTGTTTTGTGTGTGAGAGTGGCATGTGTGACAAAGCACATGTGTTGAGGTCAGAGGACAACTTTTGGATCATTCCTCGCCTGTCCAACACATTTGAGGGTTCTCAGTTTGCTGTTCTTTACTGCACTGGACACATGATTCCAGGAAATTCTCCTGTCTCCACCTCCCACCTTGTTGTCAGCGTCCTCAGAGTGCTGGCATTTCAGAAGCTTGCTGTCGCTTCCAGCATTTTATGTGGGAGCAGGGAAAGACAAAGAAAAAGGGAGAAAAAGAAAAACGTGGCACAGCAGGGCATGACGGCACATGCCTTGAATCCCAGCACTAGGGAGGCAGAGGTAGGAGGATCTCCATGAGTTTGAGGCCACCCTGAGACTACATAGTGAATTCCAGGTCAGCCCGAGGAGTAAGACACTACCTCAAAAAACCAAAAAGAAAAAAAAGTGGTACAGATACATTTTTGATTCCACAGCAGAATTTTTGCTTTTGTCTATTTTCTGGTACATGCTGTTTCTGTGAAGCCCCAGATCTTTGAGAATTAGTATTATCCAAGAAGAAGTCAAAAACTCGCTTTAAAGAATTTGATGGACATAAACTATTGAGATTACCTCATGTAACCTTAGTACAGGCTGATGTACAGGTTATAATGCTTTGACCTTCAAATAACAGCTAACTCCGACTGACAGAAACTCTCACAAATAAAAAATATATAATCTCATATAACAAAGTCTCAGGGCAGGGGACTCCAGAACAAGTCAAAAGAGCAGCATAGCAATGGAGGAGAGCAACTCAAAGGCACAATTCTTTCTAGACTTCCCACTGCCATCCTTATGGCCACAAAATGAAGGTGGATGAACAAGGGTTTCATCCCAGAATGAACCCACAGGATTATTGGGGGGGGGGGTAGAACAGGAAATATTAAAACTCAATTCTAACTTTTTTTTTTTTTTTTGGTTTTTCGAGGTAGGGTCTCACTCTAGCCCAGGCTGACCTGGAATTCACTATGGAGTCTCAGGGTGGCCTCGAACTCATGGCGATCCTCCTACCACCACCTCCCAAGTGCTAGGATTAAAGGCGTGTGCCACCACGCCAGGCTGCAATTCTAACTTTTGTCAATCTTTCTGGTTAAAAGCTCTGGTCAGTTGAATTTAGTTCACTGATTGAAATTCTTCTTTAGATAATTCTTAATATTTCCTATTGCCAAGCAGTCTCACTAGGATCAGAATTGGACTGCTTTCATGGATTTAGATGAATTCTGTTTATTCTCATTCCCAGGATGTGACAAAATGATTGAAAATGGCTGCTATAAGGAGAAAGTTTCCATAACTAAAATTTACATAGCAGGACATATTCATACGATTTGCTTCATTCATTCTTTTAAATATCTGTGAGTCAGAGAGCACAAATAGTTTCTATCCCACCTACAGAGACTCATAGTAATTCTGTCCATGCTTCTACTTGGATGTTTCACATTGCACCCAGCATGAAAACACTGATTCATCCACTTTCATACAAAATCCATTCTATATATATTTATATAAAATCTTTGGGGGTTTTTTGTTTTGTTTTGTTTTGGTTTTGGTTTTTTTTTTTTTGTTTTTTGTTTTTTGTTTTTTTGAGGTAGGGTCTCAGTCTAGCTCAGGCTGACCTGGAATTCACTATGTAGTCTCAGGGTGGCCTCAAACTCACGACGATCCTCCTACCTCTGCCTCCCAAGTGCTGGGATTAAAGGTATGCACCACCACACCAGGCTCAAATCTTTGTTTTTTTGAGGTAGGGTCTCATTCTAGCCCAGGCTGACCTGGAATTCACTAAGTAGTCTCAGGCTTGCCTGGAACTCACAGCGATCCTCCTACCTCTGCCTCTTGAGTGCTGAAATTAAAGACATGTGCCACCTCTCCCTGTTTCTTTCTCATATTATTGAATCCCACCTATGCTCACTGCATTTGTTTAAGCAGAGACTTGGGGGCCATCATCAAGTTAGCCCTTCTCCCTATTCTCTCATACCCATTCCATAAACTCTCTACCATAGTGAGGTCCCATCCCTTCCTTAGGAGCTATTGGAATTTAACTGTTGCTGGGGGTGGGGGAGGACATTTTCTTCAGTGGTAAGTTGCCTGTGTTCTGGTAAATAACCCCTCACCCTAAGAAACCCTAATTTAACTCTGTGGTCACCAAAGAAAGACATGAAAGTGTGAAAGGGACTAGTTGGAAAGAGGAGAGGGTTCAGTGGGAATACCAAAGAGGAATGGGTGGGTGAATGTGATCAAGGCACATTATATACATGAAATTGCCAAATTAAAATTTGAAAAGAGCTGGGCATGATGGCACATGCCTTTAATCCCAGCACTGGGAGGCAGAGGTAGGAGGATCACCGTGAGTTCAAGGCCAGCTTGAGACTACATAGTGAATTCCAGGTCACCCTGTGCTAGAGTGAGACCCTATCTCAAAAAGCTAAGGAAAAGAAATGGGCTGGAGAGATGCCTCAGCAGATAAGGCACGTGCCTGGAAAGCCTAACGACCCTGGTTTGATTCCCCAGTACCAACGTAAAGCCAGATGCACAGAGTGGTGCATAAGTCTGGAGTTCATTTGCAATGGCTAGTCTCTGGAGTGCCATACTCTTTCTGCTTGCAAACAAGAAATAAATAATTTTTTTAAATTTCTGATTTATTTTTATTTGTTTGTTTATTTATTAGAGACAGAAAGAGGGAGAGAGAGAAAGGGAGTGAGAATAGGCATGCCAGGGCCTCTAGCCACTGCAAACAAACTCCAGACACATGGGCCACCATGTGCATCTGGCTTACGTGGGACCTGGAGAAATGAACCTGGGTCCTTAGGCTTTGCAGGCAAGCACCTTAACTGCTAAGCCATCTCTCCGGGCCATAAAAAATTTGTTTTTAAAGAACTGGGCATGGTGGCCCATTCCTTTAATCCCAGCACTTGGGAAACAGAGGTAGGATGATCATTTTGAGTTCAAGGCTAGCCTGGGACTACAGAGTGAGTTCCAGGTCAGCCTGAGCTAAAGTGACACTCTACCTCAAAAAAATGGAAAAAAAGTTAAAAGAGGGCTAGATAGATGGCTTAGTGGTTAAGGCACTTATCTGAAAAGCCTACCAACCTGGGTTCCATTCCCCAGTACCTACATAAAGTCAGATGCACAAAGTGGCACATGCATCTGGAGTTCGTTTGCAGCAGCTAAAGACCCTGGCACACCTATTTTCTCTCACTCTCTCTCTCCTTACAAATAAATTAAATTTAAAAAAAAGACGACTGGAGAGATGCCTTAGCAGTTAAGGCACTTGCCTGCAAAGCCTTAGGACCTAGGTTCTATACCCCAGGACTCATATGGGCCATATACGCGAGGTGGCACATGCATCTGGAGTTTGTTTGCAGCAGCTGGAGGCCCCATGCCTATTCTCTCTCTCTCTCTCTCTCTCTCTCTCTCTCTCTCAAATAAATAAAAATTTAAGGCCAGTAAGCTAGAAAAGAGATATAAAGGGAAGAGAAAGGAAGGGAGAGGAGTACTTAATAGGATGGTATTGTATATATGTAAGTAGAAGAATAGATTAATGGGGGTGAAAAGGCCCAAAATGAGGTCAGGGGAAGAGATTGAGTAAAGGAAAGGTGGAGGGAGGCTAATCAAAATCTAACAGGATATAAATAAATCATATGGAATCCTACTTTTTTGGACAATGGGACACTCAGGAGCCATAGATCGTTGCTACAAAGTTTTCAGTGCCAGGGATGGGATACCTTCCAGTGAGTTTTTGGCCAGGGAGGTCCCTGATGCCCCCAAAACATTATAGGCCATTGCCAAGGCCCTTGGTTTCCCACCAGGAATAGATGGTAAGACCCTATTGCTGAAGACTCCATATACTTGGGCTGCAAGGCCACTGAGAAATCCTGCTGGAACTGAGCTGATAACCTCCTCCATGTAGACCAGCTGACAGAAAGCTGAAAGAAGCCATTTCTACATGCAGTTCAATGGGAGAAAGAGATACCACCAGTGAGGACACTCAACAGTGGGCACCGCAAGCCTTATATTTGGCCAGCCAGGCCAAATGAGCCAACAGGTGCAATAGTGGCACGTCTGTTATGGGGGAAACCAACTGCCCTCTAATTGGACTGGAGGCCCGCTCCATGGGAGAGAATACATGCCTGATACTGAAAACCTAAAACAGGGGTAGTCATGAGCCCTAGGGGTGTAACGTCTGCTGTTGTGTGGCTAAATGTATATACTATGCTTATCAAACTGCTCAGTAAGCACTTCTGTTAATGGTCATACCCTTATATTAATGCTACTCTCACTTTTGGTAGAGAATCTTCTCTTTTCAGATGGCAGTGACCTTAGGACAACTCAGAAGGTATCATGGTGATGGAAAGAAATGACCGCAGTGCTCAGCACTGCGATATCTCTATCACACCTTCCAAGGCTCAGGGTCCATTGCGGAAGAGGTGGCGGAAAGAATGTAAGAGCCAAAGGAAGGGTAGGACTCCATACAACATGCTCCTTCCAGGCACAAAATGGCCTGGATATCCAAGGCCTCACAGTGCCTGACACTACCTGCACAAGACCATCATAAAAGGAGGAAAAGATCATGACATCAAAAGTAAAAGAGAGACTGATTGAGAGAGGGAGGGGATATGATGGAGAAGGGAGTTTCAAAGGGGAAAGTGGGGGAGGGAGGGTATTACCATGGGGTATTTTTTATAATCATGGAAGTTATTAATAAAAATTTGGAAGAAAAATAAATAAATAAATAAAAAATTTTTAAATTAAAAGAGCTGGGGTGTGGTGATGCACACCTTTCATCCCAGTACTTAGGAGGCAGAGGTAGGAGGATCACTGTGAGTTGGAGACCACCTGAGACTACATAGCGAATTCTAAGTCAGCCCGGGCTAGAGCAAGGTGAGGCTCTAACTTGGAAAAAAAAAAAAGAAAGAAAGAAAGAAAAAGAAAAAAATGAAATCTCTACCATAAAACTCAAGTAACTCCCCTTCTCTCCTCCTCTATTAACTACCTAAGTCCTCCTCCTAGCATACTCTAACATAACACCCCATTCATTTTTCCTGACACTCTATAATTGCTGTATTTATTTATTTATTAATTTGTCAATATGTCTTCCCTAGTTTATTGACAAACTTCAGGAACTTTAAAATTTGCCCAATCAGTGCTTGCTGTTCCCAGCCACTAACATGATTCAGGCATGAAGCAGGTATTACATAAATATGTATTTATTGGGTTAATGAACTTATAAACAAAAAATAAATTGCTTGGAAATTGCTGGTATAAATAATATGAAACTGAGAATATTATGACAAGGTATTTGAGCCCTATTTAAAACCACCATCTGAGCTGGGAGTGGTGGCACACGCTTTTAGTTCCAGCACTTGGGAGGCAGAGGTAGGAGGATCACTTTTAGTTGAAGGCCAGCCTGAGACTATATAGTGAATTCCAGGTCATCTTGGGCTAGAGCAAGACACTACCTTGGAAAAAAAAAACAAAATAATGATGATAATAATAATAATAAAATAAAATCACACCTTCCAAGGCTCAGGGTCCATTGCGGAAGAGGTGGCAGAAAGAATGTAAGAGTGCAAGAGCCAAAGGAAGGGTAGGACTCCTTATAACGTGCTCCTCCAGACACAAAGTGGCCTGGATATCCATGACCCCACAGTGCCTGACACTACAAGACCATCATAATAGGAGAAAAAGATGATGACATCAAAATAAAAGAGGGACTGATTGAGAGGGGGAGTGAATATGATGGAGAGTGGAGTTTCAAAGGGAAAGTGGGGGTGAGGGTGGGAGGGAATGACCATGGGATATTGTTTACAACCATGGACGTTGTCAATTAAAAAATAAAATAAGCAAATAAAATAAAATAAAATCACCATCTAAATCTCTGATGCAAACACAAAAAGAAAAAAATATAAGGATAGAAGAGTTGAGGGTGGGTATGTAAAATTACCATTAAGAGTGGAGGAAAGTAGAGATACTGAAGTCTATTAACAATTCCCTGAATTCTTCTTTGATATACGCTTTCTATATAGCCAGGTTTTGATGCCATATCATGTAATAGCAAGGAAAATTATGTTAATGAACATGTAGAAACACCATTCTATTGATGTGAAAGTCAAAGATTCTGAAGAATTTTAATCAATAGGGCTATTCTTATTCTATAACAGAATGGTAGTCATCAGATAACATTCATCTCATGAATGTTATTTGATAATTATTATTAATCAAGACCATTAATGTTATTTGATTATTGTTAATCAAGACCAGAGAGTTATATAGAGAATGTAACCTCAGTGCAGAGTGGGGTTGGAAACAGGAGGGTTGCTAGAGCTTGCTAGTAAGCCACTCTAGCTGAAAAGAATGGTAACCTCCACATTCAATGAGAGAGACTGTGTATCAAGTCAATAAAGTAGAAGAGTGACAGAGGAGGATACCCACATCTACCTCTGGTGTGTGCATGAGTGCACACAGGTGCATGCAACTGTATACATGCATATTCCGTACCAACAACCACATATACACACTAAGAATAAATAAATAAAATAAGTATATTTTGTTTTTTAATTTTTATATATTTATTTGAGAGAAGCAGAGATAGAGGAAGGGGCAGATAGAGAGAGAGAATGGGCGTGCCAGGGCCTCCAGCCACTGCAAATGAACTCCAGACACATGTGCCACCTTGTGTATCTGGCTTAGTGGGTCTTGGGGAATCAAACCTGAGTCCTTTGGCTTTACAGGCAAATGCCTTAACTGCTAATCCATCCTTCTAGCCCATAAGCTAAATATCTATCAGGTGAAGTATTACATAGATGATGGCACATCCATTTAGTATAACATTAGGCCCCAATACTAAATAATGGCTCTGAAGTCTCTATAATAACACAGAATAATATTTATGATTTATTAATAATTTTCGAAAGCAAAAATATATATAAAAAATACACATTAGTTATAATTACATAAAATATATATTTAAAAAAAGACTGGGGAGCTGGAGAAGAGAAAAGAAAAGGAAAAAGAGAAAGATAGTCAAAAAACTGGAAAGAAATATAGTGTTATAGTATTGTAGTTACCTTCTCATTGCTGGGACAAACACTCAACCAAAAGCAGATGATGGGGAAAAGTTGTTTATTTTTGGCTTATAGTCTTGAGGGCAAGCTTTATGATAGCAAGGGGAAACATGGCATGAGCAGAGGAGGGTTATCACCTCCTTACCACAGCAGGTGGCAAACAGCAGCAAGAGAGTGACCCAACAAACACTGGCAAGCTAGGGGCTAATAAACCTTAACATTCATTGCCAATAACACACCTCCTCCAGTAAGCCTCCACCTTCCAAATTGCCACCCGCTGAGGAACAAGCTTTAGGTACACATGAGTTTAGCGGAGACAGTTGATGAAAATCAGCACATATGGTAAATGCCAACTTGAGTTTTATTAAAGTTTGTTTGGGGAACTCATGGGAAAGATGGCAGAGAAGCTACCTCCACATAATCTAGTGAAGGAGAAGTGTCAGAAGAAGAAAACATGGATGTATTCCAAAGAAAGAGTTTTGAAATTTACAAAGGGATGATAGGACAGCTGAAAGCATGGCTCATTGTTGTTTGGTAATAAAATTGCTCTGGTCACATTGCAAAGAATCAGTAATGGGGGAGTTGGTGACTAGGTAAGAAGGAGGAAGACCAGACAGAAGGTGTTTGCAGAAGACAGTGAACTGGATTAGGGTGACACCAATGAAGATAAATTAGACTAGAACGCTTCAAGGTATGTTTTTGAAACATACCAGAGACTGTGTTTGAGAGAGAGAGGAGAGTAAGACACCGAGGCAGGATTCCAGATTACTGGTCCAAGCAACTGCGTGTGTATGACACTAGCATTTGCAGAGATCACAAACATGAGGAAAAAATAAATTTGGGAGTTAAAATGGAGAATCTAGTGAAGTTTAAATAACACAGAAGTATGCCATGTGAGGACAAGTTTCTGCCTTTGACACTAAGCATCCTGAACAATGCAATGTTACAGAGTGCAGTGGCATTAAGTGAATTTCACAGCTTTGCAAAAATTCCATTTATAGCCGGGTGTGGTGGCGCACGCCTTTAATCCCAGCACTCAGGGGAGGCAGAGGTAGGAGGATCGCCATGAGTTCAAGGCCACCCTGAGACTACACAGTAAATTCCAGGTCAGCCTGAGCTAGAGTGAGAAGCTACCTCAAAAAAAAAAAAAATCCACTTATTCCAGTATGTAAAATAAGCATAGTCATTGTGACTACGGATGTAGCTCAGTGATAGAGTGCTCATCTCATATATTCAAGGCTGTGAGTTTAACCCCCAGCACCACAAACAAAGAAACAAATGAGATTCTAGTTGTCAAAAGCCTTTAAAGCAGTTTTACTCATTGAGGCAGACAGGAAAAAATGACAGACCATTAACTGTTCTTTAACTTAAAATAAGAATGAAAAAGTATGAGATTCTGGGGCTGGAGAGATGGCTTAACAGTTAAGGAATTTGCCTGCAAAGCCAAAGGACCCAGGTTCAACTCCCCAGGACCCATGTAAGCCAGATGCACAAGGGGAACCTGTGTCTGGAGTTTGTTTGCAATGGCTGGAGGCCCTGGCATGCCCATTCTGTCTCTGTCTGTCTCTTTTCTCTCTATCTCTGTCTGCTTGCAAATAAATAAATTTTTTTAAAAGTATGAGATTCATATTTTGTAATCTTTTTTGTTTAGTCTTTTTTGTAATTATAATAAAATTGAAGTTAAATGATTTAATGTGTGTGTTTCAATTCTTGGGCCAACGCCTGACCTTCCTCGGTGATTTCACCTCCCAAGGTTTTAGTTCCTGCATTTGCTGAAGGGAAACAATGGCAAGTTGACTTATCTCAGAAGTATGTCATAAAAATAAGTCAGATAAATTGTTTGGTCCTCCTTGGAGAGGGGCTCTAAAGAGTAAGGATTATTAGAAAATAATGCTGAATGCTGAATGACTTCAAAGATACTCTTGAATTGCTCAACAAATCTTTGAATATGTGAACCCTATGAATAGCACTGAGTTATGTGTTTATATGTTTTTGGCAAGCTTGTTCCTCTTGTTGAAGCGATAACTGGTCTTTGAACAAGTGTAATTTCTTCTTTGATAACGATTCTTCCTTGTTTGTACACTTGGAAGATGATTGTTATCTGGCCCGTGAGGTCAAGTTGAACTCCTTGGTGCCATAATAGCTCAACTATAGCTTTGAGGTTTTTTCCCAAGGTTGAAAATAAGTCACTTGGTTCAGTTTAGTAGGCTGTTTGCATTTTTAAAAATTATTAGGTGAATACAGTGGCTATAACAGACAGCTTCAGGTTCACTGAGATGAACTTCCAAACTGGACACAGTTATGGAGGAAGGGATATTTTTGGAGGCTTACAGATCCAGTTGAAGTTACATAATGGCAGAAGAAGCTGGCCTGCTTTCACAGGACCAAGGAGAGAGAGAGAAAGAGAGAGAGAGAAGCCTCAAGCCAAAAGTCACACAGCACACTTCAGGAACTCCAGGTGGAACTAGACACTCTGCATATCTTTAGACTGGAATTTCAAATCCACCCCCACACCTTAGGGCTAGATCTAACTTCCACCCAATGACACTTCCTCCAGCCAGGTGGCTACAAATCTGAATTACAAGCTATATTAAAACACTGAATATATTGGGGGCCATCCATTCAAACTACCACAGTGGCTTTCTGCAAAAGGTATGTATAAATAGTATTTTTCATTTTAGCTATAATACCCTCATGCAAAAATTGATCATATAAACATTTCGATGTTTATGTATTTCTTCATGGCTCTTTCATGGCTGTATTTTCCATTAGATTTTCCTTAAATTGCTTTAAATAACTGTAATTATATATTTTAGCCCTTCTAGTCTAGATAGTGATAATACACTTATAAATATCACAAAGGTATAACCTATAGCCTTCAAGATAAAAATATAGGCTAATCACTTTAATCCCAGCACTCGGGAGGCAGAGGTAGGAGGATCACCATGAGTTCGAGGCCACCCTGAGACTACAGAGCAAATTCCTGTTCAGCCTCAGCTCTACCTCGAAAAACCAAACTATATGTGTGTGTGTGTGTGTATATATATATAGGCTAATCAAAACATCATCCAAACCATCATTCTTTTTTTAAACTTTTTTATTGACAACTTCCATGATTATAGACAATAAACCATGATGATTCCCTCCCTCTCCCACTTTCCCCTTCACAAATCCACTCTCTATCATTTCCCATCCCCCTTTCAATTAGTCTTTTATTCTGATGTCATCTTTTCCTCCGATTATGAGGGTCTTGTGTAGGTAGTACCAGGCACTGCAAGGTCATGGATATGGAAGCCATTTGGTGTCTGGAAGACTGCATTGTAATGAGTCCTAGCCTTCCTTTGGCTCTTACATTCTTTCAGCCAACTCTTCCACAATGGACCCTGAGCCTTGGAGGGTGTGACAGAAATGTCTCAGTGCTGAACACTCTTCTGTCACTTCTCAACACTATGGTGCCTTTTGAGTCATCCCAGTGGTCACTGCCATCTGAAAAGAGAAACTTCTCTAACCAAAAGTGAGAGTAGCATTAATATATGGATATGAAGCCAGGCATGGTGACACACGCCTTTAATCCCAGCACTTGGGAGGCAGAGGTAGAAGGATTGCCATGAATTCAAGGCTACCCTGAGACTACATAGTGAATTCCAGGTCAGCCTGAGCTAGAGTGCAACCCTGCCTTGAAAACAAAACAAAAAAAAAAAAAACATGGATATGAATGTTAAGAAAAGTGCTTCTAAGGCAGTTTGGTGAGCATAATATATTCCTGCAGACAACAACAGGCATTATACCCCTAGGACTCATGACCTCCCCCTACTATAGGCTTTTAACTAAGTTTTCAGTACCAGGCATGTATTCCTTCCCATGGAGAAGGCCTCCAGTCCCATTAGAGAGCACTTGGTTTCCCCCATAACAGACATGCCACTGTTGCACCCATTGGCTCATTTGGCCTGACTGGCCAAACTTAGGCTTACAGTGTCCACTGTTGTTTATCACTGCTGATGACTTCTCTCTCCCAAAGGGCTACATATAGCATAGCTTTTTCCAGCTTTCTGTCAGTTGGTCTACAGGGCTTTTCAGCTCAATTCCAGCTTGATTTCTCAGTGACAGCCTTGTCTGGAATCTTTGTTAGGGATTCATTATGGGCATTACTGGTTGAATCATTAGCCCTGTGACTGAGATTCTACCCTGCATCCATTTCACAAAGCTTGGGCTGATATAGGGTGTGTATTAGACAGCCTCACATTGCTGGGATGGACCTCCAGACCATACACAGTTTGTGGAAGGAAGAAGGGATTTATTTGAAGGTTGCAGATCCAGGGGAAGTTCCACAATGACGGAAGAATCTGGCCTTCTTTCACAGGTCCAAGCAGAGAGAGAAAAGCATAAACCATTAGGTAGAGTCTAAGGCCCCACCAAAAATAAGATACTTCTGACCCAAAACTCATCAGAGGGCTGAGACTACATAACTGTTGAGTGCTCAGCCTTAGATGAAACATCTATATCACCCCCTGCAAACCCCAATGAACACAGTGGAATAGAGGGAAGAAAGAATGTAAGCAGCAAAGGGGCTGGAGCAGTGGCTTAGTGGTTAAGGTGCTTGCTGGCAAAGCCAAAGGACCAGGTTTGATTCCCCAGTACCCATGTAAAGCCAGATGCATAAGGTGGTGGGTGCATCTGTAGTTTGTTTGCAGGGGCTAGATACCCTGGCATGCCCATTCTCTATCTATCTGCCTCTCTCTCTCTCTCTCTCTCTCTCAAATAAATAAAAAATAAATATTTCCTAAAAAGAAAGAAAGAAAGAAAGAAAGAAAGAAAGAAAGAAAGAAAGAAAGAAAGAAAGAAAGAAAGAGGGCTGAAGATATGGCTTAGCAGTTAAGGTCCTTGCCTTCAAGGCCAAAGGACGATTCCCCAGGACCCACATGGGCCATATGCACAAGGTGGCACATGCTTCTGGAGTTTTTTGCAGTGGCTGGAGGTTCTGGCATGCCCATTCTCTCCCTCCCACCCCCCTCTTTCTGTGTTTGTCTCTTTCTCTCTCAAAATAAATAAAAATAAAATTTAAGAAAAGAGGGCGTCTCGCGGTCCCGGTGGAGCCGCCTTAGCGGTGCGGTGCGGTGCGGGCGCCGCCCAGGCTGACTGCCGGGCGTGGCTGCTGGTGCTCAGCTTCGTATTCGAGTGCAACGTCCTCCGGATCCTTCTCCCGTCCTTCTCCTCCTTTGTGTCCAGGGTGCTACAGAAGGATGCGGAGCAGGAGTCGCAGATGCGGGCAGAGATCCAGAACATGAAGCAGGAGCTATCCACCGTCAACATGATGGACGAGTTTGCCAGATATGCCAGGCTGGAAAGGAAGATCAACAAGATGACGGACAAGCTCAAAACTCACGTGAAAACTCGAACAGCTCAGTTGGCCAAGATAAAATGGGTTATAAGTGTTGCTTTTTACATATTGCAAGCAGCCTTGATGATCTCGCTCATTTGGAAGTACTTACTTTTCCGTCCCTGTGGCCGTTGTGCCAAGTGGATTACCCGGTTAGACCGCCTGCTGGCTTTTCCTACCAGAGTAACAGGTGGTGTTGGCATTACCTGTTGGATTCTCGTCTGCAACAAAGTGGTGGCCCTTTCTCCACCCTTTCAGCTGAAAGGACATGAATACATGGGTTACCTTTAAAAACCAGACACAGAAGTACACAGGTTTTCTTTTGTTGTTGAATATGTTTGTTTTGGACTTTACATGAGATTCTTGTAAGAACCATGATTTTCTATACTTGCTGTTGAGCCGCAAGGGTCAGTTTATGACATGTGTGTACAACCAATCTGGTTCCAGATGTGTAAGAAGAGTGGACCACTATGTATCGTCTAGTTGCTGGTACTTGTAACTTGTGCTTTCGGCATATTTTGGTCTTGTGACGAGCTGGAATGTCAGAACTTTCCAATATTTGTGCTTAAAAAACAATGCTGCTGTAAGTCCATTGTAGAAAGTAACTTAACTTGAATCCCACTACTGAATTTGAACCTTTGCCTTTAATCTTGGGCAGCCAGACACTGCTTGTGCTTTTCCCTTCTGTAACCTCGCTTGTTGGACAGGCTTTTGTGCCTCATGTATGAAGTATGTTAAAACAGTACTACTTATTGGAACCTCTTAATTTTTTGTTACAGTATTTTATAAATGTATCCTTGAAACCATAAAAAAAAATTTAAGAAAAGAATGTGCCGGGCGTAGTGGCACATGCCTTTAATCCCAGCACTCGGGAGGCAGAAGTAGAAGGATCAGTGTGAGTTTGAGGCCACCCTGAGACTACATAGTGAATTCCAGGTCAGCCTGCACTGCAGTGAAAAACCCTTCCTCGAAAAACCAAAAAAAAAAGAAGAAAAAAGAAAAAGAAAAAGAAAGAAAGACAAGAATGTAAGAGGCAGAGGACAGAGAAGAATGCTTCGGAATGCTGTCTTCTGGGTACCAAGTGCACATTGTATTCATAACCTCACGGCAGCTGTCATTACCCATGCAATATTGGGCCCATCAACATTCCATCATGTATGACTGAGAAGGGGAAAGAAGACATTAAACTAGAAGAGGCTCCACATACTTGGGCTACAAGGTCACTGAGAAATCCCGTTGGAGCTGAGCTGAAAACCTCCTCCATGTAGACCAGCTGATGAAAACTGGAAAAAGCCACGCTGTATACAGTTCAATGGGAGAGAGAGAATTCACCAGGGAAGATACTCAACAGTGGACACTGCAAGCCTTATGTTTGGCCAGCTGACCAAATGAGCCAACAGGTGCAATAGTAGCACATCTGTTATCGGGGAAACCAACCTCTAATTTGACTAGAGGCCCACTCCATGGGAGGGAATACATCCCTGACAACAACAGGGGTAGTCATGAGCCCTAAGGGTCTAACGTCTGCTGGTGCCTGGCTAAATAAATGTATATACTATGCTCACCAAACTGCCCAGTAAGCACTTCTCTTAATATTCATACCCACATATTAATGCAACACTCACTTTTTGTTAGAGAAGCTTCTCTTTTCAGATGTCAGTGACCTTGGGATGACTTGGAAGGAACCATGGTGCTGAGAAGTGACAGAGGAGTGCTCAGCACTGCAATATCTCTATCACACCTTCCAAGGCTCAGGGTCTATTGCGGAAGAGGTGGCAGAAAGAATGTAAGAGTAGAAGAGCCAAAGGAAGGGTAGGACTCCTTACAACGTGCTCCTCCAGACACAAAATGGCCTGGATATCCATGACCTCACAGTGTCTGACACTACCTACACAAGACCATCATAATAGGAGGAAAAGATGATGACATCAAAATAAAAGAGACACTGATTGAGAGAGGGAGGGGATATGATGGAGAATGGAGTTTCAAAGGGGAAAGTGGGGGAAGGGAGGAAATGACCATGGGATATTGTTTACAATTATGGAAGTCAGCAATAATTTAAAAAAAAAAATAGAGAAGAGGGACTAGTTGGAAAGAAGAGGTTCAGTGGAAGAGGATACAGGAGGGGGCACAAAAGGTAATTAGAGGAGATTATAATCAAAGTACATTATGCATTATGTACATATATGAAAATTGTTGATAAAAAATATTTTAGACCCAGTTGCCAGCTGGCCCACAGGCTGCAAGAGAGTTACTCGCGCTCCTCTGACTTTATGAAAAGGGACAAGAAGACTTCTTAAGTCTGAGTGGCCGTGTTTGTGGCCTCCAGATGAGTGTGGCGGGAACCTGACCGCATTTTAGTCAACACCTGGAGGCTTTTCTCCGCCTGCCCTTCGCGTCCTCCCCACACCCTAGAGATGAGTTCCACTATAAAGTGACAGCCCCCTGCAGTTTGGAGCTAGTGGAGTCACCGTGGACTGGATGAGTTCCTACGGTTGTGTCACACCAAGTTACACAAACAGCTGAGCACCAGCAAGACCTTCCCACCTTGTGAAAAAGAAAAAAAAAAAAAACTTTTTGGCTGGGTATGGTGGTGCATGCCTTTAATCCCAGCACTAGGGAGGCAGAGGTAGGAGAACCACCCCTGAATTCAAGGCCACCCCGAGACTACATAGTGAATTCCAGGTCAGCCTGAACTAAAGTGAGACCCTATCTCAAAAAAAAAAAAAAAAATTGTTTTTTAAGGTCCTAAACCAGGCTATGTCTGGCAGAGGATGTAGCTCAGTTGGTATACTGCTTGTCTAGCATGCACCAAGCGTTGGCCTTGACCCCCAGCACTGATGGTACACACCTATAATCCCAGCACTTGGAAGGGGGTGGCAGGAGGATCAGGAGTTTGAGGCCTGCCTGGGCTACATGAGACCCTCAAAAAAATAAAATTGAAGTAAAATAAGTAAAATAAAAATGTATCTCAAAAATTAAAAATAGGGCTGGAGGGATGGCTTAGCGGTTAAGGCATTTGCCTGCAAAGCCAAAGGACCCAGGTTTGATTCCCCAGGACCCAAATTAGCCAGATGCACAAGGGGGCGCAATCTGGAGTTCGTTTACAGTGGCTGGAAGCCCTGGCGCACCCATTCTCTCCCTCTCTCTCTCTCTCTCCCTCTTCCTCTCTCTCTCTCTCCTTCTTTCTCTGTCAAATAAATAAATATAAAATATTTTTAAAAAATGAAAAATAAATTTAAAGGGACTGGGGAGATGACTCGGTGGTAAAAGGTGCTTGCTTGCAAGCCCTGGTTAAATTGCCCAGTATACACACTAAAGCCAGATTCACAACATGGCACATGCACTTGAAGTTTGTTTTCAGCAGCAAGATGCCCTGGCATGTCCATACTCTTCTCTCCTCTTCTCTTCTCTTCTCTTCTCTTCTCTTCTCTCTTCTCTTCTCTTCTCTTCTCTTCTCTTCTCTTTCCTTCCTTTCCCTCCTCTACCCTCCCCTCCCTTCCTCTCCCTCTCACACACACACAAATAAATAAAAATCTTAAATAAAAAAATAAAGAGGCTGGAGACATGGCTTAGCGGTTAGGCACTTACCTGCAAAGCCAAAGAACCCAGGTTCATTTCCCCGGGACCCACATAAGCCAGCTGCACAAGGTGGCACATGACGTCTAGAGTTCATTTGCAGTGACTGGAAGCCCTGGCCCATCTATTTTCTCTCTCTCTCTCTCTCTCAAAGAAAATAAAAATAAATAAATAAAAAATAGAAAGGCACTCCGACCACCCCAGAAGTTCAAGAGTTAGAGGTTACTTCTCAGGATTCAGGAACAAAGACCAGCTAAATTCCTTATTAAGCACTTGGATAATATGTAAATCTTATTTTATTTCAAATGGGGTAACAACCTTTTAAAATAAATGGTTCTTACACAAAAATCTAAATCCTGGTTCTTGTGCAGCTTGGGGTAGAGGACTCACCCAGCACATGTGATGCCCTCACCATCTCAGTAGATTACTTTCTTAACCATGATTCACCGTTATGGAGTCTTCTGAATATGCTTATATTTGAAAACTTTGGCTTAAGCCCTGGATTTGTTGTTGTTGTTTTGGTTTTTCCAGGTAGAGTCTCGCTGTAGTCCAGGCTGACCTGGAATTCACTATGCAGTCTCATGGTAGCCTTGAACTCATAGCAATCCTCCTACCTCTCCTCCCAAGAGCTGGAATTAAAGGCATCCACCATCATGCCTGACATTTAAATTTTTCTTAAATTTAATTTTATTTATTTTATTATTTTAGAGAGAGCAAGACAGTGAGAGATACAAAGATAGAGGGAGAGAGAATTGGCATGCCAGGGCCTCAGCCACTGTAATTGAAGCCAGGCAATTGCTCCGCCTAGTGGGCATGTGTGACTTTGCCCTTGCCTCACCTTTGTGCTTCTGGCTTACATGGGGTCTGGAGAGTCAAACATGGGTACTCAGTCTTCACAGGCAAGCCTCTTAGTGCTAAGCCATCTCTACAGTCCATGCCAGGCATTTTTAATGTTTTTATTTCTATCACACAGTGTTACCTTAAAGGAATTAACAGAGAAGGAATGATAATTGCCTTTTGTCATTTCATTGTTATCTTAGTTCAAAATCACTTCTGCCTGATGTTGCATGGCTTCTACTCTGGCATCTGGTAGGATCTCAAAAATACTAGTGAGCACTCCTCCTCTGCTCTTTCTAGGAGTGTGAATATACATGTCCACACATTTGCCCATGTCACCTATTTTGTCTCAAGTCAGGATAACATAGAATTTTACTTTTCTTTTTTTTTTTAAGATAGGGTCTCTTGGACTGGAGAGCTGGCTTAGCCATTAAGGTGCTTGCCTGCGAAGCCTAAGGACCCATGTATGACTCTCCAGATCCCATTTAAGCCAGATTCATAAAGGTGAGGCAAGCGCAAGGCCGCACATGCTCACTAGGTGTCGCAAGCATTTGGCATTTTTTTGTAGTGGTTGAGGCCCTGGCAGAATTCTCTCTCTCTCTCTCTCTCTCTCTCTCTCTCTCTCTCTTAAAAAAAAAAAAAGACAGGATCTCTCTGTGAAGACCAGACTGGCCTCAAACTGTTGAGTCTACAGACTGCTGGGATTTCAAGGTGCACCTCCATACCCAACTTAGTATGGTATATTTCATTACAGAATCAGAACTAATTAATTGAAAACATTTTCTTGCTGGGCATGGTGGTGCACGCCTTTAGTCCCAGTACTTGGGAGGCAGAGGTAGCAGGATTGCTGAGAGTTTAAGACCATCCTGAGACTACATAGTGAATTCCAGGTCAGCCTGGACTACAGTGAGACCCTACCTTGAAAAACTGAAAAAAATAAACAAAGAAAAATAAAGAAAAATGAAAGAAAAGGAAAAAAAAATGAAAAGAAAAATGAAAAAAAAAATTTTTCTGGTTCCCAGGCTGACCTGGAATTCACTATGTAGTCTCAGGATGGCCTCGAACTCACAGCAATCCTACCTCTACCGCCACCACAACCAGCTTAAACATTTTCTTTTTTAAACAGAAAAGTGTGAAGGGGGCGCACATGAGGACCTCTTGCCACTGCAAATAAATGCATGCATATCTTTTGCATCTGGCTTTGGATGGGTGCTGACAAACTTACCTGTGTCTACAACTTTTTTATTGTATTGCCTACTTTTTCCTTTAACAGTTTCAGAGTTTGGGGGTCTTACATTTGGAGTTGATTTTTGTGCAGGGTGAGATCTAACTTTGTTCTTCTACATTTAGATATCCAATTTTCCCAGCACCATTTATTGTTTTTTTGTTTGTTTGTTTGTTTGTTTTTTGTCTTTCTTTTTTTGGTTTTCTGAGGTAGGGTCTCTCTCTAGCTCAGGCTGATCTGGAATTCACTATGTATTTTCAAGGTGGCCTCAAACTCATGGTGATCCTCCTACCTCTGCCTCCCAAGTGCTGGGATGAAAGACGTGTGCCACCATGTCTGGCCCTGTTTTCTTTATTCTAATGAGTATTTGTGGAATCTTTGACAAAAATTAGGTGGTTGGGGCTGGGGAGATGGCTAAGGAGTTAAAGGTGCTTGCTTGTAAAGCCTGAAGGCCTGGGTTAGTCCATGTTAAATTCCCCAGTACCTATGCAAAGTCAGTGGTGCATGCATCTAGAGTTCATCTGCAGTGGCAAAAAGGTTCTAATGCTCCCATACTCTCTCCCTCTCTCAAATAAATAAATAAAAATATATTTTAGAAATTCAAGTGGCTGTGTAATAGGGTGCTTGGGGTCCAGGAAAGTCCTTGAACCCCAAACCCTAGGTCTGTTTCTAATTTTAATCAAAGAATTGAATAAAAGACCGAGAAGGATAATTGTTATATTTACTGAGAGAAGTACAGAGTCAAGGAAAGACACCCACATGTCTAGAGATCCCACATGGAGGGCCTGGGAAAACCATGAAAAGAGAGGAGAGAAAAGTTCAAGGAGCTCCTGCCATGTGGGAACTTGAGAGGGTGAAGGAGCCACATGGAAAGTAAGGGCTCAGCCTGGCTGGCCTGGGCCCAGCCAAGGGAAAAACACCCACAGCTGGAAATTCCCAAGTGGTCACAGCACCTGCCCTCCCCTTGCAAAGGTATTTATAACCTTAGAATGGTGGGCTGTCTTAAGGCTCAGGTGAACCAGAGGGACAGCTGGTTGGTTAGGGATAGGGGCTGTCTCAGGAAGAGGCTATCCCTGACACCAAGTTCCAGGGGCTGAACTTGACCAACTGCAATATTTAAATCTTATGAAAGACCTCCCTCCCAGGAGGCATCCTGTTTGTTTGTAGAAAAACAGGTCCAGGGAATCAGGAAAAAGATAAGAAGTCAGGGGCTGGATGGGATGGCTTAGCACTTAAGGCATTTGCTTGCAAAGCCAAAGGACCAGGTTCAATTCCCCAGGACCCACATTAGCCAGATGCACAAGGGAGCGCACGCATCTGGAGTTTGTTTGCAATGGCTGGAGGCCCTGGCATGCCCATTCTCTCTCTTTCTCTCTCTCCCTTCCTCCCTCTTTCTCTGCCAAATAAATAAATTAATTTAAAAAAAAAGTTAAGTCAGATCATCTTTGATTTCTATGCAAGTGTAGACTTTCCTGCCTGTTTTAGTTTCAGGTCTCCAGTCACCCTAACTGTACTCCCTCTCAACTGTAGTTACAAGGATTGGTATCTGGGTTGTCTATTCTATTTCACTGGTCTATGTGTCTGTTTTATGTAATCACCAGGCTGTTTTTACTACTGTGGCTCTGCAACATAACTTGAAGTCAGATATGGTGATAGCTCCAGCAGTATTCTTTTTACTCAGGAATATAATGGTTATCTGTACTCTTTTGTGTTTCCATATGAATTTAGGATTTTTTTTTTCTATTTCTATAAAGAATCTTGATGGAGGTCACTGAGAAATCCTGCTGGAGCTGAGCTGAAAAGCTCCTCCATGTAGACCAGCTGACAGAAAGCTGGAAAAACCCATGCTGCATGCAGTTCAATGGGAGAGAGAGAAATCACCAGTGAAGATACTCATCAATGGACACTGCAAGCCTTCTGTTTGGCCAGCCAGGCCAAATGAGCCAATGGGTGCAATAGTGGCTGTCATGGTGGAAACCAACCTTTCTCTAATTTGACTAGAGGCCCACTCCATGGGAGGGAATATATCCCTGATACTGAAAACCTACAACAGGGTTAGTCATGAGCCCTAGGGGTATAACGTCTGCTGCTGTCTGGCTAAATGTATATACTGTGCTCACCAAACTGCCCAGTAAGCACTTCCCTTAATGTTCATACCCATATATTAATGCTACTCTCATTTTTGGTTAGAGAAGCTTCTCTTTTCAGATGGCAGTGACCTTAGGATGACTCAGAAGGCACCATGGTGCTGAGAAGAAGTGATAGGGTAGTGCTCAACACTGAAATATCTCTATGACACCTTCCAAGTCTCAGGGTCCATTGTGGATAAGTTGGCAGAAAGAATGTAAGAGCCAAAGGAAGTGTAGGACTCCTTACAATGTGCTCCTCCAGACACAAAATGGCCTAGATATCCATGACCTCACAGTGCCTGACACTACCTACACAGGACCATCATAATAGGAGGAAAAGATCTGACATCAAAATAAAAGAGAGATAAAATTAAAGAGAGTTTGAGAGGTGGAGGGGATATGATGGAGAGTGGAGTTTCAAAGGGGAAAGTGGGGGAAGGGAGGGAATTACCATGGGATATTGTTTACAATTATGGAAGTTGTCAATAAAACACCCACAAAAACAAACAACAAAAAAAGAATCTTGGGCTAGAGAGATGACTTAGTGGTTAAGGCATATGCCTGCAAAGTCTAAGGACCCAGGTTTGATTCTCCAGGTCCCACATAAGCCAGATGCACGAGATGACGCATGCGTCTGGAGTTTGTTTGCAGTGGCTGGAGGCCCTAGTGCACCCATTCTCACTCTCTCTTCCTCCCTCTCTCTGTCCCAAATAAATAAATAAAATGTGTTTTTTAATCTTTCTGGGATTTTCATTGGAATTGCATTAAATTTGTATGTTGTTTTTAGCAGGAGGGCCATTTTTTATTAATAATTTTTTTGTTTTTCCTTATTTGCAAGCAGAGAGAGAGAGAGAGACAGGACGAGAGAGAGAAGATATATAGAGAGAATGGGTGTGCCAGGGCTTCTAACCACTGCAAATGAACTCCAGATGCATGAGCCACCTTGTGCATCTGGTTTATATGGGTACTGGGGAATTGAACCCAGGTCCTTTAGCTTTGCAGGCAGGCATCTTAACTTCTAAGCCATTTCTCCAGCACAGGAGGGCCATTTTTACTATATTAATTCTCTAATCCATGAGTATTAGATCTTTCCATCTTCTAGTATCTAACTCCATTTTTGTTTGTTTGTTTGTTTGTTTTGTTTTGTTTTTCTGAGGTAGGGACTCATGCTAGTCTAGTCTGACCTGGAATTCACTATGTAGTCTCAGGGTGGCCTTGAACGCACAGCGATCCTCCTACCTCTGCCTCCCAAGTGCTGGGATTAAAGGCGTATGCCACCACACCTGGCTTAACTCAATTCTTTTCTTCAGTGTTTTAACATTTTCATTGTAGAGGTCTTTCATTTGGATAGAGGTTTATTCCAAGATTTTTGTTGTTAAGCTATTGTGAATAAGACTGTTTCCTTGATATCTTTCTTCATACATTTCCCACTGGTATACAAGAAAGTTACTGGTTTTGTATGTTAATTTTGTATCCTGCTACCTTGCTAAAATGATTTACCAACTCTAGAAGTTTTCTGGTGGAGGTTTAAAAGTCCCTTATGTATAGAATCATATCATCTGCAAATAATATTTTAACTTCATCCGTTCCTATCTGTATCCCTTTTATTTCCTTCTCTTGTCATAATGCTCGAGCTAAGACCTCAAGCACCATGCTGAATGGCAGTGGAGTGCAGAGGTTAGATACTCTTGCCTTATTCCTGATACTAGTGGGAATGCTTTGAGTTTCTCTCCATTTAACATGATGCTGGCTATAGGTTTGTTGCATATAGCCTTTATTATGCTGAGATATGGTACTTCTTTTTTTTCTTCTTTTTTTAAATTAATTAGTTTTGTACTGAGCGAATACAGTCAATTGGTAGCTCATCCATGACCTACCCCCTCCCCTTGGTCCCTCCTTGTTGAGGTATATGGGTCATCCATTCTGGAGTTAGCCCACAGTTGTGGGTAGGATAAATGTCGCTACATATCATGACCCAACTTGTGGCTCTGACATTCTTTCTGCCTCCTCTCCCGCAAAATTTCCCTGAGCCATGTTGGATTTATTTTTGGTCCGCTTCAGTGCTGAGGTGTTGGGGGCCTCTGGGTCTCTGGATCTCTGATTTGGTAGGAGTTGATTTTTCTCTGTGTTGATCTCCTTCACACTTGTGCTGGTACCCGGTTCACCAAGAAAACAGCACCCTTGCTTGTTTCGCCAATTATTCTCAGTTTCAGCCGGGGCCCTTTTGAGGTATGATGGGGTGGCTCTCTCCTTAGGATCTACATTTATCTGAAAAAGAGAAGCAGATTCTCCAATGGAGAGTAAGTTAGCACCAGACAAATGAGATAACCCTTACTTTTTTACAGAGAATTTAATAGGTGTAGGCCCTCTTGTAGCCCACGATTGGTGGTAGCTTGATAATGGAGAGCAGGATTATGTTTGGATATGGTTCTGACTTGTTTCCCAGCTCCAGATATGGGTCCCGTACCACTGAGGGGATCAGTTAGCCAAATCAAGAGCAGTTGGTTCCCCACCATGGCTGTGCACCACTATTGCACTTGTGTGAGCATCACAACGGGTTATTTGCTGTTAAGTAGGTTAGACCATGAGTTGCTTGGACAGATATTGGTCATTTTCCCCCAGTCTCCCATGTAGCATCTTTTGGCACTAGACGCACTGACTGTCTGGGGACTGACTCTCTTCCAGCTTCCAGCCATGCCATTCCATTTTACGTATTGACCACATAAGGTGTCTTCAGCAGTAGGGTCTCACCACTAACCTTCGGTGGGTCATCAAGTACTCTGACAGAAATCTATCTTTCTTTCAGGAAACCTTGCAGGTCTCTCTGATCAAAAGATCATTGTGGATGATAGCCACATGCTGGTACTGGGAGTTACAGGTCAGTGCCCACTAAGAAAAGGAAGAAAAAGATAACTAATATAAAAGAGTGACAGAGAAGAGGGTGGGGGAGAGAGAGAAGCCATAGAAGATTAAGGTCAGTCTTCATCATATGGTCTCCAGTGTCTTGTGGCTCAGATGTTCCATCTAAGGGCCTGGTGAAGGTTCAGCCATTTGGTCTGCCTTTTAGGATGTAGAATTTTACGGTACCATTGCTGTTTGGGTCTAGATTTGTGTTTCCCACACCCTCCATTGCCCTCCCCTCCCTCCCCACCCATCCTATTGTCTAGTCCACGAGATGCTTGCTGGGTATGTAAGGCATCTTGGGTAGATTCAGGTTAGGTGCTGTAGATGAGTGAGATTATGTGGCGATTTTTTTTTCTATGATTGGGTAAGTTCACTGAGAATGGTCTGTTCCAGGTTCAATCATTTTTCCTCAAATTTCATTGTGTCATTTTTTCTTACTGCTGTGTAGAATTCCATTGTGTAGATATACCACATCTTAGTTATCCATTCTTCTAGTGATGGACATCTGGGTTGACTCCAGCTCTTAGCTATTATGAATTGAACCACTACAAACATGGTTGAGCAAATCTCTCTGGCCCGTGGTTTGAAGGCTTTAGGGTAGATGCCCAGTAAGGGAATAACTGGGTCTATTGGTATCTCTATAGTCAGCTTTTCCAGGAGTCTCCATATTGCTTTCCAAAGTGGTTGTACCATCTTACATTCCCACCAACAGTGGATGAGTGTTCCTACTTCTCCACATCCTCGCCAGCATTTATTTTCATTTGATTTTTTGATGTTTGCTATCCTTACTGGGGTAAGGTGGAATCTCATAGTTGTTTTAATTTGCATTTCCCTGATGATTAGGGACGATGATTATTTCCATAAGTGTGTGTTTGCCATTTGTATGTTTGCCATTTCTTCCTCTGTGAACTGCCTGTTCAGCTCTTTGCCCCATTTTGTGAGTGGGGTGTTTGACTTTTTACTGTTTAGATTTTTGAGTTCTTTGTAGATTCTAGAGATTAGGCCTCAGTCAATTGGATAACCAGCAAATATTTTCTCCCATTCTGTGGGTAATCTATTGGCTTTGCTTATTGTATGCTTGTCTGTAAAGAAACTCTTCAGCTTCATGTGATCCCATTGGTTAAGTGACTGTTTAAGATCGTAAGCTACTGGGGTTTTCTTCAGGAAGTCTTTTTCCATTCCTATATCATGGAAAGTACTTCCTAAATTTTCTTCCAGTAGTAGTTGAGTTCCTGGTCTTATATTGAGGTCTTTGATCCATTTGGACTTGAGTGTAGTGCATGGAGAAATGTGTGGATCAAGTTTCATTTTCCTGCATATGGTTATCCAGTTTGTCCAGCACCATCTTGTTGAAGATGCTGTCTTTCTTCCAGCCTATATTGCTAGGGCCTTTGTCAAATATCAAGTAGCTATAGTTGCTTGACCCAAAGTCCAGGTCCTCAAGTCTATTCCATTGGTCTATACTCTTGTTTTTATGCCAGTACCATGCTGTTTTTATTACTATGGCTTTGTAATATAGCTTTAGATCAGGTATGGTGATGCCTCCAGAGGTATTTCTTTTGCTGAAGATATGTTTGGATATGCGAGGCCTTCTGCCTTTCCATATGAAATTTGAGATCATTTTTCTATCTCTGTGAAGAACACTGTTGGGATTTTAATTGGAATTGCATTAAATCTGTATATTGCCTTTGGTAGGATTGTCATCTTCACCATGTTAATTCTGCCTATCCAGGAGCATGGGAGGTCTTTCCATTTTCTCAAGTCCTCCTCAATTTCTTTTTTGAGTGTGTTTATGTTTTCATTGTATACATCTTTCACTTCCTTGGTTAACGTTATTCCAAGTTATTTTATTTTATTTTTGTTGCTATTGAAAATGGGACCATGTCCCTTATTTCTTTCCCTATATCTTTGTCATTTGCATATAGAAAGGCTACTGATTTTGGTGTATTGATTTTGTATCCTGCTACTTTGCTATAGGAGTTAATCACCTTCAGGAGTTTTGGGATGGAGTCTCTCGGGTCTCTTACATATACAATCATGTCATCAGCAAATAGAGCTAACTTAACATCTTCTTTTCCAAATTGTATCCCTTTATTTCCTTCTCCTGCCTTATTGCTTGAGCTAGGACTTCCAGTACTATATTGAAGAGCAGAGCTGAGAGTGGACAACCCTGTCTTGTTCCTGATCTTAATGGGAATTCCTCCAGTCTCTCTCCATTAAGTATTATTTGGGCCTTCGGAGCTTTGTATATTGCCTTTATTATGTTAAGATATGAACCAACCCTGCCAATTCTCTCCAATATTTTGATCATGAAGTGGTGTTGTATCTTGTCAAAGGCCTTTTCTGCATCTAATCGAAATGATCATGTGGTTTTTATGTTTAACCTTGTTTATGTGGTGTATTACATTGACAGATTTCCATATGTTGAACCACCCCTATGTTCCTGGGATGAATCCCACTTGGTCAAGGTGGATAATGCTTTTGATGTGTTGTTGGATTTGGTTTGCGAGGATTTTGTTCAGGATCTTTGCATCTAAGTTCATCGGGGAAATAGACTGGTAGTTTTCTTTTCTTGTGGCATCTCTGTCTGGTTTTGGAATTAGGGTGATACTAGCTTCATAAAAGGAGTTGGGTAGCTTTCCCTCTTCTCCAGTTGTGTGGCACAGTTTGAGGAAGATTGGTTTGAGTTCTTCCATGAAGGTTTGATAGAATTCAGCCGAGAAGCCATCTGGTCCTGGACTCTTCTTTTTGGGGAGGTTTTTTATTACTTTTTCACTCTCAATGAGTCTGATAGGTTCATTTAGGAGATTAATATGTTCTGAGTTTAGCTTTGATAGATGGTATGCATCCAGGAATTTATCCATCTCATCCACATTATCCAGTTTTGTGGAGTAGAAGTTTATGAAGTAAGTCCTGAAGTAAGTCTCCCAATTTCACTTATGTCTGTTGTGATCTCTCCTTTTTCATTTTGAATTTTGTTAATTTGAAGAATCTCTCTTTTTTTTTTTTTTATCAAATTGGCCAGGGGTTTGTCAATCTTGTTTATTTTTTCAAAGAACCAGCTCTTTGTTTTGTCAATTCTCTTAATTGTTTTCTTAGTTTCCAATTCATTAATGTCTGTTCTGATTGTAATTATTTCTTTCCTTCTGGAGCTCTTTGGGTTGGAGTTTTCTTGCTTTTCCAGTGCCTTTAGATGGCTGGTTAGGTTATTGATTTGAGATCTCTCTGTCTTTTTTATGAAGGCATTGAGTGCTATGAATTTTCCCCTGAGGACCGCCTTCATTGTGTCACATAAGTTTTGGTACAATGTGTTCTCATTGTCATTCAATTCTAGAAATTTTGAAATTTCATTTTTATTTCATCCACTATCCATTTATTGTTTAAAAGTGTGCTGTTCAGTTTCCAGGTGCCATTGGTATTCTTGGTGAGTCTTTTGTTGTTAATTTCTAGCAATATAGCATTGTGATCTGCTATCATGCAGGGAATTATGTCAATCTTCCTAAATATGTGGAGGCAGTCTTTGTGACCCAGTATAGGGTCTATTTTATAGTATGTTCCATGGGCTGCGGAGAAGAATGTGTAATCTGTGGATTTGGGATGGAAGGTTCTGTAGATGTCCATTAGGTCTAAGTGATCTATGGTTTTGTTGAGCTCTCTTACTTTCCTGTTGAGTTTCTGTTTGGATGATCTGTCTATTACTGGTAATGTTGTACTGAAGTCCCCAGCTATGATGGTGTTTGTGGTTATTTCTCTTTTATTGTAAGTAGGTTTTGTTTTATGAACTGTAGTGTCCCTGTCTTTGGTGCATACACATTTATGATTGTAATATCCTCTAGATGGATCATTCCCTTGATAAGTAGGAAGTGGCCTTCTTTGTCTTTTTTGATTATTTCTGGTTTGAAGTCTATTTCATCCGATATTAATATAGCTACACCTGCTTGTTTCTTATTCCCATTTGCTTGGAATACTGTTTTCCACCCTTTCATCCTGAGGAGATGTCTGTCTTTAGTGGTGAGGTGGGTTTCTTGAAGGCAACAGATTGAGGGATGTAATTTTTTGATCCATCCTGTTAGCTTGTGTCTCTTGATGGGCGAATGAAGGCCATTAATATTTAGGGTAATAACTGTGAGATTTGATTTGATCCCTGCCATATTGTGATGGTAAATGTGGGTTGGTGTTTTCATGGACGTTGAAGTTTTTTGTGCCTACTGTTTGTTTGGTTGTTGTGATCTGCTTCTTGTAGGCAATTGTGTTTGATTATTTTATTCTTCTCTGTGGAGAATTTCCTGAAATACTGTCTGTAGGTTTGGTTTTGTGTTCATATAATTGTAAAGCTGAGTTTTGTCGTGGAATGTTTTTCTTTCACCATCTATTATGAGGGATACTTTTGCTGGGTAGAGTTGTTTGGTTTGGAAGCCATAGGTTCTTAGACTTTGCAGTGTTTCATTCCAGGCCCTTCTAGCTTTCAGGGTTTCCATTGAGATGTCTGGAGTAATTCTGATGGGGTTACCTTTAAAAGTGGTGTGCTGTTTTTCCCTAGCTGCTTTTACGATTTTCTCTTTGGTGTCAATGTTTAGAGTCTTAATGACAATATGTCTTGGAGAGTTTCTCCTTTGGTCCAGTCTGTTTGGAGTTCTGTTGGCTTCTTGTATCTTGATGGGCCTTTCTTTTAAGAGATTGGGGAAGTTTTCTTCAATTATTTTGTTAAATAAGTTCTCCATGCCTTTAGTCTGAATTTCTTCTCCTTCTGGTATTCCAATGATCCTGATATTAGGATGTTTAAGTGTATCCCACAATTCCCTCATGTTCTGTTCACAGGAACTTTTGAACTTACTGAAAAATTTGAACTCTTGAACTGTTTCTTCCATCTTGTCTTCCAGATCAGAGTTTCTATCCTCTACATGGCTGACTCTATTCTTGAGAGTTTCTAGAGAGTTTTGGACTTGTCCAATTAGGTTTGTATTTTCTACTACTTTTGTATGTATAATTTCCATCCCTCTGTCAAGCTCCCATTTCACATCATTTTCTGATTTTCTTGATGCTTCTTGGAATTCATCCTTGCATTTCTTTATGTCTTCATTTAGCATCACCAGATGATTTTTGAGGTCCTCTTTTTTTCACTCTCCCTCAAATCTCTTAACTGTCTTTGAACTCCTTCCATTTTCTTATCTATTGGGTCTAGTCTAGTGATGGCAGCATCCACATGATTATCAGCCTTTTTTTGCTTTTATGCAAGTTCTACCAGTAGCTTGGTCAGGGTTGCATTGCTCATAGCTTCATTTTGGTGTTCTGATCCTAATGACGCTTCTATGTTTTGATTAGAGTTGTTCATTGTAGGACTGGGTAATCTAGCTGGATTCTCTTGCATTTGATTTTTCATGTTATTTCTTTTGCACTGTGGTCTGCCCATTGCAGTATATGGGCACATAGGTGGGTGGATCAGCCTGGGCTCAAGCACAATGGGAATCTGAAGCAGCCTGAGGCAGTTGCCAAGCAACCTGGGCTTTGGCTGTCACTTGCCAAAGCCGCCTGAGCTCCTGCCTGGCAGGGCGCCAAAGTTGCCTGAGCTCTCACGTGGTAATGCGCCAAAGCTGCCTGCACTCACACTAGGAGGGACACTGAGGCACCAAGCACTGAAGCAGCCCAAACTCTGGCATGGAGGAACACTGGGACCCAGGGAAGGGACGCAAGCGACAGACACAGTCTGAGCTCGCATGGGAATTTGCAATGGGCCTGGGTTCGTGCATGAATGTGCACTGGCCAGAGCAATAAGTGAGCGAGTGGGCTGAGCAGGCTAAGCTTCCAAAAGCAGGGATCAGCCCAGTGGGGCCGTTTGATGGGCAAATTGATCAAAGGAGCCTGAGCCCCAATGGGCCAGCAGGTGTATCCTGGCCAAAGTCACTCGTGGGCAGGGGTATCAGGGCGATCACCCCTGTGCAGTGAGGCAAGTGGAACTACGTTGGCCTGGGACCCTTTTCCTACAGTAAGTGCAGGAGTTCCTGAAGCTGGTACTGTGGGTATGGAGGCGGTGGCTTGGGGGGAGGGGTGGGCTACCTGCAGGAATCAGCGATTCCCTGTTTTTTCCCCTCTGTGCCCTCCCACTGGCAATCTATTGGAGATTTCTCTCCCCTAAAAGACTCAGTGAACCCTTAATGTCTTGCCTTTCTTTCCCAGGGATGTGCGGCGCAGTTAGGTGGTCACCATCTTGGCTGGAAGTCCCCGAGATATGGTACTTCTATCCTTAGCCTCCCCAGGAATTTTTTTTATTAGTTATGTGCACAGTGTATACAGTCATGTTGGTACCATCATTAGCCTCCTCCCTGTCCTCCCCCCTCTGCAGGGACCCTACTCGTTGGGGAATATGGGTCATACATTTTGGGCTTAGCCATCAGTTATGGGTAAGAGGCAATGTCTCTGTGCATGACACAACGTGTGGCTCTAACATTCTTTCCACCCCCTCTTCCACAAATTTCCCTGAGCCATGTTGGGTTCATTTTAGGTCTGCTTCAGTGATGAGGTCATGGGAGCCTTTGTGTTTCTGGATATCTGGTTTGGTAGGAGTTGAGTGTTCTCTGTGTGTATCTCCTTCACCCTGTGCTGGTACCAGGTTCACCAAGGAAGCAGCACTCTTGCTTATTTCCCCAATTACTCTTAGTTTCAGCTGGGGCCCTTTTGAGGTGTGATGGGCTGGTTCTCTCCTTAGGATCTGCGTCCATCTGAAAAAAGAGAAGCAAATTCTCCAACAGAGAGTGAAGTGAGTGCCAGATAATGGGATAACCTTTGATATTTTTAGAGAGAATTTAATAGGGGTAGGCCTTCTTGTATCCCACTATTGGTGGCAGCTTGATAATGGAGAGCGGGCTCATTTTGGATATGGTTCTGACTTGTTTCCCAGCTCCAGCTATGGGTCCCGTTCCACTGAGGGGATCAGTTAGCCAAATCAAGAGCAGTTGGTTTCCCACCATGGCTGCGCACCACTATTGCACTTGTGTGTACATCACATCAGGTTATTTGCGACTAAGTATCTTAGACCATGAGTTGCTTGGACAGATGTTGGTCATTTTCCCCCAGTAGCTCATGTAGCACCTTCTGGCACTGGATGAGCTAACTGTCCTCCCCAGGAATTTTATCATGGAGGAATATTGGATTTTGTCAAAGGCCTTTTCTGCAGCAATTGAGATGATCATGTGATTTCTCTCCTTTATGCGACTAATTATATTTATTGATTTACATATGTTGAATCATCCCTGCATTTGTGGATGAAGCTCCCTTGAGCATGGCATATGATCTTTTTTTTTTTTTTTCTTTTTTGGTTTTTTGAGATAGGGTCTCACTCTGGCCCAGGCTAACCTGGAATTCACTATGTAGTCTCAGGGTGACCTCGAACTCACGGCAATCCTCCTACCTCTGCCTCCCGAGTGCTGGGATTAAAGACGTGCGCCACCACGCCCGGCTTGCATATGATCTTCTTGATGTGTTCTTAACTTTGGCTTGCAAATATTTCATTGAGAATTTTTGTATCTGTGTTCATCAGGAAGAATTGTATATAATTTACTGTTCTTGTGTCTTTTGTTTTTTTTTTTGGTTTTTCAAGGTAGGGTCTCACTCTAGCTCAGGCTGACCTGGAATTCACTAAGTAATCTCAGGGTGGCCTCAAACTCACAGCAATCCTCCAACCTCTGCCTCCCAAGGGCTGCATGCCACCACACCTTGTTGCATGCCACCACACCACACGGCTTGTTTTTGTTTTTTTGAGGTAGAGTCTCACTCTAGCCCATGCTGACCTGGAATTCACCCTGTAGTCTCAGGGTGGTCTTGAACTCTTGGTGATCCTTCTACCTCTGCCTCCCAAATGCGGTGATTAAAGGCATGAGCCACACTCCCAGGTTTTGTTGTGTCTTTATCTGGCTTTAGTGTCAGAGTAATGCTGGCTTCACAGGAATTTGGAAGTATTCCTTCCCTTTCTATTTTGTGGAATAATTTTAGGGTAGGTTTTAGCTCTTCCTGACAGGTCTGGTAGAATTCTGCTGTGAATACATCTGGACCAAGGTGATTTTTTTGTTTATTTGTTCTGTGGTTGGGAGACTGTTCATTATTACTTCAATCTCATTGTTACAGATCTGTTTAAATTATTGATCTTGTCTTGGTTTAATTTAGGTAGGTCATGTATATCTAGAAATTCATCCCTTTTTTAGATTATTGAGTTTGGTAGACTATAGACTTGTAAAGTATGTTCTTATGATTTTCTTTAACATTTTTCAGTATCTCCTGAAATCTTTCCTTTTTCATTTCCAATTTTATTAATTTGGATCATCTCTTTCTTTCAGTTAAATTAATAAAGGGGCCGGGCGTGGTGGCACACACCTTTAATCCCAGCACACAGAAGGCAGAGGTAGGAGGATCGCCGTGAGTTCGAGGCCACACTGAGACTCCACAGTGAATTCCAGGTCAGCCTGGGCTAAAGTGAGACCCTACCTCAAAAAACCAAAAAAAAAAAAAAAAAAAATTAACAAAGGGTTTGTCAATCTTGTTTATTTTTTCAAAAAACCAGGTTCTTGCTGCATTCATTCTTTGTATTGTTTTTTCTTTTCCACTTATATTTCATTAATTTCTACCCGATCTTAATTATTTCTTCCCATCTACTGTTTTGGTTGTTTTTACAAGGCCTGAGGTGCATTATTAAACTACTTATTTGATATCTTTATTTTATTTTGTTTTGTTGTTTTGAAGTAAGGTCTCACTCTACCCCAGCCTGGCCTCAAATACACAGCAATTCTCCCTCTTACCATTGCCTCCCAAGTGCTGGGATTAAAGGCATACACCACTATGTCTGGCACTATGATTTTATTTTTATTTGAGACAGATAGATGGGCATTCCAGGACCTCCATCCATAACAAAAGCATTCCTGACGCATGTGACACCTTGTGCATCTGGCTTACATGAGTACTGGGGAATCAAACTGGGTCCTTTGGCTTTTGCAGGCAGATGCCTTAACTGCTAAGCCATCTCTTTAACCCATTTCTGATTTTTTAATGTAGAGTTATTACTTTCTCTCTTAGCACTGCCTTCATTGATTCCAGGTTTTAGTGTGCTTTTTGTTTTTTTAGTTTTTTCGAAGTAGGATCTCACTCTGGTCCAGGCTGACCTGGAATTCACTATGGAATCTCAGGGTGGCCTCGAACTCACGGTGATCCTCCTACCTCTGCCTCCCGAGTGCTGGGATTAAAGATGTGTGCCACCATGCCCGGCAGGTTTTAGAATATTGTATACTCATTTTCATCAACTGTGGGAATTTTAAAATTTCCTTTTTGATTTTTGCAATGACCTATTCAAAAGGTTATTGTTACAAACTCATTCTCATTTCTTTCCTGATATGTAATGATGTGAGCCAGCATCCTGCTCCTGCTATGGTTTCCCAGCATGATGAGACTTCCCCACAAAATGCTAAGGTGAAAATGAACCCTTACCTTCAATCAAAAAAGGAATATTAGCTGGGTGAGCTTTAATCCTAGCATTTGGGAGGCAGAGGTAGGAGGATTGCCATGGGTTCAAGGCCACCCTGAGACTACATAGTTAATTCCAGGTCAGCCTGAACTAGAGTGAGACCCTACCTTGAAAAAAAGAAAAAGGTATACTATTTAATTTTCTGTAATGTCTCTTGCTGTTGATCTCTAGCTTTATTCCATTGTGGTTAACTACTCCACATTCAAACTACCACAAGCATGAAGTGGCCTTCAGATCAATTTTAGTTGGAAGTCTATTTTGTAAAATAAAAGAATAACAAGTGTGCCAGGCGTGGTGCAACACACTTTTAATCCCGACACTTGGGAGGCAGAGGTAGGAGGATTGCCCTGAGTGTAGGGCCACCCTAAGACTACAGAGTGAATTCCAGGTCAGCCTGAGCCAGAGTGAGACCTTACCTCAAAAAACAAACCAAAAAAAAAAAAAAAAAAAAAAATCCAGGCATGGTGGTACATTCCTATAATCCCAACACTCCAGAAGTAGAGGTAGGAGGATCATCATGAGTTCGAGGCCACCCTGAGCCTACAGAGTGAATTCCAGGTCAGCCTGGACTACAGTGAGACCCTACGTAGAAAAACAAAAAATAAAATAAATAAATAAAAACAAGGCTGGAAAGCCGGGCGTGGTGGCGCACGCCTTTAATCCCAGCACTCTGGAGGCAGATGTAGGAGGATCGCCGTGAGTTTGAGGCCACCCTGAGACTACATAGTGAATTCCAGGAGAGCCAGAGCTAGAGTGAAACCCTACCTCGAAAAACCAAAAAACAACAAAAAACAAACAAAAACAAACAAACAAAAAAAAAAAAAAACAAGGCTGGAGGGATGGCTTAGTGGCTAAGGCATTTGCCTGCAAAGCCAAAGGACCCAGGTTCAATTCCCCAGGGCCCACGCTAGCCAGATGCACGAGGGGGTGCATGTGTCTGGAGTTCATTTGCAGTTGCTGGAGGCCCTGGCATGCTTTCTCTCCCTCTTTCTCTGTGAAATAAATAAATTTAAATATTAAAAAGCAGACATATATATTCCTGCTTGTTTCCTGGTTACATTTTCTTGGAATATGTTTTTCATCCTATTACCATAAGTGTCTTTGGTGATGAGGTGGTTTTCTTGGAGACAGCAAACATTCTCTCCAAATCTAATCTGCTAGTCTGTGTCTTTTAAAAATATTTTCAAATATATATTTTATTTATATATATAATGGGCATGCCAGGGCCTCCAGCCACTGCAAACGAACTCCAGATGCTTGCGCCCCCTTGTGCATCTGGCTTAAGTGGGTCTTGGAGAGTCGAACTGGGATCCTTTGGCTTTGCAGGCAAACGCCTTAACCGCTAAGTCATCTCTTCAGCCCCAATATTTTTTGAATATTTTATTTATTTATTTGAGAGAGATAGAAATAGGCAGGTAGAGAGAGAGGGAGAGGGAGAGGGAGAATGGGTGCACTAGGGCCTCTAGCCACTGCAAACGAACTCCAGATGCATGTGCCCCTTGTGCATCTGGCTTATGTGGCTCCTGGAGAATTGAACCTGGGTCCTTTGGCTTGGCAGTCAAGTGCCTTAACCGGTAAGCCATCTCTCCAGCCCTTTTTAAAACTATTTTATTTTTATGTATTTGAAAGGCAGAGAGAAAGAGGCAGAAAGAGAAAGTGAATGGGCACACCCGGGCCTCCAGCCACTGCAAAGAAACTCGACACATGCACCACCTTGTGCATCTGGCTTTGTGTGGGTCCTGGAAAACCGAACCCAGGTCCTTTGGCTTTGCAGGCAAGCACCTTAACACCTAGGCCATCTCTGCAACCCTGGTCTGTCTTTTAACTGGAGAATTGGGAGCATTAACATTATGGGTGATTGGGCTGGAGAGATGGCTTAGCAGTTAAGCGCTTGTCTGTGAAACTTAAGGACCCGGGTTCGAGGCTCGATTCCCCAGGACCCACGTTAGCCAGATGCACAAGGGGGCGCATGCGTCTGGAGCTCGTTTGCAGTGCCTGGAAGCCCTGGTGCGCCCATTCTCTCTATTTCCCTCTTTCTCTGCCTGTTGCTCTCAAATAAGTAAAAATAAAACAATTTTTAAAAATCTTATGGGTGATCATTGAAAGGTGCGTACTAATTCCTGTCATTTTGTAGTGTTTGGCGTCTTCAATTACTTAATAAGTATCATACATAGCATCATTTATTTTTCCCCCCTGCAGTTCCTTGATGTGTTTATCCTTCTCTTCCCTCTAAAGTATTCTTTCCAGTATCATTTGTCAAACTGGATTGGTAATCAGACATTCCTTTAGCCTACTTTGATCATGGAAAGTTTTTCTTTTTCCTTCAAGTATGTCTGATAGCTTTGCCAGATATAATCATCTGGTCTGGCAATTGTGGCCTTTCAGGGCTTAAAATACATCATGTCAAGCCTTTCTGGCTTTTAACGTTTCCACTGAAACATCAGGGGCTATCTGATGGGCTTACCTTTATAGGTGACCTGGGGTTTTCTCTTGCAGCTCTCAATATTGTCTCCTTGTTTAGTATTTCAATTACGATGGGATGTGGGGAGGTTCTGTTGATAGAATGAGCACACCAATCCCTCTTGCTGCTGCAAGTGAACTCCATATGCATGTGCCACTTTGTGCATCTGGCTTTATGTGGGTACTGGGAAATCAAACTGGGGCTGGCAGGCTTTACAAGTACCTTTAACTGCTGAGCCATGTCCCTGGCCCTGGGAGGTTTTTTTTGTTTGTTTGTTTTTGTGTTTTTTTTTTTTTTTTTTTTTTTTTAATGGTCCTGTCTATTCAGTGTCCTATATACCTCTTATACCTGAATAGGAATCTCTTCCCTGGATTTGAGAAACTTTATACTGTGATTGTACTGAAAATATTCTTTATTCCTTTGGCATGGCATTCTTTTCTTTCTTCTGTACTTGTGATTCAGTCTCTTCATGATGTCCCAAAGATCTTGTATGCCCCATCCATTTATTTTTGCAAGCTTCTAATTTTCCTTGACTAAACACAACCAATGCACCTAGCTTGTCTTCAAGACCTGATACTCTGTTCTCCCAGGACTCACTCTACTGTGAGGCTTTCCATTGAGCTTTTATTTCACTTACTGTGTTTTTCCAGAATCATGTTTTTCTTCAATATTTCTCTTTATTGAATTCCATTTTCTTTTTTAAAAAATATATCATTTATTTATTTAGGAGAGAAAGAAGCAGATACAGAATGGATGCACTGGGGCTTCTAGCTCTGTAAACAAATTCCAGACGTATATGCCACCTTGTACATCTGGCTTACATGGGTCCTGGGAAATCAAACCTGGGTCCTTTGGCCTTGCAGGCAAGCACTTTAACCACTAAGCCATCTCTCCAGGCCCCATTTTCTTTCTTTTTTTTTTTTTAAATAAAATGTTTGTTTTTTTTTTTTTTTTTTGAGGTAGGTTTCACTCTAGGCTCTAGGCCAGGCTGACCTGAAACTATGTAGTTTCAGGGTGGCCTCACACTATCAGTGAAGGATAGAAGGCAATCCTTCTAACCTCTGCCTCCCAAGTGCTGGGATTAAAGGCATGTGCCACCATGCCGGGCTTTAAAATAAGTTTTATTTTAAGAGGGGATGGAACCTCTTGCCACTCAAATGAACTCCAGATGCATGTGCCACTTTGTGCATCTGGCTTTACATGGGTTCTGGGGATTTGAAATTGGGCCGCCAGACTTTGCAAGCACCTTTAACCTGTGAGCCAGCTCTCCAGTCCCTGAATTCCATTTTTGTTTCTCCCATTGACTATCATTTCGTTTAGCTGATTGGTGTTTTTAGGAAATTCTTTTATTTCTTTGCACATATTTATCATCATTCTTTTTAATTCTTTGTGTGGAATTTCATCCAAGTCTTGCCATCAAGTGACATCAAGATGGGATTGGTAGATTTGGGGGGGGAACATTATGTCTTAAATTGTCATGGAATTTTCTTAATATTCTCTTTTTTAAGTTTTTTGAGAGCATAAAGAGGCAGAGAGAGAATGGGCACACCAGAGCCTCTAGCCAGTGCAAATGAACGCCTGATGAATGTGCCACCTTGTACACCTGGCTTATGTGAGTAGTGGGGAATCAAACCTGGGTCCTTAGGCTTCACAGCCAAGCATCTTAACTGCTAAGCCATCTCTCCAGCCCTCCATATAATGTTGTGTATGTGTGTGCGCACACTAGGACTTTTTAATAAGAAGTTAGAATATTGGTTGAATTCTTAAATTTATTTAAGTCACCTTCCTTCTTTCAGTGGAGCTATTTTATATATTCAGAAGAGACTGCCTTGTACTAGGGTTAAGGGATTTGTCTTCTTATATTAGATTTGTATGTATGGCATCAGACTCTCTCCCCAGCCCTCACTTTGAGTGGAGTACTACTTGTATCAACAGTCACAATCTTATGATAGATCTGCTACAAAAAGTGATATTCTGGGACTGGAGAGATGGCTCAGTGGTCAAAGTCTAACCACCCAGGTTTGACTCCCCAGTACCCATGTAAAGTACAAAGTGGCACATGAGAGCCGGGGGTGGTGGCGCATGCCTTTAATTCCAGCACTCAGGAGGCAGAGGTAGGAGGATCATTGAGAGTTCGAGGCCACCCTGAGACTACAGAGTGAATTCCAGGTCAGCCTGAGCTAGAGTGAGACCCTACCTCGAAAAACCAAAAAAAAAAGTGGCACATGCATCTGGAGTTCATTTACATTGGCAAGAGGCCCTGGTGTTGTACGTGCCCATCCCTTGTCTTTCTCATTCTTCCTTTGCAATAAACAAATATATTCTATTAACAGCATTTATTGTCATTTGATTTCTTGGTGATATTCTGACAGATGAAATCTCAAAGTAGTTTTAATTTGCATTTCCTTGATGGCTAAGGATGTAGAACATTTTTTTTATTTTCAAGTTAGGGTCTCACTCAAGTCCAGACTGACCTGGAATTCACTATGTAGGCTCAGGCTGGCCTCGAAATCAAAGCAATCCTCTTACCTCTGCCTCCCAAGTGCTGGGATTAAAGGCCTGTGCTACCATGCCCAGCCATTTAAAATATATATTTGAGCTGGGCATGGTGGCGAACGCCTTTAATCCCAGCACTTGGTAGGAAGATTGCTGTGAGTTCAGGATCACCCTGAGACTACATAGTGAATTCCAGGTCAGCCTAAGCTGGAGTGAGACACTACCTCGAAAAACCAAAATAAATAAATAAATAAATAAAATATCTGAGGGGCTGCCATGGTGGCACACTCAAGGGATAGAGGTAGGAGGATTACTGTGAGTTCAAGGACCGCCTGGGACTACATAGTGAATCCCAAGTCAGTATGGGCTAGAGTGAGACTCTAACTGGGAAAAAAAATAATAATAGAGAAAATGAGCACACTAGAACCTCTTGCTACTATAAACAAAGTCTAGACACATGTGTCACTCTGTGCATCTGGCTTTATGTAGGTACTGGGGAGTGAAATTCGGACTGACAGGCTTTGCAAGCAAGTGCCTTTAACTGCTGAGCCATCTTGCCAGTCCTAAGACTTTTTTTTTTTTTTTTTTTTTTTTGAGGTAGGGTTTCACTCTGGCCCAGGCCGACCTGGAATTAACTACGTGGTCTCAGGGTGGCCTCGAACTCATGGCGATCCTCCTACCTCTGCCTCCCGAGTGCTGGGATTAAAGATGTGCGCTACAACGCTCAGCTCAGCCCTAAGACTTTTAGATGATAGGCCATTTCTATTTCTTCTTTGATAAGCCTTGATTCTGTTGTACAGGTCATTTTTTTTTAAGAGATGAGAGCACAAGAGAATTCAAACACCAGGGCCTCAGCCACTGCAATCAAACTCCAGATGCTTGCACCACCTAGTGGGCATGTGGGACCTTGCGCTTGCCTCACCTTTGTGCACCTGGGTGAGATTTGGAGTTGAACATGGGTCCTTAGGCTTCATAGGCAAGTGCCTTAACCACTAAACCATCTCTCCAGCCCTAAGTCAATTTAAAAAAAAAAAGTTTTATTTTTTTTTTTGGTTTTTTGAGGTAGGATCTCTCTCTCTAGCCCAGGCTGACCTGGAATTCACTATGTAGTCTCGGGTGGCCTTGAACTCACAGCAATCCTCCTGTCCCTGCCTCCTGAGTGCTGGGATTAAAGGCACACCATAACCAGCCATTAAAAATATTTTACCACTTTGGGTTTCTGGCTTTATGTGGTACTAGGAATTGAACCCTGACTAGCAGTCTTTGCAAATACTTTAACTGCTAAGCCATCTCCCCAGCTCCAATAGCCAATTTTAAAAATTTTTTTGTTTATTTTTATTTAGTTATTTGAAAGTGACAGAGAAAGAGGCAGAGGATGGGCATGCCAGGGCCTCCAGCCACTGGAAATGAACTACAGACGCATGCGCCACCTTGTGCATCTGGCTAACGTGTCTTGGGGAATCAAGCCTCGAACTGGGGCCGTTAGGCTTCACAGGCAAGTGCTTAACTGCTAAGCCATCTCTCCAGGGCCCAATATCCAACTTTTAATTAATTAATTATTATTTTTTGGTTTTTCGAGGTAGGGTCTTACTCTAGCCCAGGCTGACCTGGAATTCACTATGTAATCCCAGAGTAGCCTCGAACTCACAGCAATCCTACCTCTGCCTCCCAAGTGCTGGGATTAAAGACATGCACCACCACTCCCAGACAATTTTTCAAATATATTTTATTTCATTTATTTACTTGGGAGAGGGAGGAGAGAATGGGCATGCCAGGAACTTCAGACAAGCACCTTACCTGCTAAGCCATCTCTCCAGCCTGCCACTTTATATATATGTGTGTGTGTGTGTGTGTGTGTGTGTGTTTACTTGAAAGAGTAAGAGAGAGAAACATTTAGAGAGAATGGTCACATCAGGCCCTATAGCCACTGCAAATAAATTCCAGATGTATGTACCACCATGTGCATCTGGCTTACATGGGCTCTGGGGAATCAAACCTGGATCCTTTGGCTTCAAAGGCAAGCACCCCAACTGCTAAGCCAATTCTCTAGCACCAATAGCCAATTATTATTATTTAGGTTTTTTTTTTCTTTTTTGGAGGGTAGGCCTCAAGCTCCCCACAATCCCCTTGCCTCAGCCTCCCGCATGCTGGGATTAAGTGAAGTTCTTTATGTATCATTGTATTAATCCTCTGTCAGATGTATAGCTGGCAAATATTTTCTTCCATTCCGTAGCCTGTCTCTTCACTTGATTCAGTGAGCTTTTCCATATAAAAGCCTTTAAATTTTTTTTAAATATTTTATTTATTTGAGAGTGAGGAACAAAAGAGAATGGGCATGCTAGGATCTCTAGCCACTGCAACTAAACTCCAGTAGCATGTACCTCTTTGTGCATCTGGCTTTATGGGGTCCTGGGGACTTGAACCTGGATCCTTCAGCATTGCCAGCAAGCACCTTAGCTGCTAAGCCACCTCTCCATTTTTTATTTATTTGTTTATTTATTTATTTTTGAGGCAGGGTCTCATTCTAGCCCAGCCTGACCTGGAACTCACTATGTAGCCTCAGGGAGGCCTCAAACTCACAGCAATCTTCCCACCTCTGCTTCCCAAGTGCTGGGATTAAAGGTGTGCACCACCATGCCTGGCTTAAAAATTTAATATATTTTATTTATTTTCAAGCAAAGAGAAGATAGAAAATGGGTGGGTCAGGGACTCTTGCCATTGCAAACGAACACCAGATATATTTGCCACTTTGTGCATCTGGCTTTATGTAGGTACTGGGGAATCGAACCCAGGTTGTTAGGCTTTGCAGGCAAGCTCCTTACTGCTGAGCCATCTCTCCACCCCAAAAGCCTTTAAATTTCATGAGATCTCAATGGTTGATTAGTGGTCTTACTGGGGTTCTATTCAGAAAGCCCTTGCCTGTGCCTGTATGTTGGCGTTTCCCCTACTTTTTCCTGTAGCAGCTTCAGTCTCAGGTCTGATATTAAGGGCTTTGTTTCATTTGGAGTGGATTCTTAAGTATTGAGATAAGGCTCTATTTTCACTCTTCCTATAACCAGTTTTCCCAGAACCATTTGTTAAAGAGGCTCACTTCTCCAGTGGATAATTTTGGCATTTTTGTGAAAAACTGGAGAGCTGATGCTTTCTGTGTTGACTTCTGGGTCCCCTATTCTGTTACACTGATCTACACATCTGCTTTTGTGGCAGTACCATGCTTCTTTGGTTATTATGGCTCTGTAATATATCTTAAAATCAGGTATGGTACACATGCCTTTAATCCCAGCACTCAGGAGGATCACTGTGAGTTTGAGGCCAGCCTGGAACTACAGAGTGAGTTCCAGGTCAGCCTGAGCTAGGGTGAGACCATACTTTGAAAAATGAAAAAAAAAAAAAAAAAAAAAGGACTGAAGAGATGGCCCAGCAGTTAAGGTGCTTGCCTGCAAAGGACCCGAGTTCAATTCCCCAATACCCACATAAAATCAGATGCACAAAGTGGTGCATGTGTCTGGAGTTCATTTACAGTTACAATAGGTCCTGATGCGTCCATACTCTTTCAAGTAAACATTTTTTTATGAGAAAGAATTGGTGCACCAGGGCCTCCAGCCACTACAACTCTAGATGCATGCACCACCTCGTGTGCATGCGTCACCGTGCACATGTCACCTTGTGCATCTGGCTTATGTGCGATCTGGCAAGCCAAACATGGGTCCTTAGGCTTTGCAGGCAAGTGCCTTAACTGCTAATCCATCTCTCCAGCCCTCAAGTAAATATTAAAAAAAAAAAAGATGATGATGAAGGGCTGGAGAGATGTTTCAATGATTGAGGCACTTCCCTGCAAAGCCTAAGAACCCTGGTTCAATTCCCCAGTACCCATGTAAAGCCAGATGCACAGTGTGACACATAAGTCTGGAATGTGCAGTGTCTGGAGACTCTTGTATGCCCATTCTCTCTTCTGTCTATCTGCTTCCAAATGAATAAAATATTTTAAAAGTGAAAATGAGAAAAGTAAAGGGTGAGGTCTGTAATCTCTCTTGGGTACAGGTGTCACATGGACCTCAAAGAGTTAATCAACTGCTGGAGGTGCTCAGTGGTAGATTGCTTCTCTATGATATACAAAACTCTGTGCTTTACTTCTCTTAACGTTCATACCCATATATTAATGCTACTCTCACTTTTGGCTAGAGACCCTTCTCTTTTCAGATGGCAGTGACTTTGGGATGACTCAGGAGGCACCATGGTGTTGAGAAGTGACAAAGGAGTGCTCAGCACTGAAATATCTCAATCACACCTTCCATGGCTCAGGGTCCATTGCAGAAGAGGTGGCAGAAAGAATGTTAAGAGCCAAAGGAAAGGTAGGACTCCTTACAATGTGCTCCTCCAGACACAAAATGGCTAGGATATCCATAACCTCACAGTGCCTGACACTACCTATACAAGACCATCATAATAGGAAGAAAAGATCATGACATCAAAATAAAAGACTGATTGAGAGAGGGAGGGGATATGATGAAGACTGGCGTTTCAAAGGGGAAAGTGGGGGAAAGGAGGGAATTACCATGGGATATTGTTTACAATCATGGAAGTTGTCAATAAAAAAATATTTTAAAAAAACTCTGTACTTTAATCTTGAAGACTGAAAAAAGTTAATCCTCAATATATATATAGATCCTATATTTTAGCATACCCACTCACTCAACAAATATTTGCTTGAAGATAGGGTTGCACTGATACATACATTTGAGAGACAGAGAAGAGTATGGGTGCACCAAGGGCCTCCTATCACTGCAAAAGAACTCCAGATGCACGCACCACTTTGTGCATCTGGCTTTACGTGGGAAATCAAACTTGAGCTGCCAGGATTTTCAAGCAAGCCCTTCAACCACTGAGCCATCTCCCCAGCAAACTATGTTGTTTTTATTTATTTTTTTAAATTTATTTGAGAAAGAGAAAGACAATGAGTGCGCCAGGGCCTCCAGCCACTGCAAATGAACTCCAGACACAGGGGCCACCTTGTGCTTACGTAGGTTCTGGGGAATAGAACCGAGGTCCTTTGGCTTTACAGGCAAATGCCTTAACCGCTAAGCCATCTCTCCAGCCCCATCACACTATGTTTTAAAATTATTTTTACTCATTTACCAGAAGAGAGAAAAACAACAGAGAATGGGAACATCAGGGCCTCTTGCTGCTTCAAACTCCAGATACATGCACCATTTTGTGCATCTGGCTTTTTACATGGGTACTGGGGGATTGAACCTGGGCTGACAGGCTTTGCAAGCGCCTTTAGCCACTGAGCATTTTCACTAGCTTGGGTCTCACTAATCTTCCTGCCTCAACCTTCTGAATTCTGGGATTATAGGTAGTTACCACATCTGACTACTTAAGCTTGGAAGTGCCATATAGAAAAAAAAGAATTGGGGCTGGAGAGATGGCTTAGCGGTTAAGCGCTTGCCTGTGAAGCCTAAGGATCCCGGTTCGAGGCTCGATTCTCCAGGACCCACGTTAGCCAGATGCACAAGGGGGCGCATGTGTCTGGAGTTCGTTTGCAGTGGCTGGAAGCCCTGGCACGCCCATTCTCTCTCTCTCTCTCTCTCTCTCTGGCTCTTTCTCTCTCTGTCACTCTCAAATAAATAAATGAAAATGAACAAAAAAAAAAAAAAAAGAATTGTTCTTCAGACCTGAGTTAGTGTTGTTAGACATGAGTTTCATGCTAATGATTCAACAATATACATGAAATAATGTAGTTTGTAACAGAAACACACATAAAATAATGTATTGATGAATGAACAAAGAGTTGCCAGAGGCTCCCAAGAATCTAATCATGTATTTCCTCAAAGAGCAATGATTCTGTGGCACAATGGATAACACATTATACTTCTAACAATGAAAAATCAGAGAAAAGCCACCTCATTCTATGGCCATCCTTTCAAGGCCCTATGCCCCTACAAAGATCTTAAATGTGGAGTGGCAAAAGTACCACTAGATGGAGCAGGAACATAAGACAACTTTATCGGTGTCAAAGAACTGCCAGTGTTCAGAAGGATCTTAAGAGATGTTTTGCTGTTGGTTTTGTTTTCTGAGGTAGAGTCTCTAGACCAGACTGACCTGGAAGTCAATCTGTAGTTCCAAGCTAGCCTCGAACTCATGACAATTCTCCAACCTCTGCCTCCTGGGTACTGGGATTAAAGGCATGCACCACCATGCCCTGTCGTTTTTTTGTTTTGTAATATTTTATTATTTATCTATCAGAGAGAATGGGTGTGCCAAGGCCTCTAGCCACTGCAAAAGAACTCCAGGCACATGCACAACCTTGTGCATCTGGCTTACGTGGGTCCTAGGAAATCAAACCTGGGTCCTTTGACTTGACAGGCAAACACCTTCACTGCTAAGCCATCTCTCCAGCCCAAGATTTTTTTTTTTTTTTTCACGAGGTAGTCTCACTTTAGTCCAGGCTGACCTGGAATTCACTATGTAGTCTCTGGGTGGCCTCAAACTCACAGCAATCCTCCTACCTCTACCTCCCCAGTGCTGGTATGAAAGACCTGCACCAACATAGCAGACCCAGGATTTTTTTTTTTTAACAATTTTATTGATGTGTGTGTGAACATGCACCAGTTTCTTGCCACATTTTGTGGCTGGCTTCACACTGGTGTTGGGGCCAGGGCTTTGCAAGAAAAGACCTTTAAACCAATGAGCCATCTCCCTAGCCACCTTAGAAGTTCTTTTATTGTATTTACTGAGAAGGGGGGCAGATAAAGAATGGGTGCAACAGGACCTCCAGCCATTGCAAACAAACTCCAGACATACACCAGCTTGTACATCTGGCTAATGTGAGTACTGGAGAATTGAAGCTGGGTCCTTAGGTTTTGCAGACAAGCACCTTAACCATTAAGCCATCTTTCCAGCGCAACCTTAAAAGATCTTAATGGGAGATAGAAGCAGGAGAATCAGTTCAAGAACAGTCTCAGGGACAGGGATATAGTTCACTCGGTACAGTGCTTGCATAGCATACCTGAAGATCTGGATTCAACCCCCAGCACCCTATTAAATTGGGTGTAATGGCCCACATCTGCCATTACATCTCAAGAGGTGGGGACAAAAGAATCAGGGTTTCAAGGTCATCCTCAACTACACAGTGTTTGAAGGCAGAATGGCCAACACGAGGTTAGCTATGAGTTCAAGGCCTGCCTGGGACTACAAAGTGAGGTCAGCCTAGGCTGGAGTGAGACCCTATCTCAATAAAAAAAAAGCCAGGCATGATGACACACACCTTTAATGCCAGCATTTGGGAGGCAGAGGTAGGAGGATTGCTATGAATTCAAGGCCAGAGTGCATTATTCCAAGTCAGCCTGGGTTAGAATGAGACCCTACCTGGGGGGTGGGAGGAGGCTGGCAAGATGGCTTAGCAGTTAAGGCACTTGCCTGTAAAGCCAAAGAACCCAAGTTCGATTCCCCAGTAAGCCAGATGCACAAGGTGCGACATCCATCTGGAAAGCATTTGTGGTGTCTGGAGGCCCTAGTGTGCTCATTCTCTGCCTTTCTGTCTCTCAGATAAGTACACATTTTTTTTTAAAGCTGTGGTTACTTCAAGAATCTGGAGGGGCTGGAGGGTTGGCTTGGCAGTTAAGGCGTTTGCCTGCAAAGCCAAAGGACCCACGTCACGTTAGCCAGATGCACAAGGGGGCGCGTGCAGATGGAGTTCTTTTGCAGTGGCTGGAGGCCCTGGCGTGCCCATTCTCTCTCTTTTTCTCTGTCAAATAAATAAATAAATAAAAATTAAAAAAAAAAAAAAGGAATCTGGAGAAAAGGTTGGAGATGGCTCAGCGGCTAAAGGCACTTGCATACAGAGCCTATTGGCCTGGGTTCTATAATTCCATAAAGCCAGACGGAGAGTGGTGCAAGTGTCTGGACTTCATTTACAGCAGCAGGAGACCGTGGCACACCCATTCTTGCTTTCTCTCTGAAAATAAATATTTTAAAATTTCTTAAAAGATTCTAGAGAAGCCATTGGTGCAATCAGTACAAAAACTTCATTCCTTACAAGGTGCTCTTTTTCATAAAACCACACTAACAGGAGAGAATTGTTTTACCTTTTTTTTGGGGGGGGGGGGTTGAGGTAGGGTCTCACTCTAGCCCAGGCTGACCTGGAATTCACTATGTAGTCTCAGGGTGGCCTCAAACCCATGGCGATCCTCCGGAGTGCTGGGATTAAAGGCATGCACCACCACAACCGGCTGCTTTACCTTTTTATAGAACATTTAAGTCACCCGGATTTCAGATTTTCACTACACTCCACCCCGTTTCTGCTGGGTATTAAACCCAGAACCTTGAGCATGCTAGGCAGGGTATCTACGTCTAATTTACAGCCCTTTCCCATTATTTCTTAACTTTAATTCTGAGAAGTGTGTTAGATAATTCCAAGTGGCCTAATTTAGGCAACAGGCAGAAGTACTCTGACACACAGCTCATATTTACTGATAAGACCCACCTAACTGACCCTTTCAATCACCAGAAATAGGTCTCTGACTACCACCCAGATGTCTCACCTTTATATACAAGCCCGGGATAGCAGCCCTAGAAAAAATTCTAAGGAAGTGAAGATGCTAAATTGAGATGAATCAAACACAGAGCTGCTTTATTGGGGCGAGTGGGCATAAGTGGCCTGGCTATACTCAACCTAGCGCTTTCACCTCCTGCTCTGCAAGGAATTCAAACCTCTCTTGGAAGGTGGAAGTATGGGTCGGGGGGAGTACATAGTTCTTTAAACTTCTTTCTTCATTTCATACTTCACATCCAAAGGCAGAAGAAGGGCAACAATCATTAAAGTGCTCTATTTCCATTTGGAATAAGAGGTCTAGTTGAATATTTGTTTAATTATCACAAAGACTTGCACTTTGGGTGGAGTACTTGAGAGGTACGGCGCATGCCTTTAATCCCAGCACTCGGGAGGCAGAGATAGGATCGCCATGAGTTCGCAGCCACGCTCAGGCTACACAGTGAATCCCAGGTCAGCTTGGGCTAGAACGAGACCCTACCACGGAAAACCAAAAAAAAAAAAAAAAAAAAAAAAAAAAAAAGGCGAACTCCAGCAAAATCTGCAGAGCAGAAAACAAAAGCTAAAGGAGGGGGCTTAACATCTACGTAGGCAATATTTCGTGGGCCATCCACACTCGGTGAACATTCAATTTGGGGCCGTGGAGGTCTCCCCGTGGGTCCTGCCGATCTGCCCGCCCCATCTGCCAGGGTCGGTCGGGCGCTCCGGCGGAATGCCCTCTGCGGAGGGATGTGTGTGAGCCGAGCCCCGGGTGCACTTCCCACCGCTCAGGAAAGCCACGCTCCGGTACCAAGCTCCGTTCCTTTTCCTGCGGCCAGAGAGCCGGGCCTCGCCCGCAGCGCCCCAGTGCCCGCGGCTGACAGAGCGCAAACTCTTCGCGGCGGCAGTGGGCGCCTCCAAAGAAGCCCCGGGCCCACCGCGGCCTCCAGGCGGGCTGCGGGAGCACGCTGGGCGCGCCGGCAACCTCCGCAGGGCCCCGGGAGAGGCGGAGCGGCCAGCCACCGACATTTTTTGTTTGTTTACCTCAGACGGGATGGTGAGGTGAACCCAAGCTCTTCCGCCGGCTGAAAGTCAGCGAGAAAAACAGCGCGGCGGGAGCAACTACGCCTTCGCTCGTCTCAAATAGGGTTAGGAAAACCATGGCCGCCTCCTCTCCGTGCCCGCCCTCCTCTCAGGAGGCAGCCCTCCCCGCTCCTTATAAATGGGGCGACCGCCGCCCGCGCTGATTGGTCGACACCTCTCTCGCGAGAGTTGGCCTGGGGGGGGGGGGGATTGAAAAAAGATTCTGTTTGTAGTCTAACCTAGAGGAGCCTTCTTCCAGTTCCTTGAGGGATTTTTCTGAGATTTGGGTTTTTTTTTTTAACTTTTTTTTTTTTTTTTTTTACTGTTTTTTTAATTGACAACTTCCATAATTGTAAACAATATCCCATAGTAGTTCCCTCCCTCCCCCCAGGTTTTTTTTTTTCTAAAGAGCTTTACATGTGGAACTAACTTGGGGTGCTTCCAAATGTTTTTTTGGAGAGATTTTTTTGTTTGCTTTGGGGTTTTTTTGGTTTTTCAAGGTAGGGTCTCACTCTAGCCCAGGCTGACCTGGAATTCACTATGGAGTCTCAGGGTGGCCTTGAACTCACAGCCATCCTCCTACCTCTGCCTCCCGAGTGCTGGGATTGAAGGAGTGTGCCACCACGCCCGGCAACTTTTTTTTTTTGTTTTGTTTTTTGAGGCAGGATCTCATTGTAGTCCAGGCTGTCCTGGAATTCACTCTGTAGTCTCGGGGTGGCCTTGAACTCTTGGTGATCCTCCTACCTCTGCCTCCCAAATACTAGGATTAAAGGCATGTGCCCCCACACCTGACTTTTAATGCCTGGTTTAAAAAAAAAAAAAAAACTATTTATTTGAAAGCAAGGGAAAGGCAGACAGAGAGAATGGAACCCGTAAGGACTTTAGCCACTGCAAAGCTATACAGGCAAGCACCTTAACTGCTAAACCATCTCTCCAGCCCCTTAGTGCCCTTTTCTTTCCCAAAGAGACAAAACATGCTTCCCACTATTTTGAAAATATGTACAGATAAGTTACTTCACAATTCTGATTATATTTTTTGGAGAAATTCTTTTTTCAAGGTAGGGTCTCACTCTTGTCCCAGGCTGGCCTTGAACTCACAGTGATCTTCCTACTTCTGCCTCCCGAGTGCCTTGCTTTTTGGAGAAATGTATGAAAACATATTCTCTGGAGGTACCTGCCTTGCTTCCCTGCCCCTTCTACTTTAGAAAGTCCTTTCTTAGTCCCGTTGAGAAAATGGGTTTTAAGTCGGGCGTGGTGCCGCATGCCTTTAATCCCAGCACTTGGGAGACAGAGGTAAGAGGATTGCTGTGAGTTTGAGGCCACCCTGAGACTACAAAGTGAATTCCAGGTCAGCCTGGGCTACAGTGAGACCCTACCTTGGAAAACCAAAAAAAAAAAAAAAGAGAGAGAGAGAGAGAGAGAAAATGGGTTTTAAATGTAAGGACTTCATTTGTTTGTTTACTTTTTTAAACTTTTTTCTTGACAACTTCCATAATTATAGACAACAATTAATTCCCTCCCCTTGTTTTCTTTTGAGATAGGTCTCACTTTGTAGCCTGGGCTGGCCTCCACCTTGTGATTCTCTTGCCTCAGCCTGCTAAATATAAGGATTACAGATGGAGGTACACTCTGCTTTCTCTGTCTTACTATTCTATTTTTTCCACTAATTGGTTGGTTTTTGACAGGGTGTTAAGTATCTCAGACTGACCTCCAACTTGCTGTATGGTGGGGTGAATAGCCTTGAACTTCAGATCCTCCTGCTTCCACCTCCCAGGATAAGTGTGCACCACTAAGCCTGATGAGTTTCAGGCAAAAGACCTACCAAGAAGCGAGGGATGGCTTAGCAGTTAAGGTGTTTGCAAAGCCAAAGGACCCAGGTTCGATTCCCCAGGACCCACGTTAGCCAGATGCATAAGGGGGCACATGTGTCTAGAGTTCATTTGCAGTGGCTGGAGGCCCTGACATGCCCATTCTCTCTCTCTCTCTTTCTCTGTCAAATAAATAAAGAAATATAAATAAATTAAAAAAAAAAAAGGCCAGGCGTGGTGGGGCACACCTTTAATCCCAGCACTCTGGAGGCAGAGGTAAGAGGATCTCCATGAGTTCAAGGCCACCCTGAGACTATATAGTGAATCACAGGTCAGCCTGTGCTAGAGTGAGACCCTACCTCAAAAAAAAAAAAAAAAAAAAAAAAACCAGCAACAACAACAACAAAAGAAAAAGGTGGAGCCCCAGCCCCAATAAGAACTAAATCTCTGTCTTATGTTTTTGTTTTTTTCAAGGTAGGTTCTCACTCTGACTGACCTGAATTCACTCTTAGCCAGAATAGCCTGGAATTCATGGAGTTCATGTCAAACTTCCTACCTTAGACTCCTGGGAATTAAAGGTCTACACCTGGGTAAGTCTTCTTCTTTTTTTTGGTTTTTCAAGGGTCTCACTCTGGCCCAGGCTGACCTGGAATTCTCTATGTAGTCTCAGAGTGGCCTTGAACTCACAGTGATCCTCCTACCTCTGCAGCCGAGTGCTGGGATTAAAGGCGTGCACCACCATGCCCGGCTTCTTTATTTCTTTTCTTTCTTTCTTTCTTTCTTTTTTTTTTTGGAGGTAGGGTTTCACTCTAGCCCAGGTTGACCTGGAATTCATTATGGGGTCTCGGTGTCCTTGAACTCATGGCTATCCTCCTACCTCTGCTGGGATTAAAGGCATGCGCCACCATAGCCAGTTTTTGTTTTGTTTTTATTTATTTATTTATTTTTGTTTTTTTGAGGTAGGGTCTCACTCTGGCCCAGGCTGACCTGGAATTCACTCTGTAGTCTCAGGGTGGCCTCGAACTTATGGCGATCCTCCTACCTCTGCCTCCCGAGTGCTGGGATTAAAGGCATGCGCCACCACGCCCAGCCCTTGTTTTGTTTTTAAAGAAAGTCTTTTCAATTCTAGACTTTGCTTTAAGGTAATAGTGTTGATGTAGAGTTGGAATCCCGGGAGCAATTAGATCTCTCTAAAGATGTAGGAGATTCCCAGGCCTGTGAACCCCAGCTTCGGGTTCTTTTCCAAGTTATCAAAGAATTGAAACTGGGCGTGGTGGCGCACGCCTTTAATCCCAGCACTCGGGAGGCAGAAGTAGGAAAAAAAAAATTGAAAACGTGAACTGGGAGAAGTGTGAATATATGAATTATGAGATTTGTTTTAGGGAGAGTTGGGATTAAGAGAAAGGCCAGCAGGAAAGCCCAAACCAAAAGAAATTCTCCCCCTTCCCAGCCTGAGAGAGGGAAGATGGAGAAAAGTCACTCTCACCTGGAGAGAAGGTGATGGGGAAGTACCTAGAACAAGGCCAAAAGCCCCCAGACTGTGAAAGAGGTAGTAATCTCAACCAGACCTGTAAATTTTCTAATTTTATAAGCAAAAGATAACATTTTATAGTATTTCAAATATCTTTAGGGCTAGGGAGATGGTTCAGTGGTTAAAGACCCTGGTTGCAAAGCCTGACAGCCCAGGTTAGATTTTTCCAGTATCCACATAAAGCTAGATACACAAAATGGCACATGCATCTGGAGTTCATTTGCAATGGTAAAAGGCCCTGATGTGCCCATTCGCGGTCTCTCTGTCTCTCTATTTTCAGAAATTTTCTAAAGTTTACAAGATAAAGTACCTTTAAATAGATATATCTTATGAACTTCACAATGATCCTGGGAGATTAGTAATCCTACTTTATCAACAAAATTTATTTCAAAATGTGTAAATCAGCCAGGCGTGGTGGCACACGCCTTTAATCCCAGCACTCAGGAGGCAGAGGTAGGAGGGTCGCTGTGAGTTCTAGGCCATCCTGAGACCACATAGTGAATTCCTGGTCATCCATTTCTTACTGTAAATTCTTATTGCTTATAAACTTAAGTGCAAGATGAGACTCTACCTCAAGAAAACAAAACAAAACAAACAAACAAACAAAAAAACTGTAAGTCATGCCGCTGGTAGATAGCATAGTCTCAGCCCAAATCCACTTATTTTGCCCCTAGATCCAAATGAAAGTAGTGGAAATAATGATAGAACTCTAGTTAGTTGTTTGTGTTTTGTGTAGTGTTCTTTTTGTTTTCTGTGTAACCCAAGCTGGTCTGAAACTCACTAGGTAGACCAGTCTGGCCTTAAATTTACAGGGATCCTTCTGTTTCTGCTTCCCCAGCGCTGGGATGACAGGCATGCCTCATCATACCTGGTCTCTACAAGGTTTACATTCTAGCTATCATTCAAGACTAGCCCCAAAGCAAACCTACCAAAAAGTCTTCCTGAAATCCCAAACTTTTGTTGGATCCTCGGAGCAGTTTATGCTTGTACACTCACTGTGCTTTCTACCAGAATCATAATTTAGGGTATCTCCTACTATACCGCTGGGGTTTTTGTTTGTTCATTTTCCAAAACAGTGTGTCTGTATATTGTCTAGGATGGCCGTGAACTAGCAGGCTCAGACGAGCAATTCTCCAGAGTACCTCCTTAAGTTTCTTTGGTTTTGTTGTTTTTTCCTTTAGGATGGATTCTGACTCCTGGTTTAACACTCATTACACTTTGCACAGTCCCTTGCACAAACACACATGCAATACTTTGAATTACATGTCAGCTTTGCTACCAATGTCTCAGCTATCCCAGTCATCTCAGACCCTTCATGTCTGCCTAATTAGGGAGCAAATCTTACCAGTTTTTGGAATTTCTTTTGGTTTTTCAAGGTAGGGTCTCACTCTAGCCCAGGCTGACCTGGAATTCACTATGGACTCTCAGGGTGGCCTTGAACTCACGGCGATCCTCCTACCTCTGCCTCCCAAGTGCTGGGTTTAAAGGTGTGCGCCACCACGCCTGGTGGAATTTCTTATTGTAAATTCTTATTGCTTATAAACTTGAGTGCAAGATGTGACTACATCTGAATTGACAACTTTCCAACTAGTCACTGAGTTTCCAGTGTCTTCCCAGCACAAGCTACTGTCCAAATTCACACTACATTCATGATGGTATAATACCCTGTGCTTCCTGCTTTAAATCTTTGGCAGCTCCCCTTTTTGTATAGAACATTTACCACTTTAGCCTTTCAGTTCTTGGCCTTAATTTACTTACTCTGTTCTATTTGAGCTCTTCAATTAATAAACGTAATAAATTAAGTAGCAGGACATAGTGGTGCAGGTCTCTAATCCTAGCACTTGGGAGGCTGAGGTAGGAAGATTGCTGTGAGTTTGAGGCCAGCCTGGTGCTCAGAGTTCCAGGTCAGGCTGTGCTAGAGTGACACCCTGTCTCAAAAACAAACAAGCCAGGCATGGAACACATCTTTAATCCCAGCACTCCAAAGGTAGAGGTAGGAGGATCGCCATGAGTTCGAGTCCACCCTGAGACTACATAGTGAATATCAAGTCAGCTGAGCTAGAGTAAGACCCTACTTCGAAAGACTAAAAATAAATAAATAAATAAATAAATAAAATAGGTTTTCTTCATTGTCTAGCTTCTGGCTCTTTCCATACATTTGCCAGGATATCTGCCCTTTTCCCTACCCTTTGTTATGAAATCTTTCTTTTCTTATTTTTTAAAAACTTTTAGGAGCCGGGATGGTGGCGCATGCCTTTAATCCCAACACTTGGGAGGCAGAGGTAGGAGGATTGCAGTGAGTTGCCATTTTTCTTGTTTTGTAGTTCTTCCGGTTTTACCTTTGCTCTCTTGTATTAACTAGTATTTGAGCATGGTTTGTGTTTTCCAGGTTCCTTATATGTGTGCTTTTCTTTCTCTTCAGCATGGAGGATCCTTTCAAGTATTTTCTGTAGAGCTGGTTTTGTCTTCAAATATTCCTTTAGCCTGCTTTTGTTGTGGAATGTCCTTATTTCTCCATCTATTTGAATGGATAGTTTTGCAGGATAAAGTAACCTTGGTTGACAGTTGTTATCTTTCAAAACTTGGGATACATCATTCCAAGCTCTTCTGGCTTTTAAAGTTTATGTTATGTAGTCTGCTATGATCCTGATGGGCTTGCTTTTGTATGTGACTTGATTTTTTCTTTGGTTTGTATGTTTGGAAGTTTAATTATAATATGGAGACTGTAATATGTTATAGGACTGGAGAGATTGCTTAGTGGTTAAAGTGCTTGACTACAAAGCCTAAGGACCTGGATTTGATGCCCATGGGATTTTACATGGGGTTTTACCCATGTAAAGCCAGATGCACAGTGGTACATGCTTTTGGAGTTTGTAGTGGTTGGAGGCCCTGGCATGTCCATTCTCTCTCTTCCTCTCTCCGTCTCTGTTTGCAGATAAATATATATATTATTTTAAAGCCAGGTGTGGTGGTGCACTCCTTTAATCCCAGTACTTAGGAGGCAGAGATAGGAGGATCACTGTCAATTTGAGGCCACCCTGAGACTACAGAGTGAATTTCAGGTCAGCATGGACTAGAGTGAGACCTTATTTCGAAAAGGAAAAAGGGCTGGGTGGGCCTGGTGGCTCACACCTTTAATCCCTTCACTCAGGAGGCTGAGGTAGGAGGATCACTATGAGTTCAAGGCCAGCCTGGAGCTACAGAGTGAGTTCCAGGTCAGCCTGGGCTTTAGTGAGACCCTACCTCAAAAAAAGAAAAAAAAAGGAAAAAAAAAACAACAACAACAAACCAGGCTGGAGAGATGCCTTAGCAGTTAAGGGACTTGCCTGCAAAGCTTAATGACTCATGTTCGACTCTTCAGGTCCCATGTAAGCCTGATGCAACGTGCAAGGTCACACTTGCACCTAAGGGGGTACACTCATCTGGAGTTCAACTGCAGTGGCTGGGGCCCTGGCGTGCCAATTCTCTCTCACAGGCACACATAAAAGAAAAGAAAAACAAACAAACAAACAAACAAAAAAAAAAAAAACAGGCCAATCTGTTGGGCTTGTCTAAAATAAATAAATAAATAAAAGATAGATGGGGATATAGCTCTGAGATAGAGCACTTAGCCTGTGTAAGGATCTAGGTTCAATTCCCAGTACTACCTAGAAAAGGCCATCCCCAAAACAAGTATGTTGTTCCCCCAGAAATACATAATAGTTAAAAGTGTGGTGGTGAGCTGGGGGATGGCTTAGTGGTTAAGGCTTGCCTGCAAAGCCAAAGACCCAGGGTTGATTCTCCAGGACCCACCTAAGCCAGATGCACAAGGTGACACAAGTGTCTGGAGTTCATCTGCTGTGGCTGGAGGCCTTGGGGCACCATTCTTGTTGTCTTTGTCTCTCTCAAATAAATGTTTTTAAAAATTTTTTCTTGGGCTGGAGAGATGGCTTAGCAGTTAAGCGCTTGCCTGTGAAACCTAAGGACCCTGGTTTGAGGCTCGATTCCCAGGACCCATGTTAGCCAGATGCACAAGGGGGTGAATGCGTCTGGAGTTCGTTTGCAGTGGTTGGAGGCCCTGACGCGCCCATTCTCTTTCTCTCTCTGCCTCTTTCTCTCTACCTGTCACTCTCAAATAAATAAATATAAATAAAAACAAAAACAGTTAAAAATAAAAGATATTTAAAAATGAATTTTCTTGCTGCCAGGCATGGTGGCACACACCTTTATCCCAGTACTTGGGAGGCAGAGGTAGGAGGATAGTGGTGATTTCAAGGCCACCCTGCGACTACACAGTGAATTCCAGGTCAGCCTGAGCTAGAGTGAGACCATACTTCAAAAAAACAGAAAAAAAAAAATTCTTTTGCCGGGCATGCTGGTGCATATCTTTAATCGGGAGGACTGCTGTGAGTTCGAAGCCACTCTGAGACTACATAGTGAGTTCCAGGTTGGCCTGGGCTAGAGTGAGACCCTACCTTGAAAAACCAAACAAAAACAAAAAAAATTAAGTGTGGTACTGCAAATACTCAAACCGGTTTTTCTAATGACATTTTATTTGTATTTCAGAAGCATCTTTGGTGTACTATATTGGGTCCAACTTCTTCAAATTCTGCAGCAGTGATCCACATGTCTTGGAAGGCAGACAAGGATGCGAGAATGGACCCTCCCATCCACGCTGATATTTTCCTTTCCGGAGGAGCTGTAACCTGCACAGGGGTGTTGGCAGGAGCCACCTTTGCTATGTCCTTAACTAGCCGCTTGTCTAAACCAGGGAAAGACGTTGATCCCCCAGCCAGGATAATATTGGAGAAGAAAGAATTCCTAAGGTCTGTATCACATTTCATAATGCTACTGAAGCACATTTTATCAATGCCCGGGGCATCGATGTTCATGAGACGTGGAGTGAAGAGGGCCTCTGGGCAACGGAAGAGCTGATCACGGAGCTTGATGGTATTCCCATCAGGTAGTTTGTAGACTTTCTCTAGACACTCGTTTTTCTTGGCCATTTCCTCCTCAAAGTTCAGCACCACGTAGCAACAGCTTTCCTTAATGTCTACAATAGTCTTTCTATCCCCAGAACTAAGCAGCATGATACCGTGGCCCTTCAACATCATCATGAGGTGGTTGTTGAGGTCATGGCCGGCTATGTTAAGTTGTTGCACACCATGAGGTAAACAGTAACCTTCGAAGATGGGCACACACTGGGTAATCCCCGCCCCTGAATTCAGCACCAGGCCAGTCGTGAAGCCAGCAGCGAAAAGAGCCAGCACTGCCTGAATGGACATGTAGAAGGCAGGAACGCCCAGATGCTCAAAAAACACTTCAGATATCTTTTGCCGGTTGGCCAGTGGGTTCAGTGCAGGCTCGGTAACCAAGACTGGGCCATCACTGGGCTTCAAGTTCAGGCTACACTCATAGATATGCCTCCACATGATCTCCATGTCTCCCCATGAAGTAATGAGACCGCGCTCCACTGGGCAGCTGTAGAGACAGCAATAAGTAAGCCTTTATTTTTTCCAGCCTCTACTTCAAACGTAAGATAATCCCAGTACTTATTATTGGTATCCCTTTATGGGCAACCTCTCCCAAAAAATAAATGTCAGTATCTATGAACACAGCTGACTGCAATCGTTCATTGCTTTTGTCTCTGCAATTGTTCACTGCGTTTCTGTTTTTTTTTTTTTGTTTTTTTTTTTTCTCCTCTTGAAAACGTGATTTAAAAAATCAGGGCATACCATAGTTTCAATAGCAGTTAAAGGTAAGACTCTGAACGACAAAGAGTGCTATATGTTACATCACATTGTGATTCCCCCCCCCCCCCCCCCCCCCCGAGGTAGGGTCTTGCTCTAGGCCCAGGCTGACCTGGCATTCACTATGTAGTCTCAGTCTCTCAGGGTGGCCTTAGACTCATGGAGGATGACTCACGGAGATCCTCCTACCTCAGCCTCCCAAGTGCTGGGATTAAAATTGTGCTCCACCACGCCCGGCATGGCTATATCACTCATTTATTTATTTGAGAAAGAGGCTGATGAGAGAGCGAGAGAGAACACGTACGCCAAGGCCTCTAGCCACTACAAACGAACTCCATACACATGTGCTACCTTGTGTATCTGGCTTACATGGGTACTGGAGAACTGAACCTGGTTCCTAGAATTGAACCTGGGTCCTTAGGGTTTGCAGCCCAAGTGTCTTTTACACTAAGCCATCTCTCCGGCCGTACATCACTCTCTGTTTCTTCCTTTCTTTTTCTCTTTTCTTTTCTTTTCTTTTTTTTCAAGGTAGGGTCTCGCTGTAGCCCAGCCTGACCTGGAATTCACTCTGTCATCTCAGGGTGGCCTCGAACTCACAGCTATCTTCCCACCTCTGCCTCTGCGGGGATTAAAGGCGTTCTCCGCCACACTGGGTTACATCATATTCTTCAGTAAAGCTGTATGTTGTGAATGATAACTATACACGTTTGAATGCTTTTGTACAGGTGCAGAGAACAGGTAGTGAACAGCCTCTAGTTGATTGGTACCCTATAAGATTTGTGGCCGTGCGTTTTCAGCAGGGAGGGAGGGAGGAGGAGATTTTCCATTTCCTCCCTTCCCGGTGGGTTGTGGGTGGCGCCCTTGCTCAGGACGCTGCCCGCTGGGCTCCCTCACCCTCACCCAGGGTGGCGGGGTGACCTACCTGATGGACAGGCTGCTTCTCTGTTGCTGCGCTTGGTCGCCCACGCACAGCCCTGGGGCGCTCTCCGCGGCCGTGCTCTGCCCCTTGGCGCGGCCCAGGATGTTCGGATAGACAAACTGCGGCTCCCGGGTCCCGGCCAGGCCGATCTTGATCATTTCTGAGCCGTTGTCGATCACCACCGGTGGCTGGTAGTAGCCCATGCCGCCGCCGCCGCCGCCCCGCCGCGGGCCGTGCTGGTCCGGGCCGGGGATGTGCGGGAGCCCACGGCCCGGAACGCAGCGTCACAGAGGACCCGGGACCGGCCCACAGCCTGGCCGGGGAGGGAGGGGCGCGCCGCGGGTCACCCGAGCCGCCCTCGGACCCCTGGAAGCGGGGAATGCTAGAAACCGAAAACCTCGGCTTTCCCCCCAAATACAGATCTTCGTTTTCAGCTACTGTCCCAAGACCGCGGAATTCCAGTTCGGAGACGAGACGGCAGGAAGCGAAGGAAAGCGGTAGCAGAGGAAGGCTGCCCGCCCACATCCCAAACTTCGGAAGACTTAGAAAAAAGATGTGAAAAATGGTGTGAAACGACTTGAGATACCATTATTGTTTCTGTCTCCTGGGCAGTGCTTAGTGTGCCAGGCTGCCAATATCACCTCCTTACTCTTCTGACTCCCTCCTGCTTTTCCTGTGTCCTCTTCCAGTCTTTTCCTTCCTTCTTCATTACCTTGAATTATATCTATAGGAAGTTCGTTTTCATCCCCTAGTCTTGATTTTTAGGCATAAAGATACGCCAATTTGTAGGGAAAGAGATTCCTTAGTCATATGAAGTTTGGATTCAGTTTTTTAAAAAAGAAAAGCAAGTACATTGGGATCAGGTTTGGTGACGCACGCCTTTAATCCCAGCGCTCAGGAGGCTGGGGTTAGGATAAAAGTGAATTCCAGGCCAGCCTGAAATAAAAGTGAGTTACAGGTCATCCTGGGTTAGATCCTGCCTCGAAAAAAAAAGGGGGGGGGGAGGGTGGTGCCGGTCGTAGTGGCGCACGCCTTTAATCCCAGCATTCCGGAGGTAGGAGGATTGCTGTGAGTTCGAGAACACCCTGAGACTCCATAGTGAATTCCAGGTCAGCCTGGGCTAGAGTGAGACCCTACCTCGAAAAACAAAACAAACAACAACAACAACAAAAAAGGGTGGGGTTGAAGAAGGGAGGAAGAAAAAAGAAAGCACATTGGGTTGAAAATAGCGTATCTCAGTATCTGATTTTCCACAATCTTTAAGGGCTTTTAAAACAAGTACACAGATGAGAGAACCTGACGTTGGCGACAGAAAGGAAATTCGAGAGTAATTTACACATTCTTCCCCCCGGGGCTGACTGGGTCGTGGACCTGGGACGTGGGCGTCTGTGCGTGCCCGCCCTCCCCAGCCAGATGAAGTGGGTTCCAAGAAAATACACCCTAGAAGCCAGCAACTGAGGAGGGCTGGTTTCTACAGCCTTACCCGCGGGACGTTTCAAGGAGATCGCAGCCTGCCTAGTGCTAGGAATATATATATAATTTTTTGTTTGTTTGTTTGTTTTTGTTTTTTGGTTTAGCTCAAGCTGCCCTGGAATTCACTATGTCGTTTCAGGGTGGCCTGGAACTCACCGCGAGCCTCCTACCTCTGCCTCCCAAGATCTGGGATTAAAGGCGTGAATAACCACGCAGGCTTATTTTACAAAGTATACATATATATTTTTTTCGGTTTTGTTTTCCTTGTTATTCCGTTTAAATTACATCAGCTCTTTCAAGGTGTGTGACGGGCAGGAGCTCACATCCTTAAGAAGAGCTTTTTGAAGCACCCAGCATAGCTGGGTTTCCGTAGTGTAGTGGTTATCACGTTCGCCTAACACGCGAAAGGTCCCCGGTTCGAAACCGGGCGGAAACACCTCTTTTCAGCCAAAGCAAGATCTCGTAACCAGAAGAACCCTGAAGTTTTGATTTTTAATTTTATTTGAGAGAGGGAAAGGGAAAGAGGCAGATAGAAAACAGAATCTAAAAATTTTTATTGGAATGTTTATTGGTTTACAAAATGCTGTAGTTTAGTCTGTGAAGTGGAATAATTGACTCATTTTTTTTTTCCACAATTCGACTCGCAACTATTCTAATGCTGAAGAAAATAACGTACGGCCAAGGGGAAACCAAACGCAGCGTGACAGTCGTCAGGCAGATCTAAGGGCTGGGGATGAGGTGATCAAAGGCTAGCCTCGCAGGCGCGCACTCTGGGTTCAATCCCCAGCACCCGCGCGCCTCTTAGCAAAAGTGCTCATGTCGCCTCCGGAGTGCTCCTACTTGGTCAAGTTAGTTCCTTCTAGAGATTATCTTCCCCCAACCCAGACCATGTTTTATTTATTTTTGGGTTTTGGAGGTAGGGTCTCAGTCTAGCCCAGGCTGAGTAATTCACTATGTAGGCTCTGGGTGGCCACGAACTCAGGGCGATCCTTCTGCCTCTGCCTCCTGAATGTTGGGAATAAAGGCATCTGCCAACGCGCCCGGCTCATTTTTTTTTTTTTTAATTTTTGGTTTTTCGAGGTAGGTTCTCGATCTAGTCCAGACTGATCTGTAATTCACTACGTAGTCTTAGGGTAGCCTTGAACTCACGGCGACCCTTTTACCTCTACCCCCCGAGTGCTGGGATTAAAGGCGTGCGCCACCACGCCCGGGCACACATACGATTCTTAGTTTACACAGAGCAAAAAGATTCTGATAAGAAAAATACACCTCGGTCAAGAAATCAAATTGACTCTGCTTTTTTAAAATAGTCACGCCAGACACATCACTTTTAACAAGAAAAAAGTTTAGTTGTGGAGTTTATGTTGTCCACATAGTGAAAAATCTACCCTATCAAGACTTCTTGATGCTGCTGTATATTCCAGGATGCGATCTTTTCCCTTTACTGTACAAATCCTTGGTTCCATGTAAATAACCGGTAACACCGCGGCTCTGATGCAGACGCCGGCAAACCTTTTCCGGTGTAAAGCCCGCCTTCCTCTGGAGTTGCGCATGCCTAGGGTGCCCTAGAGCTCAGCTCGGCTCTCACGAGCCTCACTCCAGTCCCCAGGTGAAGGTGTCCTGGGAGCAAAGCTGCAGCAGGCTGGCGGAGACACTGCCCAGGGAGTCGCAAGAACTTTAGGGCATGCAAGTGGGGAGAGGACACTGGTCTCAGTTCACACATTTTCCAGTCGCTTCCACTGGCGGCGCGCGGAGGAAGGAGAAGATGACGGGACTGAAGACGAGGAACTACAACGCCCAGCATGCACTGCGCAGTGTAGCTCTAGGACACTCCCCCTCCCAGTCCCCCTCCCCTCCGGTAGGCGGTGCCCTGCTCTGGCCCAGAATCCGGGCCACACAGCTGCAGGCCGACCATCGGAAGTAGAACTGTGCGCCTCACAGTGAATGAGTCCTGACGGAGTCACTTCCGTGACGTCCGCCGCTGGGGGTTGGGGGAGCCTCTCTTGGTGCCGAACCCGGCGTAGCCTCCCGCGTCGCTGCCGGACGTGACGTCGCCGCAGAGGAAGGAAGGAAGGGGGAGGCGGAGCGTGGCGCGTTGACGTCCTCCCAAGATGGCGGATAGCGAGTGAAGAAACGGTCCCCCCGGGTGACTACCGGTGAGTGCCACCGTCGCCCCCGGCCCCCCGGCCCGCGCGCTCTGCGGACCGTGCGCAGTCCGAGGCCCGGCGCCTGGTCGTTCGAGCGCGCGGCGGCGCGGAGAGGGGACGCTTGTGTCCAGCGGCCTCGGCGGTGGCCTTGGCCACCTCTGGTGCTGTGGGGACGAGCCGGAGCCGGGAGGAGGGCCGGGCAGCCGAGGCCACGGAAGGACTTGGCTCGCGCTGTCACTCTCCGACGCCGCCCGCAGTGGGGAGGGGAGGGGAAGGGACAGAAGAGGTGTGTCCTCCCTGAGGGAGTGACCGAGCCTTTGACAGGCTGTGCCCGGGCGAACCCCGCTGCCCCGGCCCGCTGCCTAGCGCTGTGCGGAAACTACCGCGAAACCTGACAGAGCTCCCTGATTTGAGAGCAGCTACTACACCCATACTGTGTTCTTCCCCGCGCTCCCCTCAAAAAGTTACTTATTTTATCCCTTTCACGTAAATATACCTATGGAGCTGGAGAATTTGAGGGTTCCACTGTAAAAGCTTGAGGTGTTGGTGTTTTGGGTTATTTCAAAGTAGGGTCTTGCTCTAGCCCAGGCTGACCTTGAACTCACTAGTCCCATGCTGGCCTCGAACTCTGAGCAATCCATCTATCTCTACCTCCCCAAGTGCTGGGATTAAAGGTGTGCACCACCACGCCTGGCGTATTGTTGTTTTGTTTTGTGAGGCAGGATTTCACTCTATCCCAGGCTGGTCTCCAATTCATGGTGATCCTCCCACCTCAACCTCCTAAGTGCGGAACGTGAAAGCGAGAATCACCACGTCTGCAAAGTTTGAGATTTGGAATTGTTTTCATTCATTTATTGCTGTGTCCAATGTGTTGTGTTAGTCTTAGGTGAAACAAAGGCCCTTCAACTTGCAGCTCTTTGAACCATTTGTTTGGTGAGGCTTTGGGGATAAAATTAAAGCTAACTGCCCCTTCTTCACCCTACCTACACCTACACCTGCCCAATTGTGTGGGTTAACTTTTAATTAAAAAACAAAACAAAAAAACTAGCCGAGAATGGTGGCTCAAGCCTTTAATCCTAGCACTCGGGAGGCAGAGGTAGGAGGATCACCGTGAGTTTGAGGCCACCCTGAGACTACATAGTGAATTCTAGGTCAGCCTGGGCTAGAGTGACACCCTACCTCAAAAAAACCCAAAACAATAACAAAAACTTTTGGTTACTGATTTACTATGTCTTTTTGTCTTTTAGATCAAGGGTAAAATTCCTTTCTGATAGCAAAATGCAGTATTCTCACCACTGTGAGCACCTATTAGAGAGACTGAACAAGCAACGGGAAGCAGGTTTTCTTTGTGACTGCACCATAGTGATTGGAGAATTCCAGTTTAAAGCCCATAGGAATGTGCTCGCCTCATTTAGTGAGTATTTTGGTGCGATCTACAGAAGCACTTCTGAGAACAATGTTTTTCTTGATCAGAGTCAGGTGAAAGCTGATGGATTTCAGAAACTGTTGGAGTTTATATACACAGGAACTTTAAATCTTGACAGGTAAAGTACACATTTTTCTTTTCAGTCATAAAAGCTAGTCAGAATTTAGAACTAAGTGGATTTGTATTTTTTTCCGGTCTCTGCACTCAGTCTTAATGTTTATACACACTGTAATATTTTTAAATAAGGAAGTCAGTGTCTGTAATGAACAAATAAGCACAAAACGCACATTATAAACAGGAGGTCTCACACACCTTTTTACTGAAATAAAGCCTTGTAATTTTTGTAAATATGAAGTGTAAACAGTGAATTCCAACTCCAAAGGCATGGTGGCTCATACCTGTAAACGTAGCATTCAGGCTGAGATAGGAAAATTGCTGTCAATCCCAGGCCAGCCTTGGCTAGAGTGAGAGAGACCCTGACTTAAAACAGCGAGTTCTTCCTTTTGGTCTTTATATTCCTCTGGTCTCTCTTTTGCCTACTTGTTTTCTCCCCCCCCCCCTTCATTTTCCTCCTACACCTGACACAGATTTTCCTATATTAACCTATGTCTTCTGGAAGCAGCATTATCTAGCCATGCAGTATGTCATCTGCTTAATGGTGTTTGGAGTGGAGTATAGATGGTGAAAGAAGGTGAACCTCTGGGTTCATGTAATAATGCTTCCAGTACCAATCCTCAACAGTGATGTACCTGGTAACAGTCTGATCTTGATTCTAAAAAGTAGTTTTGTGGGCTCTTCAGTGGTAGTGATTCTCATCTCTGTTTACCTACCAGTCCTGATGTTTATATCAGGCCAGGAGACTAGAATGCTTCTCTTAATGTGCTTACTGCTGTCCTGCATTAACACATAGGTTCTGTGTAGTCTGTACATAAGAACCATATAATTAGAGTAATAGCAATATGTTGTTAGTTTTAGGAGAAAAGGTAGAGAAGATAAAAGCGAGAACTGATCAAATTATGCTTATCCTCTTTCCTCCATCTCTTTTTAAAACTATTTATTGACAACTTTCATAAACAGAGACAATATACCAGGGTCACAACCCCCCCCCCCATGGCCCTCCCTTTCCCCCTGTCCATCCCCCTTCCACTAAATCACTTATTTCCAACTAGTCTCTGTTCTGTTTTGATGTCATCATTTTCCCCCTCCTGTTATGCAGGTCTTCTGTAGGTAGTGTTGACACTGCGGTCATGAATATCGAGGCCACTTTGTGTCTGGAAGACAGTAATCAGTCCTCCTGTTCCCTTGGCTCTTAAATTCTTTCTGCAGTGGTCCCTGAGCCATAGAGGGGGCCCAGCTACACAATTTATAAAAGCTCATAATAATTAAATAGAAGAGAGCATACTTGGTAGCACTAGAGGCACAGTAGGCTTAACTAGAAAATAATTAGAATGTGGGTTGAGATTTATAGACATTGAAGGATAGTTGTAGAGATCCTAAAGGACTGTGATATTCATTATTTTTAATTTTGTTTTAAATTTTAGCACTAATGGTATTATCAGCACTGTGTATTATCAAAGACAGTTTAAATCCTTTTCTGACTTGGAATGAAGAAGGGGGAAAACATCATCTTGGAAAAACCAAGTAATATTTGGGCAAAATAGCAAGTCAGGGGGTTACTTGAGGGTATGTGTGTGTGTGTATATATATATCCTCAATCAAGATAGTCATCTTTTAATTTTATTAAAATATCATACCAACTCAACTTTCTCTTAATTGTACAGCTAAAAAATTTGATGACTGTGATGCTGACTTCCCCAATTTATTCAGCTAGAAATACCAGAGCACTTGTCTGCAAAGCCAAAGGACCCAGGTTCGATTCCCCAGGACTCACGTAAGCCAGATGCACAAGTGGCACATGCATCTGGTATTCATTTGCAGTCGCTGGAGGCCCTGGCATGCCTAATTCCCCCCCCCCCCCCACCTTTGCCTCTTTCTCTCTCTTAAGGTAATAAATAAAATTTTTAAAAAGTTCTTCACAGAGGCTAGGCATGGTGGCAAACACCTTTAATTCTAGCACTTGGGAGGCAGAAGTAGGAAGATCACCATAAGTTCCAAGCTACCCTTGGACTGTGTAATTAATATCAGGTCAGCCTAGGCTAGAGCGAGACTCTATTGCCAAAAAACAACAACAAAAAAAAACAGTATTACAACATTTTATTTTTATAAAGATCCATCAACAGCTATGAATAGCCATTCTTTTCATCTTTTTAGTTCTGTAAAATTGGAGGTATTGGCTTAAACATTCTGACTAAATTAAATTCTGTAAATTTGTTACCGAGTTATGCATTTTCAGCATTTAAAGACTTCATTAAGTTTTTTATTTAACTTTGGTTTTTTGAGGTAGGGTCTCGCTCTAGCCCAGGCTGACCTGGAATTCACTATGTAGTGTTAGGGTGGCCTCAAACTCACAGCAATCCTCCTTTTGCCTCCTGAGTGCTGGGATTAAAGGCATGCTCCACCACGCTGGGCCATTAAGTCTTTAAAAGATGTTACAAGTATTTGTGCTGCTCTGTTTCTGAATTTTTTTTTTTTTTTTTTTAAGAGAGAATAGGAGCCAGGTGTGGTGCCGCACGCCTTTAATCTCAGCACTTGGGAGGCAGAGGTAGGAGGATCACCATGAGTTTGAGGCCACCCTGAGAATACAGAGTGAATTCCAGGTCAGCCTGGAGCTAGAGTGAGACCCTACCTCATGGGGGGGGGGGGCGGCAGAGACCATGTCAGGTCCTCTAGCCACTGCAAATAAACTCCAGCTGCTTGTGTCACTTACTGAGTCTGGCTGTAAGTGGGTACTGGGAAATCAAACCTGGGTCCTTAGGCTTGATAAGCAAGCACCTTAACTGGTAAGCCATCTCTCTAGCTCCTGTTTCAGAAGTTTTTGTTTGATCCAAACATTGTCATTTAGCCTTGTTTCCTTACAGTTGGAATGTTAAAGAAATTCATCAGGCTGCTGACTATCTCAAAGTGGAAGAGGTAGTAACTAAATGTAAAATAAAAATGGAAGATTTTGCTTTTATTGCTAGTCCCTCATCCACGGAAAGATCTAGTATTACTGGAAATATTGAATTGAATCAACAGACATGTCTCCTTACTCTACGAGATTATAACAATCGGGAGAAATCCGAAGTGTCTGCAGATTTAGTTCAGGCAAATCCTAAACAAGGGGCAATAACAAAGAAGTCGTCGCAAACTAAAAAGAAGAAAAAGGCTTTCAGTTGCCAGAAAACCAGGCAGAATAAAACAGTGCAATATCCCAGTGACATTTTAGAGAATGCATCTGTTGAATTATTCCTAGATGCAGATAAATTGTCCACACCTGTAGTCGATCAAGTTGCCCAAAGAAATGATAATTCAGAACTTGAATTGACTTCAGTTGTGGAAAATACTTTTCCAGCACAAGATATTGTGGTGCAAACTGTTACAGTGAAACGGAAACGTGGGAAATCACAGCCGCACTGTGCTCTGAAAGAACACTCTATGTCTAATATAGCCAGTGTAAAAAGTCCTTACGAGCTGGAGAACTCTGGGGAAGAGCTGGATCAGAGGTATTCCAAGGCCAAGCCAATGTGCAACACATGTGGGAAAGTGTTTTCAGAAGCCAGTAGCTTGAGAAGGCACATGAGAATACATAAAGGAGTCAAACCATATGTCTGCCACTTGTGTGGAAAGGCCTTTACCCAGTGTAACCAGCTGAAAACACACGTCAGAACCCATACAGGTAAGACTGTTTGGTGGGGAGATAAATAATTGCTTGATTTTCATACTCCTGACTGAAATTGTTTTTTTATTCTACTTTCGTGCTAGAGATTGAACCTAGGATCTTTTGCATGCTAAGCACACATTCTTCCACTGAGTACACTTCCAGCCTAAAATTATAACTGTAGCTCTTTATGTAATTCTAATTTATACTTTGAAGTTCTAATGTATCAGCTCCTTATACCATTTTCTCTCCAAATAAGCATAAACTTGGTTCTACCCCCACACTTCAACTAAGGATTAAACCTACGCTCTTGAGCATGCTAGGGAAGTGCTCTATTACTGATCTATATGTTATCCCCCTACATTTACACAGATAACAGAGAGAGAGAGAGAGTATGTGACATTTTATTTTGAGACGGAGTCTTGGTAAGTTGCCCAGGATGGCCTTGAAGTCTAGCCTAGGCAGGCCTTGAATTTGTGATCCTTTTGCCTTAGCCTCCTGAGTAGCTGGGATTATAGACCTGTGTCATGAGGCCTGACTTAGTTCTAGCTTTCTAAGAATTTAACACAAAGTTACAACTGATTAAAGAAAATATAATTTTACTCAGGCCAGTTTTCACATGTTACCATCACTTCTAATTATATGCTTTCTAGACTTTTATTGATTTCTGAACATGTTGATTAGAACTTCATTTTGTTCTTTCTGTAGTTTCGATATTTCAGTTTTGCATGACTTTTTTTCTGGTGGCAATGCATGGGTACCCATTGACCCAGTCAGGTCCATTTATGTCCACTTTTAGATGGAATTGCATTTCTTTCACTTTACTATGACTTGAAAAACAGTATGATTCTACTGGTGCTTTCAGTAGTCTGGAAAGTGGTCCTATTGACTTTTAGGTGTAGAAGTTAACATTTTCTGATTACTAAGACTAATACTGCTCACTACTTTTGAAAGCTTAGATGACTTTAGCAAGTAAAATAGCACTTTTCCTTCTTAATGCAAATATTATCATTCCCTTAGGTGAGAGGCCATATAAATGCGAACTGTGTGATAAAGGATTTGCTCAGAAATGCCAGCTAGTCTTCCATAGTCGTATGCATCATGGTGAGGAAAAGCCCTATAAATGTGATGTGTGCAATTTACAATTTGCAACTTCTAGCAATCTCAAGATTCATGCAAGGTAAAGAAAAATGGCTTACTTGTCATGCAAAACTTTTTGCCTGGGGAGATGCAAAAACTATGTCTATTCACCCCAGATAGGGTTCAGATAACAGACCAAAGTACAATTGCACCAAAACTAGTTTTGGTGAACCAGTGAGTTTATTGGGGTTACTTATAGAGCAGGGTGAGGTGTTACTTATAGGTGCAATAGACTCAAAGGTAGCTGCATCACCAAAAATCCCAGCCCAGCATAGGTGACAGCTTAAGGAAGCTGTATCTCTGGGGCACACTGCACGCCCTGCAGGCAGCTTGGCTGGTCACAGCATGGAGAGTCTCTCCCCACACAGTTGTTTTCCCTTTATATGTATTTAGGGAGGGATCTTACCACCTTTTCCCAAACTTGTTGACTTCCTGAGTCTCTGGAGCTTGCTTCTTCCCCAGAGAGGAACACTTCAGTTGCTACACAACGCTGGTCAAAGGCTGGTCAAAGGTTGTTCCCGCAGCAGTTGGTTACCACACCAATAACCTTGGGAAGAGGTCAGATGACCTTCTAAGTTTCAGCTCTGCCAGAACTTGACCTCTAGTATCTCCAGAGCCTCCCCGGTCCTTCAGGAGGGAATATTTCAATTCGAAGGAATTAGTTATAAAACATTGCTTAGTCTATTATCATAGTCTTATGAATACACTACTGCATTGGAATTCAAAATGGTAGAGTTCTAATTGTAGTTCCACCATGCCTATTCTTTTTTGGTTTTTCAAGGTAGGGTCTCACTCTAGCTCAGGCTGACCTGGAATTCACTATGTAGTCTCAGGGTGGCCTTGAACTCATGACGATCCTCCTACCTCTGTCTCCTGAGTACTGGAATTAAAGGCATGCGCCACCATGCCCAGCTGTTTTTTTTTGGGGGGGGGGAGTTGAAGTAGGGCCACATTCTAGCCCAGGCTGGAATTCACTATGTAGTGTCAGGTTGGCCTCAAACTCATGATAAATCCTCCTACCTCTGCCTCCCAAGTGCTTGGATTAAAGGTGTGTGCCACCACATCCGGCCCATATATTTTTTTTAATTTAATTTAATTTATTTGTTTGAGAGAGCAAGAGAAGGAAAAAGGCAGGCAGACACACCGAGAAAGAGATAGTATGGGTGTGTCAGGGCCTCCAGCCACTGCAGAGTTACTCCAGACGCATGCGCCCCCTTGTGCATCTGTCTTACATGGGTCCTAGGGAGTCGAACCGAGGTCCTTTGGCTTTGCAGGCAAAGGCCTTAACCGCTAAGCCATCTCTCCAGTACCTGGCCCATACTCTTTTTATTTTTTCAAATTTTTATTAACAACTTCCATGATCATAAAAAAAAAATCCCATGGTAATACCCTCCCTCCCCCCACTTTCCCCTTTGAAACTCCATTCACCATCATATCCCCTGCTCACCATATTCTTAATATATGAATGAAATATAGGAAAGCCAAAAAAAAAAAAAAAAAAAACACCAATGGTGGTTAGAAGTAAATAGAGGCAAAAAGGTGGGAAATCAGAATAGTGGTAGGATGCTTGGATGGTACAAGAGCTTTTATTTTTTTTTTCTTCTTCTTCTTTTTATATATTTTATTTGCAAGGATAGAGAGGAAGAATGGGTGAACCAGGGCCTCCAACGTAAGTGAGCTCCAGATATACAAGTGCCACTTTGTGCATCTGGCTTTACATGAGTACTGTGGAATCAATCCCAGGTCGTTAGGCTTTGCAGGCAAGTGCTTTAACCTCTGAGCCATATCCTCAGCCCACAAGAGTTCCTTTGTTTTGTTTTGTAGGCAGTTGTAAGGCTTTTCTTCTGGAAATGGACAGATCAGTGGTACAGTCTTGCATGACTTTTAAGAAGATAACTCTGGCTGCTGTGATAGGAAAATACTGGAATTCCAAGAGGGGAAGCACATTGAGCGCTTAGAAATCTATCGATAAAACCCAAATGAGAGTCATGATGGGTGAGGCCAGGGTGATCACAGTGGAGATAAGTAGTGGTCAGCTTTTGGGTACAATATAGGAGTAACACTGACAGAATCTGCTGATTCTTTGATGTGAAATATAAAAGAAAGAAAGAAGGTCAAGCCAGGTGTGGTGGCACACGCCTTTAATCCCAGCACTTGGGAGGCAGAGGTAGGAGGATCACCGTGAGTTCGAGGCCACCCTGATACTACATAGGTTAGCCTGGACCAGAGTGAGACCCTGCCTCGCAAAACCAAAAAAAAAAAAAAAAAAAGGTCACAGATGATTTCAAGGTTTGTGGCCTGAGGTTCTGAAAAGATGAAATTTCCATTAACTGAGATGGAAAAACGTCATGACTAGAGCAGAGCAGTTTTAAGTGCCAGTGTATGACTTCAGGAGTACCATTTTGAACATGTTAAGTTTGGAATAACTGTTGACATCTGAACAGAGATGAGCTACAGATAATCAGTTATCTAAATCTTAAATGTTAGCTTTCTGTCACTGTGACAAAATACCTGACAGAATCAACTCAGAGGAGGAAAGATTTATTTTTGGCTTACAATTTCAGAGGTGTCAGTCCATTGTCCTTGTTGTATCTTAACCTGTGGTAGGGAAGCACATCATGGCAGAGGGCATGGTGGAGCAGAGCTGCCAGAGAGGAGAGAGATTGACAGAAGAAAGAGGGGGCTAGAGATAATACATAGCCTCAAAGGCAAACCCCCAAGACCCAGTCCCTTAACTATCTCTTGCCTCCTGAACTTCTAAGCACCTCCCAATAGCCCCTGGAGATTACAAACCCATCGATGAAGTAACCCATTTATTAGGTCAGAACCACCTTCCAAAAGATCACCACTGAATATTGTTTTATTGAGGACTAAGCCTTCAGTAAATCCAAACCATAGAATTCCACCTCTGGCCCCCAATACTCAATGCCCACCTCACAGATCAAAATGCATTCAGTCCATCTCTAGTAGTCCCAAAGCACTGCTCAAAAGCCCAAACCCTTTCCAGGCAAACTTAGCTGTATGCATCTCTAAAAATAAAACCAGTTTGCACAGTTCATATTCTGAAAGGGAGAATGGGAGAATATTAAACAAGGATTAAGTAAAACCAAGGTTGAAACCCAGCATGATAAATACCAAAATCCTATAGTAATATCCATCCTACCACCTATATGCTATGTAGACTTGAAATTCCCTCCACTAGGATAATCTGTTTACCTTTATTTATTTTAAATATTTATTTATTTATTTGAACAGGGCGAGGGGAGAGCAGATATAGTGAAAGAGAATGGATACACCAGGGCCTCTAGCCACTGCAAATGAACTTTCAAGTGCATGTGCCACCTTGTGCATCTGGCTTACATGGGTACTGGAGAAACAAGCCTAGGTCCTTAGTCTTCGCAGGCAAGCACCTTAACTGCTAAGCCATGTCTCCAGAGCTTATTTCTTTCTTCTTCTTCTTTTTTTTTTTTTTTTTTTTTTTTGGCAATTTAAAATTTTATTGAGAAAATAGTTATTTTGCCATCATATCCAGTTTCTCATTTATCAGAACAAAATTCTTTACAACACTGATCATCACTTCCACTTCTGAGTATTTATACATAGTCTCTGAATAAAATACACTCACAGTAGGCAAGGCTACCATATTGATTTTAAGGTTGTTTATTTTATGTGAAACTATAGTATTTGCACACTAGAACAGATGTTTAAAATGTTTACCATCCAAAGATAGGCTCGGTGAGACAAAACCAACATGCATACATATGTATTTCTTGTTTTTTTCACTGCAAATCCTCCTAGAAGCTATCACATTGTAAGTACTTCACATTGCCACTTAAAAATATCATTTTTCTTTTTTATAAAATAAAAAACCCTGACTCATAAGGGAGATAAATCTCACATGTGCACTTAACATCATTTTTTTCTATTCTGTAAAATAAAAACTGACTCGTAAGGGAGATAAATCTCACATGCATGCTTAGAAGCTTCAGCACAGGCTGGAGAAGTGGCTTGGTGAGGTGGTTTGGCAGTTAAGGCGCTGGCCTGCAAAGGCTGACAACCAGAGTTTGACTCCCCGGTACCTACATGAAGGCAGGTGCACAAAGTGGTGTGTGCATCTGGAATTTGTTTGCAGTCAGCCCTTATTTCTTTTAATATTTTTATTTATTTGCAAGCAGAGAGAGAATGGGTACATTGGGTCCTCTTGCCACTGTGAACAAACTCCAGATGCATGCACCATTTTGTGCATCTGCCTTTACCTGTGTACTGGGGAATTGAACCCTGGCCATCAGGCTTTGCCAGCAAGTGCCTGTAACTGCTGAGCCATCTTTTCAGCCCTAGTCTGATATTTTTAAACCCAGCCGCCCTCAGAATCTCAGGGCATGGACAAAATATACAAGTTATTTTCCAGAACATGACATTAGTAGAATCCTCATTTCCTTCTTACCCTGCCACATTCTTGTTCTTCCTCTGTGTCTGTGTGTGTCTGACTGTCTCAGAAAGGATCTCACTATAAGCCAGGCTAGTTTCAACTCTTGTTCCTCTTGCCTCAGCCTCATAAATGCTAGGATAATAGGTATGTGCCCACGATTTCTACTTTTGGCTACTGTTCACATTCCTTTTTAAAATATTTTTAGGGGCTGGAGAGATGGCTTAGCGCTTAAGGTTCTTGCCTGCATAGCCAAAGGACCCAGGTTTGATTCCCAGGACCCTATGTATGCTGGATACAGAGGGTGGCACATGTGTCTGGAGTTCATTTACAGTGGCTGGAGGCCCTGGTATGCCAATTCTCTCTGCCTCTTTCTCAAATAAATAAATAATAAAATATTAAAAAAATATATTATTTATTTGAGTGAGAGAGAAAAATATATAGGTATGCCAGGGCCTACTGCTACTGCAAATGAACTCCAAGCACATGTGCCATTACCTGGGCACTGGGGGATTAAACCCCAGCTGGCAGTCTTTGCAAGTAAGTTCCTGTAAACTTCTGAGCCATCTCTCTAGCCTACTGTTCACATTCCTATCAGCATTCTGGTCTTCTGAGTTCATACCAGAATTGCCCACTAAGCTTTGCCTGTGGCATCCTAGGACACTTCTCTAATGGGCATCTCCAGACTTTGCCAGATTTCTTCTACACACAATTCTAAAAGTTTCTGAATCACACTATCATGTATCTGCATAATAATGACCTTATTACTGGCACCAGTTATTCTGTGTAGTCAGCTTTCTGTGTGACAAAATAACTGAGGTAATCAACCTTGTAAGGAGAAAACATTTATGTTGGCTCATAGTTTCAAAGGTCTCAGGTCCATGCTGTATGGCCCATTACTTCTGGGCATTTGTTGAGGCCTAGTGGTATGGCAGAGAGGGCATGGAACACTGCTCATCTCATGACAGGCTGGAGCAAGATCTTTGAAAAGTACACCCTGGCCTGGGGGGAAGACTCAACTGTGCAAGCATGAGGACCAGAGCTTGGATCCCCAGAGCCTACATAAATGCCATAAATACAAGCTGGGCATTGCAGCCATCTGTAATCCCTGTGTGTATGGGATAGAGATGGGGGTACCCAGGGCAAGCTAGCTAGATAGACTAGATGAATTAGTGAGCTCTGGGCACAAATGACTCTGCCTTAGTAAAAGAAAGTGGAACCGGGCATGGTGTATATACCTTTAATCCCAGCACTTGGGAGACAGAGGTAGGATCACCGTGAGTTTGAGACCAACCTCAGACTACAGAGTGAGCTCCATGTCAGCCTGAGCTAGTGTGAGAACTACATGTGTGCCTATAATATACAAAATTTTAAAAATGTACATTCTCAGTAACCTACTTCCTCCAGCTATGCTCCATCTCCTCAAGTTTCTGTCACCTAATTGCATCACCAGCTGAGGACCAAGCCTTTGGCCTTTAGGGAACATTCTAGATTCAAACTGTTAATCTGGACTTTAAGGAACTGAAGATATTGGCATTTATCAGGGTAGTATTTGAAACTATAACCCTAGATGAGATAACCAAGAGAGTGAATGTGATTAGAAAAATAAGAAGAAAGGCTGAGTCCAAAGTGGGTTAGAGCATCCACTATAGAAGGAAAAGCAAATAAGTGGACTGTCTTGGGCTCTAAGCAAAGAAAATTACTCCAGAAGGTCATGGTCACAGGTGCAGTTTCTGCTGGCAGGGGGATGAGTAAGAATTGACGTGGATGTAGTAAAGTGGAAGGTCAGCAATACCTTTGACAGAAGCACTCTTCACAGAGGCTGGTAGAGGTCAGGGGAGAAGACAAGGAAGTAGACATTTTAGAGATTCTATTTTTGATAAAGGGTTGCAGAGAAATTGAGGTGAGGTGAAGATTTGTTTTTTCTGTTTTTTTGTTCTTTGAGGGAGGGTCTCGTAGCTCAGGCTAACCTGAAATTCACTATGTAGTCTCGGGCTGGTCTCTTAACTCAGTGATCCTCCTAATTCTGGCTCCTTAATGCTGGGATTAAAGTCGTGCTCCAACATGCCCATTGGATGTTTTTTTTTTCCTTAAAAAATATGGAATGCGGGCTGGAGAGATGGCTTAGCAGTTAAGCGCTTGCCCGTAAAGCCTAAGGACCCCGGTTTGAGGCTCGACTCCCCAGTGCCCACGTTAGCCAGATGCACAAGGGGGCGCATGCATCTGGATTTAGTTTGCAGTGGCTGGAAGCCCTGGCATGCCCATTCTCTCTCCCCCTCTCTCTATCTGCCTCTTTCTCTCTCTCTCTGTCGCTCTCAAATAAATAAATAAAAATAACAAAAAAAATTAAAAGAAATATGGAATGCTTCACAAATTTGTGTGTTATTGTTGTGCAGGGGCTATGCTAATCTTCTCTGTATCATTCCAATTTTAGTATATGTGCTGCTGAAGTGAGCACATACACTAATTTTTTTTTCCCCCTGAGGTAGGGTCTCACTCTAGCCCAGGTTGACCAGGAATTCACTATGTATTCTCAGGGTGCCTCAAACTCTCAGCAATCCTACCCTTTGCCTCCCGAGTGCTGGGATTAAAGGCGTGTGCTACCACACCCAGTGTAAATTTGTTTTTTAAGATGGAAAAATATGTATGTGTCCCTATGACCCACTGGTGGGAGAACTGATGTAGAATAAGAGAAATTATGGAAATGATGAAGTAGGATCATTAAGTAGTCTCAAGTAGTATGCATAACAGTTAGATTGAGAGGAATTGTCACCCTCAAGTTATACTATATAGGTACAGGTGCCTATAGGTGGAGTGTTGGGATGGGGAAATTATCTTCTGCTTAAATTTTTCCCAGTGAAACAGGAAGTAGTAGGATGTCTGCTGAGAGCGAGTATGGGAAGAGAGGTGCTGATAATTTGAGAAAGAAGTTTTTGGATTTTTGTTTTTGTTTTTGGTTTTGTTTCTGTTTTGGAAGGTAGGGTCTCCCTGTACCCCAGGATGACCTGGAATTCACTATGTAGTCTCGGGGGCCTTGAAAGAAAGAAGTTTTGACAAGAGTAAACAAGCTAGTAAAAATAACTGCAGTATTAAGGGCTCACTGATAACTGAGTAATGATGGCAACAAGCTTTTGAACTGATCCTAGTACTAATGTTTTAGTTACTTAGTTAATTTGGCAGTACTTTACATAGAAACAACTACTTTTAAATATTCACTTTTAATTTATTGAGATGATATAAAATGCTACATGAAAAACTGTGAGAAATGCTCTCTCTGTTGACTTCCAGATTGTTGTACTGACCAGTGTGACTGTGTATTTATTTACTGCAGGAAGCATAGTGGAGAGAAGCCATATGTCTGTGATAGGTGTGGACAGAGATTTGCTCAAGCCAGCACACTGACTTACCATGTCCGTAGGCATACTGGAGAAAAGCCTTACGTGTGTGACACATGTGGGAAGGCTTTTGCTGTCTCTAGTTCTCTTATCACTCATTCTCGAAAACATACAGGTACGAGTTTTGAATGTGGCAAGGCTGCTTAAAATAAGGAAAGTGGTAAATAAAAGACAAAGGGAACTTGGGTTTCTTGTTGGTGGTTCTGAGGTAGGGTCTTGCCCAGGCTAACCTGGAATCCACTATGTAGTCTCAGGGCAGCCTCCAACTCACGGCAATCCTCCTACCTCTGCCTCCCGCGTACTGGGATTAAAGATGTGCACTACCATGCTCTGCTGGGACTTGGATTTGTACAGAAAATAGATTATAGACTTCATAGTAAGATGTCTGCTGTTGTATGTTAGAAGCTATACTTATGATTTTCACATGAAAATTGAAAATTTGACTTATTTTCTATAATAATATAAAGTAGGTAAAAATTTTTTATCATATCCCATATACATTAAAGTCAGATAATTTTGAAAATATATAAACTCGAATTGAAGCATGTTTTTATGACTAGAAATCTTGAGAATTGATGTCCTTTGGATAAAATTCTGTGGCAAAGGTAAAAGGTAAGAGGTGGCACTCTGAGACAACATTGTGAATTCCAGGTCATCCTGGGCTAGAGTGAGACCCTACGTTGAAAAAAACAAAACAAAACAAACAAAAAAATGGTGGTAGAAAATTTATAACTTCTTAGGACCATTCCTACATATACATTCTGAGATTTTTTAATTGAAGTATAACTCAAATATAAATTACCAGATTTGATTGAAACTGTTGTTAGGAATCTTGTGCAGGGTGGATTTTTAAATATAATCTTCCTTAAGTGTTCTTTCTCTCCTTGAATAATAAATTAGATAGCAAGACTTAAAATATGGACAGAATTCAACATATTTTTAGTCACATAAAAATCACATTCCTAAGCCGGGCGTGGTGGCGCACGCCTTTAATCCCAGCACTCGGGAGGCAGAGGTAGGAGGATAACCATGAGTTCGAGGCTACCCTGAGACTCCATAGTGAATTCCAGGTCAGCCTGGGATAGAGTGAAACCCTACCTCGAAAAACCAAAAAAAAAAAAAAAAAAAACATTCCTTACCCAATTCATCCTAGAAGAGATATTTACAGAAATAAGAAATAAGGTTTTAGTTACATGAAAAGTGTAAACAGTATAAAATAATTAAAAGTCATTTATTTAAGTTATATTGCTGAAAATACTTCTGACATCTACTATAGAGAAGTGTTAATTGAAATAATATTTTGACAGCTTACTTTAGATTATTTGGAACTGATACATATTACATTGATATAGTATCCCACTTCACTATCTTTTATTTTCCATTTAGGTGAAAAACCATACATTTGTGGTATTTGTGGGAAAAGTTTTATTTCCTCAGGAGAGCTCAACAAACACTTTCGATCCCATACAGGTCTGTGTTTAGGGAGAATTCTTGTTCTCTCATTTTTATGTAAATCTTGTCTTTAAAATCATTATGGACTCTCTGGTTGCTAGTCATAATTTACCTGTAACAATGTTTTAAAATACATAAATATCAACTTGTTAATGCTGATTTTGTTGTCTTTTTAGTTGTTTGGAGTGTGATTTCACTTTGGTCAAGAATTGTGTTGATTTTCCAAGAAATATGCCAGATAATCGGAATTTTAAGTAAAAAAAAATGGCCTGGGAGTGATGGTGCATGCCTTTAATCCCAGTACTCGGGAGGCAGAGGTAGGAGTATTGCTGTGAGTTCAAGGCCACCCTAAGACTACATAGTGAATTCCAGGTCAGCCTGGACTAGAGTGAGACCCTATCTTGAAAAACCAAAACCAAACAAAACTAAATAGTATTAAATGACATAGATATGCCAAAAGTGGAAAGGAATAAATAATATCCAGAAAACATCAGATTTTCTTATGAAATAGGGTTTTGTTATACAAGTTTTAGGAGTGAATTAAGTTGTATGAAGATATTGAATAGTAAAACAAAGGAAATGCCACTTTTAGCTGGCAAAGATTTTTTCCCATTCTGTAGGTTCGCTTCTTTGCTTTATTCACAATGTCCTTTGCAGTACAAAATCTTTGTAATTTCATGAGGTCCCAGCAGCTAATCTGTGGTTTTATTGCCTGAGCAGTTGGGGTTATATTCAGAAAGTCTTTTTCAAGACCAATATGTTGAAGGGTTTCCCCCACCTTTCCTCCAGCAGTTTCAGAGTTTCAGGTCTGATGTTAAGGTCTTTAATCAATTTGGACTTAATTCTTGTGCATGGAGAGAGAGAAGAATCTATTTTCATCCTTCTACAGATACATATCCAGTTTTCCCAGCACCATTTGCTGAAGAGGCTGTCTTTTTTCCAATGAGTATATTTGGCATCGAATATCAGGTGGCTATAGCTACCTGGACTTATATCAGGGTCCTCTATTCTGTTCCATTGAGCTACATGTCTGCTTTTGTGCCAGTACCAAGCTGTTTTTGTTACTATAGCTCTGTAGTATAGGTTAAAATCAGGTATGGTGATACCACCAACCTTATTTTTGTTGCTCAGTATTATTTTAGATAATCGAGGTTTTTTGTAATTTCAAATGAATTTTTGGATTGTTTTTTCTATTTCCGTGAAGAATGCCATTGGAATTTTGATGGGGATTACATTAAATGTGTAGATTGCTTTTGGTAAGATTGCCATTTTCACAATATTGATTCTTCCGATCCAGGAACAAGGGATGTTTTTCCACTTCCTAGTATCTTCTGCTTGATAATTTCTCGCTTGAGTGTTTTAAAGTTTTCATTGCAGAGATCCTTTACTTCCTTGGTTAGGCTTATTCCAAGGTACTTTATTTTCTTTGATGCAATTGTGAATGGGAGTGATTCTCTGATTCCATCCTCTGTGTGTTTGTTGTTAGCATATATGAAGGCTACTGATTTCTGTGTATTTATTTTGTATCCTGCTACATGGCTGTGCGTGTTTATCAGCTCTAACAGTTTGCTGGTAGAGTCTTTAGGGTCCTTTATATATAGAATCATGTCATCTGCAAATAATAACTTGATCTCTTCCTTTCCAATTTGTATCCCTTTTGTGTGCGTCTCTTGCCTTATTGCTATGGCTAAGACTTCCAGTACTATATTAAATAAAAGTGGGGTCAGTGGACACCCTTGTCTTGTTCCTGATTTTAGTGGAAAAGCTTCCAGGTTTTCCCCATTTAGTAATATGTTGGCTGTAGGCTTGTCATAAATAGCCTTTATTATATTGAGATATGTTCCTTCTATTCCCAGTCTCTGTAGGACTTTTATCATGAAGGGATGTTGGACTTTGTCAGACGCTTTCTCTGTGTCTAATGAGATGATCACGTGATTTTTGTCCTTCAGTCCATTTATATAATGTATTACATTTATCGATTTGTGTATGTTGAACCATCCCTGCATCTCTGGGATAAAGCCTACTTGGTCGGGGTGAATGATCTTTCTGATATATTCTTGTATTCTGTTTGCCAATATTTTGTTAAGAATTTTTGCATCTATGTTCATAAGGGAGATTGGTCTGTAATTTTCTTTTTTTGTTCTATCTTTGCCTGGTTTTGGTATCAGGGTGATGCTGGCTTCATAGAAGGAGTTTGGTAGGATTCCTTCTTTTTTTGAAGTGCCACTTTTAAAATGTAGTGTTTTCAAATACTTTCCATAAATCTTTTTTTTTTTTTTTTTTTTTTTTTGTTGGGGACGGGGGCTTTTTCAAGGTAGGATCTCACTGTAGTCCATGCTGACCAGGAACTAACTCTGTAGCTACAGGCTGTTCTTTAACTTGATGCTGATCCTTCTACCTCAGTCTCCCAAGTGCTGGGACTGAAGGCATCACTACCACGCCCAGTCATCATACATTTTTTTGTTGTTTGAGGTAGGGTCTCGCTCTAGCCCATACTGGCCTGGAATTCACTATGTAGTCTCAGGGTGGTCTCAAATTCATGACGATCCTCCTACCTCTGCCTCCCAAGTGCTGGGATTAAAGGCGTGTGCCACCATGACCAGCTTCAGCATCAATCTTTTTTTTTTTTTTTTTTTTTTTTTTGCTTTTTCGAGGTAGGGTCTCCCTCCAGCTCAGGCTGACCTGGATATTCACTATGTAGTCTTAGGGTGGCCTCGAACTCACAGCAATCCTCCTACCTCTGCCTCCCGAGTGCTGGGATTAAAGGTGTGCGCCACCATGCCCGGCTATAAATCTTTTTAAAATATATTTTTGTTTACTTATTTGAGAGAAAAAGGCAGACAAAGAGAGTATGGGCACACAGGGCCTCCTACCAGTGCAAACAAACTCTAGACACATGAGGCATTTACTACATCTGGCTTTATGTGGGTACTGGGGAATTGAAACCAGGCCTTTAGGCTTTATAAGCAAGCCATTTCTGTAGCCCAGTTCTTTTTTTTTTTTTTTTTTTTTGGTTTTTCGAGGTAGGGTTTCACTCTAGCCCAGGCTGACCTGGAGTTCACTATGGAGTCTCAGAGTGGCCTCGAACTCACGGCGATCCTCCTACCTCTGCCTCCCGAGTGCTGGGATTAAAGGCGTGCGCCACCACACCCGGCAGCCCAGTTCTTTTTTTAATTTTTTTTTTTTTAATTTGAAAGCAACAAGAGAGAGAAAGATACACAGAGAATAATAATGGGCATGCCGGGCCTCTTGCCACTGCAAACAAATTCCAGTGCATGTGCCACTTTGTGCATCTAGCTTTACATGGGTACTGGGAAATCTAACCTAGGTCATCAGGTTTGCAAGCAAGTGCTTTTAACTGTTAAGCCATCTTTTCAGCCCCCATCATAATTCCTACCGACAGTAGAGTGAATATGTTGGGTTTTAGTAACTTACTGTCATGTTCCTGTGTAGTGACTGTTCTTGTGTTGCTTGGTTTTTGGAGTGATACACTGAATGGTTCTTCAACAGTTTTTTCTCCAGTACTGGGGACCGACCCAGAGCCTCAGATGCTAGCACACTACCCCTGAGCTGCCAGTCCCAGCCTGAACAGCTTTGTTTTTAAATATTTTTATTTACTTGCAAGCAGAGTGTGAAGAGAGAGAGAGAGAATGGGCACACCAGGGCCTCTAGCCACTGCAAACGGACCCCAGGTTCATGCAGTACTTTGTGTACCTGGCTTTACATGGGTACCAGAGAATCAAACTCAGGTCCTTAGCTTTACAGGCAAGCACCTTAACTGCTGAGCCATCTCTCCAGTCCTGAACAGTTCTTACTTCAAAAGAATTGGGCTCAAGAGATGGTTTCGCAGTAAAGGTGCTTGCTTGCAAAGCCAAAGGACCCAGGTTCGATTCCCTAGGACCCACATAACTAATATACACAAGGTGGCACATGTTTTTGGAGTTTGTTTTCAGTGGCTAGAGGCTCTGTTAAGCCCATTCTCTCAAATAAATAAAAAAATAAAATATTTTAGCCAGGCTTGGTGGCACACACCTTTAATCCCAGCACTTACGAGGCAGAGGTAGGAGGATCCCCATGATTTTGAGACTGCCCTGGGACTACAGTTATTATATTGTTATAAATATATGTATGTATGTATGTTTTTAAAATATTTCCTAATTTATGAGGTGTTTGAGAGCAGAAACTGTCTCTTAGCCAGGTTTTGGCACATAAATGATATCTAATATCTGATAGAAATAGGAGGTTATTTTTTAGTTTACAAATTTAAATAATAAAAATGCTCAGTTTTCTTTAAAATTGAGATGTACTTTCTTTTCTTTTAAACACTATTTATTTATTTATTTATTTATTTGAGAGCGACAGACAGAGAAAGAGGCAGATAGAGAGAGAATGGGCACACCAGGGCCTCCAGCCTCTGCAAACGAACTCCAGATGTGTGTGCCCCCTTGTGCATCTGGTTAACGTGGGTCCTAGGGAGTCCTTAGGCTTCACAGGCAAGCGCTTAACCCCTAAGCCATCTCTCCAGCCCTTTTTTTTTTTTTTTTTTTTTTTTTTTTTTTTTTTGGTTTTTCGAGGTAGGGTCTCACTCTAGCTAGAATTCACTGTATTCTCAAACTCGTGGTGATCTGCCTACCTCTGTCTGCCTCCCAAGTGCTGGGATTAAAGGCGTGTGCCACCATACCTGGCTCTTTTTGTTTTTTGAGGTAGGGTCTCACTCCACCTCAGGCTGACCTGGAATTCACTGTGTAGTTTCAGGGTGGCCTTGAACTCACAGCGATCCTCCTACCTCTCCCTCCCAAGTGCTGGGATTAAAGATGTGCACCACCACGCCTGGTTTTGAGATGTACTTTCTATAAAGGAAAGAAGTGCCTGTGTATATAAAATTTCTCATTTTCCTATGTCATAACTGATGAAAATAGTAGCTTGAAACCAAATTTAAGCAATGTAATTTTTATATTTATCAACATTGGTATTTTTGTCTTGGCTAGGAGTTTTTTAAAATACTGAAGTTTTAAATTTGCTCTCTTTGTCAGGAGAAAGACCATTTATCTGTGAACTGTGTGGAAATTCTTACACAGATATTAAAAATTTGAAGAAGCACAAAACAAAGGTCCATTCTGGTGAGTGAGTGTGTTTAAAAGCACTGTGTCTCTCATGCTGATGCTAGTCCGTGATGTGGGGAAATGAATGTCAGTGTCAACATTTTTAGATACCTATATTTAAAAACTAGGTGTAAGCTAGGTATGTTGGCACACCCCTTAAATTCCAGCACTTGGGAGGCTGAGGTAGGAGGATTGCCATGAATGTCCAGGCCAGCCTGCCTTAAGTAGGGGAAAGATGGGTATAGGCAGATATGATGGTTCACACTATAATAATATAATATAATAACATATATTATAATATATTATATTTACAATATAATATATTATTATAATATAATAATATAAGCACTTTTGTGACTGAAGCAAGGAAATCTAGTTTAAAGCCAACCTGGCTAAACAGGTAGTCTCAGGTCAGCCTGAGTGATGTAGATCGTCTCAAAAATAAAAATAAAAACAAAAACTTATATACATATGAAGAAAGTAGCTCTTTAAAATTCGCAGAAAATTTCTGTGTACTTCTTTTTAATTTTTTTTTTGTTTATTTTTATTTATTTGAAAGTGACAGAGAGAGAAAGAAGCAGAGAGAGAGAGAGAGAGAGAGAGAGAGAAAGAATGGGCACATCAGGGCCTCCAGCCACTGCAAACAAACTCCAGATTCATGTGCCCCCTTGTGCATCTGGCTTACATGGGTCCTGGGGAATTGAGCCTCGAACTGGGGTCCTTAGGCTTCACAGGCAAGCACTTAACCACTAAGCCATCTCTCCAGCCCCTGAGTACTTCTTTTAATGTTGAATTGGTACACACCTGTAATATCCAGCACTCAGGAGATAAAGACAGAAAGGTTCCAGTTCAAGGATAGCCCTGAGTTACATGGTAAAACCCTGTCTCAAAACAAATAACCCTGAATATTTTCAGGCAACCACCTTAACCACTGAGCCATCTCTCCAGCTCTTACCCTGAACACTTTGAAGAGTGAAAGAAAATGTAAGCAAGTACCATTGTTCCCCATACTAGAATCTGGATATCCCAGGATTGACCATAGTTATTATAAAATAGAGCTATAAAGACCAACCTTGCAATGTATGAAGTAATAGGGAACTGGTAGCCCAACATTGTTATAAAACATCACAGTAGAAAGCTACAGCACAGAATTCTAGGCCTATTGTTTCATATGGATCCTGGGACAAGATTCATTAAGCTTGCCATTTTAAATATTTTTGTTTTTATTTATTTATATGAGAGAGGAAGAGAGAGAGAATGGGTGTGCCATGGCATCCAGCTGCTGCAAAGGAACTCCAGGCACATGCACCACCTTGTACATCTGGCTTATGTGAATCCTGGGGAATTGAACCAAGGCCCTTTGGCTTTGCAGGGAAACACCTTAACTGCTAAGCCATCTCTCCAACCCAAGCTTACCATTTTATTGTTATAACTAGGTACAGCATCAGGCTTTGATGTATAAAGGTGATAATCAATCTCAAACATAAAGTTTCAGGTTAGAAGCATCTGAAAACCATAGTAAGTCCATTAAGTCAACAATTTTTATTTATTTATTTATTTTTGTTTTTGGTTTTTCAAGGTAGGGTCTCACGCTGGTCCAGGCTGACCTGGAATTAACTATGTAGTCTCAGGGTGGCCTTGAACTCTCAGCAATCCTCCTACCTTTGCCTCCCAAGTGCTGGGATTAAAGGCGTGTGTCACCACACCCGGTTAAGTCAACAATTTTAAATACCTATGAAATACACATAGCTGCAGGATGTTGAACAAGGTAAATCCTGGTCCTCAAAGAGCTTATAATCTAGTGTAAGAGACCAGAAATGTAAACTGTAGGACATTCTAAACACAGAAATGCTAAAGAAAATACTGTTTTTCTGTAAATTGGGCATGACATGGTGGTACATGCCTATATATAATCTCAGCCTTCAGGATGCTTGTGAGTTCAGGGCCAGCCTGGGCTATAAGTGACACGATCTCACTGGGCTAGAATCATTAAATCCATTTATGCTTGAACCTATTCTTTTTTTAAAAATTATTTATTAGAAACAGAGGGAGAGAGAGAATGGGCATGCCAGGGCCTCTAGCCACTAGCCACTGCAAACGGACTCCAAACACATGCACCACCATGTGCATCTGGCTTAGGTGGGACCTGGAGAATCGAACCAGGGTACTTAGGCTTCGCAGGCATGCGCCTTAACTGCTAAGACATCTCTCCAGCCCGAACCTATTCTTTTTTTTTTTTTTTGAGGTAGGGTCTTCCTCTAGCCCAAGCTAACCTGGAATTCACTATGTAGCCTCAGGCTGGCCTTAAACTCAATCCTCCTACTTCATTGACTTGAAGCCCAGATTGAGTTTGCCTTTGATAATACAGCAGGCGAGTGAGTAAAAGAGAAACAGGTCATGCAAGGGTAGAGAGGTTAAGGTAGTTTCTGGACTTATGTTATCTCATTGTGTTTTTAAAGACAGTCTGTTTCTTCCCTTCATTTCAGGTGCAGACAAAACTCCAGATGATCATACTTTAAATGATCAAGATTCCATACAAAAAAGCCCAATGTCAGAAGCTATAGATGTGAAGCCTTCTGATATGACTCTACCCTTAGCTCTTCCACTTGGCACAGAGGACCACCACATGCTTCTCCCCGTCACGGACAGTCAGTCTCCTACCTCAGACGCATTGCTGAGGTCCACTGTGAATGGGTATTCAGAGCCACAGCTGATATTTTTACAACAGTTATATTGACTGGGTGAGGGATGTGGACTTGCTAAGACATGTCTGGTAGTAAACACAACTTCTCTGGCAAGGTGCATATTTTCATATTAAATACCCTTCATCCGAGCTGTGACCATTGCTTTTTATTCACTGAAGTAGAATCACCCAGTACTGCATCCTAACTGCAGCTCCTGTTTTGAGTTTTGGCTTTTATGTATAAAGTACACAAACCGCTTTTTAAGGAATGGTAGCAGTGTTTTGGATGGATAAGTTTTAGTTGCCTTTAAAACTGCCTTAATTCCATTTTAGAATTACCATTCACTCCTGCAGTAGAATCTATCAGTTTGTGTATTCTGGTTGTTTTGTTTTGGTTTTTGGTGTTTTTCAATGTAGATCTCACTCTAATCCAGGCTGACCTGGAACTTACTCTGTAGCTCCAGGCTGGCCCCTACTTAACTCACAGTGATCCTCCTAGCTCAGCCTCCTGCATGCTGGGATTAAAGGCCTGTGTGCCACAAGGCCTGGCTCTGATTCTGTTTGGACAGGTTTTTTTTTTTTTTTTTCATTCTCCTCCTCTCAAAATTTAAGCAAAATCAACAATAGTATCATCTCCAAAAACAATATCAGTTTTTTTGTAAACCCAGTAGACCAATATGTAAACTGGGGGGGGGGGTTCTATATCATATTTCTACCTATGGAAATTGAGGTACAAAGTAAGAATTGGGTTATTTCTTTATTTGTGATCCTTTAGAGGTAATTTTCTAATGAAGCCAAAAGAAGTGTTTTTCTTAAAAACTTAGAAAACTGCATATAAGTTTTTCATCAACATTCTGGAGAAAACTAATGGTCAGCAAGTCAGTTTTTGTTCTGAATTCTTTGAGACTATATTTTTAAAATAGATACTTTGGTGTTTTTATGTAGTTAAAAGACAGTTGTGAAATTTGATTCAGTTTATATTTTATTAGCTTTGTAGAGTACTGGAAATGAATATATACCAAATTTTGAAAAATTTGATAAGGCTGTCTTATGTCAGTTATCTACTTTTTAAATTAAGTATCAGATTCTATGAAGAATTTTTTAGATACAGAATGCACACTAGAAATCACTTGGCTTCTAAATTTGACACATTATATTGCATAAAGAATAAAATTTGCCCTGGGTTCTACCCATAGCAAAACACACACACACACAGAATTAAGATACTAACTTCAGACAGATTATTAGAAAGCCAGTTTATTAAACATTTTATACTTGAGTTGTCTACAAATTTGGGTTCATAAATTTTATAAATTAAACCACAACTTTTGGTTGCTATAGTTCTATAGCAGTCTTTTTCCTTCCACGAGAATATAGAAAGTTTAGTATTACCCTGCTGTTGGAGTCCATTCTCTCCATCTCACACTCCCTACAGATTTTTTTCACTGCCTTATCTTTGGACTTAAATTACCAGCTTCACAGAGTCAATTTCCATAATGTTAATAAACATGTATGTCTGCCATGCACTCATTGTGGCTTTTTTGTTTTCACGTTTTAAACTAATTCTGAAATTTAATCTGCTTATTGGTAGCAAAGTTTTTAATTTTCTGTTTGGGGTACAATTTATAGATATCAGATAGAAGACATAATATATAAACACTTCATTTATTTAACTGGAAAAATTGTCACTATTTCTCAGTGAACATAACATTCTCACAATAAATTGCCACCAGTGGGATTGACTTAACTGAAGAGAGTTTCCAATACCACCTTTGTATAATGCGAACTTAGCATTACTCAGCCAAAATATCTGTGTATGTATTTAACATACTTGGTTTACATAAAATTTATAAAAATAGGAAATGTTCACCTAATCTTTTCTGGTTTCAGTTCAATAAAAACTTACTGGAATGTAGTAAGTTAAAAAAAAACAAAGAAGCAACTCAACCTCTGTAACAAATCTGGCAGAATAGAACAGTTAATGTTTATATCTTTGTTAATCCAAACATCTAAAAAACAAAATTTCTTTTTAAAAAAGTGCCATACATAGCCAAGGTATGGAGGACATGCATGTAGTTCCCAGCACTCTGGGAAGCTGAGACAGGAGGATCAAAAAAAAAAAAAATTGGCCGGGTGTGGTGGCGCACGCCTTTAATCCCAGCACTGGGAGGCAGAGGTAGGAGGATCGCTGTGAGTTCGAGGCCACCCTGAGACTCCATAGTGAATTCCAGGTCAGTCTAGGTTAGAGTGAGACCCTACCTCGAAAAAAAAACCAAAGGAAAAAAAAATTGTTAAAGCATTATAGTTGTATGAAGGCAATAATTATTGGATTTCCTCAAATATAATGATAATTTCAACAATTACCTGATTTATTTTGTAGCACAGGCTAGCCTCAAACTCATGATCCTCCTGCTTCAATCTCCAAAGTGTTGCCATTACAGGCTTGAGCTACAACCTCCCAACTCAATAATTAACATTTTGCCTTTTCATAAATTAGCATCCAATTTTCAGTATTGTTTTGTTTAATTGGAGTAGCTAAGGTCGATTGTGCTTTTTTCCCCTAAAAGTACATCATCTGCTTAGCTAAATGTATTTTAAATCTGTGTGGCTTGAGTCATTGTCATCTTCTTCCCCTCCAAAATCCCATGTAAAGAAAGTTTAGAAACATTGATGATCTGTTCTTATCATTCTAAACATGCATATATTTTGGTTGCATCTGGTAATCATTGTAATTCCTTTTGATTTTTTATAATGCAGATTTGGGACAGATTCTTAATTATTATAGAATTTTTTGAAAGTCTCTCTTTAAAATCTTGAATCTTACTGAGAAACTATTTTCTAATTTTGTTTTGTATTTGTATTATTCCTACTGTATTGTTGGAATCTAGACTTCTTTTCAAGGAAATTGTAGATTATATATTAAATGGGATTTTGCTATTAAGTGGTATTTATGCTTAATTTCATGGTAATTTTAATAATTTTTAGAAAACAGGTTTTTTTTTAAGTTAGGGTTCTGTGAGTTCATTGTGATAGTCATTTATCATTTCTGCATATTGATCCCACAGAAAGTATACAAATGAGTTGTTAAAATAGACACTATTTTTTTTTAATCCTCTAATCGAACACCGTCATTCCTATCAGAATCAAGTTTAAGAGTCTTAATGTCCTATCCCCTTCAAGTCTCACAATTTGTAGGGCATGCATATGCTAGAAAGTGATTTATGTCTGTTAGACTTTGAGAACTACTATCCTAAGTGTTTCTTAGTGCTCTTTGTGAAGCAATTAGTTCTTGAATATAATTTTCCATCTTTTACCTGAAGATTTTTTTGTTTGTTTGTTTGAGGTAGGGTCTTGCTCTAGCCTAAGCTGCCCAGAATTCATTATGTAGTCTTAGGGCTGCCTTCAACTCACAGCGATCGTCCTACTTCTGCCTCCCAAGTGCTGGGATTAAAAGTGTATGCCACAACACCCGGCACCTGAAGATTTTTAATCTGTTATTTGGCTAGAAATACCTCCAAATAAATAAAGTCTTTATTTACACTACTTTAAATAATATTGAATTGAATTATTGAAGCATTAATTTTTTTGAGGTAGGATCTCACTCTAGCCCAGGCTAGCATGGAACTTACTGTGTAACCCAGGCTGGCTAAAACTCACTGTGATCCTCCAAATTCAGCCATCTGAGTGCAGAGATTAAAGGCATGTGCCACCATGCCCAACTCTTTTTGAGACAAGGTTTTGCTGTATATTGCAGGTTGGCCTGAATGTGTTATGTAGCTCAGGCTAGCTCCAGCATCAATTCTGTTGACTCAGTCTCTCAAGTGCTGGAAATACAGGTGTGGGTCATGCTCAGAATGAGCCATTAATTTCTTGAGATCTTGACAGAGTCTACTCTGCCCTCTGCAACACCTCCTCCATTCAACATTGTAGCCTTCCAGAAGTAAGGTATTTAACTTAAGGAAAATATATATTAAACATGATGGATGTGAATATCCTCAGGTTTGGATTTTAAAAGTTACCAGTATTTTTTTCTTAATTTTTTAAATTTATTTACTTGAGAGAGAGAGAGAAAATGGGTACACCAGGGCCTCCAGACACTGCAAATGAATTCCAGATGCATGCGCCCCCTTGTGCATGTGGCTTACGTGGGTCCTGGGGAATTGAACCGGGGTCCTTTGGCTTTGTAGGCTTAACCGCTAAGTCATCTCTCCATCCCCAAGTTACCAGTATTTTAAATATTGAAAAAAAATACTGAAATCAGAATATGTACAAGTACAAAAGTAAAATAAACTCAAACCCACCCTCCTAAGTTTTCATCAAATAAAGCCAATATGACATTAAATTTCAGCCTTAGCCCACTGAAAAGCTACTTGGAGTTGGGCGTGGTGGCACACACCTTTAATCTCAGCTCTCAGGAGGCAGAGGTAGGAGGATCACATGAGACTACATAGTGAATTTCAGGTCAGCCTGAGCTAGAGTGAGACTACCTCAAAAAAAACAAAACAAAACAAGAATAAAATAAATAAATAAACAATTTGGATGCATAATCTTTGAGGAAAATACCCTTTAAAACTTTTGTCATCTTTCAAATGCTTCCCACATGTAGGAATGGAGCTTAAATGATATACTGGCATCAGAATAGATACATCTGGGAATTCTCCTGGCCTCTGCACTAGGCAGTGGACTGCAAAATATATGATCAGGCCTTTCCAAGCTTGGTCAGAACCTCAACTCAGTTCTCTCAGGTGTAGACAGTTCTCTAAAGCTCTATCAGCTGCTACTGTTTCAAGCAGCCAAGTGTTGATCAGAATACAGGTTTATTGCATGCCATACCCACTGCAGGCTCAGCTGTCTTCTGAGTCTCCTTGCAACGATATGTGAACTGGGGTCCTACCATAGCACGCAGGAATAGACTGAGGCCTGACCTGGGAAACACATTGCATTGCTAAGGGATTGAGTGTCTGTCTCAGCCTGAAAGGCCATATCTCTCCAGAATCCTGTAGGTGTCTACCCAGGAGCTGATGGAATATTTCTGCAAAGCTGTGAACAGTGGACTACTGTTATGTTAAACAACAAGGATGAATTGCACTAATATGTTGAACTCAGATGCAAAAAGTTCTATACTGTGATTTCATTGTATGTAAAGTTTAAAAATGGGCAAAACTAGTCTGTACTACTGGAAGTAAGAACAGTGATTATCTTTAAGAAGATTTTTTTTTTTTTTACTTACTTGCAAAGGGAGAGAATGGGTGCACCAGGGTTGCACCTATTCTTGCCACTGCAAAAGAATTCCAGATGCATGCTCCAATTTGTGCATCTGGCTTTACATGGGTACTGGAGAATCATCAGGCTTTAGAAACAAGTGCTTTGACCACTGGGAAATCTCTCCAGCCCAGAGAAGAAAGTGTTCAAATATTTATTTGCAAGCAGAGAGAGAATGGATGCACCAGGGCTTCCAGCTGCTGTGGACACACTCCAGACCCATGCTCCATCTGGCTTTAAGTGGGTACTGGGGAATTGAGCCTGGGTGGTTAAGCTTTGCAGGCAAGCTCTTTACCATCTCCAGCCCAAGAAGAGGGTGTTTAAAAAAAATACATATACTTATTTGAGAGAGGGAGGGAGGGGGAGAAAGAGATTGGGTGGGTGCTCCAGGTTCTCTAGCCACTGTAAACAAACTCCATATGCATGCACCGCTTTGTGTGTCTGGCTTAAGTGGGTACTGGGTAATCAAACCTTGGTCCTTTGGCTTCTCAGGCAAGCACCTTATCCATTAAACCATTTCTCCAGCCCAAGAAGAGGGTTTTTATTTGCCTTTTGTTTTGTTTTTTTTCAAGGTAGGGTCTCACTTGAGCCCAGGCTGACCTGGGACTCACTCTAGTTCCAGGCTGTCCTCTTAATTTACAGTAATCCTCTCACCACTGCCTCCTAAGTGCAGGTATTAAAGGTGTGCACCACCATGCCCTATTTCCCTGTTTTTGTGATTTTTTTTTGGGGGGGGTGTGGTTTTTTGAAGTAAGGTCTCACTCTAGCCCAGGCTGACTGAAATTCACTCTAGTCTCAGGGTGTCCTTGAACTAAAGGTGATCCTCCTGCCTCTGCCTCCTGAGTGCTGGGATTAAAGGCACGTGCTACCACGCCCGGTTTAAGAAATAGTTTTAATGCTTCTCTGGGATACCAAAATAGGTTATGTCAAATACTTTATTTTTATTTTATTATTTTTATTTCTTTGTTTGTTTTTTGTTTTTCAAGAGTAGGTATTATGACAACCAGATCCTCTAACTGTCCCTTAGGGTGTGTGGTGCCCCACCCACAGCCTTAATCCTGACACCAAGGAGGTTAAGAGTTCTGATCTATTGAGGGTTCCAAGTCAGCTTGTGACCAGGTGAGACCCTTCCCTGGTGTAATCCCAGTTACCTCTGCTCCTGCCTGGGTCCCGCTGTTGGTTCAAGTTGGTGCGGCCGGGTCCCTGGACCGCTGCTCTGTTTGCTGGAGCCGGGCACTGGCGGTGGGGGAGGGGAGGCTGCCGATGCTGCTCTAGTTCTCTAGCTGTTTCACATGTTCTTCTACCTTGTGATCTGCTCCTCTGTTGTTCACTGCCGTTCTCCCTTCACGTTTCTTGAGTTTTCGGAGAGCTCCGGTGTGAGTGGAAAATCCCCTCGCCTGGCTTTTCCTGCGGCTCAAGCCGAGCCTGGCAGCTTTCTGGCTGCAGCCGCTGCCACGGTCCGCAGACCTGCTGGAGCTGCTCCTGCCAGTCTGTGTGGGCTCTAGATGCTGTGGATCTCTCCTACTTCTCCGCTGCCGTTTCAATTTGCTATTCACCTCACTTTTTAGTAAAATTGTGTATTTTGCTGCGTTTTTTTTTTTTTTTTTTTTTTTTTTTGGCCTTTTTCCCTCCTAGGCTGCTTTGGCATGGTACCTACACCACCATCTTAACCAGAAGTCTGTTTTTTGTTTTTCGAGGTAGGGTCTCACTCTGGCCCAGGCTGAATATTTTTATTTTAGAATTGTTATGCCAGGGCCTCAACCATGGCATTTGAACTCCAGACACTGTGCCACCTAGTGGGCATGTGCAACCTTGTACTTGCCTCACCTTTGTGGGATCTGGAGAGTCAAACATAGGTTCTTAGGCTTCGCAGGCAAGTGCCTTAACCACCACTAAGTCATCTCTTAAGCCCTCAAATACTTAAAAAAATTTTTTTTGTTTTATTTATATGAGAGACAAGACAGAATGGTCATGCCAGGGTCTTTAGACACTGCAAACAAACTACAGATGCATGCGCCACCATGTGCATCTGGCTTACGTGGGTTCTAGGGAATCAAACCTAGGTCTTGGGCTTCGCAAGCAAGAGCCTTAACTGCTAAACCATCATTCCAGCTCTCAGTCCAGGCTGACCTGGAATTCACTACGCAGTCTCCGGATGGCCTCAAACTCATGTTGATTCTCTTACCTCTGCCTCCCGAGTGCCGGGATTAAAGGCATGTGCCACCATACCTGGCTCAAATACTTGTTGAATTCTGAACTTTGAGCCTTCTTGAGATCCACTAGGAATTTGTCACTGAAACCTACCGTTTCATAATAGCATTCAGTTAAGATAACTGTGGTGACATTTACTTGTATACTGTTTCAGTACTTGGTTAGATTTTCATTATAAAAAGAATTAAAGGGCTAGGTAGTAGATGGCTTAGAGATTAAAGGTGCTTGCTTTTGAGCTGGAGGGATGGCTTAGCTGTTAAGGTGTTTGCCTGCAAAGCCAAAGGACCCAGGTTTGATTCCCCAGGACCCACGTTAGCCAGATGCACAAGGGGGCGCATGTGTCTGGAGTTCATTTGCAGTGGCTGGAGGCCCTGGCGCATCCATTTTCTCTCTCACTCCCCCTTTCTCTGTCAAATAAATAAATAAATATAAAATAAAGGTGCTTGCTTTCAAAGCTTGCCAGCCCAGGTTCAATTCCCCAGTACACACATAAAGCCAGATGCACAAAGTGGTGAATGCATCTGGAGTTTGTTTGCAATGGCAAGAGGTCCTGGAACAACCCATACACAAACTCTCAAATATTCTTAAAAAGAATTAATATGGGGGGGGGGAGGGAGGGAATTACCATGGGGTATATTTTATAATCATGGAAGTTGTTAATAAAAATTTTGAAGAAAAAAATAAAAATAAGAATTAATATGGTTCCTTGGTTTCTTCAGGTTTAAAATTTTAGCCTTTGTGATATAAAATTTGGTTTTAAAGAAAAATTTTCCACGGTGAACAACTATACAAAGTTGTATATGTTTGATGGTCCACGTCTTTAATCCCAGCACTTGGGAGGCAGAGGTAGGAGGATCACTATGCGTTCGAAGCCACCCTGAGACGATATAGTAAATTCCAGGTCAGCCTGGGCCAAAGCGGGACCCTACACAGAGTTGTATGCATTTGGTAAAAGTAATGTTCTAGTTTATGAAAGAAAAGTAGCCTATCAAATATTAATCTCTTAAAAATAACAAGAATATATTTTAGAGCTTGTTTTTCATAGGTGTTGACCTACTGGAACAAGAGCAAAGCCTGCACTTGATGAGGGAACGTAAGTGTCTCCGAAAGTCGGTGTCCAGTAATAATGCCTTTTAAGGCCATTGGAGACTTCTGCAAGATACACGCGCTCATCCACCACATACGGCTCCACATCGGTGTGGTCTGGGTTCAGCCGGCCACTTTGTATTAAATCTGAATATGCCTAGGGTTTTTAGGAAAAACTGTCATTAAGAATAGCTTACTCAATTTACTGTGGTTGACAAATGTAAATATTCAACTTAGCTGTGCTATTTTACAGTTTAAATACGACATTTGAGTATTGTTGAATTTTAATGTTTTCCAGGTATTTTGGTAGATTTTGTTTATTTAGTTACACATAATTTTAATGCAAAAACATTTCTAAGTTTTTCATGTATGAGGCTTTCTGGTTTTGTTTTGTTTCAAAGTAGGGTCTTAGCCTCCTGAGTTCTGGAATTAAAGGTGTGTGCCACCATGACCCAGTAGGCATATTTTTACTGTACAACTCATGTTGTGAATCCTTAAGTTAATTACCAATTCTGCAAATCAGAGAACCCACAGTCACATTTTTCAAGCTCTAGAGAGTTGATTTATATGCTTTTCAAAAATAAGATTTGGGCCAAACATGGTGGCACATGTCTTTAATCCCAGCACTCAGGAGGCAGAAGTAAGGATTGCTGTGATTTCGAGGCCAGCCTGGGACTACAGAGTGAATTCCAAGTCAGCCTGGGCTAGAATGAGACTCTACCTTGACCAAAAAAAAAAAAAAAACAAAAAACGATTTAGCTAGAGAAATGCCTCAGCAGTTAAGAGTTTAAACAAGAGAACAAGAGGCCTCTAGGGCAGGAAACTGCCAGATTCAACCCACATAAAAAGCTGGACATGGCTAAATGCAGATCTGTGAATTTGAGGGTTGAGGGAAAAGACCAAAACATATCTGGGCTAGCTGAGACAGGGTGGGGAGTCACCCCATCTCAAGGAAGTATGCAAATGAGCAATAAAAGGATGCCTGATGTTTTGTGGTTTCCACATGAGCATAGGGTACACATACATGTGTGCGCACGTGTGTACGTATGTGCGTACACTACACCGTACACATACCCTCCACACATGCAAAAAAAAAAGGTGGTGATTGAGCCAGGCATGGTGTTTTATGTCTGTAATCCCACACTCTGGAGGCTGAGGCAGGAAGATCACAAGTCAGGGTCAGCCTAGGAGACTCTTCCCACCCCACCATACAAAGTTGATGATAGGTAGGGTCAAAAACAAACTGATGTTTGGACTTAGTTGTATGGAATTCAGGAACCCCCTGAAGTCATGCTTAGGCTAAGGAAGTATAAGTACTAAGTAGTGTTAGACAGTTACTTTAGTTTTATTTGTATGCGTGCACACACAAGAATCTCACCAAAGGAATGCCAGAAAGCCACTTTTATTTATTTATTTTTATTATTTATTTAAGAGTGACAGGGCTGGAGAGATTGCTCAGTGGTTAAGGCGCTTGCTTGCAAAGCCAAAGGACCCAGGTTCAATTCCCCAGGACCCACGTAAGCCAGATGCACATGGTGGTACACGCATCTGGAGTTCGTTTGTGCACCCATTCTCTCTCTCTTCTCCCTTCCTCTCTCTCTCAAATAAGTAAAAAAATATTTAAAAAAAAATGACAGAGAGAGGCAGATAGAATGGGCATGCCAGGGTTTATAGCCACTGCAAACGAACTCCAGATGCATGCATTCCCTTGTGCATCTGACTTATGTGGGTCCTCGGGAATCAAGCCTTGAACTGCAGTCCTTAGGCTTCACAGGCAAGCGCTTAACCACTGAGCCATCTCTCCAGCCCCAGAAAGCCACTTTATATATCCTGTTTTACATGGCAGGCTTTATAAGCAAGTGCATTTAAAGGCTGAGCCATCTCCCCAACCCGCTCAACTTTTAATCTTATTTTAGTATTAATTATTATTATATATAATATTGTTATTGGTTCTTTCAAGGTAGGGTCTCACCATAGCCCAGACTGACCTGGAACTCACTTTGTAGTCCCAGGCTGGCCTTGAACTCACAGCAGTCCTACTTCTGCCTCCAGAATTCTGGGATTAAAAGTGTGTACTACCAAAAAAAAAAAAAAAAAAAAAGTGTGTACTACCATGCCCAGGTTCAATTACTTCTTTAATTTTAATTAATTTATTTTTAAAATATTTTATTTATTTGACAGAAAGAGGGAGAGCGAGTGAGAGAATGGGCGTGCCAACGCCTCCAGCCACTGCAAATGAACTCCAGATGCGTGTGCCCTCTAATGCATCTGGCTAACCTGGGTCCTTTGGCTTTGCAGGCAAATGCCTTAACTGCTAAGCCATCCCTCCAGCCCTAATTTTTTGTTAAAGAAAGGAAGGAAATAAATTTAAATAGATATTTGGAGAAGTAATTTTTGTATTAAAGAAGGTGGTGGTATTTTAATTTTTGGTTATTTATTTATCTACTTAGAACAGGCGCACCAGGGCCTCTAGCCATTGCAAACTAACTCCACACACATACGTCTCCTTGTGCATCTGGCTTGCATGGCTACTGGGGACTTGAACCTTGGTCCTTAGGCTTTCCCAGGCAAACGCCTTAAATGCTAAGCTGTCTCTCTAGCCCTCTATTACCTCCTCTTTTTAAGGTTTTCTTTTTTTTTAAGACTTATTTTTATTTATTTATTAGAGATGGGGGGAGGGGGATAAGAGTGAGAATGAGCCTGCCAGGGCTTCCAGCCACTTCAAACAAACTCCAGACGCAGGCGCCACCATGTGCATCTGGCTTATGTGGGATCTGGAGAACGGAACCTGGATCCTTAGGCTTTGCAGGCATACACCTTAACTGCTAAGCCATCTCTCCAGCCTTACCTACACACACACACACACACACACACACACACACACACACACACACATTTTTACTCAGGAGGCAGAGGTAGGAAGATCGCTATGAGTTCAAGGCCACCCTGAAACTACATAGTGAATTCCAGGTCAGCCTGAGCTAGAGTGAAACCCTATCTTGAAAAACCAAAAAAATAAAACATTTTATTTATTTTGCAACCAGAGAGAGAGAGGAAGATAGACAGCGAATGGGTGCACCAGGGCTTCTAGCCACTGCAAACAAACTCCAGATGTATGTGCCCCCTTATACATCTGGCTTATGTGGGTACTGAGGAACTGAACCTGCGTCCTTTGGCTTTGCAGGCAAGCGCCTTAACTACTAAGCCATCTCCTAGCCCCTTTAAAATATATTTTATTTATTTATTTATTTATTTATTTGAGAGAGACTGAGCACACCAGGGCTATCAGGTGCTACAAATGAACTCCAGACGCATGTGCCACCCTGTGCATCTGGCTTACATGGGTCTTGGAGATTTGAGCCTGGATCCTTTGGATTTGCAGGCAAGTGCCTTAGCCACTATGCCATCTCTCCAGCCCCCTCTATTTATTGTAGAATTTTTTTCACATATCTCATAGATTCTTGGTGTCCATGTAAGGGCATCTAATGAACTGCTTTGTCAGGCAAAAATTTAAACAAAAGATTTTTTTTTTTTTTGAGGTAGGGTCTCACTCTAGCCCAGGCTGACCTAAAATTCATTATGTAGTCTCAGAGTGAACTCATGGAGATCTTCCTACCTCTGTCTCCTGAGTGCTGAGATTATGCACTACCACGCCTGGCTTTTTGTTTTGTTTTGTTTTTGTTTATGGACATCAGAAGATTTTGTTTGGTTTGCTTTCTGCTATAATTTTTCATTATTTTTGGTTTCATTGCAAAGAACTATTAAGGGAAGGATATGGATTTTTTTAATGATGGGTGGTTTTTAGACAGTACTGCATATTTTATTACCCTGTTTGTGGTAGGATTTCAGTTAGTCCTCTTGCAATTTTTTTTTTTCCCCAAGGTAGGGTCTTACTCTAGCCCAGGCTGACCTGGAACTCATTTTGTAGTTTCAGGCTGGCCTCGAATTCACAGTGATCCTACCTCTGCCTCCAGAGTGCTGGGTCTAAAAGTGCACACCATCATGCCCATCTTTTTACATTTTTATTTACACTTTTTTCTTCATTCTTTCCAAATCGAAACAGTTACGATGTATTTTGTTTCAAAAGTAATATAAAGGGGGGCTGGAGAAAGGGCTTAATAGTTAAGGTGCTTGCCTGGAAAGTCAAAGGACCCAGGCTTGATTTCCCAGGACCCATGTAAACCAGATGCACAAGGTGCTACATGTGTCTGGAGTTCGTTTTCAGTGGCTGGAGGCCATGGCATGCCCCATTCATTCTTATTCTTTCCTTCTCTATCTCTCTCTCTCAAAAAAAGAAAGAAAACAAAAGTAGTATAAAGGATCTTAGGATTTCTATGAGCAATATACCAACTACTCTGCTGGCAGCTGAAGTCTAATTCTTTACCTTGGTATACTTCCTTGGAGCAGGTTGGAAATTTTGTTACATGAAATTAATTGTGTTTTTAAATATATTTTTTAAAATTTTATTTATTTGCAAGCAGAGAGAGATAGGAGACAGAGAGAGAATGGGCACACCAGGGCCTCTAGTCACTGCAAACGAACTCCAGATGCATGTGCCTCTGGTGCATCTGGCCTATGTGGGTCCTGATGAATTAAACTTGGGTCCTTTGGCTTCGCAGGCAAATGCCTTAACCACTAAGCCATCTCTCCAGCCCTAATTGTGATTTTTTACTTTTCTATTTTAGAGATATTGTATAATAAATTATATTTTAATTATGTGGCATCTGATATGTTTTGTTATTTTTACCATAAACTTTCTTGTAGCAAATCTTTAGGACTTACATTCAAACTACTAAAATAATATTTTCTCACCATACTTGGAAACCATTTCTTATTTATTTATTTTTGTTTTGTTTTCTCACCCAGGTTGATCTAGAATTCACAGTCTCAAGGGGGCCTCAAACTCAAAGCAATCCTTCTACTTCTGCCTCCCAAGTGCATGACCATGCTGGGCTTGGAAACCATTTCTAAAAGAAACCTGTATTGAGGTTACAGAAAAGAGCCCAGAATAAAACCTTTATTAAAGAAAAAAAAAACTTACCACACATGTAGCCTCATCAAATTTGTTTCCCCAAATATAGATATGTGATAACGTGGGATTTGTTTTCATTGACTGTGAAAGTGCAACCAGTCCTTCTCCTTTGATCTGGTTACTGGCTACAGACAGTCTGTAGGAAAGAATGACCAAATTAACATTAGCATTTATTTTTTTTTTTTTCCAGGCAGGATCTTGCTCTAGCTCTGGCTGACCTGGAATTAGTCTCACGCTGGCCTTGAACTCACAGAGATCCTCCTACTCCAGCCTCCCATATGCTGGGATTAAAGGCATGCACCACCATACCTGGGTGCAGCAACATTTATTAAAACCATTTTCTTGCCTGCCATGGTGACACATGCCTTTAATCCCAGCACTCGGAAGGCAGAGTTAGGAGGATGGCCTTGAGTTCCAGGTCAACCTGGACTAGAGGGATGCCCGGCCTTAAAAACCAAAAAAGTCAGGCATGGAGATGCACACCTTTAGTCCCAACACTTGGGAGGCAGAGGTAGGAGGATTGCCTAAGTTTGAGGCCACTCTGAGACTACATAGTGAATTACAGGTCGGCCTGGGCTAGAGCAAGACCCTACGTTGAAAAAAGAGAAACACCCCTCCCCTCCAAAAAGTTCCCACTTGCTTCAATATAGTGAGACACAGGGAGCTAGAGGACACACCAGGGCCTCTTGCCACAGTGAACAAACTTTGTGGGTCTGGCTTTACATGGTTCCTGGGGAATGGAATCTGGACCGTCAGTCTTTGCAAGCAAGCACCTTTAACCACTAAGTCATCTCTCCAGCCCTAAAACCTCTTCCTTTTGTAAGGTCTCTGCACTGTTCTTTAACGTGTTTTAATGTTGTGATCAAAATATTAACCACATAATTTCTCTAAGTCAAGAAACTTGGCCATGTGTGGTGGCACACACCTTTAATCCCAGCACTTGGGAGGCAGAGGTAAAGAGGATCGCCATGAATTCAAGGCCACCCTGAGACTACATTGTTAATTCTAGGTCCACCTGGGCCAGAATGAGACGCTGCCTCAAAAAAAAAAAAAAAAAAAAAAAAAAAAAAAAAAAAAAGAAAGAAAGAAAGAAAGAAAGGAAAAGAATCTTGTTTTCTTACTGAATGGTTCATGTACCTAGAAAATCTGCTTATGTAGACTACAAATAAAAGTCTTTATCATATTGAATATGTAAAATTTTGTTGGAATTCAAGATAAATAAGCAATAAGAATTTTTCACTAATTTTAATAAGCAATCACTCCTAGAATCAGTCTAATTTTGTTTTGTTTTGTTTTTTGAGGTAGGGTTCCACTCTAGCCCAGGCTGACTTGGAATTTACTATGTGATCTCAGGGTGGCCTCAGACTCACAGTGATCCTTCTACCTCTGCCTCCTGAGTGCCGGGATTAAAGACATGGGCTACCACACCTGACTAGATAATTTCTAAGATGTTATTTATTTTATTTATTTAGAGAGAAAATGGGTTGCCAGGGCCTACAGCCACTGCAAACAAACTATAGATGCATGTGCCACCCTGTGCATCTGGTTCATGTGGGTGTGGGTACTGGGGAATTGAACCTCAGTCCTTTGGCTATGCCAGCAAGTGCCTTAACCATTAAGCCATCTCTCCAGCCCATAAGATGTTAAGAGAAATTAAATGTTTACTATAACTTAATACAGTGAGATTTAGAAACTGAATCTTGACATTTCATCATTTTTAAGTACATGATTTGAGGTTTGTATTCTAACAGTGTTTTTCAGTTATTTTGAATAAGTGGTATACCATACTAACGCTTTGAGACTCCTGTTGTGGGAATGGAGGGTTTCACTGAGATAGAGTGCTCCCGCATTTTCTATTCTGTTAAAAGAAAGGTCTATTACTTCCAGGGTAGTGTTCCTTTTCAGTACCTCAGCCAAGTGTACCATTCCATCACGAGTTATTTTATTGCTGGGGAAGAAAAAATATTTAATAATATTTTAAAATAAAAGGTATTGTTCTTATATTCATAGTAAGACTATTGAAAATATATAGTAAACAATTCTTCCAAGAAAAAATGAAAATTCACTATAAAATACTGTACCCATTCTGGTTAGCATAATTAACTTGCTCACTGAAGTTGTAATTACAAGATATAATATAAACTTATTGAATATATATTAAAGCTTAGGATAAAAGGTTGACAACAGTGTTTATACCTAACAATTATTGAAAATACTGTCAAAATTAATCATCCACTGGGACTCAAGAAATTATAAAGCTTTTGTACAGCAAAGAACACTGAATAGAGCAAAGAGGCAACCTACAGAATGGGAGAAAATCTTTGCCGGCTATACATCTGACAGAGGATTAATATCCAGGAAATACAACAAACTCAAAAAACTAAAGGAGAAATTAAATAACTCAACCAAAAATGAACTTTGGGAACTGGAGAGAAGGTTCAGTGGTTGAGGTACTTGCCTGCAAAGCCCAATGACCAGGATTTAATTCCCCAGTACCCACATAAAGCCAGATGCACAAAGTGGTGCATGCATCTGGAGTTCATTTGCAATGGCTAGAGGCCCTGACATGCCCATTCTTATATCCTCTCTCCCTCTCTCTCTCTCTCTCTCTCTCTCTCTCCTCTATCTCTCTGTTTCAAAATGCATAAAATAAAATTTAACCCTGGTATGGTGGTGCATGCCTTTAAAATCCCAGCACTCATGAGACAGAGCTAGGATTGTCCTGATTTCAAGGCCAACCTGGGACTACACAGTGAGATCCAGGTTAACTGGGAGCCGGGCGTGGTGGTGCACGCCTTTAATCCCAGCACTTGGGAGGCAGAGGTAGATGGATCACTGTGAGTTCGAGGCCACCCTGAGACTACATAGTGAATTCCAGGTCAGCATGGACTAGCATGAAACCCTACCTTGAAAAAACAAAAAAAAACTGCGCTAGAGTAAGATCCTACCTCAAAAAAAAAAAAAAAAAAGTTTTTTAATGACCTTTGAAACTTAATATGAATTCTCAAAAGAAGAAATACAGATAGCCAATAAACATCTAAAACCAAGTTCTACATCCTTAGCCATCAGGGAAATGCAAATTAAAACTTCTGAGATTGCATCTCACTTCTGCCACAATGGCTATCATCAAGAAAACAAATGGCAATAAATACTGGTGAGGGTATGGGAAAAGAGGAACCCTTCTCCATTGTTGGTGGGAATGTAAACTGATATAGCCAATATGGAGGTTTCTGAGATAGCTAAAAATAGATTTACCATATAATCCAGCTGAAACTAAGGTACAGAGGACTGACACCAGAGGCTGAGTGGAGAATCAGTTTATTTTCACACCAGTATGGGTCCAGGGGAATCTCTTACAAAGCCTGGACCCTGAGCTCAAGAATTATTGTTCTCAGAGCTCAGAGCCCCAGCCTAATACCAGAGACCTTGAGTATGAGATAGGTAAGTTTTACATAAGCAGAGGAAAATGGTTAACTAGTGAGCAGATGTAATAGAGGCTGCAATACAGATTATGGCCTTGAAATAGTACAAAAAAGTCAGTGTCAGCATAAAACAATATGCATTACAGGACATAACTAATATAAAAGTTAAGCAGTACAAGACATAACTTTGGGGCAGAGGCTTCTAAATTTTCCTTTGTCCAATTTCCACCTCTCAGCTATACCACTATTTGGCATATACCTTAAGGACTCAGACTACAGAGATACTTTTCAGTCATGTTTACTGCTGCTCTATTCACAATAGCCATGAAGTGGAACTGGCCTAGATGCCCTTCTATTGATGGATAATGAGGTGTGGTAAATATTTACTTATTTGCAAGCAGAGAGAACTAGAAGAGAGACAGAAAGAAGGGGACACCAGTGCCTCCATCTGCTGCAATTAGACTCCACTTTGTGCATCTGGCTTCATGTGGGTACTGGAGAATCAACCTCTAGTTGTTAGGCTTTGCAGGCAAGTGCCTTAACCGCTGGGCCATCTCTCCAGTCCCAAGTTGTGGTATATTGACACAATGGAGTTTTATTTAGCTATAAAGAAGAATGAAATCTGCAGGGAAATGGGTAGAAATGGAAAGGATTATACTAAGTGAGGTCATTTAGATCCAGAAAATCAAATGCTGCATATTCTCTCTCATATGTGGATCCTGGCTTCAAGTGTTTAGATTTGTATGTCAATTGGAGTAAAGTCAGTAATAGACAGGAAGCCAGAAAGGGGCTATGAGGGAGGGAGAGGAGGAGAGGACTTAAGGGGACTGTGTAGTAGATATGTAGGTAGAGGGGCAAAATGCAGGAGGGTCGGATGGAAGAGAGGGGTGGGAAGAGGACTTAATCAACTTTTAAGATTTATGAATAGCAGCAGTGAAGAATAATGAAATTTGCAGGGTAATGGGTGGACCTGGAAAGGACTGTACTTAGTCAGGTAACCCAGGCCCAGAAAGCCAGGCACTGCATGTTCTCTCTCATATGAAGATCCTAGCTACAAATGTTTGGACATGAATGTGAGTTGGAATAAAACTCAGGGGTTTTTGGGCTGGAGAGATGGCTTAGCAGTTAAGCGCTTGCCTGTGAAGCCTAAGGACCCCGGTTCGAGGCTTGATTTCCCAGGACCCACGTTAGCCAGATGCACAAGGGGATGCACGCATCTGGAGTTTGTATGCAGTGGCTGGAAGCACTAGCGTGCCCATTGTCTCTCATCTGCCTCTTTCTCTTTCTCTCTTGGTCACTCTCAAATAAATAAATAAAAATGAACAAAAATAAATTTAAAAAAAACTCAGGGGCTTTTAAGCCCAGCACTCAGGAGGCAGAGGTAGGAGGGTCGCCTGAGACTACATAGTGAATTCCAGGTCAGTCTTAGCTAGAGTGAAACCCCACCTCAAAAAAACAAAGCAAAACCAAACAACAAAGAAAAAACCACCACCACCAACAACAACAAAAAAAAAACCAAACAAACAAAACTCAGGGGGCTGGAGGGATGGCTTAGCGGTTAAGACATTTGCCTGCAAAGCCAAATCCAGGTTCGAATTTCCAGGACCCACATAAGCCAGATGTACAAGGGGGCTCATGTGTCTGAGTTCATTTGCAGTGGCTGGAGGCCCTGGTGCACTCATTCTCCCCCCTCCCCCAGTCTCTTTCTTTCTCTTAAATAAATAAATAAATAAACAAACAAATTTAAAACTCAATAGCAGAGGCCAGTAAGCTAGAAAGGGACAGTAAGGGAGGGAGAAAAGGGGGGTGCTTAAGGGGATGGTGTTGTATATATGTACGTAGAAGAACAGATTATTGGGGGTGGAAAGGCCTAAGTGAGGTCAGGGGAAGAGATTGAGTAAAGGAAAGATGGGGGGAGGGTTAATCAAAATCTAAGAGGGTATGAATAAGTCATATGGAAACCTACTTTTTTGGACAATGGTACACCCAAGAAGCCATAGATTGTTACTAGAAAATGTTCAGTGTCGAGGATGGGATACCTTCCAGTGAGTTATTGGCCAAAACATTACAGGCCATTGCCAAGACTCTTGGTTTCCTACCAGGAATAAATGGTAAGACCCTATTGCTGAAGACTCCACATGCTTGGGCTGCAAGGTCACTGAGAAATCCTGCTGGAACTGAGCTGAAAACCTCCTCCATGTAGACCAGCTGACAGAAAGCTGGAAAAAGCTACACTGTATGCAGTTCAATGGGAGAGAAGTCACCAGTGGACATGAATAACAGAGGACACTGAAAGCCTTAAATTTGGCCAGCCAGGCCAAATGAGCCAATGGTGCGATAGTGGCCTGTCTGTTATGGGGGAAAACCTCTCTCTAACTGGGCTGGAGGCCCGCTCCATGGGAGGGAATACATCCCTGATACTGAAAACCTACGATGGGGGAAGTCATGAACCCTAGGCATGTAACATCTGCTGGTGTCTGGTTAAATGTATTTATTATGCTCACCAAACTGTCCAGTAAGCACTTCTCATCTTTATACCTATATACTAATGCTACTCTCACTTTTGGTTAGAGAAGCTTCTCTTTTTCAGATGGCAATGACCTTGGGATGACTCAGAAGGCACCATGGTGCTGAGATGTGACAGAGGAGTGCTCAACACTGAAATATCTCTGTCACACCTTCCAAGGCTCAAGGTCCCTTGCAAAAGAGGTGGGGGAAAAAATGTAAGAGCCCAAAGAGGGTTAGGACTCCTTCTAGACACAAAAATGATTTTAATATCCATGACCTCACAGTGCCTGACACTTCCTACACAAGACCATCCTAATAGGAGAGAGAGATGATGTCATGAAAAATAAAAGAAAAGCTGGGTGTGGTGGCATACACCTTTAATCCCAGCACTTGGGAGGCAGAGGTAGAAGTATCGCTGTGAGTCAAGGCCACTTTGAGACTACATAGTGAATTCCAGGTCAGCCTGAGCTAGAGTGAAACTCTACCTCAAAAAATAAAAGAGAGACTGATTGAGAGGGGGAGAAGATATGATGGAGAGTGGACTTGCGAAGGGGAATGTGGAGGGTAGGGAATTACCATGCTTTATTGTATATAATTATGGAAGTTGTCAATAAAAAATAAAAAAGCCCAGATTTTTTTTTTTAAAGAAAAACAGTTTTGGGGCCAGAGATGGCTTAGCAGTTAAGGCATTTGCCTGCAAAGCCAAAGGACCCAAATTTGATTTCCCAGGACCCACATAAGCCAGATGCCCAAGGTGGCACATGTGTCTGGAGTTCATCTGCAGCAGCTGAAGGCCCTGACATGCCCATTCTCTCCCCCTGCCCAAATAAAAAAATAATAGTTTGGGCAGAAGTATCCTGCAGAGATGGATAATGTTGTGCTCAGAAACCAGAGTTGTTGGCTAGGGAGGTCTCTGATGTCCCCCAAACACTGCAGGCCATTGCCAAGGCTCTTGGTTGCCCACCAGAACTAGATGGTACGATTAGATGCTGAAGACACTGCATGCTTGGGCTGCAGGTCACAGAGAAATCAATCACGCTGAGCTGGAAGCCTCCTCCCTATTGACTGTCAGGATTCTGGAAAGAGCTATGCAACACACAGCCTTTTGAAGAAGAGAAGTCACCAATGGTCTTAACCAGCAGTGGACCCTGCAAGGTTTATGGCTGGCCAGTCAGACCAAATGTACCAACTGGTGCGATGGTGGTATGTGTGTTATGTGAGAAATCAACTCTTCTCTGACTGGGCTGCAGGCTCATGGGAAGAAATTCATTCCTGGTACTGAACTCTTAGTCAAAAGCCTTAAATAAATAATAAATAAATAAAAAGTGTATGACTGGGGTGATATAAGTTCTAGAGGAAAAACCATTGTTTTCTGGCTAAATGGATAGATTATGTCCACTAACCTACCCTTTAAACATTTATGTTTATGTCCATATATTAATGCTACTCTCACTTTTGGTTAGAGAAGCTTCCGTTTTCAGATGGTGGTGACCACTATTGGGGTAACTCAAAACTCACCAAAGTGCTAAGATGAAGTGACAGTCAAGTGTTCAGCACTAAGTAAGATATCTCTGTCATACCCTCCAAGGCTCAGGAACCATTGCAGAAAAGGTGGTGGAAAGAATGTAAAAGCCAAACAAAGGGAGGAGTGCTTACAATGCTATCTTCCAGACACAAAGTGGCCTTGATATTCATGACCTTACAGTGACTGACACTACCTACATAAGACTTACATAATAGGAGGGAAAAACGATGACACAAAAATCAAAGTGAGAATAATTGGAAAAAAGAAGGGATTCAATGGAGGGGGGATTTGGAAGTGGGGAAAGGATGGTGACAGAAGGGGATTAAGATTAAGGCACATTGACTATTTATAGAAGTTACCAATAAAAAGTTAAAAAAAGAAAAAATAGTGTCTAACAAGTGCATCCCACATAGTGTGAATACTCATATAGATTATCCTCATGACTTAACTTTTGAATTGCCATATGTAAATTGTCGCTTACCAGCTGACATCAAGGTAGCGTAGGCTGCTGTTCAGATACAGTGCATCACATAACTGTTGCATACCATAATTTTTTATATCATGTTTACACATGTGCAATTCAACAAGGAAGTGATTTTCTTTCAACATGTGGCCTATATGGACTGTAGACTCTTCCTAAAAAAAAAAAAAACAGATACAATCTTGTTTCTAAAGTATAGTTTTAAAATTATGCCCATTACAAACACATTCTTTTTTGGGGGGAGGGGTTATCTCACTAGCCCAGACTAACCTGGAATTCACTATGTAGTCTCAAGGTGGCCTTGAACTCAGGGAGATCCTTCTCCCTTAGTCTCCCAAGTGCTAGAATTAAACATACCCGGCTCACATGCTCTTTCTTTTTTTGTTGTTTTTTTGTTTTTTTGAGGTAGGGTTTTGCTATAGCCCAGGCTGACCTGGAATTAGTCTCAGACTGGCCTTGAACTCAGTGATCCTCCTACCTCAGGCTCTCGAGTGCTGGGATTAAAAGTGTGTGCCACCATGCTCAGCGCAAATGTTTATTTATTTATTTTTGTTTGTTTGTTTTTGTTTATCGAGGTAGGGTCTCACTCCACTCAGGCTGACCTGAAATTCACTCAGGCTGGCTTTGAACTCTCGGTGATCCTCCTACCTCTGCTTCCCGAGTGCTGGGATTAAAGGCGTGCGCCACCACGCCCCGCTTCAAATGCTTATTTTTAAGTTAGCTCCTTTAATTTGAGAGAGAGAGAGAGAGAGAGAGAGAGAGAGAGAGAGAGAGAAATGTGTGTGCCAGGGTCTCTAGCCACAGCAAACGAATTCCAGACACATGCACCACTTTGTGTATCTGACTTACATGGGTACTGGGAATCAAACCTGTGTCCTTAGGCTTTGCAGGCAAGCGTCTGAACCACTAGGCCATCTCTCCTGCCCTAAATTAGCTTTTTAATAAAAAATTTAAATTTTATTTATTTTAGAGAGAGAGACAAGAGAGAGAGAGAATTGGCGTCATATAGCCTCAGCCTCAGCAATTGACCTCCAGATGCTTGCACCGCCTAGTGGATATGTGAGACCTTGAGCTTGCCTCACCTTTCTGTATCTGGCTCATGTGGGATCTGGAGAGTTGAACATGGGTCCTTAGGCTTCACAGGCAAGCGCCTTAACCACTAAGCCATCACTCAACTGAAATTAGTTTTTTTGTTTTTTTTTTTTAAATGAGGCCTCACTGTGTATTCTAGGCTGGTCTTAACCTTGACTGTCCTGCATCAGCCTCCCAAGTGCTAGAGTCGCACTTGTGTGCCACCATACCTGGCCTTAAATTAGCTTATTAGGAAGGTTATATTTAGAAAATCAGTGTATCTTAATTTGTACTTGCCCATTTTTTTTAATCATCACCACCTTAAATCATACATTCTTATTTTTTGCGGTGGGGGGGAGGACAATGTCTCACTCTGTAGCCTAGGATGTTCTTGGAACTCACCATCCTCCTATTCCAAGTGATATTTGGTACCTTCAAAGACATAGGTAAAAGGCAGTTATAAAATGTGGCTAAATGATAAAAAAAAAAGATGATGGGTACTTTGTGTTACAAAAGCAATAGCCATTTGAAAAGCAAAATCATCAAAATATTATATTTCATTGAATGGCAGTCTTCTTTGATTTTAATGATTTTTGTTTGTTTGTTTTAGAGGTAAGGTCTCACTCTAGCCAAGGCTGACCTAAAACTTACTCTGTAGTCCCAGGCTGACCTTGAACTCATGGCTATTCTCCTACCACCACCATGCCTAGCTTGATTTTGATGATTTTTTTAAAAGTTTTTTCTTTATATAAATTTCTATTCTTTTTTATTTATTTATTTACTTGAGAGAGTCAGAGAGATACAGAGAGAATGGGTGCTCCAGGGCCTCCAGCCACAGCAAGCAAACTCCAGATGCATGTGTCCCTTTGTGCATCTGGCTGACATGAGTCCTAGGGAATCGAACCTGGGTCCTTTGGCTTTGCAGGCAAACGCCTTAACTGCTAAGCCATCCCCCCAGCCCTTTTTTTTTTTTTTGTTTTTCGAGGTAGGGTCTCACTCTGGTCCAGGCTGACCTGGAATTAACTATGTAGTCTCAGGTTGGCCTCGAACTCATGCCAATCCTCCTACCTCTGCCTCCCAAGTGCAGGTATTAAAGGCGTGCGCCACCATGCCCATCTCCAGCCCTTTTCTAAAAGTTTTTTTGAGGTAGGGTTTCGCTCTAGCCAAGACTGACCTGGAATTCACTATGTAGTCTCAGGGTGGCCTTGAACTCATGGTGATCCTCCTTCCTCTGCCTCCTGAGTGCTGGGATTAAAGGCATGCCCCACCACACCCGGCAATTTTGATGATTTTAAGACAAAGACATTGTTGATCTGGAGTTTCTTTTAAAAACACAACCCTGAGATATATGTGACTGACTTCCTCCTGTGTTGATTTCAATGTCCATCCTTAAGCTGTCAGGGAACCCTGAGCACATCACACACTGGCTTACTGAGCATGCCCCACATGTTCTGAAAACTCTTGGAAGACAAGGGTTATATCTTGCTATCTCTTGCACTCGAATTCTGTCTGGTTCAGGGTTGCATTCCCAAACTTATTTTGTGAAGCAATTATGAAGGAAGCAACTCATTGAGCACCTATTTTGAGCCAGGTATTTTGTTCATCTTTTAAGTAGTTTTAAAAAATTATTTATTTATTTGTTTACGAGAAAGACAAAGAAGCAGAAGGAGAAAAGAGAGAGAGAGAGAGAGAGAGATGTGCCAGGGCCTCTAGCTACTGCAAACTCCAGATGCCTGCACCACCTTCTGCATCTGGTTTTACGTGGGTACTGTGGAATCAAACCTGGGTCCATTGGCTTTGCTGGAAACTGCCTTAACCACTAAGCCATCTCTCCAACCCCTTAACTATTTTTAAGTATGTTGCTATCATCTAAGGACTCAGGTATCTTGTTGGACAGATTAGATTTATGTACATAATACAAAATGATATAAAACTCCAAAAGTTTTAGTACAAAAAAGTGCAAAGGGCTGGACATGATGGTGCACACCTTTAATCCCAACACTGGGAAAGCAGAGGTAGGAGGATCACCGAGAGTTTGAGGCCAGCCTGAGACTCCAGAGTGAATTCCAGGTCAGCCTGGGCTAGAGCAAGACCCTGCCTCAAAAACAACAATAAAGTGCAGAGACAATCCAAAGGGACAGACACAGAAAAGCAAAGATATATAGATATTGCTGGGCGTGGTAGCACACACCTTTAATCCAGCACTTGGGAGGCAGAGGTAGGATCGCCGAGAGTTCAATGCCACCCTGAAACTATATAGTGATTTCCAGGTCAGCCTGAGCTAGAATGAAACCCTACCTCAAAAAACCAATATAGATAGATAGACACATTTTCAAATATGAAAAATAGAACTTAAAATATGGTTAATCCTCAATTATACTAAGGGGAAACAGTGAGGTAATTTAAAATTATTTAAAGAGCTTTGTAGCCAGGTATGGTGGTGCACACTTTTAATTCCAACAACTCTGGAGGCACAGACAAGAGGATCACTATGAGTCTGAGGCCAGCCTGGAGCTAAATTACAGGTCAGTCAGGAGTAGAGTGAGACCCAGCTTCAAAACAGACAGAGGGCCGGGGCTGGAGAGAGGCTTAGTGGTTAAGGTGCTTGCCTGCAAAGCCAAAGGACCCAGGTTCAACTCCCCAGATCTCACATAAGCCAGATGCACATAATGGTGCATGCATCTGGAGTTCGTTTGCAGTGGTTGGAGACCCTGGCATGCCCATTGTCTCTCTCTTGCTCTCTCTGTCTCTCTCTTATAAATCCATCTATCTATCTATCTATCTATCTATCTATCTATCTATCTATCTATCTATCTATCTATCTATTTAAAACAGGGCTGGAGAGATGGATCCTAGCAGTTAAGGTGCTTGCCTGCAGACCCACGTTTGATTCCTCAGGACCCATATAAGCCAGATGCACATGGTGACACATGCATCTGGAGTTCGTTTGCAGTGGCTAGAGGTTCTGGTGCACCCATTCTCTCTATCTGTTTCTTTCTTTCTTTCTTTCTTTCTTTCTTTCTCTTTCTCTCTCTCTCTCTCAAATAAATTAAGTAAATAAATAAATAATATTAGGCCAGGCATGATGGCACATGCTTTTAATCCCAGCACTCAAGGAGGCAGAGGTAGGAGGATTCACCATGAGCTCAAGGCCACCCTGAGAGTACATAGTGAATTCCAGGTCAGCCTAAGCTACAGTGAGACCCTCCCTCAAAAAAGAAAACAAAAGGACCAAAAAGAGGGGATGGAAAGATGTCTCAGCGGTTAAGTACTTGCATGCAAATCCTAATGACCCAGGTTCAATTCCCCAGTTCACACATAAAGTCAGATACACAAAGTGGTGCATGTATCTGGAGTTCGTTTTCAGTGGCTAGAGGCCCTGGTGTTCCCATTCTCTCTCTGCTTTTAACAATCATTTTTAAAATTTTTATTATTATTTATTTATTTATTGGAGAATGACAGAAGAGGGAGATAGAGAAAGAGAGAGAGAGACAGAGAGAGAGAGAGAGAGAGAGAGAGAGAGAGAGAGAGAATGGGTGCACCTGGGCTTCCAGCCACTGAAAATGAACTCCAGATACATGTGCCACCTTGTGCATCTAGCTTACATGGGTACTGGGGAATCGAGCCTCAAACCTGGGTCCTTATGCTTTACAGGCAAGCACTTAACTGCTAAGTCATCTCTCCAGGCCTGAACAATTTTTTCTATTGTTTGTTTGTTTTTGTTTTTAGAGGCAGGGTCTCACTCTAGCCCAAGCTGACCTGGAATTCACTATGCAGTCTCAGGGTGGCCTCAAACTCATGGTGATCCTCCTACCTACCTTGGCTGCCCAAGTACTGGGATTAAAGGCATAATATGCCCACTATGCTCAGCCTAATATTATTTTAAAAAACATTTTATTTTTAAGGACAGAGAGAGAGAGAGAGAGAGAGACAGACAGACAGACAAAGAGAATGGGCATACCAGGGCCTCTTGCCTCTGCAGAGAACTCCAGATGTATGTGCCATCTTTGTATATCTGGCTTTACTGGGGAACTAAACAGGGGCCATCAGGCTTTGCAGGCAAGTGCCTTTAACTGCTGAGTTATCTTTCTAGCCCAAATGCTTTGAACTTTAAAAGTACAAATTTTATTTGAATATCAACTTCCAGGTTCATTGAATTACATAAAATGCTTTGGACACTTCTATTAGATATCTCTCTTTGTTTAGACCGGTAATAGAATGTGTTCTTCCTTCCTAAGTTGTTTTTTACAACTGGTAGAAGAGAAGGCCACTGAAAGCGATGTTAAAGAAGTCTTGGAAGAAATACTCACATTTTCACTTATCTCCAGAAAACAGCTCACCCATGGATAGGATCAAGTTCAGACATGCCAAAGTGTTACTCATACACATTTTGCTATTACTCATGTATTCAAAATGTTTTGGCTCAGGGCTGGAGAGATGGCTCAATGGTTAAGGCACTTATCTGCAAAGTCTAACAACCTGGGTTTGACTCCCCAGAACCCATGTAAAGCCAGGTACACAAAGTGGAGCATGCATCTGGAGTTCGTCTGCAGTGGCTAGAGGCCCTGGCATGCCTATTCCCGCTGTCTGTCTCTTCTTTCTATCTCTCCCTGCCTGCAAATAAATATATATACGTTGCTCTTTTTTTTTCAAGGTAGGGTTTCACTCTAGCTCAGGCTAGCCTGGAACTCACTATGTAGTCTCAGGGTGGCCTTGAACTCATAGCGATCCTCCTACCTCTGTCTCCCAAGTGCTGGGATTATAGGCATGTGCCACCACACCTGACTTACATAAATGTTTTTTAATATGTCATGGTTCAGCTACATCAAGATACAACTTTTGGGCTGGGGAAATGGCTTAGCGGTTAAGGCGTTTGCCTGCAAAGCCTAAGGACCCCGGTTCAATTCCCCAGGACCTACAAGGTCTCTGCCTCTTTCTCTCTCTCTTTCTCAAATAAATAAATTAAATATTTTTAAAAATACAACTTTTAAAACAATATTTAAATCATTTTTATTTATTTATTTGAGAGCGACAGACATAGAGAGAAAGAGGCAGAGAGAGAGAGAATGAATGGGCACACCAGGGCCTCCAGCCATTGCAAATGAACTCCAGACGTGTGCGCCCCCCTGTGCATCTGGCTAAAGAGGGTCCTGGGGAATGGAGCCTTGAACAGGGGTCCTTAGGCTTCATAGGCAAGCGCTTAACCGCTAAGCCATCTCTCCAGCCCTCAAAATACAACTTTTAAAAAATATATTTAATTTATTTATTTGAGAGAGAGAAAGAGGCAGAGAGAGGGAAAGAGAGAGAGAGAGAGACACAGGGAGGGAATGGGTATGCCAGGGCCTCCAGCCACTGCAAACAAACTCCAGATACATGTGCCTCCTTGTGCATCTGGCTTACGTGTGTCCTAGAAAATCGAACTGGGATCCTTTGGCTTTACAGGCAAATGCCTTAACCACTAAACCATCTCTCCAGCCCCAAAATATAACTTTTTTTTTTTTTTGGTTTTTCGAGGTAGGGTCTCACTCTAGTCCAGGCTGACCTGGAGTCCACTCTGTAGTATCAGGGTGGCCTCAAACTCATGGTGATCCTCCTACCTCTGCCTCCCAAGTGCTGGGATTAAAGGCATGTGCTACCGCGCCCAGCTTCCAAAAATACAACTTTTAAAACAGCTGACATTGGAACGATCATGGCCTTTAAAACCTTAAGCACAAATACTTGGATCTTAACTGTTTTGATAAAAATTTACATAAAACTTGAGTTCCATGAGAAAAGGTAATGCATTGCTTCAACATGTTCCATCTAGCTGAATACAAGTCATATCAATAATTCATATGTAATAACTTTACTGGAATCATAGTTTTGACTTATAAACCGTAGTTGATAAAATATAGCTAGGTGTGCTTCTGCATGCCTTTAATCTCAGCACTCAGGAGGAAAGGTAGGAGGATTGCCATGAATTTGAGGCCACCTGAGGCAACATAGTGAATTCCAGGTCAGCCTGTGCTAGAGCGAAACCCTATCTTAAAAAAGAAAAAAGAAAAAATGTAATTAGGACATTCTAAGGATACAATGTTGTGGTAGTTTGATTGAGGTGTCCCCCATAAACTTAAATGTTCTGAATGCTACGTTCCCAGTTGATGGAGATTTGGGAATTAACACCTCCAAGAAGCAGTATATTGTTGTTGGGGGTGGGTTTATGGGTGTTATAGCCAGCTTCCCCTTGCCAGTGTTGGGAATACTCTCCTATTGCTGTTGTCCACCTGATGTTGGTGAGGGGGTGGTATCCACTCTCTGCTCATGTCGTCATTTTCCCTGCCATCAGGGAGCTTCCCCTCAAGTCTGTAAGCCAAAATAAACTTTTTTTCCCCATAAGCTGCTCTTGGTTGGGTGATATCCAAACTTCAGTGGGATCTTAGTTTAATCTCCATGTTACATTAATTATCATCACTTTGCATACATACCTGTTCTCCATACATTATAGGTCGATTTAGATTTATTCCCTTAATTGCTGTGTTTTGAGTTAGCACTGTAGCAAACGCTATCACACTTTGCATTCCCTAAAAATAGAAATTCATTAAGAAAGCTGATAGAGTATATAAGTTAATCTTCCTACATTAAAATTATAAGATCAAGGGCTGAAGAGGTGACTTAGCAGTTAAGGCGCTTGCCTGCAAAGCCAAAGGACCCAGGTTTGATCCCCTAGGACCCATGTAAGCCAGATGCACATGGTGGCACATATGTCTGGTGTTCGTTTGCAGTGGCTAGAGGCCCTGGTGTGCCCATTCTTTCTCTTTCTCTCTCTCTCTCTATCTCTCTCATAAATAGAAAGGCATAATCCCTTGAAATAAGTAGAAAACACCCTTGAAAGTATATACTGGGCTGGAGAGATCAGATGACTCAGCAGTTAAAGGTGCTTGCTTACAAACACTGCTGGCCCAAGCTCAACCTGGATTCAAATCCCCAGTACCCATATATAGCCAGATGCAAAAAGTGGTACATGCAACTGGAAACTCGGCTACTACTGGAAGAAAATATAGGAGGAACTTTCTATGATATAGGAATGGAACAAGACTTCCTGAACAAAACTCCAGTAGCACAGGATCTTAAACAATCACTCAACCAATGGGATCACATGAAGCTGAAGAGTTTCTTCACAGACAAACATACAATAAGCAAAGCCAATAGATTACCCACAGAATGGGAGAAAATATTTGCTGAATATCCAACTGACAGAGGCCTCATCTCTAGAATCTACAAAGAACTCAAAAACCTAAACAATAAAAAGTCAAACAACCCACTCACAAAATGGGGCAAAGAGCTGGACAGGCAGTTCACAGAGGAAGAAATACAAATGGCAAACACACACTTAAGAAAATATTCATCATCCCTAATCATCAGGGAAATGCAAATTAAAACAACTATGATACTCCACCTTACCCCAGTAAGGATAGCAAACATCAAAAAATCAAATGAAAATAAATGCTGTCAAGGAGAAATAGGAACCCTAATCCACTGTTGGTGGGAATGTAACATGGTACAACTACCTCGGAAAGCAATATGAAGACTCCTAAAAAAGCTGACCATAGGGCTGGAGAGGTGGCTTAGAAGTTAAGCACTTGCCTGTGAAGCCTAAGGACCCTGGTTGAAGGCTTGATTCCCCAGGACCTACGTAAGCCAGATGCACAAGGTGACACATGCATCTGGAGTTCATTTGCAGTGGCTGGAGGCCCTGGTGCATCCATTCTCTCTCTCACTCTCTCTATCTACCTCTTTCTCTGTCTGTCGCTCTCAAATAAATAAAAAAAATTTTTTTTAAAAGCTGACTATAGCGTTACCAACAGAGCCAGTTATTCCCTTACTGGGCATGTACCCTAAAACCTTCAAGCCTCAGTCCAGATAGATTTGCTCAACCATGTTTACAGTGACTCAATTCATAATAGCTAAGAGCTGGAATTAACCCAGATGTCCATCACTAGATGAATGGATAACTAAGATGTGGTACATCTACATGATGGAATTCTACACAGCAGTAAGAGAAAATGACACAATGAAATTTGAAGAAAAATGGTTGAACCTGGAACAGATCATTCTCAGTGAACTTACCCAATCACAGAAAGATAATCACTGCATGGTCTCACTCATCCACAGCACCTAACCTGAATCTACCCAAGATGCCGACATACCCAGTAAGCATCACGAGGACTGGACAATAGGGTGGGTGGGGAGGAAGGGGAGGGTAGTGAAGGGGGTGGGGGGACATAAATCTAGGCCCAATTTTATGGTACCATAATATTCTACATCCTAAAAAGCAGACCAAATGGTTGAACCTTCACCAGGCCCTTAGAGGTAACACCTGAGTCACAAGGCACTGGATAGGGTATGATGAAGACTGACCTTAATCTTCTACTGCTTCTCTCTCTCTCTCTCCCTCTTCTCTCTAACTCTTTTATATTACTTATCTTTTTCTCCTTCTCTTCATGGGCGCTGACCAGTAACTCCCAGTACCAGCATGTGGCTATCATCCACAATGAGCTCTTGATCAGAGAGACCTACAAGGTTTCCTAAAAGAATGACAGATTTCTGTCAGAGTACTTGATGACCCACTAAAGGTTAGTGGTAAGACCCTACTGCTGAAGACACCATATGTGGTTGACATGTAACATGGAATGACATGGCTGGAAGCTGGAAGAGAGTCAGTCCCCAGACTGTCAGCGCTTGTAGTGCCAGAAGATGCTACATGGGCGACTGGGGGAAAATGACCAATATCTGTCTAAGCAACTCATGGTCTAACCTACTTAGCAGCAAACAACCTGTCGTGATGCTCACACAAGTGCAGTAGTGGCGCACAGCAAGGGTGGGAATCCAACTGCTCTTGATTTGGCTAACTGGTCCGCTCAGTGGAACAGAACCCATAGCTGGAGCTGGGAAACAAGTCAGAACCATATCCAAAAATGAGCCTGCTCTCCACTATCAAGCTACCACCAATTGTAGGGCTACAAGAGGGCCTATACCTATTAAATTCTCTCTCTCTAAAAAAAAACTAATAATAATAAGGGTTATCCCATTTATCTGGTGCTGACTTTACTCTCCGTCGGAGAATCTGCTTCTCTTTTTCAGATAGATGCAGATCCTAAGGACAGAACTAGCCCATCATACCTCAAAAGGGCCCCAGCTGAAACTAAGAATAATTGGCGAAACAAGCAAGGGTGCTGTTTTCTTGGTGAACCTGGTACCAGCACAAAGGTGAAGGAGATCGACACAGAGAACAATCAACTCCTACCAAATCAGATATCCAGAGACACAAAGGCTCCCAATACCTCATCACTGAAGCAGACCTAAAATGAACCCAACATGGCTCAGGGAAATTTGCAGAAGAGGGGGAAGAAAGAATGTCGGAGCCACATGTTGGGTCATGATATACAGAGACATTTCCTCCTACCCATAACTGAAGGCTAACCCCACAATGCATGACCCATATACCTCAACAAGAGGGGGTCAGGGGGAGGGGGGAGGAGGCTAACAATGGTACCAACTTGACTGTATTCACTGAGTACAAAACTAATTAATAAAAAAAGTGGTACATGCACCTGGAATACATTTTCAGCAGCAAGAGATGCTGGTGTGCCCATTCTTTCTCTCCTTGCAAGCGAATAAATAAAATATATATTATATATATAATATTATATAACAATATATATAATATATTATATAATATTATAATATAATATAATATATATACAGTATTATATATAATAATATTGTATATTATATTATATATTATATAACATATATTTTATATTTATATAATATATATTATATTATATATAACATATATTATATAATATTATTATACATATTATGTATTATATAATATTATATGACATTATATAATATATATAATATTATATTTATTTGAGAGAGAGAGAATGGATGCACCAGGGCCTCTACCCACTGCAAACTCCCGAAACATGCGCCACCTTATGCATCTGGCTTTATGTGGGTACTAGGAAATCAAATCTGGGTTCTTTGGCTTTTCTGGCAAGCGCCTTAACCACTAAGCAATCTCTCCAGCCCCTAAAAAAATAATTTTTAAAAAAGTAAATACTAAAATTAACTTTGTTGGTACTTGTAATGCTACCCATTTCACACATGGGAAGCACTAAGTGTCTATGCATGTTCTATCCTCTGCTTAGAATGTTCTACCATGGACCCTTCTCCATTTTCCTCATGCTTCATTACTCAGGCAACCATTTCATAAAACAGAACTAAGTCCTCCCCATTATCAAAGTACTTGGTTATGTTTATAACACTTTTCTCAGTTTCTTCATTGACAAGCTCCCAAGGAAAATACTTGACCTCATAAAGGGAGTGGCCATATATGACCCACTGATGTATTCTTAGATCCAGTGCAGTGACAGGTGTACATAAACATATGTGAATCCCTGCTTCCCAGAACCACACTGGCCCTTTAAGAAGTCCTTCCAGGGCTGGAGAAATGGCTTAGCGGTTAAGCGCTTGCCTATGAAGCCTAAGGACCCTGGTTTGACGCTCAATTTCCCAGGACCCACATTTGCCAGATGTACAAGGGGGCGCATGCATCTGGTGTTCATTTGCAGTGGCTGGAGGCCCTGGCATGCCTATTCTCTCTCTCTCTATCTGCCTCTTTCTCTGTCTGTCGCTCTCAACTAAATAAATAAAAATGAACAACAAAAAATTAAAAAAAAAAAAGAAGTGCTTCCAAACCTATTACACTTTTAGCGCCCTAGTGATTTGGCATTAATCTGAGGCTATATAAAAGGTTTTAGGGTCTCAAGACTTGAAAGCATGTTAGAGAAAGTGGAAAAAATATGAAGATATACAAAATGCATTTCTAATTATATTGCCAAGTGAAGCCTCAGAGAAGCACTTAACATCATCATTTTCAAGCTTTTTAAAAAATTTTTTTTATTTGCAAGCAAGAGACAGAGAGTCAGACAGAGCCATCTGTCTCTCTACAGTCATCTTTCCAGCCTTCATTTTAAGTTTTTATGATACTGAAAAATACTTTCACAGAAATTTACATTCATACTGGTGAAATAGTATTTTTTTAATTTAAATAAATATGGGATTTTCTTTTTCAAGTCCCATATAGGCTGAGTTATGCTTAGAAGTTTATAAATATTTGTATGATACTGGATATAATCTATGGTATTTACTGTAACCTTATTTTCTTAACAGTTTATGATGTGAACATACTATTTATTAACATGCCACAATGTGAACAGAACAAACCTGCATATTCTCAGAGGGGTGAGGCTGATGACCTGTCATTGGCTGGGTACCCTGGTGCATGCTTTAGGAGGTACTTGGGAAGCTCAGGTGGAAGGATTCTGAGTTCCAAGCCAGCCTGGGCTGCATGGCAAGACCCTGACTCAAAAAGCCAAAAACCCAGGCTGGAGACATGGCTTAGCAGTTCAGGCACTTGTCTGCAAAGACAAAGAACCTAGGCTCAATTCCCCAGGACCCACCTAAGCCAGATGTACAAGGTGGCACATGCGTCTGGAGTTCATTTGCAACAGATGGAGGCCATGGCATGCCCATTCTCAATCTGCCCCCCTTTCTCTCTCTCTCAAATAAATAAATGAAAATAAGAATAAAAAAAGCCAAAAGAAACCAAAGCAAAACAAAAAATAAAAAATGGTCATTTGGCGAGTTCTCTTGAACAGCTTTTACTCTGACTCCCTGAGAGAATGGTCCACTGTCTGGGTGCCTTTCTTGAAACCAACTTACTTACCAGGTCACAGTCACCAAGGTCTAATTTCTCTAAGGATGAATTAATTTGTAGCATTGCAGCAAAAAGCATGCCACCTTTATTTTCAATCTTATTTCCAGTCATTCTGAGGTATTTCAAAGTAGTGTTTTTCTGAGAAGGAAAAGAATGAAAATTTAGGTTATCTAAGTTTTAATCATTTAATTTACAAAACTCTCTAAAATAAATGAGTGAGAGCCATATACATATTTATATTTTGAGGTAGCCAAGCTGACCTGGCACTCTGTAGTCCCAGTGTGGCCTGTTTTTTTTTTTTTTTTTTCAAGGTAGGGTCTTGCTCTAGCCCAGACTGACCAGGAATTCACTATGTAGTCTCAGGGTTGGCCTTGAACTCACCATGATCCTTCTACCTCTGCCTCTCGAGAGCTGGAATTAAAGGAGTGCCGTCACCACGCGTGGCTGAGAGCTGTATTTTTACTTGAATAAAACTTGTGTTTTTTTCATAGAGATGGAACAGAATATTCCTTAAAGGTAACATTCATAATAGACAAAATACACTTTGATAGCTTAGTAGAAAGAATAACCAAGAAACAGATTCCCAGACAGTAATGAGTAAATAAAGCAAATTTTAATAAGCCTTTATTGGATAATCTGTAAATTTGTCTCCTCAGAAAACTACCACTTAAAAAAAATGTAAACCAGGGCCTTGGGCATGCTAAGAAATCACATTACCACTGAGCTACCTCCCCAGCTGTTAGAACTATTGTTTTCTTATTTTGTGTTTTTTTGAAACAGTATCTCAATCTAGCCCAGGCTGGTCTGGAATTCACTTTTGTAGCCCATGCTGGCTTCAAACTTGGTCAGTATTCTAATCTCAGCTTCCCCGGTGCTGGGATTAAAGGTGTATACCCCATGCCCGGCTGTACCACCTTTTAAAATGAAGTTCACATAACCTAAAATTAGCTGCTTCAAAGTACACAGTGAACTTTACACAGTGGTGGTATTTGCTACATTTACAATACTACATAACCATCACTTGTAGCTATTTCCCAAATATGTTTCATCATCCTCAAATACAGTTTTGCATTTATTAAGCAGTCATTTCCAAAATTACTTTTTGATATTTTCAAGGTAGGATCTCATTCTACTGCAGACTGATCTGGAATTCACTCTGTAGTCTCAAGCTGGTCTTGAACTCACAGCGATCCTCCTACCTCTGCCTCCCAAGCACTGGGATTAAAAGTGTGGATACCATGCCTGGCGGTGTTACTTTTTATTGTTTTGTTTTTTCATTTTTTGAGGCAGGGTCTCCCTCTATCCCAGGCTGACCTGGAATTTGCTGTGTAGTCACAGGGTGGCCTTGAACTCATGGCAATCCACCTACCTCTGCCTCCCAAGTGCTGGGATTAAAGGCATGCGCCACCACACCTGGCCAGTGTTACTGTTTTTTTTAGATTTATTTATTTATTAGAGACAGAGAGAGGGAGAGAGACAGAGAGAGAGACAGATAGACAGAGAGAGTGTGAGAGTGTGAGAGAATGGACACGCCAGGGCCTCTAGCCACTGTAAATGAACTCCAGACGCATACGCCACCATGTGCATCTGGCTTACGTGGGACCTGGAGAATTGAACCTGGGTCCTTAGGTTTTGCAGGCATGCACCTTAACCGCTAAGCCATCTCTCCAGCCTGGTGTTACTTTTTTTGAAGACAGGGTCCCACTACATATCCATGATTGGCCTTGAATTCTTGTCTCTGCACTAGTGCTAGGATTACAAGTGTGTACCACCATACCAAAAACTTGGTACCAGGGTGGGGTCATCACTGCTGAAAACCTGTCTGTGGCTTTTGATCTTTGGAACTGATTTGTGGGAAGGATGTGGAAGAATCTGAAATCTTGAACTAAGAAATGTTTTGCAGTGCTGTAGGCAGAACTTGATGGAACTTTCTGGTCAGACTTAAGTATAGAAAGAACTGTAGATGGTGTAAGCTTCGTTTATGAGGGTAAGAAAGAGTTTTGTCTGGACTGGGCTAGAGGCAGTTTGTATGAGAGATGAATGGTGAAGGAATTTTCCTGTTCTTCAAAGTCAGCTCTGTTCCTCTCTGGATTAACAAATTTGGTAGCCTACCTGGTACTATGGGAGTATGGCAAATGCAAGAAAGGGTCATTGAATTTGCAAGATAGTTATTTGAAAATGGTCCTTAGACAATGTGGAAAAGGGTCATAGTCCCTAAATAGAGGTCATGGAGGCCAGGGCATAGATGAGTGGGGTGCAATAGAGACCCCAGGACTTTTTAGAGATGCCAGAACTATGAGATGGCTACCAAGAAAAGCTGCTGATATGGGATATATTTGCCCCAGGCTGTGGTAACCCAGCTAGAAGGATGGAATTGGAACCCTGGACACTTTGTCATTGGCAACAGATGTCAGAGTTGGAGCTATAATATTTGTGGGTTTTGTTGGTTGGTTTGTTTTTCTTTTTTTTAATTTTTTTTGTTATTTTATTTATTTGAGAGTGACAGAGAGAGAAAGAGGCAGAGATAGAGAGAGAGAATGGGCGCACCAGGGCTTCCAGCCACTGCAAACAGAACTCCAGATGCATGCACCCCTTTGTGCATCTGGCTAATGTGGGTCCTGGGGAATCGAGCCTCGAACCGGGGTCCTTAGGCTTCACAGGCAAGCGCTTAACCGCTAAGCTATCTCTCCAGCCCTGTTGGTTTGTTTTTCAAGGTAGGGTATCACTCTATCCCAGGCTGACCCGGAACTCCCTCTGTAGTTCCAGAATGGCCCCAACTCACAGAAATCCTCCTACCTCTGCTTCCCAAGTGCTGGGATTAAAGGTGTGCATCACTACATTCAGCTGGAGCTATAATATTTTTTTAACCTTGTATTTTTCCTTGCTATGCTCAATGCCATATTTTACAGTGTGAATGTTTATATTGTTCCATTATGTGTTTTTGGTTTTACAAGCTCACAGTTAAAAGAATGTAGACTATGGGAATATTTGAAAAGTATTTGGATTGAAAAACTGAGGATTTATAGCTGGACTGAATGCATTGCATTTTACAACATGGATGGTCATAAGTTTATGGAGACCAGGGGTGGAATGTGGTGGTTTGAATCAGATGTTCCCCATAAACTCATGTGTTCTGAATGCTTGGTCTCTATCTGGTGGCAATTTGGGAGGTGAAGCCTTGCTGGAGGAGGTGTATTGCTGGGGGCAGGCTTAGGGGTGTTGTAGCCAGCTCCCCCTCGCCAGAGCTTGGGTCACTTTCCTACCGCTGTTTTCCACCTGCTATGGCAGAAGTGATGTCCAGCCTCTGCTCGTGCCGCCTTTCCCCTGCCATCATGGATCTTCTCTTGACACTGTAAGCTAAAATAAAAACTTTCCTCCCATCAGCTGCTTTTGGTAAGATGCTCTGTCCCAGCAAGGTGAAGATAACGACAACACCCAGCAAAGCTGTTTGTTCTTTTAAATGTGTTCAAAAGTCCTCAGGTAACATCTACACTTTAATAAACTGGAGTGAAATAAAAAATACAATCCTACAAAATTGAAATGATGCAAGTTCACATTGTTATTGAGTCTCATGCTTCCAAGCTACCAGAAGTTAAAATCTCCAAGTACAGTACTACTTCGAGGTACACAGGTACTTACACGCAGTGCTTTAGCAATCAATTCTCCTCCTTCAGGCCCAATGTCATTAAACATGAGGTTTAAGTAAGTGATAGATGGTTGTCTCTATGATAAGGAGAGAGAAAAAGCTATTGCATATGTATTGTTGGAAATCAACCGTGCACACTGACTTCAGTTAACTAAAAGTGTTTATGTTCAAGTAAAATATTATTTTTAAACATTTTTATTTATTTATTTGAGAGAGAGAGAGAGAGAGGCAGATAGAGAGAGAAGGGGCACTCTAGGGCCTTCAGCCTCAGCAAATGAACTCCAGTTCACATGTACATCTGGCTTATGTGGGTACTGGGGAATCAAACCTGGGTCTTTGGGCTTTGCAGGCAAGTGCCTTAACTCCTAAGCCATCTCTTAAACCCTAAAATATTATTTTAACTTATTTATTTTTAATATTTTATTTATTTGGGGGAGAGAGGAGGGAAAAAGAGAGAGAGAGAGAGAAAATCGGCATGCCAGAGCCTCTAGCCACTGCAAATGGGCTCCAGATACATGCACCACTTTGTGCATTTGGCTTATGTGGGTACTATGGAATTGAATCTGGGTTCTTGGGCTTTGCAGGCAAGTGTCTTAACTGCTAAACCATCTTTCCAGACCCCCAAATAAAATCTTCATTGCCCAGAAGAATCTGAACGTCAACAAAAGTAGCTACCAGTTAAGGAGAAAAAAAATCACTATGGCACTGCAATGTAAGTGAAAGAAAAAGAATTCATTCTGTTTTCAAATATGGACATCTGTAAGTATTTAACCGTGGCATACAAGTTGGCAAAAGGTGACTTACAAATTCTAGGTACCAGCTCTCCCAAGATCAAATAAAAGTGGGTTTTGAGGTATTTTTAACTGTTAGAAATAGAGCCCAGGAGTAGGGCTCTTCATATTTTTCATAAGTAGTTTTTATGTACTTGCCACCAGGCTAAGTGGCTTCACTTCTAGTATTTTGTATTACAACAATACCTGAAGCAGTTTTGCTGCATAGTAGGCACCAGTATCTGCTATGAGGTTGTATCTAACATCCAAACCTGAAGAATACAGAAGAACAGAAACTGATATTCTTATAAAAATACTTAAGATCAGGAGGATGAAAAGCAAGACACATTTATTCTTAAGCAAGCATACCATGGATATATGGATGATTCTTTAAAATCTTGTAAAGAGCCCAAAAATCTTCCTCTGTTATCCTTTCTCCTGCAACCAGGACTGACTGATTGTTGCCAGCAATGTTTAATATGATTCCTTCTTCCCATCTGTTAGAATACAAAACAAGAAAAGAGGAGTTCAAAAGGAAGTGAATATAAGAATGATTTTAACATGCAAAGAATCCCAGTAAAGAAATTAAGCATTTTTTCTTCATGTGCAAATAATATAACAGATAACCTTTCCTAGAACTGAATATGCAGTGTGTATGTGGTAGACCTACAACTATGCACATTTATCCCACATAACTTGAAACTACTGGACACTCCAGACTGCAAACTATTTTAATATATAACTAAGTTCTATACTATTTCTCCCTCATACACACACTGAAGTGTCCCTGCTATGTAGATAAGAACATTGAAAACTCTGATGATTTGCCCAAATTCACCCAGCTCACAGAAGTTTTAAAGCTAATTCCAGGCTTGAGGACTTCCGGTCTAGTGCTATTCCACCAACACTACCTGTAAGACCTAAGAGCATCACTCATCTTTCTCTGAGTCAAAAGACATGTCCAGGACTGGTGAAATAGGGCCAAAGCCTTTGCATTGCAAGCATGAGGGCCTGAGAAGACCTAGTTCACTCTGAGTTTGATCACCAGCACCCATGTAAAAAGCTGGGCATGGCCACACATGGCTGTGAATCCTGAGAGGGGCAGACAGGAAAATCCCTGGGTCTCCCTTGCCAGCCAGTCTGACCAAAAAGAGCAGCTCTTCAGGTTTAAGGAGAGACTGTGTCTCAAGGAAAGAGGCAGAAGAATAGTAGAGGAGGAAACCCAATGTTCTCCTCAGGTGTCAACAGACACACACACACACAGCATACACATACACACATCAAAAGATATGCCCATTTTGTCAAGCAATTTTCAAATAAGTATAATAATGCTGGGCTATAGAGATTTCTCAGTGGTTAAGGTGCTTGCCTGCAAAGCCAATGGAGACAGGTTTGACTCCTCAGTACCCACTTAAAACCAGATGCACAAGGTGGCACATGCATCTGGAGTTCATTTGCAGTGGCTGGAGGCCCTAGCACAATCATTCTCTCCCTTTCTCTCTCTCTCTCCTCTAAAAAAAAAAGTGCTGAATATTCCAGGACTTTTACTTCCATGAGAATCACTGCTATTGATAAAGTCAAAAGCTTCATTTCCTTACCCCTCATTAATTTCTTCGTCCACTCCTTGAAGTACTTGCAGTATAAAAAGATTAGTTTTCAGGTAGTTTCCTGTACAAAAATTATAGTATTCTTCCTGAAGACCAGGAGGAGACTCCCGAGCTTCTGAAATATAAATGCATCCATCACCATGTATAAATTATTCCAGTATCTGCAACAGCAACAGCTAAGCTTCTTTCAAAGATGTAAGTGTACACATAGTGAGGAAAGGGAATAAAAGGAGAGAGAACTAAGGGTAGAGGAACAGAGAAATCAAAGGAATGGCAAACAGAATAAAACTTCTCTTTGGAGGGCTGGAGAGATGGCTTAGCAGTTAAGGCACTTGCCTGAAAAGCATAAGGACCCATGTTCAACTCCGCAGATCCCACATAAGCCAGATGCACAAGGTGACACATGCACAGGATCTCACATGTGCAAAAGGTGGTGTACATGTCTGGAGTTCAATTACAGTGGTTGGAGGCCCTGGCGTGCCAATTTCTCTCTCTCTCTCTCTCTCACTCATTCTCTTACTTTCTTACTCTCTCTCTCATTTAAAAAAAAAAAAAAAGGCCAGTCTGTTGGGCTTGCCTCAAAAAAAAAAAGCTCTTTGGAGAACAAGGGCTACAGATGCACCTCCAGAGCCTGTGCAGACGCTGGCTTCAGAGTGAGAACTAGCCTCTATCATGTGCCAGGCCTGATATCGGAGGGAAAGATGTACAGAGAAATTAATATTTTGTAGAAAATCATGAAAGTAAGGGGGCTGGGATGCAGTTCAGTTGTTAAGAGTGCTTGCCTTGCATGAACAAAGCCCTGGGTTTGGTTCCCAGCACCCCACACAAACTGGGGGTACTGGCACACACCTGTGATCTCAGTGCTCGGGAGGTGGAAGCAGGAGGACCAGAAGTTCAGTGTCATTCTAAGCTCTGTAGAATGTTGAGGCCAGATTGGACTACATGAAAAAAAGTAGTGTGCAAAATCAAACTGACCCCAAAGACTTCACTGCACCACATGACAAGGTTTCTTAAATGAGCCCCAAGTAAAGATAATCTTGTCCAACAATTTAATTTAGAAGAATCTAAAAACTCACCTGTGCACAGGCTCCTTGAATACCTCTGTACTATCTCAACTTGATAACATCTTTGCATCAAATTAAGGTCTAGCTCATCAAAGCACTTCACCTACCCCAGTCTTCCTCGTTCTAAGAATGATTTCTTTCTGTTCTCTTTTTGTATTAAATTCATTTATTTATTTATTTGAGAGAAAGAGTGAATATGGGCACACCAGGGCCTCTAGCCACTACAAACAAACTCCAGACACATATGTCAGCTGTGCATCTAACTTTACATGGGTTTGAGGAATTTAACCCAGGCCCTCAGGCTTTGTAAGCAAGTGCCTTTAATGGCTGAACCATCTCTTCAGCCCCATTTCTATGTCCTTTTTTTTTTTTTTTTTTTTTTTTTTTTTTTTTTTTTTTTTTGGTTTTTCAAGGTAGGGTCTCACTCTGGTCCAGGCTGACCTAGAATTAACTATGTAGTCTCAGGGTGGCCTCGAACTCTTGGCGATCCTCCTACCTCTGCCTCCCAAGTGCTGGGATTAAAGATGTGCACCACCACGCCCAGCAAGTGCCTTAACTGCTAAGCCATCTCTCCAGCCCTTACCTTCCTGTTAAGACAGGTTCTTACCATGTAGCCCAGAGTAGCCTTGAACTCACAATCCTACTGCCTCAGCCTCCTGAGTGGGATAACAGGTGTACACCACCACACCTGGCTTCAATATTACTCTGAAAGCAATTCTTTGTGGGGGGAGGGGGAGGAAAGAGAGTTTCTCCTTGATCCACAGAGTAAGGGAGATCATGTGGGCAGCTTTAATGATGCTGTATGTGGTACAAGGCTTTTGGTCACCTGATTGAGCTATAGGCATGGACAAGGGCTGGGGTAAGCTGCTTCAGTGGTTGACATGAAGAGGAGGTTGAGCAATTCTTGAACAACCCAGCTCCTACTGGGTCAAAGTCATGCTCTCACTTTTCATGGCATGGTCTGTTTTCTGTCCTGCTTTTTGTGTATTTCTTTCAAAATACCTGCCCTGATTTTAGGAGCTGGTTTCTGCTCTAAGCGTCTACCTCTCAGAAACATCCTTTGTTCAGTGGCTTCCTGCACTGGGGAAAGCAAAGGGTTTTCTGTCCAGACCTGCAGACTCAGATTTCAGTTGTAGTATATTTAAAATGAAAGAAAACAAAAAACTTCTTAAAAATTTGTAAAGTGGGCTGGAGAGATGGCTTAGCGGTTAAGCGCTTGCCTGTGAAGCCTAAGGACCCTGGTTGGAGGCTCGATTCCCCAGGACCCACGTTAGCCAGATGCACAAGGGGGCACACGCGTCTGGAGTTCGTTTGCAGTGGCTGGAAGCCCTGGCGCGCCCATTCTCTCTCTGTCTCTATCTGCCTCTTCCTCTCTGCCTGTCACTCTCAAATAAATAAATAAAAACAAAAAAATTAAAAAAAAAGAGTAGGAGAATCTTACAATTTAAAAAAAATTTGTAAAGTAACTCTTTGAAATATATTTTGAAAAAAATTATCTTATTATTATGGGTTTGTATGAGCATGTGCCATGGTGCAGGTGTGGTCAGAGGACAACCTCTGGGTGTTGGTCGTCTTCCTTTCACTCTGTGTGTGCGTGTGCGTGTGCGTGTGTGTGAGAGAGAGAGAGAAAGACAGAGAGAGAGACACAGGGTCTCTCCTGTTTTTGCAGTAGGGTCTCACTGTAGCCCAGGCTGACCTGGAATTCACTGCTTGGTCTCAGGCTGGCCTTGAACTCACATCAATCCTCCTACTTCTGCCTCCCGAGTGCTGGGATTAAGGGCGTGCGCCACCACGTCCGGCCCTTGCCAGGGTTTCTTGCTGCTATACAAAGTCCAGATGCAGGCGCCACTTTTTGTCCACTGACATGGGTACTGGGGAATTGAACCTGGGCCAGCAGGCTTTGCTAGCGAGTGCCTTTAACTGGGGAGGCAGAGTTAGGAGGGTCACAAACCCAACCAACCAACCAAACAAAAAACTGAAACAAAATGCAGATGGTCTAGCAGTACCAATTCAGATCTCAGGAGGCTCCTTGCCCATCCTGGGCTTCCATACACCCTCGGAGCCCCGCTGAACCCCGCCCCTTCCCCTTTCCCTCTATCCTCGCCCCCTGCCCTCTCCCCGCCACGCGGGATCCCGCTCCTCACTGCTCTTGCGCCGCTGGGCCTGGGCCTTGGCGGCCCGCAACTCCTCTCTGGACATAGTGCGGCCCGAGTGCCGCCGGCCAGGCCCAGGAGACGGCGGCGGCGCTGCTATGGCAACCGCGAGCGCCCCGCCCTCCGAGGAGCGCAGTCAAGGCGGCGGGGCGGGGCCGCGGCGTAGAGGGCGGGGCGCCCTGTCTGGTTAGCCTTGCAGCCCTAGGGGCTTTCACCCCTAGGTTTCTATCTTTCACCCTCATGAGTCTCCTTGGACTCCTAGCTTCGGCTTAAAGACACAGCGAGGGAGGAGTGTACGGGCCGGGGAAGCCCGGCTGCTGGGCGAGGGACCAGGAATACGAAGACGATTGTGACCCAGCCTTTCTTGTCAAGGATGCTCAGGCCTTGGAACCACCACGCGTAAAGGGTTTTGTGCAGAGGGAGTGGAGGTGACTTCCCGAACTAGGCTGAGCTAGCTTGCCACAGGGCAGGGCTTCAGAGGCGCAGGTACAGGTCAGTTCCTAGCGTGGGGAGGCAGGCAGGGCCAGGCCCACGAGGATCCTGAGCATCTTCTCCCGAGCACAGATCGGAAGGCCGATGGAGAATGGGGTTGGAGGACCTAGCCAGGATGCTGGGTCTGAAACAGCTGCAGTAGCCTGGGAGAAACAATAAGGTCTCCTTCAGGGCCAGAGAACAGCGACTCGATGCCGAGGAGGGTCATTACCCAGTGCCATGCGCAGGATGTGGTATTTGGGTTGGAAAGGGAAGCCTGGAAAGAAAAAGAGCAAGATCATGCAAAGAGGGAGGGTTTAGAGGTCTCTGGGCCACCTAGACTTCATACAGGTATGAAAGTGGAAGAAGGGCTGGACAGATGACTCAGCGGTTAAGAAGCTTGCCTGCAAAGCCTAATGCCCCTGGCCCAGTACCCACGGAAAGTCAGATGTACAAAGTAGTACATGCATCTGGAGTTTGTTTACAGCAGCTAGAGGCCCTGGAGTGTTCACTCTCCATCCCCTTGCAAAGAGAAAAAAATTGTTTTAATTTCTCACAGTACTTTTGTTTTGTTTTGTTTTTGTTTTTCGAGGTAGGGTCTCCTTCTAGCCCAGGCTCACCTGGAATTCATTATGTAGTCTCAGGCTGGTCTTGAACTCAAGAGCTCATCCTACCTTGGCCTCCCAAGTGCTGGGATGAAAGGCATGCACCACTGCACCTAGCTCTCTCAGTATTTTACTTTAAGAAAATAGAAGAAAGGGAAGAGAGATTGAGGTCTCAGGAGCTCACACACAGGAGCTGCCTCCACTACACAGCACCTAGACCACTGCTCTCCCCGCGGCAGCCAAAGGAAACAGTAATATAAATTATTGTTATTAGACCCAAGCTCTTTGGTCCTACTCAGAGGGACAGAAAGCAGGGGCCTTCCTCTGAGGTAAAAATGACCTTGTACTGAGGCTAGACAGCACACAGCCACCTGTCCCCAATCGGTGTCCACATTCTCCAAGGAGGCTTGATTCTGCCAAGCTCTCAAGGTCACTTTAAGCCAGGTACTAGGCTCAAGACTTATGTCCCAAGAAACAACTTGAACAATTTTATAAGCAGGTTTGTTGCCTTTGATGGCCCATTTAAATGTGGTTTAGGCATACTTTTTGATAATTTGGAGTTAGAACTCAAAGGTTCTGGGGGAATTCATAGCACATCGACCAAATATGTTTTTTAAACTATTTATTTATTTATTTGCACATGTGTGTGTATATATGTACATGTGCCACTTTTTGCATCTGGCTCGTGGATACTGGGGAATTGAACCCAGGGCAGCAGACTTTGCAAGTAAACACCTTTTAAAAGAAAAAAAAATTTTGTTTATTTTTATTTCTTTATTTGATAGTGACAGACACAGAGAGAAAGAGGCAGAGAGAGAGAGAGAGAGAGAGAGAGAATAGGCGCACCAGGGCCTCCAGCCACTGCAAACAAACTCTAGATGCATGCAGCCCCTTGTGCATCTAGCTAACGTGGGTCCTGGGGAATTGAGCCTCCAACCAGGGTCCTTAGGCTTCACAGGCAAGCGCCTAATGGCTAAGCCATCTCTCCTGCCTGCAAGTAAACACCTTTAACCACTGAGCCATCTCCCTCGTCCTCTACCAGTTATTGTTTTTCTCTATCAGATGGCTCAACTATGCTGCTAGCAAGTGCTGGAACAAGATAAATCCCTCATTGAAAATTCTGACATACAATTTTCTGGGGGAGTATCTGAAGGGATGGCTTCTGGAAGGTGGTCCTCAGACATGTTACCCAGCTATTGAATATGCAGGTAGAGTCATTTCAAAACATTTCATTCTTATTTTCTGAGGAGATGAAAAAGTATGGGAGTGGGGGAGAGTGCCCAATATCTTATTGTTAATTATGTTTTTAGTGGTACTGGGGGTTAAACCGAGGGTCTTGTCATGCTAGGAAAGTACTCTACCACTGAGCCACATGTCCAGCCCCTTTGCTGCTAATTATTCAAGACGTTAGAAATAGCAAATTTGGGCTGGAGAGATGACTTAGCAGTTAAGGTGCTTGCCTGTGAAGCTCAAGGAACCATGTTCAATGTCTCTCCAGATCCCACATAAACCAGATGCACAAAGGTGACACAAGTGCAAGATGGCACATGCGCACTAGGTGGCACAAACATCTGGAGTTCCATTGCAGTGGCTGAGACCCTGGCATGCCAATTCTGTTTCGCACTGTCCCTCTCTAATAAAATAATAATAATAATAATAATAATAATAATAATGCTGGGCGTGGTCGCGCATGCCTTTAATCCCAGCACTTGGGAGGAGGTAGGAGGATCGCTGTAAGCTCGAGGCCACCCTGAGACTACTTAGTTCTACTTAGTAATTCCAGGTCGGCCTGGGCTAGAGAGCAAGACTCTACCTCAAAAAACAAACAAACAACAACAAAAAAAAACCCACCCAAAACAAAATAAACAAAAAAAGAAAACAAGTAAATTCTCTCTCCCTCTCTCTTGCTCTCTATCTCTCTCATCTATCTATCTATGAAGTTTTGCCCATGAATTATCAAGTAGGTGGGATGGATGGGAAAATGAAGAGTAGAGACATTCTTGAAAATGGATGCCATTTTTTTTTTTTTTTGGTTTATTTTATTTATTTGAGAGTGACAGAGAGAGAGAAAGAGGCAGATAGATAGAGAGAGAATGGGCGCTCCAGGGCCTCCAGCCACTGCAAATGAACTCCAGATGTGTGCACCCCCTTGTGCATCTGGCTAACGTGGGTTCTGGGGAATGGAGCCTCGGACAGGGGTCCTTAGGCTTCACAGGCAAGTGCTTAACCGCTAAGCCATCTCTCCATTCCTAGATGCCATTTTTTAAAGCTCTTTTATATTATTTATTTGAGAGAGAGAAAGGGGCAGATTATATGTAGAGAGAATGGGTATACTAGGGCCTCCAGCCACTGCAAACAAACTCCAGATGCATGTGTCACCTTGTACATCTGACTTACATGGGTACTGCCTTAACGGCTGAACTTCTTTCCAGTCCAAGAACTTTAGTTTACATAAAGGAAACATCTTTAGAGCTATTTCAGAGAATGTTTTGGTAACCGTGGGGATGGACAATACATTAGGCATAAAGACACAGTTGTGGCAAAGAGATGTTCTGCCGAGCTATTTTTCACCCTTAAGTAATACATCAGTGTCCCCAAATGGGCCAATTACTGGATCTCAGCAGAATTCTAGGGTCACTTGAAAGCCCCTTCCCTTCCTTTCTCCCTCCCTACCTTTCCTTTTTTTTTTTTCCCCCAATAGGGCCTTATGTGGCCAAAGCTGGCCGCAAACACAAAGATGACGCCTGAATTCACTGAATTTATGAGCCTTCTGCATCTCCTGAGTGCTGGGGTTACAGGCATTCACCACCACACTGTTTGTGTGGGTCCCAAGGTCTTGTGCATTCTAGTCAAACACTCACCAACTGAACAGTTTTTCTTAAGAAGGAAACAGAGCAGGGCGTGGTAGCACAGGAGGCAGAGGTAGGAGGATCGCTGTGAGTTCTAGGTCACCCTGAGACTACAGAGTGAATTCCAGGTCAGCCTGGGCTAGAGTGAGACCCTATCTTGAAAAAAAAAAAAAAAAAAAAAAAAAAGAGGAGGAAACATATCAAGATTCTCAATATCCTAGAATCCGTTTTTATTACTGAGCCCTTGAGATTCTCTCCACCCTTGCTGAAAATGTATGTTATTTTCTTATAAGAATATTCCTGCTCATGCTTGAAATCTGTGTGGAATGTCACTTAAAGGGATTTTATACTTTATCAGGAAGAGTTTTTTTTTTTTTTTTTTTTTTTTTGATACAAAGTCTTTTTCTATAGACCAGGATGGCCTGGAACTCATGGTACCCCTGTTGCCTTAGTATGCCAAGTACTAGGAAGCAAGAGTAAACTACCACATGTGACTCAGAAATTTTTTTAAAAAGTCAACGTAAAGGGTAATATTGCTGTAAGACAGACCAGACGTTACCCTAAGATCCCATGTAGGTTTGAGAATTAAGTTGATATAAAATATATTAGCAGGAGAAAAAAATCATACAGACTTAATATATTTTACACGACCTAAGAACTCTGTGGTAGTATAATGGATGTCCTCCAGTAGAAGCTTATAACTGGGTGTCAGTATGGGTGGATCCTAGTGTCCAGCCCTAAGATGGGGCGGGGCGGATCTGAAGACAGGCAGAGCTCTGCCTGGGGTTCTTGGAGCTTGCTTGCTTATGGTATTGGTGGTCGCTTTTCTCTCTGTGTGGACCTGTGGAAGGGGGCCAGCTTCTTCTGTCTTTATGGAACTTCCCCTGGATCTGTAAGCTTCACATAAATTCCCTTCCTCCCATAACCGTGTCTAGTTTGGAGGTTCATTCCAGCAATGTGAAGCTGACTACAACAAACTCCCATAAGGTGCAGGGTGTGCTGGTGCATGTCTTTAATCCCAATATTCAGGAAGCAGAGATAGGAGGATGATCATGAGTTCAAGGCCAGCCAGGGACTACATAGTGAATTCCAGGTTAGTCTACATACATATTTTCATTTTATATTAAACAGAGACAACTGTTGAAAAGAAACCAAATTATTTGGGGTGGCTGAGGGAAAGCAGGAATTAGTCTCTTTGTTGTTGTTGCTGTTGTTTTATATAGAAACTGTTTTTTACAAGATGTGTGCTGGCGTGGTGGCACACACCTTTAATACAGCACTTTGGAAGCAGAGGTAGGAGGATTGCCATGAGTTTGAAGCCACCCTGAGATTACATAGCAAATACCAGGTTAGCCTGGGCCAGAGTGAGACTGTACCTCAAAAAAACAAAAGATCTGCTTGCAAAGAATTGTCCCCATGACTGACATGAAAAATGTTTCCATTCTCCTGGTATAAAGGAGGCATGTGGCATGTTTCACAAAAGAGTTTTTACCTTTTGTTTTCCTTTTTTTGCTTTATTTTATTTTATTTTTTTTTTTTTTTGAGGTAGGGTCTCACTGTAGCCCAGGCTGACCTGGAACTCACTCTGTAGTCTCAGGCTGATTTACACTCACAGCAATCCTCCTACCTTTGCCTCCCATGTGCTAGGATTAAAGGTATGCACCCTCACTCCTGGCTGTTTTTTTCAACTAGCATTTTGCTAACCTGGCCGAGAACTTGCTATGTTGCAGCCCTATATACCACCATGCCAAGCTCTTATATCTTGTTTTCTATATCAAAATAGAGGAAGATTAGAATGCTCTACCCTTATATATATATATTTTATTTTTAAAGATTTTATTTTAGTTTTTATTTACTTGTTAGAGACAGACAGAGGGAGAGAGAGAGAGAATGGGTAAGCCAGGGCTCTAGCCACTGCAAATGAACTCCAGATGCATGTGCCACCATGTGCACCTGGCTTATGTGGGATCTGGAGAATCAAATCTGGGTCCTTTGGCTTCATAGGCAAGTGCCTTAACCACTACGCCACCTCTCCAGCCCTTATTTTTTATTTTTATTATTAATATTTTTTTAGTTTTTCAAGGTAGGGTCTCACTTTAGCCCAGGCTGATCTGGAATTCACTATGTAGTCTCAGGGTGGCCTCAAACTCATGGTGATCCTCCTACCTCTGCCTCCTGAGTGCTGGGATTAAAGGCATGCGCAATCACCCCTGGCCTTTTTTAGTTTTTCTTTTTAATATTTCATTTAGTTATTTGTAAGGAGAGAGAGAGGGAGGGAGGGAGATGGAGAGAGACAGAGACAGAGAGAGAGAGAGAGAGAGAGAGAGAGAGAATGGCTGTACCAGGGCCTCTAGCCTCTGCAAATAAACTCCAGGTGTATGTGCCACTTTGTGCATCTGGCTTTACATGGGCACTGGGGAAACTAACCTGGGTAATTAGGGTTTGCAGGCAAGTGTCTTAACTACTAAGCTATCTCTTCAAAATTAAGCTTCCTTCCCTTTTTGAAAAAAAAAATTCGGGGGGGGTTGGTTTTCGAGGAAGGGTCTCACACTAGCCCAGGCTGACCTGAAATTTACTCTGTATTCTCAGGGTGGCCCCGAACTCTCAGCAATCCTGCTACCTCTTCCTCCCAAGAGCTGGGATTAAAGGCGTGCACCACCACGCCCAGTGCACACCTTTAATCCCAGCACTCTGGAGGCAGAGGTAGGAGGATCACCATGAGTTTGAGGCCACCTTGAGACTATATAATGAATTACAGGTCAGCCTGAGCTAGAGTGAGACCCTACCTTAAAAAACCAATGTATGTATGTATGTATGTATGTATGTTGTATAACATATATTTTAAGCCCAGAGAAAAAGAAAGAGGAAGGGGGATGGGCACACCAGGGCCTCTTGCCACTGCAAATGAACTTCCAATGCATGTACCACTTTGGGCATCTGGTTCTATGTGGTTACTGGGGAATCACACCCAGGCCATCAGTTTTTACAAGCAAGCACCTTTTACTGCTGAGCCAGCTCTCCAGCCCTGCCTTCCTCTTCTTGCATCTCTGTTTCCCAAGGCTTTTAATTTAAAGTGACCTACATGCCAAAGGGGCATATTTTGGGGTTGCATATTCTGTCACTATTACTTACTATTACATCACGCATCCATTAAGGCTACTTTAACCTTTGTGACCTGTGTGAACTTTTAAGCAAAATTCTGAAATTATCTTAAATAGAAATGGCTGTTTGTGGCCGGGCTTGGTGGTGCACGCCTTTAATCCCAGCACTCGGGCGGCAGAGGTAGGAGGATTGCTGTGAGTTCGAGGCCACTCTGAGATTACATAGTGAATTACAGGTCAGCCTGGGCTAGAGCCAGACCCTACCTTGAAAAACCAAAAATAAAAAAATAAAAATTAAAAGGCTGTTTATGGTGTCAGAGAGAATTACACATGGTATGAAACCCAGGACTCAGTCTTATTTACCCAGTTTTTGTATAGTCAGAATTGAAATCAAAAGTGTTCAAGATTTCACAGTGCATTTGAGGAAATTAACCAGCTTCTGAATGGCTTTTCTCAGGCCTTAGAGTTATTTAAGGAGGGACCATTTATTAAATAATCCAAGCACTGGATACTGATTTCATTTAGAAGCCACCTCACAGGAATATTGGATTATAATAATATGCTAATTTAGCTGTATTCAGGTAGAAATCCCCCAGGGAAAAATACCAGAAGCAATTTACTATGGCCAAATTACTGACAAGGATATTGAAAATCCTGGCTTTATAATCTTCTTTATTTAAATCAGATGGTCCTCAACTTACAATAAGGTTACCTCCCAATAAACCTGTCATAAATAGGAAATACCTTAAGTTGGAGCTTAGCACCACAGCACACTACAGAATATTGTTTGTCTACCCACATGATTGTGTGGCTGACTTGGAACTGTGGCTTTCTATTGATGCCCAGCCTTGTGAAGCAATATCAATTTACATATTCACAGTCCAGGAAAAGGTCAAAATTCAAATTATGGTTTCTACTGAATGTATATGACTTCTGTACCATTGCAATGTTGAAAAATTATAAATGGAACCATCGAAAGTTGTCTACAGTATGTGTGTGCATGTGTGTTCATTTCAATGGGCTGATAAACTGGTTCCAGACATATGTAGAATGTATGATTAACATGAGATTATATATGTGCTTTCACAGTCAGACATTTTAGGCAGATGTGACTATGGAGGGATGAATGTTGGGAGAAAAAAGTTCTTTCTATGTCTGACAGCCCAGTTACACTTATGTGCACTCTAATCATCATGACTTAGTCCACACAATTCTCCCCAAGTGAGATTGTTTCAAGAGAAAACAAGTCTGAATCCTCATACCCTAACAGAATGGTTTCAATAAAACCAAGCTTCTTGTGAAGAAATGTTTAAAATCTAGTTAAAGTTAGATCAAATTCTTGTACTTGTTCCAATTTTCTACCATATTCTCAGAAGAGGAATTACATCAGCTATTATACTTTTTCATTTACTTTTCTGTGAAAATACAAGAACAGTGTCTACTTCATGGGATTATTGCAAGGATTACAATATTATTTGGGGGCTAGAGAGGCTCAGTGGTTAAAGGCACTTGCTTGCAAAGTCCAACAGCCCGGGTCCAATTCCCCAGTACCCATGTAAAGCCAGATGCACAAAGTGGCACATGCATCTGGAGTTCATTTTCAGTGGCAAGAGGCCTGGTGTGTCCATTTCTCTCTCTCTCTCTCTTCCTCTCTTTGAAAATAAAATAGGTTATTTGGTAAAGTCTACAGCACAGAATAAGTTTTCTAGCTGACTTTAGTTTTTTTAGATTATTCTCTCCAGTCTAGATGCTGTGGATATAGTCTAGGAGTCTGCTGGATTTTCAGAAGTTTGTATCTAGTAAATGAGTCTTTATTCTACAGGACTGAGTAGTTCAGAATAATCTGATTAATGGCTAAAGGACAAAAATGCAAGAGCATATTTTATTTTATTTATCTATTTTTTATTTATTTGAGAGAGAGAGGGGGGAAGAGAGAGAGGGAGAGGCAGATAGAATGGGCACGCCAGGGTTTCCATCTACTGCAAACTAACTCCAGATGCATGCACCACCTTCTGCATCTGGCTTATATGGGTACTGGGGAATCAAACCTGGGTCCTTAGACTTTGCAGGCGAGCACCTTAACTGCTAAGTCATCTCTCTAGTCCCTATTTTATTTATTTGCAAGAGAAAGAGAGCGGGGTGTGGGGGGAGGGAGGGAAGAGAATGAATATGGGTGTACCAGGGCTTCTTGATGCTGCAAACAAACCCCAGATGCACGTGTCACTTTGTGCGACTGGCTTTACAGCTGGCTACTGGGACAGGAAGGCTTTGCAAGCAAGAGCTGCTAATCACTGAGCCATCTTCTAAGCCTGAGTTTCATTCTTTGAAACTTTTTTTTTTTTTTTTTTGCATCCACAACTTTCTGGTGGCTTAAAGGGAAACATAAAATATAATTTTTTCCTAATATTTTTCTGATGATCTTGATAAAAATACTGACATGTTGCTACCTTCTATGTTCTACTTGGAAATAGAATCAAAATAAGCATTGCTTTATTTAAATATATATATTTATTTTTAAATATTTTATTTTTTTATTTAAGAGAGAGAGAGGCAGATAGAGAATGGGTGCACCAGGGCCTCCAGCCACTGCAAACGAACTCCAGACGCATGCACCACCTTGTGCATCTGGCTTACATGGGTCCTGGGGAATCGAACCTAGGTTCTTTGGCTTTGCCAGCAAACGACTTAACTGCTAAGCCATTTCTCCAGCCCTTTATTTATTTATTTGAGAGAGAGTATGGGTGCTGTACACAAACCAGATATATGAGCCACTTTGTGTCTGGCTTTGTGCCGGTACTGGGAGTAGTGGGGAATCAAACCTGAGCCAACAGGCTTTTCAAGCAAGCAGACACCTCTAACTACTGAGCCATCTTCCCAGTCCCTAAAATAAGTATTCTTTTTTTTTTCAAAAAAAATTTTTTTATTAACAACTTTCATGATTATAAAAAAATATCTCATGGTAATACCCTCCCTCCCCCTACTTTCCCCTTTGAGACTCCATTCTCCCCCTCTCAAACAGTCTCTCTTTTATTTTGATGTCATGATCTTTTCCTCCTATTATGATGGTCTTGTATTGGTAGTGTCAGGCACTGTAAGGTCATGGATATCCAGGCCATAAAATAAGTATTCTTTAAAACTGAAAATATGTTGTCTGAGTGTTTGTGTGTGTATGTAGGCCCTCGAATGTGTGTGTGTGTGTGTCTCGTCTTGAACTCATAGCAATTTGCTTACCTAAGCCTCCTGAGTATTAGGATTAAAGGTGTGCACCACCATGGCTGGCACAAAACCCAATTTTTCTTGAGGTACTGAGGTGTAGTAGTTTGAACGTAAAGTGCCCCTCATAGCGTCATGTATTTGTGATTAAGCTCAGGTTCAATCCCCAGCTGTTAGAGCCATTAAGAGGTGGAGCCTTGCTGGAGGAGGTGTGTCGCCGGGGGCAGACCTCAGGGTTTACCAATCCAGCCCTCCTGGGTGTTAGGAGCTAGCTCACCCAGACTCCTACTTTCCCACTGCTCTGGACTATGAAACTCAGGCTACCTGTTCTGCCATGCTGTCTCCTCCATGGTGAAGTTTCCACTCCAAACTGTAAGTTGAAATAAACCCTTTGCCCCCGTCAGCTACTTTTTGTGGAGTGTTTTGTCCAAGCAAGAGAAGGGAATTGCTACGTGAGGATTGAGCAGAGAGGCTGGTGGGTGCTGTGCCACACAACTATATCCCTAGCCCTTCACACCCTAAATTTAGGTTGCAGAATTTCAATAATTTAATTAGATTTTATTCTCTTAAAGTTAATCAAGTAGCAGGGGAACTTTGATATATATTTTTTCTTTCTTTTTCACAATATTTCAGATTTTGAACGTTTGAACTTTGGATCACAATCATGTCAAAGGAGCTTTTGAAACCAGGGTACTTAACGAAATTTAATCAGAGCAATGATCCTAACCGGGTCACCGATAGAATCTTTTTCATTGACGGTTCCAATCAGAAACTGACTACCATTCCATTGGACATTTTGGCATTAAAAGAATTGGAAGAATTGCATTTGGAAAACAACCAGATTGAAGACATTCCCCCGGCTGTTCAGAATTTAAAGAACCTCAGGGTCCTCTACCTGAACAAGAACAACCTGAGGATCTTGTGCCCCGAGCTGGGGGCGCTGGGTAACCTGGAGGGGCTGGACCTGAGCCACAACCCGCTGCTCTGGGACTCGCTGCCGGTCATCAGCTGCCTGCGCACCCTGCGAGAGTTGCGGCTCTACCACACCGGCCTGAGCGAGATTCCCACCGTGATCTGCAAAGCCCTCCATCACCTCGAGCTGTTCGGACTGGCCGGAAACCAGCTCGAATCTCTGCCCAAGGATATAGTGAACCAGACCAAGCTGAGGGAAATCTATCTGAAGCAAAACCAGTTCAAAGATTTTCCCCTGGAGCTCTGCGTCCTCTACAACCTGGAGATCATCGACCTGGATGAGAACAAGCTCAAATGCATCCCGGAAGAAATTGGGAACCTGACCAGGCTGCAGAAGTTCTACTTGGTGAGTAACCAACTGTCCCTCCTGCCCGAGGCGCTGGGCCAATGCAGCCAACTGTCCGTGCTCGACTTGTCCTACAACCTCCTCCACTCCCTCCCGCGCGCCCTGGATGAGCTCACACACATGACGGAAGTTGGGCTGAGCGGGAACCGCCTGGAAAAGGTGCCGCGCCCCGTCTGCAAGTGGACGGCGCTGCACCTGCTGTACCTGAGCGACACGGGCCTGCGCGCGCTGCGGAGCTCCTTCCGCAGGCTAGTCAACCTGCGCTCCCTGGACCTCAGCCAGAACCTCCTGGACCACTTTCCCATGCAGATCTGCGCACTCAAGAACCTGGAAGTCCTGGCGCTGGATGATAACGCAATCAGGCAGGTACTGCTTGGTTTCCTGCAGGTCACTCTTGCTCTTCTCAAAGCGCCTCCCCCCCCCCCCCCGCCCCGCTCCTGTCCTAACTTGGGACGGTTCTGTAGCCAAGCTGCAAATTTAACGAACTGTCAGTAAAATTCCAGGGCTATCAGATATATCCAAAAGAGGTACTTTATATTACTCTCTTTCCCCCTAAAAAGCAATAGCGGGCCTAGAGAGATGGCTTAACGGTTAAGGCATTTGCCTGCGAAGCCTAAGGACCCAGGGTCGATTCGCCAGTACCCACGTAAGCCATATGCACAAAGTGGTGCATGCGTCTGGAGTTCATTTGCACTGGCTGGAGGCCCTGGATTGCCTATTCTCCTCTCTCTCTCTCTCTCTCTCTCTCTCACTCTGCCTCTCTAAATAAATAAATAAATAAAAAGCAATAGCAACCATAACTACTAGCTAATGTTTATTTGGAACATGTGCTGGAGCTAAATGCGTCTGTACTCAAGGACATGTGGGACAGAGAGCTGAGCAGACTTGTCCAACGCTGCAGAGTGTAAATGGCAGCCAGGATTCTAACCCAGTGGCCACCTCCTGACAGTTTTTATAGGTGGCAGCTTTCCCTAACACATCCCTTAGTCCGTAGTGTACCATTTGTGGGAAACTGCGAAAGAAATTTGTTCCAAGAGAAATTCCCCAGGAGCGCAGGATTCCAGCTCAAATTTGTCATGGCATATTGTTGAGGCTCTGAAATATGGGAGATTATGGGAGCCTCATTCAGTAGAAGAGGGGGCAAATAAGTCATGAAATATTCATAACATGGAATACTATACAAGTGGAGCTATATGCGACGATGGTATGGATAGACTTTAAAATTGTGGTGCTTATTAAAAAGAAAATCCTTGACAACTTTCTATGGATTGTTAAGTCACACAAAGTTACATTAAATTAGCACAAATATATGTTACACATTTTGTGAATATTTATATGTAATAAGAGCATAAAAATATGGATTGAAAGAAAACTCACCAGGCTCCTAATGGTGGCTGTCTTTGGGCAGAGGGAACCAGAAAGGCAATAAAGGCAGGGATATACCTCAGTGCTTGCCTAGCAGGTGCAAGGTATGGTTCAATCACCAGTAGAACACGCATGCACGCAGTCACACACAATGAAATGGAACGCAACATTTTGTTGTTGTGTTTTTCGAGGTAGGGTGTCACTCTAGCCCAAGCTAACCTGGAATTCACTGTGTAGTCTCAGGGTGGCCTCAAACTCATGGTGATCCTCCTACCTCTGCCTCCCGAGTGCTGGGATTAAAGGCCTGGCTGGAACTCAACATTTTTTTTTAAATGCTTAGTTATTTGTTTTTTGAGAAAGAGAGAGAGAATTGGCATGCAAACTCTAGATGTACGCATCACTTTGTACATCTGGCTTTACGTGGGTATTGGGGAATTGAACCAGGCTCATCAAGCTTTGCAAGCAAGTGCTTTTAACCTCTGAGTCATCTCTCCAGCCCTAGGAACTCAACTTTAATTATGGAATTTAGTATTATTTATTAAAAGATTTGTGCAGTAGACATGCATGTTTTGTTTGCTTTAGTTTCTTTCCATTTTATTTTTAAAAATATTATTTATTTATTCGAGAGAGAGGCAGATAGAGAGAGTACGGGCTCTCCAGGGTTTCTAGCCTCTGCAAACTCCAGATGTAGGTGCTACCTTGTGCATCTGACTTACTTGGGTACTAGGGAATTGAACCTGGGTCCCTAGGCTTTACAGGCAAGTGCCTTAACTGCTAAGCCAGCTCTCCAGCAGCCCCCTCCTTTATTTTGCTTTTTTGAGGTAGGGTCTTACTCTGACCCAGGCTGACCTGGAATTAACTATATAGTCTCAGGGTGGCCACAAACTCACAGTGATCCTCCTACCTCTGCCTCCCAAGTGCTGGGATTAAAGGCATGTGTCACCACACCCAACTCCCATTTTATTTTTGTTTATTTTGGATATAGAGGATTTTTTATTTTTTAATTATTTTATTTATTTATTGGTGGCACATGCCTTTAACCCCAGCACTTGGGAGGCAGAGGTAGGAGGGATTACCATGAGTTTGAAGCCACCTTGAGAATACCAGGTCAGCCTGGGCTAGATTGAGACCCTACCTCAAAAAAAAAAAAAAAAAAAAAAAAAAGCTTCAATAATTAGATGGGTTATGGGGTTGAGTGCTGTCTAAAGAGTTCCAGTTTCAGCTGGGACTTTTGTTTCTATGTTCAGGGGAGGAAGATGCCCACTCTCCCAGCTGTGTCTTGGGCAAGCATGGGATTACATGGGGCACTTCTGCCCTGTGTCAGATAGGAACCCATAAGTAGTCACTCTTAAATGGACAGTCTTTAGGGAGGAAAATGTGAAAAGACCTGCAGGTTGACCTGCATGGAGTGAGAGTGGACCCCATCTGTTGCTTCTCCACTAGCAAGGCATAGCAGCTCCCAGGGGCTCCTGGTCCCTAATTCCCTCTGTGCAGATGTGTCCCTTCCTGCTGCTGCTGCTGCTGCTGGTTCCAGGCTCTGTAGGCCTGCACAGCCCACTCACGCTCCTCCCCCAGGATCCGCTGCCAGCCTAGAGAGGTGGCTGGGGCCTAGGACTTGCCACCAGAGCCCACAAGTGTCTTCAGCATCAATGACTTCTTGCCAGGCTGCTCTTTGCTTACACTCCTCCTGGGCTGGACTGTCAGGTCTGGAGGCTGCATCACAACCTCTCCAAACTTGTCTTGCAGGAACTCTCGCTCCAGCCTCTCCAGTGCCCTTGCCTCCTTTTTCTCACAGGCTGTGTCTACTTGCGGCTTCTGGAACACCTTCTTCCTCTCAGACTTCTCCTTGGGAGCTGTTTCCACCTCTGATGAGAGGAAAGGGTTGATTTTGGCTTACAGCCTCGACAGGAAGCTTCATCCTGACAGGGAGAAGATGGTAGCGCAGAGGATGGGCATAATGTCTTGCCCTAGCAGCTGGCAGGAAGCAGCACGAGAGTGAGCTGGCTAGCACTGGCAAGCTGGGCTAATACACCTCAAAGTCCACTTCAGTCACACCTCCTCCGGCAAGGCTGCACCTCCCAAATTGCCACCAGTTGGGGAATAAACATCCTAAACACATCTCACTCAAACCACCACAATGACATATGGCAGCTTCTTACATTTCCTACCCTAAGGTTTCAGCTGTGGGGTTTCTAGTTCTTGAACCCTGGCCAGTCGCTTCACCTTGCTTGGTAAATGTAGAGCTAGCTAGCTTTCAGTGTATACATCCCCCCCCCACCCCCCAGGCAAAGGTGACGAGCTGTCAGGACTGACTCTCAAGAGTGGAGCAGTCAATTTGAGATTACAGATAGTGCGCTTTTTAGGGCTCTTCAGTTGGGGGAAGGTGAGGAAGGGAAGGAACTCCTTTGTTCTTTACATTAGCCATAGGTGTGAGACCAGAAGTGACCAGGTGACCTGGGAGATAAGGGGGCAGGAAACCTAGACCTGGGTCATTGTTAGGCAAGGAAGGGATGATGGCTGGGTGGTTCCTTGAGGAATGTGGATGACCCACTTCCTTGTGTCTCTGTCGCCCTGCTGTCCTCAGTGACTCCATTTTGGGGAGCCTGTCTTGACCTAACATTCTAGCCTTTTGTTAATGATAAGAGACGAAGGTTAATTTTTTTCATGTTGACCGTAAGGGTGATGAGTTCTTATGGGAGAGGCTGGATAATGTGGTCGACAGGTCTCGCTTCAGGGCAGGTGATGAGGCAGTTTCATGGTGGCTAGAGGTGGCAGAGTGGTGAGGTCAATAGCACCAGTGTAGCGTGTTGTTATGACTCGGTCCTGAATGAAACAGAGTACAGTCCATTATTTTTAAAGAATAAGACAAAAATAGTATACTCAGCCCCCAAATAGGTCAATTATAGTGTTGTGGGGTGTTGCTGTGATGAATCTGACCATGTGGCTTTTGGTCTTTTAGAATATGTTTGTGGGAGGAATGCGGAAGGACTTTGCATGGGAGAGCCCTACAGTGCTGTAAGCAGAACTTCATGGGCTATTCTGGTGAGAGTTTGAAAGCGCTAAATGCAGACAGAATTGTGGACTCTGAAGGCTTGGCGGAATTTTTTCTTTTCTTCTGTCTCTCCTCCTCCTCCTCCTTCTCCTCCTCCTTTTTTGAGGTGGGGTTTTGCTCTTATCCAGGCTGACCTGGAATTCACTATGTAGTCTCAGGGTGGCCTCAAACTCACACAGCGATTCTCTTACCTCTGCCTCCCAAGTGCTGCGATTAAAGGTGTGTTCCACCATCCTGGCAGGAATTTTTTGAGAAAATATATTTTTAAATATTTTATTTATTTATTTATTTAAGAGAGAGAGAAAGGGGGGGTAGGTAGGGAGAATGGGTGCTCCAGGGCCTCTAGCCGCTGGAAACTCCAGACACATGCACCACCTTGTGCATCTGGCTTTATGTGGGTACTAGGGAACTGAACCTGGGTCATTTGGCTTTGCAGGCAAGTACCTTAGCCACTAAGCTATCTCTTCAACCCTAAAAAAATATATTTATTTATTTATTTTTATTTATTTTTTTTGTTTTTGTTTTTCGAGGTAGGGTTTCACTCTAGTCTAGGCTGACCTGGAATTCACTCTGTATTCTCAGGGTGGCCTCGAACTCATGGCGATCCTCCTACCTCTGCCTTCTGAGTGCTGGGATTAAAGGCGTGTGCCACCACGCCCGGCTTATTTATTTTTATTTTTTTGTTTATTTTTATTTATTTATTTGAGAGTGACAGACAGACAGAGAAAGAGGGAGAGAGAGAGCGAGAGAGAGAGAGAGAGAGAGAGAGAATGGGCACATCAAGGTCTCCAGCCACTGCAAACAAGCTCCAGGTGTATGCGCCACCTTCTGCAACTGGCTTACATGGGTACTGGGGAATCGATCCTCGAACTGGGGTCCTTAGGCTTCACAGGCAAGCATTTAACCACTAAGCCATCTCTCCAGCCCTCTAAAAATATTTTTATTTACTTGAAAGCAGATGGGGTGGGGTACGCTGGGGTCTCCTGTCACCTCCTGCCACTGCAAATGAACTCCAGATGCATGCACCAGTCTGTGCATCCAGCCTTATGTGGGGACTGGGGAAACAAACCCAGGCCTTTAGGCTTTGCAAGCAAGTGCCCTGAACTTTTAAAGGGGAAACAGAAAACATTGCTGGAACTGCACTACTGGCAAAAGTCTGTCTGTGTCCTTCTGCCTATGCCCTTAGAGTTTGATCAAGGTTGAATTTAAAAGCAATAGGTTGGTGTACTTGGTGGAAATATAGAACAGAAAGATATGGAAGATGTACAGTTTATCACAGGAAAAATTCAAGCAAGTTTGAAGTTACAGGAAGAGACTGATTTCAGGTTACTTATGCTTCAACTGCTAAGTAAATTACCACCATTAAGGGCGGGCCAACTTCTTTGGATTGAGATAACGGAAAAAATACCTTAGTGTAAAACTCACCCATAGAAGGCTCAAGTGAATATGAATGCAAATTCTTTTGCAAGGAGATGACTTTAAAGAAGAATTCTAAAGGAGTGAATTGCTCTTCAAGGTCAAGATTTGTTCCCTCCTTGGATTTACAAATTTGGCTATGCCTTACACCTGGTTTTGGAAGCATAAAAAGTGCTAGAAAGAGGGCTGGAGAGATGGCTTAGTGGTTAAGGTGCTTGCCTGTGAAATTTAAGAAGTCATGTTCAAATCTCCAGGTCCCTCATAAGCCGGATGCAGTGACACAAGCGCACAATGTTGCCCATGTGCACAAGGGGGCGCATGCATCTGGGATTTGTTTGCAGTGGCTGAAGGCCCTGGCGTGGCCATTTTTTTTTTTTTTTCTGTCTCTCATTCTCTCTCTCTGTCTCAAACTTTTTTTTTATTTATTAGAGACAGAAAGGAGGAGAGAAAATGAGTGAGAATGGGCACACCAGGGCCTCTAGCCACTGAAAATGAATTCCAGACTCATGCACCATGTGCATCTCACTTACATGAGACCTGGAGAATTGAACCTGAGTCCTTAGGCGTCACAGGCATGTGCCTTAACCTCTAAGCCATCTCTCCAGCCCTCAAAATAAATTTTAAAAAATTCCCTAAAAAAAAATGCTAAAAAGAAATGGTCATTGGATATGCAACATGGTTTTGTTCTTTGGAAATGATGACTGGGCAAAATGAAGCAGAGTTGAAATTCCTATGGGGAGACCCAGTGAGGTCATTGTATGAAGATGAACCGGTTCCAGTCACTACTGAGATGCAGCAATGGGAACAGGGTTGAAATCCCTGTACGGACACCAAGTAAGGCCATTATATGGAGCTGTTAAGATGAACTGTGGTTTGCAGTGTTGACCCAAAGGTGTTTTGGATATACCAGGTGTGGTAGTTTGAATAGAATAGATGGCCCCCAATATATTCAGTTGTTTATTTGTTTGTAGTTTGCATCTCTAGCCATCTGGCTGGAGGCAATGCCATTGTGTGGATCTTAAGGTGTGGTGGTGGGTTTCAGATTTCAATCTAAAGTTATGCAAAGTGTGCCTAGCTGGAGTTCCTGAAGTGTGCTGTGGCTTTTGACCTTTAGGTTTGTACTCTTCTCTCTCTCTGCTTGGGCCTGTGAAGGCAGGCCAGTTTCTTCTGCTTTTATGGAACTTCCCCTGGATCTGTAAGCTCCAATAAATCCCTTCCTCCATAACTGTGCCTGGTCTGAAAGTTCATCTCAGCGAACCTGAACCTGTCTGCTACAGAATTTGGTACCAGAAGTGGGGTGAGATGAACCTTACTATGTGGATGTTGATCTTGTGGAACCTTTGTTTTGGAGGAATAGGCATGGACTTGGTGCTTGCAACTGAAGATATCTTCTGGAGTGGTAAGCCAAGTTTTATGGACTATTCTGATGAGAGTCTGAGAATGCTAAGTGCAGACAGCATTGAACTTCGAGGTTTGGCTTATGAGCTTTCTAAGGGGAAGGAAAGACTGCAGAGGACTTTGTTGGAACTGGGCTACTGGCATAAGGGCTGGCTACGTCCTGCTGCCCAGGTCCAGAGTGTTTGATCAAGGTTAAATTTGTACTGGACTGATGTGCTTGGCTAAAGATATTGGACTGAGAGATTTAAGATTTTAAGCTGGAAAACCTCAAGCAAGTTAAAATTACAGGCACTGAGATTGGTTTTAGGTTACTGAACCTGCTATTGTCAAACACATTAGCAATCTTAAAGAAGATGTTCCAACTGCTTTACATTAAAACAATGGAAAGGATGCCTGAGGAAAGACTATCATAGAAATGCAAACACTTTTGGAAAGAGTTGACTGGAGAAGGAACCTGCTTTTCAAGGCTATGATTTGTTTCATCCCTGAATTAAGAATATGGCTGTCCTGCACACCTGGTATTGGTTTCAGAAGCATGAAAAATGCATGGAGTGGCCGTGAATTGCACATGCTTCCAGGAGCCACTGCTGAGATGCAGCATGAGGTAGGGCCTGATGCCCTGATAGGCTGAAAGAGCCTTTGGAAAATGTAAAGAGTGGTCATGAATTGCACATGGTTCCAGGAGCTGCTGCTGAGATGTGGCATGAGGCAGGGCATGATGCTCTGATAGGCTGAAAGAGCCTTTGGAAGATGGACCATGGTTTGCATGAAGACCTGAAGATGTTTTGTATATACCAGGACTGTGCAAGGGCTACCATAGAGCACACTGTTGGCCTGGGATGGAAATGTTCCCCGGGTACTCTGCCCAGCTGGAGGGGCGGAATTGGAAAGTCTGGAGACTGTTAGTCTCTGGGTATATTGAACTTGAACTGCAGAAGTTTGATGTTTGTTTGATGGTGGTTGAGTTTGCATTGTTTTAGTCTCTCCTTGCTGTGCCTTATACCAGTTGAAAATGTTTACTCTGTGCTTTTATATGTTAGAAATGTTTAACTTGTTTGATTTTACAGGTCCATATCTTAAATTGGTCAAGACTGTGGGGACCTTTTGAAATTGAACTGAGTACAATTTACAATGTGTGATTGTTATAAATCTATTGGGGGCCAGGGGCGGAATGTGGTAGTTTGAATAGAATAGATGGCCCCCAATATATTCAGTTGTTTATTTGTTTGTAGTTTGCATCTCTAGCCATCTGGCTGGAGGCAATGCCATTGTGTGGATCTTAAGGTGTGGTGGTGGGTTTCAGATTTCAATCTAAAGTTATGCAAAGTGTGCCTAGCTGGAGTTCCTGAAGTGTGCTGTGGCTTTTGACCTTTAGGTTTGTACTCTTCTCTCTCTCTGCTTGGGCCTGTGAAGGCAGGCCAGTTTCTTCTGCTTTTATGGAACTTCCCCTGGATCTGTAAGCTCCAATAAATCCCTTCCTCCATAACTGTGCCTGGTCTGAAAGTTCATCTCAGCGAACCTGAAGCTGACTGCTACACCAGGACTGTGCTGAGGCTGCTGGGTATGGATGAAATTTTCTCTGGGCTGCTCAGCCAGCTGAAGGGGTGGAATTGGAAACCCAGAGACTTTTGTCACTGGTTATGGATGATGAACTTGGATCTGCACGTTTCATGTTTACCTGCTCGTTAGTGATTTTTGCATTGGTCCAGTCTCTTCTTGTTATGCCTTTTTGCAATGGGAATGTTTACTATATGCCATTATGTGTTGGAAGTATGTAACCCATGTTTGATTTATACAGGGCTCACAGTTAAGAGACAATCTTGAATCTCAGATGAGATTTTTAGACTTTGGAACAGTGTTAAAGTTGGTAAAAGCTATGGAAGTTAGGGACAAAATGTGGTGGTTTGAATGTATGTCCCCATAGTCTGAGGTATTTTTAAAAAACATCATTTATTTATTTGCAAGGGGAGAGAGAGAGAGAGAGAGAGAGAGAGAATGGCTCACCAGGGTCTCTTACCATTGCAAACAAACTCCAAATGAGTGTGCCATTTTGTGCATGTAGCTTTATGTGGGGAATCAAACCTGGGTAGTCAGGCTTTGCAAGAAAGTGCCTTTAACCACCCAGTCATCTCTCGTGCCCAACCTGAGTTTTTTTTTTTTTTTTTTTTTTTTTTTTTTTTTGGTTTATTGAGGTAGGGTCTTGCTCTAGCCCAGGCTGACCTGGAATTTACTATGTAGTCTCAGGGTGGCCTCGAACTCATAGTGATCCTCCTACCTCTGCCTCCCAAGTGCTGGGATTAAATGCATACACCACCACACCAGGCTAACCTGAGGTATTTTTGATCAAGCTTGCAACATAGGTCTCCAGCAGCCTACTGAAGGAGATATTACTGGGGGCAGATATTTTAATCCAGCCCTAAGGTATGTAAAGAGCCAGTTAGAGCTCTGGCTGTTACTGTTTACTGCTGCAGATGCTAGCTGTTGTCTCTCTGCTATGGATCTGTGGAAGTGCACTAGCTTCTTCTACCACAATGGAACTTCCCCTGGATCCTGTAAGCCTGAAGTCAACCTTTTCCTCCTGTCAACTGTTTCTGGTCAGATGTTTGTCCCAGCAATGAAAAGGTAATTGCAACAAGTATCATCAATAATTGCCCTCAGTTGATGCTCTGTAGATTTTCTGTATGTCTATATTTATTCCATTGTGCTATGTGACTATGATGAAACTAAATATTAGCTCTTGAATATCCTAGGGAAGAAAAAAAGCCCTGAACATTCAATGCTCTTAGAAAAAGTAAAGATAAACGTGTGAGTTAAGTAAACAATAGAGTGGAATTATTAGATGTGGTGGTTTCAATCGAATGTCCCCCATAAACTCATGTATTCTGAATGCTTGGTTCTCAGCTGATGGCAGTTTGTGAGATGAAGCCTTGCTGGAGAAGGTGTGTTGTTGGGGGTAGGTTTTGGGGTATTGTAGCCAGCTCCCTTTGATAGACCTGGCTCACTCTCCTGTTGCTGTTTGCCACCTGCTGTGACAAGGAGGTGATGTGTAGCCTCAGTTTTACAATTTTTTCCCCTGCCATCATGAAACTTTCCCTGAAGACTATAAACTGAAATGAAAAACGTTCCTTCTGTCAGTTGCTTTTGGTCAGGTGCTTTGTCCCAGGAAGAAGAAGGTAACCACAATATTAGTTTATAGTGAACTTCTTTGTTTTCAAATTTAATATGTTTTTAAAAAATATTTATTTATTTGAGTGTGAGAAAGAGAGAGTGGGCATGCCAAGGCCTCTAGCCACTGCAAACAAGCTCCAGACACATGCACCATCATGTGCATTGGGCTTATGTGAGTATTAGGGTACCGAGTATGGGTCCTTTGGCTTTGCAGCTAAATGCCTTAAATGCTAAGCCATCTCTCCAGCCCTATAATGAACTTATTAAAGAATCTTTTCCCATTGTATTGGACTTCACTGTATGAAGGTTGGCTTTGACAGGAACCACGTGCCAATGAAGAATTTTGTAATGGTTTGTGAGAAGAATTTAAATTCAATGTCTCTGGAGATTAATTTGCCCTGTTTTTTTAAATAAATCAATGAGCTGAATGTGGCAGTATGTACCTGCAATCCAGAGCTTGAGAGGTGGAGTCAGAAGGATCAAGAGCGTAAGGTCATTCTTGGTGATATAGCAAGTTGGAGGCCAGCTTGGGCTACATGAGGCCCTGCCTAAGATAAATAAATGAATAAATAAATACATAACTGGAAACATTTTAAGGAAAATAAAATCTTATCTTACACAAAACATAAAGCAATGCCTTCTGGAAAATTCCAGTTGTACAAGCCTTTACAGATAGGTTATTCATATGGTAGGCTTCCTTCCCCCCCCCCCCCACCTGTGAGTGGCCTGTTCCCCAGTGATGAGCTACGGAGAGGTGTGAGGGAGGGGTGCTGAGCTGAGCCAAGGTCTAATTAAAATGGAAGTAAGGTAGCAGACATAACAGGGAAGAGGTGAGTGTAGGAAACTCTGAGGAATGGTTTCCCACTTAGGAATAAAAACAGATAAAGGAATGAACAAGTCAAGAAGTTGTTGAGGTCCGTAACTATGGTTTTCTTTCTGAGAAGAAAGTGAGGCATCTCTGTCACACATGTCCATTCAGTGCATATCTTTCCATGGGGTTCTAGAGGTCCAGAAAGATAACAGTAGGCAAAGTATAGTGATGCAGGCTATGGATGGACAGAAATAGGGACTCTGATGATTTGAGACAGCCATTGAAGGTAATGAGTTTTTCCCTCCAGGAGGGATCTACACAGCTGGCTACCAACATATGCAGGCACTATATTGAGGTTTAGTGTCAAGACCCCCCATTTTTTAAAAAAAATATTGTTTTAAAGATTTTATTTATTTATTTATTTATTTATTTATTTATTTATGGCAGAGAGAAAGACAGAGGGAGAGAGAGAGAGAGACACTGTGGGAGCTCCATGGCCTCCTGCCACTACAAATGAACTCCAGGCCCATGTGCCGCTTTGTGCATCTGGTTTATGTGGGTCCTGGCGGATTGGAAGGCAGCCATGCTCATCACTATGCCACTCACACAGACTGTACTGGGGAGTTGAACCCAGGCCGTCAGGCTTTGCAAGCAAGCACCTTTAATCACTGAGCCATCTCTCTAGTCTGAAACCTTCTTTTGTATATATTTGTGATATGCATGTATATATTTGTGATGTGCATGTGTATGCATGTGGATCACATGTATGTGAAGTCAGGGGTCAACATCAGGAGTCTTATGGGTCAAGCGAATGTCTTTAACCACTCAGCTATCTCTCTAGCCCATTATGCACCTTATGTTTTGGGACAGGTTCTTTCTCTGAACTTGGAGCTTCCTATTTTTCAGTTAGACTGGCTGACCAGGAAACTTCAGAGATCCTCTTGTCTCACCCCTCAGTCCTGGGCATTCACAGGCATGTACATTCACGCCCAGCTTTTTATGTGGGTGCAAGGCATCACACTTATGCTTACACAGCAAGTGCTCTTATCCACTGAGCCACCTTCTCAGTGCCCCCCCCCCTTTTCAAGGTAGGGTAGGTCTCACTGTAGCTCAGGCTGACCTGGAAACTCACTCTGTAGCTCCAGGCTAACCTTGAAGTCATAGGGATCCTCCTACCTCGACCTCCTGAGTGCTAGGATTAAAGGCATGTGCCATCATGCCTGGCTAAACAACCTGTTGACTATTAGAAGCAATCTCTCTAGGTGTTACGGTTTTTGGTATAATCCCAACAACTGAGAGGCTGAGGTTGGGGGATTTCTGTGAATTTGAGGACAACCTGGGCTACAGAGTGAGAGAGTTCTGGTTCAGCCTGAGGTAGAGTGAGATCCTGCCTCAAAAAAGAAACATTGACCTTAAACTTACCTTTTTGGAATCCTTCCAGATACATTTAGACTTGAGCCCACTTGACAAACTGAAGACACTTGGACTTACAGGAAATGAGCTCATTTCCTTCCCAGAGGAAATCTTTTCTTTGCCATCTCTAGAGAAATTATATCTTGGACAAGACCAGGGATCCAAGTTGAACTTCATACCCGAAAATATTGGGAAACTGCAGGTAAGCTTTTGCAGGTAATTTCTATTTTAAAAAATACTTTATTTACTTACGAGAGAGAGAAAGAGAGAGAGAATGGGCATGCCAGGGCCTCTAGCCATTGCAAATGAACTCCAGACACATGTGCTATCTTGTGCATCTGGCTGACATGAGTACTGGGGACTCAAACCTGGGTCTTTAGGCTTCACAGGCAAGCACCTTAACTGCTAAGCCATCTCTCTAGCCCTAGTTTCTTTCTTTCTTTTTTATTTATTTATTTTTATTTTTCGAGGTAGGGTCTCACTGTAGCTCAGGCTGACCTGGAATTCACTATGTAATCTCAGGGTGGCCTCGACCTCATGGCCATCCTCCTATCTCTGCCTCCTGAGTGCTGGGATTAAAGGCGTGTGCCACCACGCCTGGCTCTAGTTTCTATTTTTGAAAAATAGTTTATTTGCAAGCAGAGAAAGGCAGAGGGAAGAAAGACAAAGAGAGAGAGGGAAAGAAAGCGCACACCAGGGCATCTAGCCACTGTAAATGAACGCCACTTTGTGCATCTGGCTTTATGTGGGTGCTGGTGAATTGAACCCAGGTGGTTAGGCTTTGCAGGCAAAGACCTTAACCACTGAGCCATCTCTCCAGCCCCTAATTTCTATTTTTGATAAGTAGCCCCCTGAAAATTTTACTACTTTAGTATTAAAGTATCTTATGAGTGACATGGTTTGGAGTCCACATGTTGGTACCCAGGAGTCCCTGTAAAAACAATGTAGCTTTGCTTTCTGCTTGGAGGTGAGCAATGTGTTGTACCACGTTCATGCTGGTGCTGAGTGCATACTACTAACCCTGAATCCTAGCAAAGCAGCAGGAGAACATCTCTCAAACTACCTTAGTGTGTCTTCAGATGAGCACTCTTTAAGAGACCATTACTTTTGGGGGGCTGGAGAGATGGCTTCACAATTAAGGCTTTTGCCTGTGAAGCCTAAGGACCCAATTTGACTCTCCAGGTCCCACGGAAGCCAGATGTACAAGGTGGCACATGCATCTGGGGTTTGTTTGTAGTGGCTAGAGGCCTTGGAGCACCCATTCTCTCTCTCTCTCTTTCCCTTTCTCCTGGTCTCAAATAAAAATAAGTAAATAAAAAAAATTTAAAAGGAGACCATTACTTTATGTTGATGTTGTTGTTTTTCGAGGTAGGGTCTTGCTGTAGCCCAGGCAGACTTGGAATTCATTATATAGTCTCAGAGTGGCCTTGAACTCAAACCATCCTTCTACCTCTGCCTCCTGAGTGAAGAAGCCCACATTCTATCACAGTGATGTGTGGACAGACTTAAAAACCCCAGTTGTTTAAACACTTGGATCAAGTCATAACCAGTTTTATTGCAAAAGGACCCTGTACACATTTATTTATCAATTCTAGTACCTTAATAGCTACCCAACAAGTCATAAACATACAGAAACATGCATCATGAGAAGCAAGAAATATCACCCATCCCTTCTGCATATTAGCAACTTGTCATTTCTGAGCCACAGTGCTCACGTCACTGAGGTCTGTGAACAGTCACTTTTCGCATTCATCCTGAGTGTAAGATGGAATGACTTAAGTACAAATGCAACATACTATAAACAATTTATTACAAAAGGTCACAAATTAAACCAAAGTATTTTACAGAATTTGCTACAAAACGCCGTAAAAACTGCCTTCACTTAAGCTCTCTCTCCCCGTATCCGGCGAGCCACTTGGATGTCTTTGGGTACGATGGTTACTCTCTTGGCGTGGATGGCACACAGATTAGTGTCTTCAAACAAACCCACCAGGTACGCCTCACCGGCCTCCTGGAGCGCGCCAATGGCCGCACTCTGAAATCTCACGTTGGTTTTGAAGTCCTGGGCGATCTCTCTCACCAGCCTCTGGAAGGGCAGCTTTGCATGAGCAGGCTCCGCGGACTTCCTGTAGCGTGAGGCTTCTTCACTCGGGCGGTAGAGGGAGCGCTTTCCTAGCAGCTTCGGTGGCCAGGTGTTTGCGGGCGGGCGGGGGAGGGGGGGGGTTCTTTCCCACCAGTACACTTGGTTCCAGCCATTTTCTTACAAACAAAGCCTAAGTCTCAGGAGTTTCCCGCAGTTGCCTACTAAGCGACGATGCTACCGAACCGATCAACCAAACCGCTCTGTGCCCTAAAATATATTTTATTTATTTGTTTATTTGAGAGAGAGAAAGAGGGAGAGAGAGAGAATGGGTATGCCAGGGCTTCCAGCCACTGCATAATGAACTCCAGATGCATACGCCCTCTTATGCATCTGGTTTATGTGGGTCCTGGAGAGTTGAACCAGGATCCTTTGGCTTTGCAGGCAAACACCTTAACTGCTAAGCCATCTCTCCAGCCATTTGTTTGTTTGTTTGTTTGTTTGTTTATTTATTCTTTTCGAGGTAAGGTGTCACTGTAGTCCAGGCTTATCTGGAACTCACTCTGTAATCCCAGGCTGGCCTCAAACTCACAGCAGTCCTCCTACCTCAGATTCCTGAGTGGGAGAATTAAAGGCATGCAACACCATGTCTGGTTTATTACTGTCCCCCCCCCTTTTTTTTTAAATTATTAATTTTTTGGTAGGGTCTCATTCTAGGTCAGGCTGACCTGGAATTCACTATGTAGTTTCAGGGTAGGCTTGAACTCATGACAATCCTCCTACCTCTGCATCCCTAGTGCTGGGATTAAAGGCATGTGCCACTGTGCCCGGCTTATTAATGTACTCTTAATAATGATAAAGTAGGTCTGGATTACTATATAAATCCCAGTCAAGAACTGAGTAATGGTATATATAACACAGACAATTCCCACTGTGACATAGAAGTCATATTCCTAATTCATGTTATTTATTTAGTTATTTATTTATTTGAGAGCGACAGAGAGAGAGAGAGAGAGAGAGAGAGAATGGGCGCGCCAGGGCCTCCAGCCACTGCAAACGAACTCCAGACGAGTGTGCCCCCTTGTGCATCTGGCCAACATGGGTCCTGGGGAATCGAGCCTCGAAGTGGGGTCCTTAGGCTTCACAGGCAAGTGCTTAACTGCTAAGCCATCTCTCCAGCCCCTAATTCATGTTTTTGCCCGAGTCTGTGCTGTGTTATGTGCGGTAACTCATATGCAGATGCAGGTGTGTACACTACATGCATGGGTGTGGCTTCCAGAGGAGAATTTCCCATGCCCTTCACTGTCATTCAACTGCGTACTTCCTAGAGACAGGGTCTGTCCCTCAACCGAGAGCTTCTGGTTCCATCAGTGAGCCCCCATGATTCTCCGGTCTCTGCTTCACACAGACAAGGTCTCTCACTCAACTTATCTTAATTTAATATATTAAGCATAGGGTGGCAGGGGAGGGGCTGCATCTCAGTGGTTGAGGGCTTGCCTGTTAGGCCCTGGGTTCAAGGGTCTGGTGAGATGGCTCAGTGGTTAAAGGTGCTTACTTGCAAAGCCTGGTTCCATTCCTTAGTACCCACATAAAGCCACATACACAAAGTGGCACATGTATCTAGAGTTCGTTTGCAGCAGCAACAGGCCCTGATATGACATTCTCTTTCTCTCTCTCCCTCTCTCTCTCTCTCATAAATAACTTAAAAAAAAAAAAAAACAATTAAGGGCTAGAGAGATGGCTTAGCAGTTAAAGTGCTTGCCTACAAAGGCAAAGGACCCAGGTTCGAGTCCCCAGGACCCACATAAGCCAGATGCACAAGGTGACACTTGCATCTGGAGTTTGTTTACAGTGACTAGAGGCGCTGGTGTGCCCATTCTCTCTCTCTTTCTCTCTCAAATAAATAAAAATAAAATATTTCTAAAAAAGCAATTGAGCTGGGTGTGGTGGTGCATGCCTTTAATCCCAGCACTTGGTTGCAGAGGTAAGAGGATCACTGTGAATTCAAGGCCATTCCAGGTCAGCCGGGGCTAGTGTGAGACCCTACCTCAACAAAGAAAGAAAGAAAGAAAGAAAGAAAGAAAGAAAGAAAGAAAGAAAGAAAGAAAGAAAGAAAGGAAGGAAGGAAGGAAGGGAGGAAGGAAAAGAAAAGAATTGTGTTGTGCAGCCTTAAAAAAAAAATCAAGGGCTAGAGAGATGGCTTAGCAGTGAAGCGCTTGCCTGTGACGCCTAAGGACCCCAGGTTCAAGGTTTGATTCCCCAGGACCCACGTTAGCCAGATACACAAGGGGGCGAATACAAATGGAGGCCCTGGCACACCCATTTCTCTCTCTCTGTCTCTTTCTCTCTCTGTCTGTCACACTCAACTAAATAAATAAAAATAAAAAAGCAAACAAAATAAAAAAAATTAAATTAAAATTAAATGTGAGCAAACAAACAAACAACAACAACAAAAGCACTTGAGAATTACCATGGTGAGTATGTGTGAAGAGAGTTGGCTCAGTGGCTAAGAGCACTTGCTGCTTAAGCATGAGGGCCTGAGAGGACCAGAGACCACTTGAGTTTGATCCCTTCAGAACCCATGCAGAAAGCTGGGCATGGGGCTGCAGAGATGGCTCAGCAGCTGAGGCACTTGCCTTCAGAGTCTAAGGACTTGGGTTCAATTCCCCAGTACCCATGTAAAGCAAGATGCACAAGGTGGATGCATCTGGAGTCTGTTTGTAGTGACTGGAGGCCCTGAAGCACCCAATCTCTCTGTCTCTCTTCTATTTCTCTCTTCTTACAAATAAGTAAATAATTTAAAAGTAAGCTGGGTGTGATCAGCATGGCTGTCACCCCAGAACACCCTTTGCCAGCTTGCTCCTTGGTCCTCATACTGTAATCACAGGGTAGACTGCAAATGTTACATGTTTGCTCAGTAGAGTTGAAATCGTTTAATCCCATGCATCCAAAGCCATTGTGTATTTTGTCTGCTCTAACTTAGGTGAATTTGGGGAGATAATTGAAGTAATTGTAGCAACTGCCAAAGATCTCTAACTAGCTGTTGAAAGATAGCAAGTGAAGCCCAGCATCGTGGCGCATGCCTTTAATCCCAGCACTCAGGAGGCAGAGGTAGGGTCGTTGTGAGTTAGAGGCCACCCTGAGACTACATAGTGAATTCCAGGCCAGCCTGGGCTAGAGTGAGACTCTACCTCGAAAAACCAAAAAAGAAAGAAAGGAAGGAAGGAGAAAGAAAGACAATAATAAGTGGCAATTGCAATAGAACCCCAAAATTACTTTTCCATGAAGTTCTAATAAAGCCACATTCAGATAGTCTCTTTTCCCTGCAAGTATGGAAACGAAATCTAATGACTTCACTCAAAATGAACTTTGATTCTTGCTGTTAATCCTTTGAATAACATATTAGTTTCTTTTCTTTTCTTTTTTTTTTTTTTTTTTTTTTTTTTCCAGGTAGGGTCTCACTCTAGCCCAGGCTGACCTGGAATTTACTATGGAGTCTCAAGGTGGCCTCGAACTCAAGGTGATCCTCCTACCTCTGCCTCCCCAGGGCTGGGATTAAAGGCCTGCGCCACCACGGCCTGCTCTGGTTGCTTTTCTTGTCAGCTGTGATCCAAATGCCTGACAGAAACAACCCAAGGGAGGTGAAAGGTTTGTTTGGCTTGCAGTTTCAGACAGTCCGCTGTGGAGAAGGGTTCCTTAGTCATGGCAGATGGGACAGCAGAGGGAGCTAGGCTAGAATGAGGGACAAGTAGAACCTCCTCCCGAGGCTCAAGCCCAGTGGCCTGTCTTCACCTCCTAAGGGCTCCATAAGCTTCACAATGTGAAGTCAGGGACCAAACACTGAAGACATGAGCCTGTGGGGACATTTCAGGCCGAAACCACAACACATGTGTTTCTCCCCTTGCCCCAGTGCATGGTTTCCCGCCCGGAGATGTGTGGGCGCGCAAGGGTCGTTTTGGTACTGTAATTCACTTGTCAAGATAGGATGCTTATGGCAAACCCTCGTGTTGTTTCAGAATCTTAAGGAGCTGTACATAGAGAACAATCACCTGGAGTACTTGCCCGCATCCTTGGGGTCAATGCCAAACTTGGAAATTCTTGATTGCCGGCACAATTTGCTCAAGCAACTCCCAGATGCCATTTGCCAAGCACAAGGTGAGGAAACCTAGCCTGGTGGGGGTTGAGGCCAGATTTCCCATGAGGAATGGCTTCCAGTGCCTTACCAAAGACCCACCCAGTGTGTGTACAACTGAACCCTATCCCATCACCCTCTTACAGGCTTACTAGGCTTACAGGGAAGCTAGGGGCCTTTAGAGCTAGGAGTCTTGCAAAGTAGGCTATAACTTGAATTGAGAACAGAAAAAAATGACAATTGTCAAGAAAATTAGCGTACATCCATACTTTCATTACACCCACCACTGGCAATAATTTAGTGATTACATGCTATCTGATGGAATGTGGAGTTAAGAGTCCTGAGATAAATATGCATTTAGGTTAGCAAGTCACTTGAATGAAAAGTATGAGCCGGGCGTGGTGGCGCACGCCTTTAATCCCAGCACTCGGGAGGCAGAGGTAGGAGGATTGCCGTGAGTTCGAGGCCACCCTGAGACTCCATAGTGAATTCCAGGTCAGCCTGGGCTAGAGTGAGACCCTACCTCGAAAAACCAAAAAAAAAAAAAAAAAAAAAAAAAAAAAGAAAAGTATGGACCTAGAATGATGAAATCACCAAAGAGGATTTTTAGAATTATATGATTAATTTGTAAAATCATATCTGATTCCTAGATAAACAGCCAACTTTAAAAAAAATATTTATTTATTTACTTGAGAGAGAGAAAGAGGCAAAGGAGGGGGGGGAGAGAGAATGGGCACGCCTGGGCCTCCAGCCACTGCAAAGGAACTCCAGACGCATGCGCCCCCTTGTGCATCTGGCTTACAACAGCCAACATTTTTCACTAGGCTATATAATTCTTTATCTGTCCATCCATCCATCCATACATTCAATAAGCTTTTTCTTATTATTGGGATCAGATAAAAAGCTTTTTTTTTTTTTTTGCCGTAGTGCACTGAATCTCCAAATTTATTGACGTGATTTCAAACCATGTCTATCTTTAGTGAAGGAAGGATGATGAAGTATGAGAGCAGAAACTGTGTGTAGACACAAGGCTTTTAAAACTTGAGGAAGGGGTAAAACACAGTATTCCCTAATAATCCTTCTGACCATGCATCACCATCCTGTCCTTGGTCTGTGGTGAAGTGAAACTTTACCACATATTTTAATATTTTTTTCTCCTTAGTATTTATTTATTTATACTAGTTCCAACCATTTTAAGTTGGTTTAAATAAAAGCTCTTGGTTTAACTTATTAAATCAGATTTTAAGAAACTTTAAAAAATTAAATCAGATTTAAATTAAATCAAATTTTAAGAAACTTTTTGTTTGCTTGTTTTCTTAAAGGTAGGGTATTATTTTAGTCAAGGCTGACCTGCAATTCACTATGTAATCTCAGGATGGCCTCAAACTCACAGCACTCCTCCTACTTCTGCCTTACAAGTGCAGGGATTAAAGGAGTGTGTAACATGCCAGGCTTAAAAATTTTTTTTGTTGACTACCTTTATACATATAGACAATATACCATGATCATAATCCCCTCCCACCACCCTCTCTTTTCCCCCTTCCTTTCTATTTTGGTGTCATCGATTTCCCCCTCCTATTATGCAAGTCAGCCACTGTGAGACAGTAAATGCGTCTCTGTGTCTGGAGCACGGCAAAGCAAAGCACTCCTCCCTGCCCTCTGGCTCTCAGCTGCCTTTTGATGAGTAGCATTTCAGGAAGCACGTATTTTGAAACAGCCATACCAAAGAAAACACACTCCAGTTTTGCCTTTTCAGATGCGTATAACTTGGGCATGGGCTAATAATAGCAGCATGCAGAATAGCCCTCCTGAGGCTTAGACAGCAGGATCACAAGCTCGTGGGTAGCTTGAGCTACATGGTAGGTTCCAGGCCAGCCTAGGTTACATAGCAATACCTTGTCTCAAAACAGGAAGTAAGAAAGAGAGGGAAGAGAAAGAGAAAAGAAAAGAAATAAATGAGAAAGCATTAAACAGGGAAAGAAGAAAGGAAGGACAGTGGGAGAAAGGGAAGAAGGAAAAGAAAAAACATAGGCCTTTTCTTTTTTTTTTTTTTTTTTTGAGGTAGGGTCTCACTCTAGCTCAGGGTGACCTGGAATTCACTATGTATTCTCAGGGTAGCCTCAAACTTGTGGTGATCCTCCTACCTCTGCCTCCCGAGTACTGGGTTTAAAGGCGTGCGCCACCATGCCTGGCAGAAAAACATAGTTTTTAAACATGTTTTAGACATAGTTTTAAACAAAGACAAAATTTCCTGCTTTTGGTGAATCAAATAGAAAAAAGTAACTGAATCTGTCAGCCACTCATCACCGTTAAGTATAACTCTCTCTTCAGACTTCTTTCTTACCTCTGCCTGTGTGATTGATGAGACATTACATTTCTTCCATTGTAAGATGTGGGCCATCTTTTCCATGTTTACCAGACATTTCTCTCTTCTGGAAGACTATTTCCTTATGATAAAATCATAGATTCACACCATTCTGTACAATATGGTGTCATTTTGATCTGTAAACTTTTGTACACATGTATGTGTAGTCCTGCATGGGTCTATGTATTCTTTCTTTCCTTCCTCCCTCCCTTCTTCCCTTCCTTCTTCCTTCCTTTTTTCTTCCTTCCTTCCCCTTCCTTCCTTTCTTCTTTCCTCCTCCTCTTTTTTTTTTTTTTTTGGTTTTGTTGAGGTGGGGTCTCACTCTGGTCCAGGCTGACCTGGAATTAACTATGTAGTCTTAGGGTAGCCTCAAACTCATGGTGATCCTCCTACCTCTGCCTTCTGAGTGCTGGGATTAAAGGCGTGCACCACCACACCCAGATCCTCTTTTTTTCTTTAAATATTTGTTCATTTATTTGCAAGCACACACACACATAGCAGGGGGTGGGAAGAATGAGTGCACCAGGACCTCTAGCCACTGTAAATGAACTTCAGATACGTGTGCCAGTTTGTGCATCTGGCTTCACGTAAGTACTGGGGAATCAAACCTGGGTCGTTAGGCTTTTGTTTGAGGTCAGGTGTCGCTCTAATCCAGACTGACCTGGAACTCACTCTGTAGTCCCAGGGTGGCATCAAACTCACAATAATCCTCCTACCTCAGCCTAGTGTTGGGACTAAAGGTGTGTGCCACCACACCAAACTTGGACCTGTGTATTTTCTGTAAGGATCCACAGACATCTGATAACAGTGCCTCCTTGTGAAAATTAAGGGGTGAGAGGGTTGGTGGGAAAAGGGAGAAATAATTTTATCCTTTCTTTGCCATTTTAGTATTTTTTATTTCTGGAGTATATTGTTTTTCAAAAAATTAACATTCTTTTTTTAATTGTTTTTTGTTTATTTTTATTTATTTATTTGAGAGTGACAGAGAGAGAGAGAGAGAGAGAGAGAGAGAAAATGGGCACGCCAGGGCTTCCAGCCATTGCAGATGAACTCCAGACACCTGTGCCTCCTTGTGCATCTGGCTAACGTGGGTCCTGGGGAATCGAGCCTTGAACCGCGGTCCTTAGGCTTCACAGGCAAGCGTTTAACTGCTAAGCCATCTCTCGAGCTGCCCCTTAAAAAAATTTTTTTTGTTGAACATTCTTTTTTTAATGTATTTCATGGAAGTTTATTATTTTTTGTTTATTTTTATTTATTTATTTGAGAACCACAGACAGAGAGAAAGAGGAAGATATATAGAGAGAATGGGCACACCAGGGCCTCCAGCCACTGCAGACGAACTCCAGACTGTGCGCCCACTTGTGCATCTGGCTAACGTGGGTCCTGGGGAATCGAGCCTTGAACTGGGGTCCTTAGGCTTCACAGGCAAGCGCTTAACCACTAAGCTGTCTCTCCATCCCTGTTCAACTTTCTTATTAACTTGAGTATAGTAGGAAAATGAGCAGGTGAGCAAAGTGTCCCACCCTCCAGTCATCTGTGCTGATGAGACAGGTCACCTGGGTGTGCCCAATCCTGAAGTAATAACAGACTGGTGAGGCCTGGAGACAGCTGCTGTGTCCCACCAAAGCAGGCAGTATCCATTAGGTTGCTGTCTCACTTGGGCAGGTTCAGGTGCTGGAATCCTCAGCTAACTCCACAATCTCACACAAAATCTTTCCAGGGTTAAAAGAGTTGCTGCTGGAGGACAATTTACTCACCTGTATCCCAGAGGACCTGGACTGCCTTGTGAATCTTAAGGTTCTGACCCTGACAGACAACCCCATGGAAGACCCCCCCATGGAAGTGTGTACTGAAGGCAACGAGGCCATATGGGCATACCTGAAGGAGAACAGAGCTCAGAAGATAAGGGCAATCAAGGTAGATTCAGCCCAAATTCTTTTTTTTTTTTTTTTTGAGGTAGGGTTTCACTTTAGCCCAGGATGACCTGGAACTCACTATGTAGCCTCAGGGTGGCCTTGAACCCACTGCAATCCTCCTACCTCTGCCTCCCAAGTGCTGGGATTAAAGGCGTGCGCCACCATGCCCGACTTCAGCCCAAATTCTTGTTCATACACCCCTAGTTGCTTTGGAGGGAGGGTAGCATTAAGCACACTGCAGATTATTCTGCATGGCTGCTTTCATCCATATGAATTTGTGTGTGTGTGTGTGTGTGTGAGACATGTACAGTCTATGCATGTGTGTGTGTGTGCAGATGTACACATCCTGTGTGCATATATGCAGAAGCTACAAGGTAATATCAGTGTCTTCCTTTATCTGTCTTCTTTCTAAAATATTATTGTATTTATTTATTTATGTGCATGGAAAGATAAAGAGAGAGAACATGGGCACACCAGAGCCCCATGCCACTGCAGAAGAACTCTAGGCACATGTACCACTTTGCGCATCTGGATTTACATGTGTACCGGGGAATCAAACCTGGGCTGTCAGGCTTTGTAAGCAAGTGCCCTTAACCACTGTGCCATCTGCCCAGCCCCTTCTGCTTTATTTCTTTGAGACAGTTTCTCACTGAAACTGGAACTGCCATTTTCCAGTCACACTGGCTGACCAGTGAACGCCAGTGGATTTCTGTCTTGCCCCATCACAGGCTGAGGTTATAGTTGTCCGTGGCCACACCCAGCTTTTTACATGGATGCTGGGATTGAACCGAGGTCCTCATACTTGCACGGCAAGTGCTCTTACCTGCTGATCCATCTCTCCAGCCACCATAGCTGTGTTTGTTGTTGTCCTAATTATTATTTTTGGTATGGAGCTAGTGATGGAACTCAAGGCCTTTCTCATTCTAGGCAAACACTCTACCACTGAGCCACACACTGCCTGATTCCTTAGTCTTCTCCAGCAGACTCTTACTTACCTTTTTATACCTGGAGCTAAATGGGCACACTTTTTATCTTGGCCCTAACCATTTTTGTCTTTCACTTCTTTGTCAAGTAGTGTAATATACAAACTAAAGAAAACAAAACTTGGGACTAGGGAGATGGCATAGTTGGTAAACTGCTTGCAATGTAAGGATGGGGACCTAAGTTCAGAACCCCAGCACCCAGGTAAAAGTCACGGTGGCACATGCCTGTAATCTTAGTGCCAGGGAGGCAGAGACAAGGCCTGTTGGCTAGCTTGTCTAGCTGAATGGGTGAACTCCAAGTACAGTGACAGATCCTGTCTCAAAAATAAGATTCGGGGCTGGAGAGATGACTTAGCAGTTAAGGCATTTGCCTTCAAAGCCTAAGGACCCAGGTTTGATTCCCTAGTACCCACGTAAGCCAGATGCGCAGGTTGATGCATGCATCTGGAGTTTGTTTGTGGTGGCTGGAGGCCCTGAAATGCCCATTCTCTCTCTCTATCTGCCTCTTTCTCTCTCTCTCTCAAATAAATAAATAAAATAAAATAAGTCTTTAAAACAATAAGATGCAGAGTGATTTAGGAAGACTCCTGATATCAGCCGCTGCCCTGCATGCATGTGCACCCTCATGTGTATGAGCATGCATACTCACAACACACACACACAGACACAGACACACACACACACACACACAGAGAGAGAGAGAAACCCAAACTTTTTTTTTTTGGTTTTTCGAGGTAGGGTTTCACTCTAGCCAGGCTGACCTGGAATTCACTATGGAGTCTCAGGGTGGCCTCGAACTCATGGCAATCCTCCTACCTCTGCCTCCCGAGTGCTGGGATTAAAGGCGTGCACCACCACGCCCGACTTGAGAAAACCAAACTTTAAACCCCAAGGAAACCTACAATTTTTAAAACATTTTATTGGAGTGAAAAGCAATCTTGCATTAACAAACTCAGAAAGATAAGGTGGAGCCATTAGGAACAAACATTTTTGAACCAGAGGTCTAGAGACCAGGTTCTGCTCTTCCACAAACTAGGATCCCAGGACTAAGAGCCTTGAATTCTGTCTTCCCACTGACACCATGGAGACCTAGGAACAGGTAAGAAACATGTCCACTTCAGTCAACATACTTTACTTTTCAACTGGCCAAGGCCCTGTCACCTCACCCCCACACGGAGCCCCTATCACCTCACCCCCACACGGTCCGTTAGTCCCCGAGTTGCCATCCACATGTTCGCGTTGCCTCCCCCTCAGCGCTTACGCGGAAGTCGTGGAAGCCCCGCTTGGGGCTCTGCCACCTCTGGTGACACTGACAGCTCTCTATTTCACCTGAAAGTCTCTGATGTGCAAGAATACTTACCAAAAGTCTTTAAAATGCCCTTCCTCTTATAACAAACATATTGAGATACTTTTTTATCTTCTTTGATTAAATTGTATTTTAATAAATATTCATTAAATTTTAATAAATTAAAATAGTGTCCACCCTTTAATATAAAGGAGGAGGTAAAGTAAATTTATGTTCATTTATTTCACTGTGTATCCACTCAGGAATGACTAATGTTAGAAAATGAAAGTTACACTTTTTTCATGGGTTACTTCTTAAAAATATTTTGTAAAACCATGTCCTCTTTTGCATATTTAAAAATTGCTATTTAAATTTTGTCAAAAACTTTAAATAATTACCAAGGATGCAATTTCTAGGGCATTTTAATGTTCACATTTTAAAATATAGCTCAGTATTTTAAATGTGCCTAATGAGATCTAAATACCATTATGACATCAATATCAATTTGCAAAAAAAAATTGAGCAAGCTATTTTATATATAGACATTTCTATTCTATTCTATTCTATTCTATTCTATTCTATTCTATTCTATTCTATTCTATTCCTTCTTGAATATGTATTTCTACTGTGTTTTCTCATGGAATTGAAATAGGTATTTTACTTTTATTCTCTTCCAGACTTTCCTTTAAAATATTTTTATTTATTTATTTACAAGCAGAAAGAGATGGAGAGAGGACAGAGATAGACAGAATGGGTGTATCAGGGCCTCCAGCCACTGAAAATGAACTACAGATGCATACGCCACTTTGTGCATTTGGCTTTTACGTGGGCACTGAGGAATCAAACCTAGGTAGTTAGGCCTTACAGGCAAGTGCCTTAACTGTTGAGCCATCTCTCTAGCCCTAGGCTTTCCTTTAGATAACTTTTATTTTAACTTAAAATTTTTTTTTGTTTGGTGTTTCAAAATAGTCTAAGCTGACCTGGAATTCACTATGCAGTCTCAGGGTGACCTTGAACTCACAGCGATCCTCCTACCCTCTGCCTCCCAAGTGCTGGGATTAAAGACGTGGCAATTTTTAATTTTTTTTTGTATGCGTATGTGGTGGGTGCTGAGGCAGTGCACCAGAGGAGAATGTGGCATTTCTATCTTCTTTCCTTGAGACAATCTCTCACTGAACTTGGAGCACCTCATTTTTCAGTCAGTCTGTCTGGCTAGCAAGCCTCAGTGATTCTTCTATCCCTGTTCTCCTCAAGGGGTTACAGGCATGTGTGACCACACCTGTCTTTTTACATGGGCACTGGGGCTAGAACTCAGATCCTCATGCTTGAACAGCAAGAGCTTACCCTGTGCGGCACCATCTTCTAAACCTCCTCCTCCTTCTTTTCTTTCTTTTTTTTTTTTTCAAGGTAGGGTTTCACTCTAGCCCAGGCTGACCTGCAATTCACTATGTAGTCTCAGGCTGGCCCTGAACTCACAGCAAATCCCCTACTTCTGCCTCTTGAGTGCTGATATTAAAGGTGTGTGCCACTATGCCCGGCTTGCCCTCTTTATTTTGAACTTTTTTCCGGTGTGACCATAAATCTTTTTAATATCCTATATTGTATTATACTATAATAACTTGTAGTATAAATCATATAAAACAATTATTGTAAATTTGGGCAATTTTTTGTTATAGAATATTTTAGAAAGGCATATCCCAAATGAGAGGTACTTGGTTTTATCTCTGTGATAGTTTGAATATGTCCTTCAATAAACTCAGGTGTTTTATTCAAGCTTGTAACTTGAGTCTTCAGCCACCTGGCAGGAAGAGGTCTCACTGGGGGTGGATCCTGGGGTCCAGCCCTAAGGTGTGTTTGGGGCGGATCTGATTCCAGCCCAAAGGTGCGCAGAGCAGCCTGAGCCCTGCCTGGGTCCCGGCTGCTTGCTGCCCTTGCATGCTCGCTGCTTTTGGCCTTGCAGGCTGTTTGGGTGTTTCTCCCTGCTTGGAGGTACAGAAGCAGCTTCTTTGCCATTGATGGAGCTTCCCCCAGATCTGTAAGCTTTAAATATACCTCTTCCTCCCCTAAACTGTGCTGGTTTGGATGTTCATCCCAGCAACATGAAACTGTCTACAATACCCATACATAATTATTACTGGTTACTGAAATGAGACAAGTTAAAACCTTCTTTTAGAGATTTTGCCTTTTTATTTTTCAAAATAATATTTATTTATTTATTTGAGAGAGCGAGAAAGAGGCAGAGAGAAAGAGAGAGAGAGAGAGTGGGTACGCCAGGACCTCCAGCCACTATAAATGAATTCCAGACACATGTGCCACCTTGTGCATCTGGCTTACATGGGTTCTGGGGGATTGAACCTGTGTCCTTAGGTTTTGTAGGCAAGTCCCCTTAAACACTAAGCCATCTCTCCAAAACTTTTCTAAATATTTTATTTATTTATTTGAGAAAGAGAGAGGGGGGGTAAGAAAGAGGCAGGCAAAGAGAATGGGGAGATAGTTTTCTACTCCTATTTTTCATTTTAGAAATGAAAGCCTTGAGATACCTTGCTGACATCAATGGATTAGTGAGAATGGGAGTATTTTTAGCTTTTTCTTTCTTTCTTTCTTACTTTTTTGTTGTTGTTGTTGTTTTTTTCAAGGTAGGGTCTCACTCTGGTCCAAGCTGACCTGGAATTAACTATGTAGTCTCAGGGTGGCCTCAAACTCATGGCGATCCTCCTACCTCTGCCTCCTGAGTACTGGGATTAAAGGCGTGTACCACCACGCCCGGCTAGCTTTCACTTTTTTTTTTCAATTTTTTGTTCATTTTTATTTATTTATTTGAGAGTGACAGAGACAGAAAGAGGCAGATAGAGAGAGAGAGAGAGAGAGAGAGAGAATGGGCATGCCAGGGCTTCCAGCCACTGCAAATGAACTCCAGACGCGTGCACCCCCTTATGCATCTGGCTAACGTGGGTCATGGAGAATCGAGCCTCGAACCGGGGTCCTTAGGCTTCACAGGCAAGTGCTTAACCGCTAAGCCATTTCTCCAGCCCTAGCTTTTACTTTTTTACATGCTACTATATCATACATTTCTGAACTTCCTCCGTACCCATAGCTCCCCCATATTAGATAGGCAGCCTTAGCTGATGTGTGGGCTAGCCTTCATTTCTCTTGAGGCAGTATTAGAAACCACCTGTCCTGTGAAAGAACTGACTGCTCAGCTCTTGAGTCATTCACTTCCTCAACATCAAGGAGAGGATTTTGATTTAAAAAAATTATTTTAGTTTTAAATTTTTGTTTATTTGAGGGAGAAAGAGGCAGATATATATAGAGAGAATGGGAGCACCAGGGCCTCCAGCCACTGCAAACGAACTCCAGATGCATGCGCCACTTGTGTCTGGCTTTATGTGGTACTGGGGAATTGAACTCACACTATCAGGCTTTGCAAGCAAGTGTCTTTAGCCACTGAGCCATCTCCCCAGCCAAAAGAGAGTATTTTGAATTATCTCTTTTATTGTTGTCCAGGGCAAGGTGTGCCTTTCGTTGTTAAAGTGCCACCTGGGCAACTGTATAAGGGAAAAGGAGCGAGAGGCCATGTTCCAGGGCTCATCCTAGCAAGGGCGCAGAAGGCTGAAGTTCAGAAAGTCCACCGCTCTGAATGACTCACAAGAAAGGCATTGAGGACTAGGGTACTTGTCACACCTCTGTTGACTGCTTGACTTCAAGACAACAAAGGCCTTGTAATCTTCCAAAATGCCTCTAGAGGGCAGTAGTGCGCCTGAAGACTCACTGCCCTAGTGACCTGTTCTGGTTAGCTCCTGTCTCACCTTCCCTTCTCACTTGACTTTAATCCCAAAACGGGACCCTGGGGGCTCCTCCAAAAACCAAACATGCCCCTGCCTCAGAGGTGCTGCCCCCAGACAAAGGCTACATTCTGGTCCGCATTTCATTCAACCTTCTCAAAAGTTCTCATGCCTGATCCCCTTGCATAAGTCAGCACACATCTACCACCTCACTCATTTAATCAAGGCTCACTGAGTTTTACTTAACTCCGGGTGCTATTCTAGATATACATCACTGATCAAAACAGACACATATTTCTGTCCAAACATTCTGAAAATCCAGTGAGAGTGAATTAAAAAGCATTAACAATGAAACATACATATACAGACTATGTTGAAGAATGATAAGCGATACTGGTGAAAATCAAGCTACAGGAACTGGGTTAGCCAGAAGTTTGTGTGTGTGTGTGTTCACATGTGTCTGGGTACGCGTGTGTGGATGCCTGCTTATGCACATGGAGGCCAGAGGTTGACATCAGGTGTCTTCCTCAGTCACTCCCCAGCTTCTTTACTGAGGTAGGATCTCCCACTTGACTAGAGAGCCGGCTTGCCCTGGGAATCCTCTGATTCCACCCTCAGAGTGCTGGATTACAGACATGTCACTCTGACATTTATGTGGGTGCAGGGGTTCTGAGCTCCCGTCCTCATACTTGTGTGGCAAGCAATTTATCCATTGAACCATTTCCCTAGACCAAGATTTGAAATTTATTTACTTTATTTATGAGACACAGATGCAGATACTATGTGTGTATATATATATGGAGAGAGAGAGAGAGAGAGAGAGAGAACAGCCCCTAGCCACTGCAAACAAATGCCGGATGCATGCATCACCTTGTGCCTCAAGCTCTATGTGGGAACTGGGGAATCAAACTTGGGTCCTTTGGCTTTCCTGGCAAGTACCTTAACCATAAAGCTATCTCTCCAGCCCAAGATTCGGAATTTCAATCACAGTTCATTCTCTGCATTTTAATACTTTATGTTATAATAAAGAGGTCTGATGGTATCCAGCTTATATTGACTTAGTCTGTTTTCTGTTGATGTGACAGAATACCCGAGGCTAAGTGATTCATCGGGAATAGAGGTTTACTTTGATTTCTAGTTGTCAAGACTGATGTTTGGTAAGGGTCCCCTAACATGACAGAAGCTGAAAGAGTTAAGAAAGCATGCAGAAAAGAGATGGAACATAAAAGGATGGCTTTGCCTCCTAACAACCACCTCTTGTGACAAATACACTTCTATGAAAGTAAGAGCTTGTTCCTAAGAGAGCTGGCCCAGTCTTGTGAGGCCTTCAGTCATTACAACCCAAACCCATTTAAACCCATCGCTTCTCAACAGTGTTATATTGGCAAGGAAGTCCCAACATGTTTGGAAGGTGACAAGCCACATTTAGACCACAGCACCATGATACCAACTAATGCTGGATTTGGTCTTAACTTGTTTTCAGCTTCAGGCGTGGTGGCGTGCAGTCATGGTGCGGAAAGGACTGGGGAGATTTGAGGAATTCGTAAGAACACGAAGGAAAGGAAAAATCTCTCCAAAAGATAAGAAAGGAAATAAGCAAGGAAAAGATAAACGTGGAAAAGGACATAAAAAATAAGTCTTTAAATCCATGAACTAAGGTAACAAGCCCTAAGAAGCCAAAATGTCGATGAATCAGGTGACTGCCACAGTAAGATTATCCAATAAAACTATGGCTATTGTCAGTGAAAGAATGTGATTTTTTTGGTATGTGTGTATAGTATTTGCAAGTATGTTGGTGTGTGCAGTGTATGTATGGTATATACACACGTATGTGCACATGCACACACCCAGTGTGCACACATATGGAGACCAGAGAACATTACATATCTTTCTCTTCTGTTTCTTTCTTGGAGAGTTCCTCACTGAAGTTACAGCTAGCTGACCAGCAAGTCCCAGCTATCTTCCCGTGTTCATTTTCCACAGGACTGGGGTTATAGGTGTGTTGTGGCTATGCTCAGCTTACAATACTGTCTTCCAGGCACGAAGTGGCTATTACATTCAGGACCCCACAATGGCTGGTAGTACCTACACAAGGCCTGCGTTATAATATGAGGGCAAGAAAATGATGACATCAACATAGGAGAGGGACCTGGTTGGAATGTGGCTAGGGGGGCAAAGGAGGGTGGTGGAAGGGGATTATGATCAGGGTACATGGTGTATATGAAAGAAGGGTTGTCAATAAACAAGTAGAACAGAGAGCACCAAGTCTGAATGGCACAAAGCCTGGGGATTTCCCCTATGGAGTGAGGTGAATGCTGCTGGGACGGGCTGACAGCACCGCATGGTAAGATCCAAGCTAATGTGGGCTGAACAAGATGCTCAGGGTGGAAAGGAGGGCACGAGCTCCCAGAATAGAGACTTCTTGGAATTTAGAGTGATAGTAATTTGTTTTTATTGATAGGTACTCATAAATAGCTACTTTTATAAATAGGATATATTTGTTTCACTAAAATTCTGAGCCTGCCTGGGGCCATAGGGAAATGGCTCAGTGGATAAAGCACTTGCCAGTTCTGAGTACCTGAGTCCAGATAGCAGACCCCACATAGCAAGTGGAAGCTGTAGTGGGCCTCTGTAATCCCACTGCACCTGCACTGAGAAGGGAGGCAGAGGTAAGAGAATTTCCTGGAAGCTCTCAAATGGAGTGGTGAACTAGAAACCCTACCTTAAATGTGTTGAAAGTTGAGGACCAACCTGAAAGTTGTCCTCTGGCCTCCAAACACATGAAAACTCATGCAAACAATAATTAATTAATTAATTAATTAATTAATTAATTTAGAGATGTTACATGACTGTCAAGTGGGCACTTTTTTTTTCTTTTGCTTTTTTGTTTTTCAAGGTAGGGTCTTGCTCTAGCCCAGGCTGACCTGGAATTCACTGTGTAGTCTTAGTGTGGCCTTGAATTCTCAGCAATTAGGCTACCATGCCCGGACTGATCACTCTTTTTTTTTTTTTTTTTTTTTGATTCAAAAGTTCATTTTATATTATTTTATTTATTTATTTATTTTTTATTAGTCAGTTCTGTATTCAGCAAATACAGTCAGTTTGGTACCATTATTAGGCTCATCCATGACCTACCCCCTCCCCTTGGCCCCTCCTTGTTGAGGTATACAGGTCATGCATTGTGGAGTTAGCCCACAGTTATGGGTAAGCTAAATGTCTCTGCATATCATGACCCAACATGTGACTCTGACATTCTTTCCGCCCCCTCTTCCGCAAAATTTCCCTGAGCCATGTTGGGTTCATTTTTGGTCTGCTTCAGTGATGAGGTGTTGAGGGCCTCTGAGGCTCTGGCTCTCTGATTTGGTAGGAGTTGATTTTTCTCTATGCTGATCTCCTTCCCCCTTGTGCTGGTGTCTGGTTCATCAGGAAAACAGCCCCCTTGCTTGTTTCTCCAAGTTTTCTTAGTTTCAGCCAGGGCCCTTTTGAGGTATGACGGGGTGGCTCTCTCCTTAGGGTCTACATCTATCTGAAAAAGAGAAGCAGATTCTCCAACGGAGAGTAAGTTAGCACCAGGACAAATGAGATAACCCTTACTTTTTTTTTTTTATAGAGAATTTAATAGGTGTAGGCCCTCTTGTAGCCCACAATTGATAGTAGCTTGATACTGGAGAGTGGGCTTATGTTTGGATATGGTTCTGACTTGTTTCCCAGCTCCAGCTATGGGTCCCATACCAGTGAGGGGATCAGTTAGCCAAACTGAGAGCAGTTGGTTCCCCACCATGGCTGTGTGCCACCACTGCACTTGTGTGGGCATCACAATAAGTTATTTGCTGCTAAGTAGGTTAGACCATGCGTTGCTTCGATAGATATTGGTCAATTTCCCCCAGTCGCCCATGTAGCACCTTCTGGCACTAGACGCGCTGACTGTCTGGGGACTGACTCTCATCCAACTTCCAGCCATGCCATTCTAATTTGCATGTCAATCACATAAGGTATCTTCAGCAGTAGGGTCTTACCACTAACCTTTGGTGGGTCATCAAGTACTCTGACAGAAATCTGTCTGTCTTTTAGGAAACCTTGTAGGTCTCTCTGATCAAAAGCTCATTGTGGATGATAGCCCCATGCTGGTTCTGGGAGTTATAGGTCAGTGCCCACTAAGAAAATGAGGAAAAAGATAACTAATATACAAGAGTTAGAGATAAGAGAGAGAGAGACAGGGAGAGGGGAAGTGAGGGAGGGAAGATGTAGGAGATTAAGGTTAGTCTTAATCTTACCCTCTCCAGTGTCTTGTGGTTCAGGTGTTCCCTGTAAGGGCCTGGTGAAGGATCAGCCATTTGGTCTATCTTTTAGTAAGTAGAAGATTATGGTACCATTGCCGTTTGGGTCTAGATTTGTGTTTCCCACCCCTTTGATGCCCTCCCCTCCCTCCCCTTCCATCCTAGTGTCTAATCTAGGAGATGCTTGCTGGGTATGTAAGGTGTCTTCGGTAGATTCAGGTTAGGTGCTGTAGATGAGTGAGACTATGTGGCGATTTTTTTTCTGTGATTGGGTAAGTTCACTGAGAATGATCTGTTCCAGGTTCAACCATTTTTCCTCAAATCTCATTGTGTCATTTTTCTTACTGCTGTATAGAATTCCATTGTGTAGATATACCACATCTTAGTTATCCATTCTTCTAGTGATGGACATCTGGGTTGATTCCAGCTCTTAGCTATTACAAATTGAGCCGCTATAAACATGGTTGAGCAAATCTCTTTAGTCTGTGGTTTGAAGGTTTTAGGGTAGATGCCCAGTAAGGGAATAACTGGGTCTGTTGGTATCTCTATACTCAGCTTTTTCAGAAGTCTCCATATTGCTTTCCAAAGTGGTTGTACCATCCTACATTCCCACCAACAGTGGATGAGTGTTCCTACTTCTCCACATCCTCGCCAGCATTTATTTTTATTTGATTTTTTGATGCTTGCTATCCTTATTGGGGTAAGGTGGAATCTCATAGTTGTTTTAATTTGCATTTCTCTGATGATTAGGGATGCTGAACATTTTCTTAAGTGTATGTCTGCCATTTCTATTTCTTCCTCTGTGAACTGCCTGTTCAGCTCTTTGCCCCATCTTGTGAGTGGGGTGTTTGACTTCTTACTGTTTAGATTTTTGAGTTCTTTGTAGATTCTAGAGATTAGTCCTCTATCAGTTGGATAACCCACAAATATTTTCTCCCATTCTGTGGGTAATCTGTTGGCTTTGCTTATTGTATGTTTGTCTGTAAAGAAACTCTTCAGCTTCATGTGATCCCATTGGTTGAGTGATTGTTTAAGATCCTGTGCTACTGGAGTTTTGTTCAGGAAGTCTTGTCCCATTCCTATATCATGGAAAGTTCCTCCTATATTTTCTTCCAGTAGTAGCCGAGTTTCCAGTTGCATGTACCACTTTTTGCATCTGGCTATATATGGGTACTGGGGATTTGAATCCAGGTTGAGCTTGGGCCAGCAGTGTTTGTAAGCAAGCACCTTTAACTGCTGAGTCATCTGATCTCTCCAGCCCAGTATATACTTTCATGGGTGTTTTCTACTTATTTCAAGGGATTATGCCTTTCTATTTATGAGAGAGATAGAGAGAGAGAGAGAGAAAGAGAAAGAATGGGCACACCAGGGCCTCTAGCCACTGCAAACGAACACCAGACATATGTGCCACCATGTGCATCTGGCTTACATGGGTTCTAGGGGATCAAACCTGGGTCCTTTGGCTTTGCAGGCAAGCGCCTTAACTGCTAAGTCACCTCTTCAGCCCTTGATCTTATAATTTTAATGTAGGAAGATTAACTTATATACTCTATCAGCTTTCTTAATGAATTTCTATTTTTAGGGAATGCAAAGTGTGATAGCATTTGCTACAGTGCTAACTCAAAACACAGCAATTAAGGGAATAAATCTAAATCGACCTATAATGTATGGAGAACAGGTATGTATGCAAAGTGATGATAATTAATGTAACATGGAGATTAAACTAAGATCCCACTGAAGTTTGGATATCACCCAACCAAGAGCAGCTTATGGGGAAAAAAAGTTTATTTTGGCTTACAGACTTGAGGGGAAGCTCCCTGATGGCAGGGAAAATGACGACTCTTTTTTTTTTTTTTGGTCCCATATGAGTCTACATCTTTATTTTGTTTTTTTTCACATATATAAGTTAATACACACACACACACACACACACACACACACACGTGTGTGTTTATAGGCATACATATATATCACTTTTTTTTTTTGAGGAAGGGTCTTGCTCTAGCCCAGGCTGACCTGGAATTCACTGTAGTCTCAGGGTGACCTTGAGTTTATAGCAATCCTCCTACCTCTGCCTCCCAAGTGCTGGGATTAAAGGTGTGCACCACCGTGCCTGGCTCAAGTGATGATTTCCTTTTATTGACAACATCCGTACTTATAGACAATAAACTATGGTAATCCCCCTCCCCACTTTCCCCTTTGCAACTCTGCCCCTCATCATACCCCTTCCCCCTCTAAATCAGTCTTACTTTCTTTCTTTCTTTTTTCATTTTTTTTTTTTTTTTTGAGGTAGGGTCTCATTCTAGCTCAGGCTGAGCTGGAATTCACTATGTAGTCTCAGGGTGGCCTCGAACTCACAGCAATCCTCCTACCTCTGCTACCCGAGTGCTGGGATTAAAGGCATGTGCCACCATGCCTGGCTCTCAGTCTTTCTTTTATTGTGATGTCATCATCTTTTCCTCTTCCAAGTGATAATTTTTAACAGGATATGTTTTCTGAAAACAAGAAACATGAGTCATTGGTGTCTTTCCTGCAGCCAAGCCTTGGAATGAAGTCATATACGGAAAGACCCTTCTCCCAGGGGTCATTGTCCTTGTCCAGTGCCTGCAGGAAACTGGGCAGTTCTCTTACCAAGAGCTGTGAAAACCTCACTTTCCAAAGCACAGTTGTTGATTAACAAGGACTTCACTGCAGTTAAAAATAAGAGCCTGCTGAAGAGGTTTTCAAACCAGCCTGCCATCTTTTTGTTGACTGACAAATCCAGTTCTGGAAGACTTGAGTGCAGAGGGATGACATAGCCGTTAAAACGTCAACTGTGACATACTCAAGGCACATCTCAACGTCTGCACATGTGGTTTCCAGTCACGGTGTTCACCAGGATGACAATACCCTCCCTGACGCCTCTATAAAGACCCCTGTGGTGGTTTGAAGGTATGGCCCTATAGACTCAGGCTTACAACTTGAGTCTCCAGTGGGTGGAGCCCAACTGGGGAAGAGGTATGTCTCTGGGGGCAGATCTGGAGGCCAGCCCTAAGGTATGTGGAGAGTAGTTGGAGCTCTGGCTGTCTTGTGGTGCTGGCTGTTGGTGGTGTCTCTCTGCTTGGATCTATGGAAATGAGCCAGCTTCTTCTACCATTGATACTGTTCCCTGGAATTTGTAAGCCCGAAATAACCCCTTTCCTCCTATAAGCTGTTTGTGGTTGGGGACACCAAGCTGACTGCAACAACCTCCAAGCCAGCCTTCCTCCCAGTGGGCTCCTCTGGCTTCTCTACTTCCAAGGCCAGACTAGAAGATAAGAGCACAGATTTAGAAGACAGAACTGGGCGTGGTGGCACATGCCTTTAATCCCAGCACCCAAGAGGCAGGAGAATCACAGTGAGCTCGAGGCCACCCTAAGACTACTACAGAGTGAATTCCAGGTCATCCTGAGCTAGAGTGAGACCCTACCTAAAAAAAAAAAAAAAAGGAAGAAGACAGAGAACTGAATTCTGATCCTAGAATTATGTGATTAGCCAGGTCTGCTCCTAAGCAATGGAGAGCTGCTGCATTAGACCCATGCTTGCCTTGGAGTTAGTTGCCCACTGCCTGGACAGAACAAGAAGAGTGTGCCTGGTGTGTCAGCATCAACAAGGACAATGTGGTCAGAATGAGTGCATGAGGAGTGGAGAACCAAGGCAAAATGACAAGGGACAGGGAGACCATCTGGGCTCTTTCAATAATCTAGACACAAGATGCCAGGGGCCTGAACCAGGGTAGTAGATGTTTGAATAGTGAGATGCCATGGTCAGATTCCAGGTATATGTTGAAGGTATACTATAACCATGGATGGAAAAATCCCATAGTCTGTGTTTGCTACAAGAAGTTGCATTTATATGTTACATGCTATCACTATAGATCTCTGTTGGTCACCTAGACTTGTAGCATACACTCATTATACACTACCCTGGTTCTCTTTTAGTAACTTCAATCGTTTCTGAGTGAGCTGACTTCCCTTTGTAGTTTGTCATTCAAACATCCTTCTTTCTGGGGTTCTCTATGCATACCTACCTATGTGTAATCAAGTTGGTGACAGGAAGAGATGTGTTTCTAAACAGTAACAAAAATTCAAATCTATCACTTACAGATATGTATAGGAGGAACTTAAATCCACTAATATTGACTGGACATTCAATATATTCATAATATTTTTAAAAATTTATTTTATTTATTTATTTGAGGGAGAAAGAGAGAGAGAGAAGAGAAGAAAGGGAAAAGAGAGAGAGAGAGAATATAGATGTGCCAGGGCTTCCAGCCACTGCAAACAAACTCCAGACACATGTGCCACCTCGTGCATCTGGCTTATGTGGGTCCTGAGGAATTCCACCCACCCTCTCAGCTTCTCCTCTTGCTTCCTTGCTGACATTCTTCCCACTGTTTCACATTATGAATTGTAAGAATGGGAACTTGATTTGCTGTGAAATGCTACTTTTACATACTTGGTGAGCTGAGGAAATTGGAACTCCTGCAACAAGCAACTGGGTTGAAGCTTTGAAGATGCACCTGTCCAGTTGGCCATGCTGAAGCATCCAGATATAACAGATGATGTGGTATGGAGTCAGGGTGTCCTGTGGAGTGAAGAATTTTGGAACCTTATGACTGTTTGGAAACATGGAAACTTTGAGCTACATACTTTAATTTACAGCTTGAATCATCAAAATATTGTGAGTGAAAAAAATATTGTGAATGAAAAAAGTATTGTGAATATAAGGCTGGAGAGATGGCTTAGCAGTTAAGGAGTTTGCCTGCAAAGCCAAAAGCCCCGGGTTCAATTTCCCATAATCCACGTAAAGCCAGATGCATAAGGTGGTACATGTGTCTGGAATTTGTTTGCAGTGACAGGAGGCCCTGGCATGCTCATTCTCTTTTCTCTAAATAAATACCTTTTTAAAAGTATATGTTCACTATGAAAGATTTAAAAAATAAAATAATTTAAAATTTTTTAATTATTTTTAGAGAAAGAGAGAGAGAGAGAGAGAGAGAGAGAGAGAGAAACAGAATTGGTGCTCTAGGGCCTCAGCCACTGCAATCAAACTCCAGACACTTCCACCACCTAGTGGGCATGTGCGACCTTGCACTTGTCTCACCTTTGTGTGTCTGGTTTATGTGGATCTGAAGAGTAGAATATAGGTCCTTAGGCTTCACAGGCAAGCACCTTAATTGGTAAGCCATCTCTCCAGTCCTCAAAAAATACTTTTTAAGTTATTCATAATTTTTTAAGTCTAATTTTGTTTGAGACAGAGAGACAGGGACGAAGAGAGAAAAAGAGAGAATGGGCACACCAGGGCCTCTAGCCACTGCAAACACATTTCCAGATTCATCTGCCACCATGTGCATCTGGTTTACATGGGACCTGGAGAATTGAACCTGGGTCTTTAGGCTTCATAAGCAAGTGCCTTAACAGTTAAGCCATCTCTCCAGCCCAAGTTACTCATAGTTTTATTCCTAAATATAACCAATGTTTATATTTCCTTACAGCTGTTAAATATATCTACTTATATGTCATATTTATCATACATGGTGCATTTTATATTTTACACACATGTTCTTAAATTCACCTAGCATTAACTTGCCAATCTCTCTCTCTCTCTCTCTCTTCTCTCTCTCTCTCTCTCTCTTTTTGTGAGGCAAAGTTTTATTGGGTAAAAAAGAAAGAAAAGACAAAGAAGATACACTGGTACACTAGGTCTATACCCCAGAGGTCTGTATCTCAGGATGCAGCCTCAAACTGTTTGGAGTGTCAGCTTTTATTGGAAATAACCACATGATGTTTAAAGTAAAAATAGGATGTCACTCAATATCTTGATACTCTTTTGCAATAATTCGCATGAATGTAACTTCAATACTTTTAGGTATGAGGTACTTTTTAACCTCTACACAACACTGTTTAGACTGCTTCCAAGGTTTCTGTTGATAGAGAGATAAGTATTTCTAGGCACTGCAACAGTCCCATGTACTGATCATGGGCGTCTTCTGGGAAGATGGTTTTCATATCCCCTCACCCACAAATGCCTGGTCTTCTGGTGTGAGGACACAGTCCACAAGTTAAAGCATTTGTATCTTGCTCCTTTTTTGTAGTATGTGTAGAGCCAGAGGCAAGTTTCCTCCCACTTTGCTGTTCCAGAACAAACTTAGCTTTTCACTTTCAGGTGTCATTTCAAGAGCTTCTCTAGTACAAAATAGCCACAGAATTCAGTGGAAAGCTACTCAGAGCCAAGAAATTCCTTTCAAAATCAGTGCAACCATTATTTCAAGAATGGAAGCTATGTGGTGATGAGGAGCAAGGAGAAGAAAAGCACCTAGTTCCTGCTCCTTGTTTGCAGACATAGGCATTCTAGTCCCTCCAAAATTCTGGAAGGCATCACACCTAGTTTTTATTTTATTTTATTTTTTTAAACAATCTGGGCTGGGGAGATGACTCAATGGATAAGGTGCTCACTGCTCAAGCCTGACCATTCTAGTTCAATCCTCCCCAGAATGCACATAAAATTTTTAAATAAAAAATGGGCTGGAGAGTGCTGAAATTCACCACTTCCATCAAATTAGAGTGAGAGACTTTAAATCACAGATGCAGCATTTCTTACAACAACAAATAATGTTTTTCCAAAAAGTGACCCAGAAGTTGGAAGAAGCTCTTCACAAGTACGGTAATGTTTAATGACTGGACATGGGATTGTGCACTTTTTTTCATTTCAAGGAGAATTTCCACAGCAGAATAAAGACTGCTGTCAAAGAGCTATTGTCAGCTATCAGTGGTGGTGCAAGGATGGTGTTGTGTTCCACTGAGACCCAGCTGAATGTATAATTCTGTAGGAGAGAAGCAGTTAATAATGGTTCTATAACAGAAGCAGTACCACACTCTGTAACTAAATTACCCTATGTATGCCTACACTACCATTGTAACTTTTGGAATAATGATTATACTATTTGCCTTAAAAAAATGGGCTGGAGAGATTGTTCAGTGGTTAAGGCACTTGCCTACAAAGCTTGATGACCCTAATTCAATTCCCTAGTACCCACATAAAGCCAGATGCACAAAGGTGCACATGCATCTGGAGTGTATTTGCAGTGGCTGGAGGCCTTGGTGTGCCCATTCTGTCTCTCTTCCTATCTCTCTCTGCTTGCAAATAAATATTTTAAAAATTAAAGTAAGAGAAAAGAATCTACCCATCAATTGGAAGGTTTTATTAGTTTTTTTTTTTTTTTTAGTAATAAATACTTGTATTAGCCATGTGCTTTCTCTCTGGGATTGGTTTGATGACAGGTAGAGGACAGTCAAAGCAGGAAACTGGCCACCACAAGCATAAAGCTTACGTTGACATTAAGACTATCACATTCTTATTATTGTAGTGCACACCTTTAATCCAAGCACTCAGGGAGGCCGAGGTAGGAGGGTCGCTGTGAGTTCTAGGTCAGCCTTGGACTACACAGTGAATTCCAGGTTGGCCTGGGCTAGAGCGAGACCCTACCTTGAAAAATCAAAGAAATAAATAAACTATCACTTTCAATTGAACTAAGCACTACAGAGAGGAAGTAACAATAAAAGTCAGGCACCAGCAGCTATCACAGCCACATGCCCTTGAGAGCAGAGGGCCTGCAGTGAGAGATGGGAGAAAGTTGGCTGTCTCCTGTCTGAAACCATTTTACACAGGAAAACATCTGAGGGCTAGAGTGGGGGAGGGGATAAACAGTGTAAGTGCTAGAGAGATTATTAGGAATGACCTTCATTGATTTAGGAGAGGAACACAGACACATAAGGCCCATCCTACACATACATACACATTACAAGCATCACACATGCCACATCCACACATTTATATATGTCAAACACATACCCTCCCCCGACATGACATACTTCCTCAATTTGCAGTGTTGAGCTGGACACCAAATATAAAGGTCTTGGAAAGCCCCTTTATATAGAAGTCTCCCAGCCACTGTCCACTAGTTGGCTGTAATGTCTACCATTGTTTACTCATTCCATGAGTTCAAGTTTTGGGAAACCAGGAGCCTTATGTTGACATAAGTATTCTGTAGGAGTTATAACATCTTAAAACAGGAATGAATGGGTGCTATTTTGTGGACCATTGCTAGCCAGTCTTAGATGATTCTTTTTTTTTTTTTTTTGAGTTAGGGTCTCGCTCTAGCCCAGACTGACCTAGAATTCACTATGTAGTCTCAGGCTGGCCTCGAACTCATAGCAGTACTCCCACCTCTGCCTCTTGAGTGCTGGGATTGAAGGTGTGCACCACCATGCCCAGTCTGGGGGTGATTTTATACTGCTCTGGGGTACCCCTCCATCAGGGACATAGGATTGATTAGCTTTCTGTAGTGGCCATGATACTAGAGGGTCATCCACCACAAGCAATTTTAAAGAGTTAATTTTGATTTCTAAACTGATTTATGTTGTGACCAATAAACAACTTATTCTCTCCATACCCCATCTAGAGTTCAGGCTATGTAGTCCAGTAGAGGATGAATAACCCCATCCTGATGGAAGAGGATGCAGAAATTCTTCCAGAGTGGGAGTATTGGAGAGAGGTGATCACAAAGCCTCAGAGTGAGGAGATTGTTGGCCCTTTCCTTAACCAGAGAGGTTTGAAAGGTGGTGGCGCATGCCTTTAATCCCAGCACTTGGGAGGCAGAAGTAGGAGGATCTCTGTGAGGTTGAGGCCATTCTGAGACTACATAGTGAATTCACCCTGGGCTAGAGCAAGAGTCTACCTTGAAAAACCAAAAAAGAATTGATAAAATGTACTCCAAGAAAGGTAAGTGATGAATTATTAAGTTCATTTAGGGAGAAAACTTGAGTTACGAAGTTTATTGTAGGAGGAATTAAGTGAGATCCAGACAAAAGGCTAGCTGAAAGACTCAGGCCAGAACAGAATTCTCCTGGCCTTCCTGGAAAGGGAGGGAGTAGATATAGAGAGCCTCCATCACAGAGAAATCTCCTGGGGTAAAAGAGCTCTGGAGGAGGCTCACAAACCCACACGTGGAAGGCAACGCATAAGAACAAAGAGATCCCCCTCAAATAAAAGACCAGGAACCAGGCCTGGTGGAGCACACATTTAATACCAGCACTTGGGAGGCAGAGGTAGGAGGATCTCCATGAGTTGAAGACCACCCTGAGACTACAGAATGAATTCCAGGTCAGGCTGGGCTAGAGTGAAACCCTACCTCAAAAAACCAAATAAATTAAAAAATAAAAAATAACAACAACAATAAAAAGCCAGAGGACTGGAGAAATGCTTAGCCTGTGAAGCCAAAGGACCCAGATTTAATTCCATAGTGCCCAGGTATGCCAGATGCAGAAGGTGGAACATGAATCTGGATTTCATTAGCAGTGACTAGAGTCTCTGGCATACTCATTCTCTCTCTCAGTCTCAAAACTCACACGTAATCAAAGTAAGAAATTACCCCAAAGCAAGGCCCAGATTGAAGGCAAGCAGAAATAGACCTAGGCTCCAGTCTGGGAGAGAGACAAGCTTACATGCAGTTCAAGCCAGATCACAGTTAATAGAGAGCTGGGCCAGGTGGGTAACCTCATCTTCATACGGATCAGACAAAACCAGGTAGAAAAGAGATGGAGTGGGACACTGGATGTTCCACTCTGGCCACCACAGGTGATTGTCCCCCGCTGCAGGCAGAGCACATTGGACACTGCAAGGGTACATACAGGTATATATACTTCACCCCCCTACAGAGAAGCGAAAAAAAAAAAAAAAAAAAAAACCAAACAAAAAATTTATAAAACTGCATAGCTAAGAAAAAATGCATGGGTAGCAGTGAAAATTAAAAGACAGTATATTGCAGTAGTAGTAAGCTGAAACCAAAAGATTATAAGGACAATAAAACACTTGTTCCTAGTGTACCTCTATTCTAGGTCAGCCTGGACTAGAATGAGACCCTACCTCAAAAAAACAAAAAAACAAAACAAAACAACAACAACAACAACAAAAAAAACACTAAATGGAAGCCGCAAGTTTGGCCAAACAGGCCAAATGACCAAAGAAGTGCAATAGTGGCATGTCTGCTTTGGGGGAAACCAACTGCTTTGTAATTGGACTGAAGGCCTGCTCTGTGGGAGGGAATACATGCCTGGTACTGAAAACCTAATCAAAAGCCTATGACAGGGGAGGTCATGAGCCTTAGGGGTATAAAGCCTGCTCTTGTCTGGATAAATGCATATATTATTCTCACCAAACTGCCCTGAAAGCACTACACTTAATGTTCATACTCATATATTAATGCTACTCTCACTTCTGGTTAGAGAAGCTTCTCTTTTCAGATCATAATGACCATTGGGATGACCCAAAAGGCAACATAGTACTGAGAAGAAGGGACAGAGGAGTGTCCAGCACTGAAACATCTCTATCATACCCTCCAAGGCTCAGGGTCCATTGTGGAAGAGGTGACGGAAAGAATGTAAGAGCCAAGGGAAGGGTATCACTCCTTACAAAGCAACTGTCCAGACAGAAATTGGCCTCCATATCCATGACCTCACAGTGCCTAGCAGTACCTACGCAAGACCATCATAATAGGAGAAAAAGATGATGACATCAAATTAAAAGAGAGACTAATGGAGAGAAAGAGAGAGGGGATATGGCCGAGAGCCGAGTTATGAAGGGAAAAGTGGGGGAGGGAAGGGAAATACCATGGTTTGTTGTCTGTAAGTATAGAAGTTGTCAATGAAAAAGAAAGGACGAAAGAAAGGAAGGAAGGAAGGAAGGAAGGGAGGGAAGAAGAAACCCACTAAAGTGTGAACACGCACTTGTTAGGATAGCTACTGTTGCCATATTGTACCAACAGGGGGCAGCACCACCCATCATTTCCCTTCGTCATTGACCTCAGTTTTATGGCCCATTGGATTAAAGGTATTTTATTTTGGTTAGAGTTGTGAGTTATAGAAAAACAAAAATACAGGCTGGAGAGATGGGTTCACAGTTAAGGCACTTGCCTGCAAAGCCTAAGGACCCAGGTTTAATTCCCCAGTACCCCCATAAGCCAGATGCACAAAGTGGTTCATGCATCTGAAATTCACTCATTTGCAGTGGCTAGAGGCCCTGGCACGCCTATTCTGTCTCTCTATTTGAGTCAGGGAATAAAGGGACTGCTTGTACTATACCAGCAAATACAGGACACTTTGCTGTAACCTTCTGCTCTCCTGTTGTCCTGGAACTCACTGTACTGCATCTTACTACTTTCTCTCTTGAGGTTTTTTGTTTGTTTGTTTTGTTCCTGAAGGTAGGGTCTCACTCTAGCCCAGGCTGACTTGGAATTCAAGTAGTCCCAGGCTGGCCTCAAACTCACAGTGATCCTCCTACCTCTGCCTCCGGAGTGCTGGGACTAAAGGCGTGCGCCACCACACCCAGCTTAAGGTGCTTTTTTCCCTTCCAACTTATAGTCATGCTCAAATTCCAACCTCACTAGACTTTTCTTCCTTCTGTTTTCTTCTCAAACCACTGTCCTGTCAATAATTTCTTTCACAGTCAAATGTCTGCAAGAGTATTTGTCCCTCCCAGCCCAACTTTTTTTTTCTTAATTTTTATTAACATTTTCCATGATTATAAAAAATGTCCCATGGTGCTACCCTCCCTCCCCCCACTTTCCCCTTTGAAATTCCATTCTCCATCATGTCCCCTCCCCATCTCAATCAGTCTCTCTTTCATTTTGATGTCATGATCTTTTCCTCCTCTTATGATGGTCTTGTGTAGGTAGTGTCAGGCACTATGAGGTCATGGATATCCAGGCCAACTTTTTTTTAAAAAAAACTTTTTATTGACAACTTCCATAAATATAGATAATATTCCATGATCATAATCCCCTCCCACCACTCTCCTTTCCCCCCCTTAGATTCCTCCTCCACTGAATCCCTTCTTTTTCCAACTAGTCTCCCTTCTATTTTGATGTCATTTTTTCCTCTTATTATGCAGGTCATGTGTAGATAGCAGTAGCCACTGTGAGCCCATGAATATCAAGGACACTTCATGTCTGCAAAACAGTATTGTAAACGCTTCTCCCATTCCTTCCTTTGGCTCTTACATTCTTTCCACCACCTCTTCTGCAATGGTCCCTGAGCCTTGGAGGGTGTGATAGAGATATCTCAGTGCTGAACACTCCACTGTCATTTCTCAGCACTTTGAGGAATTTTGAGTTACCCCAGTGGCCACCACTATATGAATAAAAAAACTTCTCTAACCAAAAGTGAGAGTAGCATTAATATATGGGCATAAACATAAGTGTTTAGAGGGCAGTTTGGTGGACATAATATGTCCATTTACCCAGAGAACAGTAGTAGTTTCCCCCTAGGATTTATGACCTCCCCAGTCAGGTTTTCAGTACCAGTCAGGAATTGCCGCCTGTGCAGTGGGCCTCATCCAATCACAACAGTTGGTTTCCCCATAACAGACATTCCACCTTTGCACCATTTGGTATATGTGGCCTGGCTTGGTCAGCTGTAAAGCTTGCAGGGTCCACTGCTGGTTAACACTGTTGATGACTTTTCTCCCCCACAAGCTGCATGTTTCATACTGAAGGAGACTCAGGAGAAAGCTACCCTAGCTTCTTTGAAGCAATTTTAGTTAGGGACAGGAGCCCAAAGAGGAAACCAGACAATACCATGCTGCCTTGACCAGAATGGAACTCTGGTCTGATCCAGTTTGGTCCACAGTGGCTGCAGCGCCCCCTGCTGCTACCACAGTCTAACACACTCCTAGTGAGCTGGCCTTTGGGTCAGTCCCTTGAATCAGCAAACCAATCAGCTCTTGCCCCTACATATCTGAATCTGATGAAAGAATCCTTTTTTTTTTTTTTTTCACTTCCCCAAAAAATTTTAATTGTGCAGCTAAGGAAAGTAGAAGACAAATTAACCAGAAGTCCGTCAACCTCATGCAATGGGTATCTGAGCTTCTAGAAGGTTCTAGTCTGTATTTTAGAGTTCTATTTATTTCTCTTTTTTTCAAATTTTTAGTAACAACTCTCATAATTATAAAAAATATCCCATGTAATGCCCTCCCTCCTCCCACTTTCTCCTTTGAAACTCCATTCTCCATAATATCCCCTCCCCCTCTCAATCAATCTCTCTTTTATTTTGATGTCATGATCTTTTCCTCCTATTATGATGGTCTTGTGTAGTGTCAGACACTGTGAGGTCATGGATATCCAGGCCATTTTGTGTCTGGAGGAGCATGTTGTAAGGAGTCCTACCCTTCCTTTGGCTCTTACATTCTTTTCACCACCTCTTCTGCAATGGACCCCGAGCCTTGGAAGGTGTGATAGAGATACTGCAGTGCTGAGCACTCCTCTGTCACTTCTTCCCAGCACCATGAAGCCTTCTGAGTCATCCCAAGGTCACTGCCATCTGAAAAGAGAAGGTTCTCTACCAAAAGTGAGAGTAGCATTAATATATGGGTATGAACATTAAGAGAAGTGCTTACTGGGCCATTTGATGAGCATAGTATATACATTTAGCCAGACAGCAGCAGACATTAGACCCCTAGGGCTCATGACTACCCCTGTTGTAGGTTTTCAGTATTAGAGATGTATTCCCTCCCATGGAGTGGGCCTCCAGTTCAATTACAGGGCAGTTGGTTTCCACCATGACAGGCATGCCACTATTGCACCTGTTGGCTCATTTGGCCTGGCTGGTCAAATATAAGGCTTGCAGTGTCCACCGTTGAGTATCTTCACTGGTGATTTTTCTCTTCCACTGAGCTGCATGCAGAATGGCTTCTTCCAGTTTTCTGTCAGCTGGTCTACATGGAGGAGGTTTTTAGCTCAGTTCCAGCAGGATTTCTCAGTGGCCTTGCAGCCCAAGTATGTGCAGTCTTCAGCAATAAGTTCTTACCATCTATTCCTGGTGGGAAACCAAGGGCCTCGGCAATGTCCTGTAATGTTTTGGGGGCATCAGGGACCTCTCTGGCCAACAACTCACTGGAAGGTATCCCATCCCTGGCACTGAAAATTTTCTAGTAACAATCTAGTAACAAACGGCTCCTGAGTGTTCCATTCTCCACAAAAGTAGGTTTCCACATGATTTATTTATATCCTCTTAGATTTGGATTAGCCCTCCCTCCACCTTTTCTTTACTCAATCTCTTCCCCTGATCTCACTTAGGCCTTTTCACCCCCATTAATTGATTCTTCTATTTACATATATACAATACTATCCTTTTAAGTACACCCTCCCTTCCTTTGTGTTCCCTTTATATCTCTTTTCTAGCTTACTGGCCTTTGCTACTGAGTTTTCTTCTTACTCAAACAGAAGTCCAATCATCTATAGCTAGGATCCACATATGAGAGAGAAGATGCAACGTTTGACTTTCTGGGCCTGGGTTATCTCACTTAGTATAATCCTTTCTAGATCCATCAATTTTCCTGCAAATTTCATAACTTTTTTCTACTGCTGAGTAGAACTCCCTTGTATAAATGTGCCATATCTTCATTATCCACTCATCATCTAGGCTGGTTCCACTTCCCAGCTATTGAGAATAGACCGACAATAAACAGTTGAGCAAGTATCTCTAAGGTAATGAGATGAGTCCTTAGGATATATGCCTAGGAGTACAATAGCTGGGTTATATGGTAGATCTATTTTTAGCTGTCTTAGGAACCTCCACACTGATTTCCACAATGGCTGGACCAGATTGCATTCCCACCAACAGTGTAGAAGGGTTCCTCTTTTTCTGCATCCTTGCCAGCATTTATGGTCATTTGTTTTCATGATGGTAGCTAATCTGACAGGAGTGGGAAGGAATATCAACATCATTTTAATCTGAATTTCCCTGATGACTAGGGATGTAGAACATTTTTTTAGATGCTTATATGCCATCTTTATTTCTTCTTTTGATAACTCTTTATTTAGTTTCATAGCCCATTTTTTAATTGGCTTGTTTGATTTCTTATTATTTAACTTTTGACTTCTTTGTATATCCTAGATATTAATCCTCTATCAATCAGATGTATAGCTGGCAAAGATTTTTCCCATTCTTAAGGTTGCCTCTTTGCTTTATTCACAGTGTCCTTTGCAGTACAAAATCTTTGTAATTTCATGAGGTCCCAGCGGTTAATCTGTGGTTTTATTGCTTGGGCAGTTGGGGTTATATTCAGAAAGTCTTTGCCAAGACCAATATGTTGAAGGGTTTCCCCTACTTTTTCCTCTAGCAGTTTCAGAGCTTCAGGTCTGATGTTAAGGCCTTTAATCCATTTGGACTTAATTTTTGTGCATGGAGAGAGAGAAGAATCTATTTTCATCCTTCTACAGATACATATCCAGTTTTACCAGCACCATTTGCTGAAGAGGCTGTCTTTTCTCCAATGAGTATTTTTGGCATTTTTGTCAAATATTAGGTGGCTATAGCTACCTGGACTTACATCTGGTTCCTCTATTCTGCTTCATTGATCTACATGTCTGCTTTTGTGTCAATACCATGCTGTTTTTGTTACTATAGCTCTGTAGTATAGGCTAAAATCAGATATGGTGATACCACCAGCCTTTTTTTGTTGCTCAGTATTGTTTTAGATATTCAAGATTTTTTTGTGTTCCCAATGAATTTTTGTATTTTTTTTTTCTATTTCTGTGAAGAATGCCATTGGAATTTTGATGGGGATTGCATTAAATGTGTAGATTGCTTTTAGTAAGGTTGCCATTTCCACAATATTGATCTTCTGATCCTGCTGTTTAACCCAGTCTGCAAACCTATGTCTTTTGGTTCGGGCATTGAGGCCATTGATATTAAGAGATATTATTGAAAGGGGTGTATTTATTTTTGCCATTCTTTTTTGTAGTTCTTCTGGTTTTACCTTTGCTCTGCTGTATTAACTAGTATTTAAGTATGGTTTGTTTTTTCCAGGTTCCTTATATGTGTGCTTTTCTTCTCTTCAGCATGGAGGGTCCTTTCAAGTATTTTCTGTAGAGCTGCTTTTGTCTTCAAATATTCCTTTAGCCTGCTTTTGTTGTGGAAAGTCCTTATTGCTCCGTCTATTTGAATGGATAGCTTTGCAGGATAAAGTAACCTTGGTTGACAGTCGTTATCTTTCAGAACTTGGAATACATCACTCCAGTTTGTTTTGAGTAATCTGCTGTGATCCTGATGGGCTTGCCTTCGTATGTAACTTGATTTTTCTGTCTGACTGCTTTCAATATATTTTCTTTGGTTTGTATGTTTGGTAGTTTAATTATAATATGGCAAGGAGAGGTTCTTTCCAGGTTTTGTCTGGTTGGTGTTCTAAAGGATTTCTGTATCTGCATTGGCATCTCTTTCCCAATTTGGGGGAAGTTTTCTTCTATGATTTTGTTGAAAACACCTACTATGCCTTTGGAATGAAATTCTTCTCCTTCTACTATACCCTGAATTCTTATGTTTAATCTTGTCATAGTGTCCTGAATATCTTGAAATTCCCATTCATACTTTCCTATTAGTTTGTCTTTCTCTTTGTTGGACTGTATTAGAGCTGCCACCTGGCCTTCTAGTTTAGATATTCTGTCCTCTCCTTCATCCATTCTACTGGTGAGATTTTCTACAGAGTTTTAAATTTCATTGACTGTGTTCTTCATTGCTAGTAATTCTGACTGGTTTTTCTTTAGTATTTCTGTTTCCTTATGTATGTCTTGTACTGTCCTCTTTATTTCATTAAATTAGTTTCCTGTGTCTTCTTTGATTCCTTTGATTTCCTCTTTCATTCCTTTGATTTCCTCTTTGACTTCTTTGAGCATATTTATAATCATTCTTTTGAAATCTTTCTCAGCCATTTCTTCTAACTCATTCACACTGGAAGTCATTTCTGATGCATTAATACTTTTTGGTGGATTCATATTATCTTGATTTTTGGTGTTTCTTGTGTTATAATGTACATATTTTTGCATCTTGGATTAATTTAATGCTTGGATTTTCTAGTTAGCTACAGTATTATTAGATGTATCAATCAATCTGATGTTATATGTCTTCAGGGTAGGAGCTGAAGATGCTAGGTGTGGCTCTTAAGACTCTCTGAGTATCTACAAAAGTGATCATTGTTGTTGGGTTTGTCTGCTATGAGAGTATTCAAGTAGGCTGAGTGGAACAAAATACAGGCAGATTCTAAAACTTAACTAAAGAATGTATACATTCAATGAGAAACAGCACAGAGTATTTATGCAAGAGTAGGTATTATGACAACCAGGTCCTCTAACAAAGTCAGTCTCTTAGGGTGTGTGTTGCCCCACACCCTTAATCCTATCAACTAGGAGGCTAAGATTTCTGGTCTGTTGAGGGTTCCAAGTCAGCTTATGACCAAGTGAGACCCTTCCCTAATAAACAGTAGAAGAGGAAACAAAGCCCGTATAAATCAGGAAGCAACAAATAACAAGCCCAAAATATAGCTTATTTGAGAATGGCAAATCTGACCATCCATCAGATTTAACATATAATTTATCCTGACATGGAAGGTGCAATTAGCACTTCCCATTCAAGCCTATCTACCAGGCTTATTTGGAGGGTACTGACCTGGATTATGTTTTGGGATGATTTTGGTCTCAGTTATGCTGCACTCCTGCTTGGGTCCCTCTTTGGTGCACTGTGAGTTCAAGTAGGCTGGCTGAGTTGCTGGATCGCTGCTCTGGTCACTGGTGCTGGGTGCTGTGAGCTCCCTTCCCCAGGTCTCTGGTTCTTGCTGGTGCTTGCACTGGCAGTGGGGAGGGGGAGGCTGTGGATGGTGGCTCTAGTTCTCTGGCTGGTCCATGTGATGCTCTATCGCATGATCTGCTCCTCCGTTGTTTGCTGCAGTTCTCCCTTCACATTTCTTGATTTTGTGAGAAGCTCCGGTGTGAGTGGAAAAATCCCCTCACCTGGCTTTTCCTATGGTCAAGCGGAGCCTTGTAGCTGTGGCCCAGCAGACCTGGTGCCACCAGGGACCTGCTGCCACCGCTGCTGGAGCCACTTCTGCCTGCCTATGTGGGCTTTAGATGCTCTGGATCTCTCTTACTTCTCTGCTGCCATTGGTAATTTCTTATACACCTCACTTTTTAGTAGAAGAGTGTATTTTTTTTTTTTTTTTTACTTTTTTTCCCTGAGGCTGCTTTGGCTTGGTTCCTATGTTGCTATCTTAACCAGAAGTCCCATTAAAAGATTTTTTAAGTGGCATTGGTATAGTTCTGAATACTTAATTCTCCAACAATTACCACTACAACAAATTGTGCCACTATTATATATCATGAAAGTAATAAGACATTTCATGAGCCCTTCAATTTAAAGACAAGGGTAACTGACCAGTGGCAACAAGATCTATATGGCATAAGCAAGTGGGCAGGACCAAGTAGAAAGCAGGCTAAGGCTCCAGTGATGCTCTGAAAACCAACAAACCCACAGTCATCTTGCCAAGGGCTCTCACCCCAATCAAAATGTCCTCACTCAGCACAAGCCATTGAGTCCTTTGGAGAATACCTGCATAGCTGAAAGAGGTTTTGTGGCTGACAGGGAATGCAGTTCAGATGGGGTGGGACCTTCTGGGCCTTGCTACATCTCAACACTAACCAATATGTCTTCTTTCCAGGACCAAGTGCTGCCCAGTCAAAGTGCTGGCAAGCAAACTTAAATTGAACACAGACATCAAGGACACAGGAAAGAGAAGATTCAGATTCAGTTGGGTGTGGTGGCACACACCTTTCATCCCAGTGCTCCTGAGGTAGGAGGATTACCAAGAGTTTGAGGCTGAGGTAGGAAGATCGCTGTGAGTTTGAGGCCAGTCTGAGACTACATAGTGAATTCCAGGTCAGCCTGGGCTAGAGTGAGACCCTACCTTGAAAAACAAAACAGAGAGAGAGAGAGAGAGAGAGATTCAGAGAAAAGTGAAAAGTGTGGAAAGAGAACAGAAAAAGAAGCTTTAAAAGGCATAAGGCAATATTATTTAACTTCTTTTAAAAATAGTTATTTATTATGCAAGGAGATAGAGAGAGGGAGGGAGAGAGAGAAAGAGGGAAATGGGACACTAGGGCCTGTGGCCACTGCAAATGGACTCTGGATGCATGCATTCCTTTGTGCATCTGGCTTTATGTGAGTACTAGGGAGCCAAACCAGGCTGTTAGGTGTTACAGCAAGCACCTTAACTACTGAGCCATCTCACCAGCCCCAGTATTGTTTAACTCATTTTTTTATTAAGTAGAAACTTTGTATCATGCATTGTATCATATCATGCATTGATACCATCACTTCCCTCCTCCCTGCCCCCATCCACTGAGGGCCCCCCTTAGTGGGATTGCTGGTATTCACCATGGAGTTGTGGGTTGCGAGTTGTGAGAGCAGGCCAGCCTGGAATAGAGAGACCCTATTTTTTTCCAAATTTTTATTAACAACTTCCATGATTATAAAAAATAACCCATGGTAATACCCTCCGTCCCCCACTTTATCCCCCCCCCCTTTTTTTTCGAGGTAGGGTCTCATTCTGGCTCCAGCTGACCTGGAATTCACTATGTAGTCTCAGGGTGGCCTCGAACTCACAGCGATCCTCCTACCTCTGCCTCCCAAGTGCTGGAATTAAAGGCGTGAACCACCGTGCCCAGCTTTTCACTTTCCCCTTTGAAACGCCATTCTCTATCATATCCCCTCCCCATCTCAAGCAGTCGAGAGAGACCCTATTTTGAAAAACCAAAAAATAAAAAGTAATAATGTATGGCATTTGTGGCTGAGTGCATCCTCTTCACCAGGATTATCAGTGTTTGGAATTCAACCAAATGGATGAATGGTCACCAAGATGTTGCCAAATTTTTCAAAGTTGTTGTTGGTAGAAACTTTTCTGATAAAGGTGCACTCAGCAACTGAGTCAGTTGAATTCATTTCATCAAGAAACTATCATGAGTGCTAAGGAGATGGCTCAGAGTCTAAAGGCACTTGCTTGCAAAGACTGATGGCCCAGGGTTTGATTCTCCAGTACCCACATAAAGCCAGATGCACAAAGTGGCGCATGAACCTAGAGTTTGTCTGCAGGGGCAGGAGGTCCTGGTGCACTAATTTTGCCCCTCTCTCACTCTCTTTCTCTCTCAGTCTCTGCTTGCAAATAAATAATTTAAAAATATTTTGTTTATTTATTTATTTGAGAGAGATAAAAAGTCAGAGAGAGAGAGAGAGAGAATGGGCATGCCAGGGCCTTCAGCCACTGCAAACATACTCTAGACACATGTGCCACCTTGTACATCTGGCTTTACATGGGTATTGGGGAATTGAACCTGAGTCCTTTGGCTTTTCTGGCAAATGCCCTAACCACTAAGCAATCTCTCCAGCCCACAAATGCATAAATTTTAGAAAAGGAACTATTATGAAATGTTTGAAAAGTAGAAAAGATGAAATCAAGCTGGCTCTGTTAAGAGAACTAGCGTCTATTGCAATGAGTAAGGAAGAGCTGAAGACTCTCATAACTTCCTTGGAAGCAGCTCCTAAGGCGGTCCTGTAGTTGAAATAACTGCAGATGATGACTGCCGAGACTATGGCATTTCACTGCTACAGCTGAATTGAGCGAGTACTGTGTGCTCAGGCTCCTGACTACTGCACCAGGCTGAGCAAGCATCAGTGCTGGGACAATAAAGATGCAAATCCATCAGCAGCCTGAAGAACATGATATAGCATGGTTAACAGGAAATGCATAAAGTGAACGATGAAAAGACTGTAGTAGCAGTTAACATTTTCATAATGATTACTTTGTCTCATTTATTAAGTATTTGAAAAATTTTTGTAGATAAAGTTTTGTTGAAAAGTAAAACTAGGTTCTACAGTAATGAAAACATACAAAGCACAGGGATACTTGAATATTGCTTAAATAATTCTGTGAATAGCAAGGACATGTATTATGAATATATAATTTATGATATTTAAAATGTCTTTAAAAGTGCACCCATACTTTCTCTCCTTCTTTTCCTCTCTCTCCCTCTTCCCTCCATCCCCCCTCAAATAAATAAATAAATAATTTTCTTAAAAAGAAGGCATGGTGGCAGAGAAGGATTATATTTGATTAATCTGGCCTGATTAATCTCAGAACAATTTTAAAATGCAGTAACAACTTACAAACAATTAGAAGTAATAAACAGTTTAGGCAAAGGTTCAGGATAAATATGCAAAAGAAAGCTGAATTATATGATACTAATGAACAACCCAAAAAAGAAATTAAAAAAGCAATTCATTTATAAGAGTATAAAAAATAATTTAAAAACTTAGATATAAAATTAACAAAAGAAGCATAAAATTTAAATTCTGGAAATAAAACACTGTTGACAACAACTAAAGATCTAAAATCTGGGGGCTGGAGAGATGGCTTAATGGTTAAGGCACTTGCCTGCAAAGCCAAAGGACCTAGGTTCAATTCCCCAGGACCTACGTAAGCCAGATGCACAAAGTGTTGCATGCATCTGGGGTTTGTTTTCAGGGGCTGAAGACCCTGACATGCTCATTCTCTCTCTCTCAAATAAATAAATAAAAATAAATAAATAATATCTAAAAGCCAGGTGTGGTGGTGCATGTTCAGAACCCCAGTGCTCAGGAGGCTGAGGACCACCAATTCCAGCCTATCTTAGTCTACCTAGTGAGACACTGCCTCAAAAAATTCTAAATAGGCCAGGCATGGTAGCACATGCCTTTAATCCCAGCACTCACTTAGGGAGCCAGAGGTAGGAGGATTGCTGTGAGTTCGAGGCTACCCTGAGACTACACAGTGAATTCCAGGTAGAGTGAAACCCTACCTCAAAAAACAAAACAAAACAAAAATCTAAGTAACTGGAAAGACATTTTATGTTCATAGTTTGGAAGACCTAGTGTCATTAAATTAGCAATATTCTCCCCTTCCTAATCTGCAGATTCATCACAATCACTTATCAGAAGACTCTCAGCTGACTTACTATTAGGAACAAAATGATCCTAAAATTCACTCAGTTTTGAAAAACAAGAACAAACTTGAAAGATTGATAGTCCTTGAGCTCAAAACCAACTACAAAGTAGCATTAATCTAGACAATGTGGTGCTGGAATAGAACTGAGTGCACACATAAATCCTTACATGGTCAACTGCTTTTCAACAAGGGTACCTATACCATTCAATGATCTGAAATAGTTATTTCAAGTGGTGCTGAGACAACCATATCAACATGCAAAAGAAAGAGGTTGGACTCTTCTCATGCCACCAAAAACTAACAAAATGGATCAAAGTCTCAAATGTAAGGGTCAAAGAGCTCTTAGAGGGAAGCATTGAGGCAAATCTCTGTGCCCTTGGATTTGTCAGCTCATAGATATGACAACAAAGACATAAGCAACAGTGGCAATGAAAGAAAAATGGATAAGTAGGACCTGGTTGACATTTAAAATGTTTGTTTTTCAAAGGATACTAGGAAGAATGTAGAAAGACAACTCACAGAGTAAGATACAATATTTGTAAACCATTTTAATCTGGTGAAGAACTTATCTAGAATATATGGAAATGTGGCTAACTTGGTCATAAAGAAACAAGTAACTCAATTAAAAAAGGGACAAATGGGGCTGGAAAGATGGCTTAGTGGTTAAGGTGCTTGCCTGCGAAGCCAAAGAATCCAGGTTCAATTCCCCAGGACCCACATAAGCCAAATGCACAAGGTGGTGCATGTGTCTGGGGTTTGTTTGCAGAGGCTAGAGGCCCTGGCATGCCAATATTCCCTCTCTCTGCCTCTTTCTCTCTCTCTCTCTCTCACAAATAAATACCTAAAAGGGATAAATGATTGGAATAGATATTTCTCCAAAGATGATATACAAATAGCCAAACAGTGCATGAGAAACTGATCAACACTATTGGTCATCAGAGAAATGCAAACAGAGTCCCCAGAAAGAGCTCACTTTACAAGCAGTACAACTGCTGGAATTACAAAGTCAGACAGTAGGCATAACCCAGAATTATCATCTGATCTAATGATTCCACTCTAGACAGAAACATGTCTACCAAAAACGTCTATACACAGATGTTCATAGCAGCATTAGTCATAAGAGCATAGTCATCAAAGCTAAAAGGTGAAAAAGAACAAAAATGTCCACCAACTGGTAAATGGATAAACGAAATGTGATTTCACCTAATGGAATTGTATTCAATGATAGATACAGTGAAACCTTGAAAACTTTTGCAGAATGAAAGAAGCCAGATACAAAAGGTCACATACATGATTTCTTTTTTGTTCGTTTGCTTGTTTTGAGGTAGTGCCTCATTCTAGCCCAGGCTAACCTGAAACTCACTCTGTAGTCCAAGATTGGCCTCAAACTCACAGTGATCTTCCTACCTCTACCTCACAAGTACTGGGATTTCATTCCATTTTTAATTAATTAGCTACAACAGGCATAGAGAGAAAGACAGAAAATAGCTTAATGGTTGTTTCAGGAATGGGGAAACATGGGAGCCACCTCCACAGAGTACTTCTGCCCAAACTCTCTCTCTCTCTCTTTTTTGAGGTAGGGTTTCACTCTAGCTCAGACTGGCCTAGAACTTGCTATGTAGTCTCAGGGCGGCCTCAAACTCATGGCAATCCTCCTACCTCTGCCTCACAAGTGCTGGGACTAAAGGAGTGCACCCCCATGCCTGGCTACATCTTTGATCTTTTCTTTTGAGTCAAGCCCAACAGACTGGCCTTCTTTAAAAAAAAAAAAAAATTGTGTTTTTATTTATTTATTTATTTTTTTCTCCATTTTTATTAATATTTTCCATGATAACAAAAAAAATCCCATGGTATTACCCTCCCCCCTTTCCCCTTTGAAATTCCATTCTCCATCATATCCCCTCCCCATCTCAATCTTTCTACTTACATATATACAATACCAACCTAATAAAAGCCCTCCTCCCTTTCTTTCTCTTCCCTTTCTATCTCCTTTTTTAACTTACTGGCCTCTGCTACTGAGTTTTTTCCTTCTCACACAGAAGCCCAATCATCTCTAGCTAAGATCCACATATGAGGGAGAACATGTGGCGCTTGGCTTTCTGGGCCTGGGTTACCTCACTTAGTATAATTCTTTCCAGATCCATCCACTTTTCTGCAAATTTCATAACTTCATTTCTCTTTACTGCTGAGTAAAACTCCATTGTATAAATGTGCCACATCTTCATTATCCACTCATCAGTTGAGGGACATCTAGGCTGGTTCCATTTCCCAGCTATTATAAATTGAGCAGCAATAAACATGGTTGAGCAAGTATCTCTAAGGTAATGAGATGAGTCCTTAGGATATATGCCTAGGAGAGCTATAGCTGGGTCATATGGTAGATCAATCTTTAGCTGTTTTAGGAACCTCCACACTGATTTCCACAATGGCTGGACCAGATTGCATTCCCACCAACAATGTAGAAGGGTTCCTCTTTTTCCACATCCCCGCCAACATTTATGATCATTTGTTTTCATGATGGTAGCCAATCTGACAGGAGTGAGATGGAATCTCAATGTAGTCTTAATCTGCATTTCCCTGATGACTAGGGATGTAGAACATTTTTTTAGATGTGTATATGCCATTCGTATTTCTTCCTTTGAGAATTCTCTATTTAGCTCCATTTCCCATTTTTTGATTGGTTTGTTTGATTCCTTATTATTTAACTTCTTGAGTTCTTTGTATATCTTAGATATTAATCCTCTATCAGATGTATAGCTGGTGAAGATTTTTTCCCATTCTGTAGGTTGCCTCTTTGCTTTCTTCACCATGTCCTTTGCAGTGCAGAATCTTTGTATTTTCATGAGGTCCCAGTGGTTAATCTGTGGTTTTATTGCCTGAGCAATTGGGGTTGTATTCAGAAAGTCTTTGCCAAGACCAATATGTTGAAGGGTTTCCCCTACTTTTTCCTCTAGCAGTTTCAGAGTTTCAGGTCTGATGTTAAGGTCCTTAATCCATTTGGACTTAATTCTTGTGCACGGAGAAAGAGAAGAATCTATTTTCATCCTTCTACAGATATATATCCAGTTTTCCCAACACCATTTGCTGAAGAGGCTGTCTTTTCTCCAATGAGTATTTTTGGCATTTTTATCAAATATCCCAAATGTAACCCCATGTAGTTATAGCCACCTGATATTTGTTTTTATTTATTTATTGAGAGTGACAGACAGAGAGAGAAAGAGGGAGAGAGAGAGAGAATGGGCGCAACAGGGCCTCCAGCCACTGCAAACGAACTCTAGACGCGTGCGCCCCCTTGTGCATCTGGCTAATGTGGGTCCTGGGGAATTGAGTCTTGAACCGGGGTCCTTAGGCTTCACAGGCAAGCGCTTAACCACTAAGCCATCTCTCCAGCCCCAGACTGGCCTTTTATTAATGTGTGTGTGTGTGTGTGTGTGTGTGTGTGTGTGTGTGTGTGACCGAGAGAGAGAGAGAATTGGCATGCCAGGGCCTCCAGCTACTCTAATCGAACTCCAGACACATGCACCACGTTGTGTGCATGTGAGGTCTTACGCATGTGTCACCTTGTGCATCCGGTTTATGTGGGATCTGGAGAGCGGAGCATGGGTCCTTAGGCTTTGCAGGCAAGTGCCTTAACCACTAAGCCATCTCTCCAGCCCTACATCTTTGATTTTGATTAACCCTCCTCCCACTCCCTTCTCTTCTACATCCCCTCCCTGACCCCACTTAGAGCATCCACCCCCAATATTCTGCCCCTCTCCTTACATACCCACTATACCTGCCCCTTTAGCCCTTCCCTCCCTCGTCACCCCTTTCTAGCTTCCTGATCTCTATTACTGACTTCTACTCCAACTCACATACAAATCTAAACTTTTGAACCTAAGATCCACATGAGAGAACCAGCAGCATTTGACTTTCTGAGCCTTGGTTACCCCATTTAGTATTATAATCTTTTCTAGATCCATCCATTTCCCTGAGCTTTAGCCCCAACAGGACGTGCTTACCCAAGCAAGTGGGTTATCTAGCTATTCTCTGCCTTCACAAGGGAAGCAGATTTAGCTTCTTTGTTACACATGATCCCTGGCCAATGCTCTCATTCATTTGCTTTGAAATATAGTTGCTCTTGGAGCTGTGCAGAGAGGAACCTGCAACAATGGTCAGCTACACATTTATTGAGCATCTGGTACCTATAATGCCTTTAAAAGCTAACAATTGATAGGTACAAAGAAATGTAATTCATGGCTCTTGCCCTCAAGGAGGTAACCTGGCTACTGAGGAAACAAGTTGTAAAATTTCCCAAATACTTTCTGTATTTTTGGCATCTTCCTTTTTTGTGGGGTGGCGGGGGGTTGAAGTAGGATCTCGCTTTAGCCCAGGCTGACCTGGAATTCACTATGTACTTTCAGACTGGCCTCAAACTCACAGCAATCCTCCTACCTCTCACTTTTAAACGCAGTGTCAGGGGTCAGGAAGTAAAATAATATCAGAGGTGGACTGGGGAGGTGGCTCAGTGGTTAAAAGCACTTATTTGCAAAGCCTATGGCCTAGGTTTGATTCCCCAGTACTCAGGTAAAGCCATATGCACAAAGTGGGGCATGCATCTGGAGTTTGCTTTCAGTGGCAGGAGGTCCTGATATGCCCATACTCTCTCTCTCTGTACCTCTTTCTCTCAGTCCCTCTCTTAAATAAATAAGATTTAAAATAAAGAATTTCAGAGGCAATATATGTCCATCAACAGACGAATGGATAGAGCATGTGCTGGTCTCTCATCTAAGTACTAGCCAGAACTGATCCTGCTTAGCTTCCAAGATCAGACAAGATTGGGCATGTTCGGGGTAGAAAGTCTTCTAAAATGTCAGTGTTTATTCCCTTTGATCCACACTGCCCCCAGTCTTAGAGAATCTGGTTTTTACAGATAGCAGCAAATACAGGGGAGACCCGAGATCCATGAGAATGACAAGAAAAGAAGCTGACTGCCTAGTACAAGACAAGTCATCTCTATCACAACTGTTCAGGAAACATTACAGAGGAAGTAGCAGATAAATGCTGAGGAGACTCAAAACTCATCAAACTAGAAAATCCGAGGCTGCCTAGAGCTCAATGCTAAAGTAGAATTATACCATGCCCTCTAAGGCTCAGGAAACATTGCAGAAGAGGGGTCAGAAAGAATGTAAGGGCCACAGGTATACACTGAAGCATTGCCCTCCCCACACAGAGACTGACTGGTACATTCATGAATCACAGTGAATACCCATAACCCCACTGAGGGCCCTCCGCGGAATGGGCAGTGCAGGGGGCCACATCTAGTTGCCAACACTAGATGGCGCTGGCACTGCAGGAAGCCACATCTAATCCGCCATTACAAGATGGCGCTAACCTCGTGGTGTTCAGCTTCTTTACGACAGTGCCTTGGCGCCAACCGTATTCAAGGTACGCGCATGCGCTTGACGCAACCTGTCCTGAGCCTATCCCGTGGCGCCTGGTGGTGGCAAGCTGGTAGCAACCAATCAGTGGGCGCCTCATTGCACTTCCCTCTATAAAAGTAGCTGCACATCCCGCCTCCTCGCCCCTCGCCATCAACCTTTCTGTTAACCAAGAGCTCTCCAATAAAAGTGTGATCAAGAAGGATCCTCGTCTTGTGGTCGTTCTTCCCTGCGGGTCAGGGGGCTCGCCGCAAACTGGTGCCGAAATCCCGGGATGCCGGGAGCCTTGTGGTCACCAGGCGAGGGGCCGAAGAGGATTCAGAACTTGACACACGGAGAGGAAGACGTCGGTAAGTCATCCCCAGTCATGCAGTTTTCTGACCTAGACTTTAATCTGATCCTTGCCGTTTTCCTTCCCTTCTGGGTTTTGTTTTTTATTGCCTTTGTTATTCATTCTTGTCTAAGTCAAGGTAGCCACACAGACATTATTAGACAGGGACGGAAAGCATTGGCAAGGCATCAGGATAGTCTTTCTGAGTCAGATACAAATGGGGAAACCCCAGCTAGGCCTAGGAAAAGGAAAAAAACAAAAAAGGAAATACAAAGGGAAAAAAAGGATAAAAGCTTACAAGATGAGCTTAGAGAAATGGGTGAAGTTTATGATTATGCCCTCATTGAGCTTTCTAAGGGAAAGGAAAGACTGCAGAGGACTTTGTTGGAACTGGGCTACTGGCATAAGGGCTGGCTGCGTCCTGCTGCCCAGGCCCAGAGTGTTTGATCAAGGTTAAATTTGTAATGGACTGATGTGCTTGGCTAGAGATATTGGACTGAGAGATTTAAGATTTTAAGCTGGAAAACCTCAAGCAAGTTAAAATTACAGGCACTGAGACTGGTTTTAGGTTACTGAACCTGCTATTGTCAAACACATTAGCAATCTTAAGGAAGATGTTCCAACTGCTTTACATTAAAACAATGGAAAGGATGCCTGAGGAAAGGCTATCATAGAAATGCAAACACTTTTGGAAAGAGTTGACTGGAGGAGGAACCTGCTTTTCAAGGCTATTGAACTTGAACTGCAGAAGTTTGATGTTTGTTTGATGGTGGTTGAGTTTACATTGTTTTAGTCTCTCCTTGCTTTAATCCCAGAGGAATTCGCCCATTACAAATTTGGCAGATGGATGTTACTCACGTCCCATCTTTTGGCAAATTACAATATTTACATGTTTCCATTGATACTTGTTCTGGAGTTATGTTTGCTTCCCCATTAACCGGGGAGAAAGCAGCCCATGTTATTCAACACTGCCTTGAGGCGTGGAGTGCCTGGGGGAAGCCCAAAATTCTTAAAACTGACAATGGACCAGCTTATACTTCTCAAAAATTTGGACAGTTCTGTCACCAGATGGGAGTGACCCATTTGACAGGTCTCCCGTATAATCCTCAAGGACAGGGTATTATAGAACGGGCTCATCGCACTCTAAAGTCTTATTTAATAAAACAAAAAGGGGGAGTCGAGGAGGCTCTGCCCTCAGTCCCACGAGTGACTATATCCATAGCACTCTTTACTCTTAATTTTTAAAAATTTGGACAGTCAGGGCCATTCGGCGGCTGACCGTCATTGCTCAGAGCCTAACAGGCCACAGGAGATGGTTAAGTGGAAAGATGTTTTGACTGGTCAATGGAGAGGCCCGGATCCTATTTTAATAAGATCCAGGGGAGCTGTTTGTGTTTTTCCACAGGACCAAGAATCACCCCACTGGGTTCCTAGTCGGTTGGTGAAGACGGTCCGACCTTCTCTAGAGGACAGCTTGGAGAGCCAGGATGATCCTGAGAAACCAGAAAAACCAGATGTGGACGAGTCTGTGGATGCTGACCCTCCAGTGCTTGGCACTCAGTAGAGGAGAACAACGCTGGGGCATCTTGTCAGCCTTTCCTAAGCCCCTGCCAGTACATCATGCTGCAGCGGTCTTCCCTCGCTTCTTCACAACTCAGAAGGAGCTGGGTCTCCCCACTGTGATTGGGGATACCACGTATGTCAGCTTAGGGGAAGATCGGAGTTTTGAGAAAATCGGAGCCCTTTGCTTCACAATTGATTCACCCCGTAATTTTTGTATAGGGCTGAGAAAACAGGCCTTTGGTTGGTTTAAGGATGATAGGATATGGGGAAAAATTTCCCAAGAGAGACGTAATTCCAGATTTGGTGCAGAAAATAGTACTTCTCAATATCTTTTGCAAATTATACGGACCATCCTGGACGCGTCTTAATACTTCTGGGGGTATTGAGAAAGTCATATATACTTTTGGGAGGATGTGTGCTTTGCCTCTGGTTGGTTTGCCGCCTGCGAGCCCAGACCAGGCGGGACAAGGTGGTCATTTCTCAGGCACTTGCCGCTTTGGAGTGTGGGTCCTCCCCCCAGATTTGGCTGTCGGCCCTAAAGAGCACCTAGTTTCCCCTGGCCCTTGCACCCTTAGGGCCTGAAGTGCCCATTGCACAAGGATGGGCAGAGGGTTGGTGTTGGGAGCACGGCACTCATCACGCTCAGGATGCGAGACAAAGTACTGCACATGAGGTATGCTCTTAGCAGCCTCATGGAGGGCATGTTTGATTGCATATGGGTTGGTACCGACATCCCATCTCTGAGAAAAGGTACCGGACAGGTGAGGCACCAGCCTGGCTGGCCACCTGGCCTGGGGTCTTCACAATGTCCTTTTGTTTATCAGAGATCAAACCTCTACCTTCACCTGCTGCGCATTATAATAGAAAGGGGGAACTGCAGGGGGCCACATCTAGTTGCCAACACTAGATGGCGCTGGCACTGCAGGAAGCCACATCTAATCCGCCATTACAAGATGGCGCTAACCTCGTGGTGTTCAGCTTCTTTACGACAGTGCCTTGGCGCCAACCGTATTCAAGGTACGCGCATGCGCTTGACGCAACCTGTCCTGAGCCTATCCCGTGGCGCCTGGTGGTGGCAAGCTGGTAGCAACCAATCAGTGGGCGCCTCATTGCACTTCCCTCTATAAAAGTAGCTGCACATCCCGCCTCCTCGCCCCTCGCCATCAACCTTTCTGTTAACCAAGAGCTCTCCAATAAAAGTGTGATCAAGAAGGATCCTCGTCTTGTGGTCGTTCTTCCCTGCGGGTCAGGGGGCTCGCCGCAGGGCAGGGGAGAGGGAACATGAGTATAAGTCGACAGGAATATGACCAATATGCCATATGCTCATTCAATAAAAAAGCTGTTGTCAGGCATGGTGATGCATGCCTTTAATCCCAGCAGAGGCAGAGGTAGCAGTATTGCTGTGAGTTCAAGGCCACCCTGAGATGACATAGTGAATTCCAGGTCAGCCTGGGCTAGAGTGAAACCCTACCTCAAAAAACCAAAAGAAAAATAAATTAAAAAGTTCTTAATTAAAATAGACATGTGGTACATACACACAGTGGAATTTTATTCATCTATAAATAAAAATGAAACTCTGACATTTGTAGGAAAATGGGTAGAACTGGAGAGAATTACATTAAAAAAAAAGTCAGACTCAAAAAGACAAAGAACTTGTTTTCTCACACCTGCAGATCCTAAATTTTAATTTTTACATATGCATGAATATGTGTGTGCATGCGTGTATGCACGCATGTGTGTGATAAAATAATAAAAGGGAGCTGGAGGGATGACTTAATAGTTAAGGCTTTTGCCTGCAAAGCCAAAGGACCCAGGTTCAATTCCCCAGGACCCATGTCAGCCAGATGCACAAGGGGGTGCACGCGTCTGTAGTTCATCTGTGTTCGTCTGTAGTGGCTGGAGGCCCTGGTGCTCCCATTCTCTCTCACTCACTCTCTCTCTCTGTCAAATAAATAAATAAAAATAAATAAAATATTTTTTAAAAAAATAAAAAAAGGGACTATAAACTGGGTGTGGTGGTGCACGCCTTTAATCCCAGCACTCTGGAGGCTGAGGAAGGGGAATTGTTGTGAGTTTGAGGCCACCCTGAGACTAATTGCAGGTTACTCTGGGCTAGAGCAAGAATCTACCTCAAAAAATAAACAAAAAAGAAAGAAAATGAAATAAAGAGAGAGAGAGAGAGAGAGAGAGAGAGAGAGAGAGAGAGAGAGAAGGAGAGAAGGAGAGAAAGAGAGAAAGAAAAGAAAGAAAGAAAGAAAGAAAGAAAGAAAGAAAGAAAGAGAGAAAGAAAAAAAAGACAGGAACTATAAGAGGGGAGAAGAGATCTTATGATGGGGGAAGGATAAAAGAAAGGGCAGAATACATGTGACATGAAAGCAGAGGGCGCTAATGGAAAAAGGAAGAGGACAAGCCAGAGGGTCAAAGGACAGGGCAGAGGAATGGAGGAGGAGGAGCAACATGAATAAAGTATTATGATAATGATAACTTGATAATGATAACTACAGCTATACTTAAAAGATCTTCTAAACAGAAATGTAAATGAGCCCTGATTTTGTTAGAAGCCTGGCAAAATACACAGGAAACATACAAATTAAATTCTTGTGTTTTTCTTTCTTTTTTTTTTCCTCCAAGGTAGGGTCTCACTCTAGCCCAGGCTGACCTGGAATTCACTATGCAGTATCAGGGTGGCCTTGAACTCTCAGAAATCCTCCTACCTCTGCTCTCTGAGTGCTGGGATTAAAGGCATGCACCACCATGCCCAGCTTTTAAAACAATTATTTTTATTTATTAATGAGAGAGAGAGAGATAGAGATACAGAAATAAGCAGGTAGAGAGAGAGAATGGGCACATCAGGGCTTCCAGCTATTGCTATTGCAAATGAACTCCAGATACATGCACCCCTTGTGCATCTGTCTTATGTGGGTCCTTTGGCTTTGCAGGCAAGTGCCTTAACTACTAAGACATTTCTTCAGCCCCCATTTCCACTTTTTAATTAATCAATGATGCCAAATGTCTGTAGAAAAATTATTCAGGAGGCCTGGCATGCCCATTCTCTCTCTCTCTACTTGCAAATAAATAAAATATTTCTAAAACAAGAAAAATTATTCAGAATCCCAAGGTGCTTCATAAATTAAGCAATAAAGTTATTAGTTCAATGTCAGATAATTGAAAATCTACGTAGCCCCCCTTTCAGATGAAGGCAACTGTGGTCAAGCTCACCTTACAGTGCTGGAGACTGAACCAGGGGCTTGTGCAAGCTGAGCTAACACTCTCCCACTGAGCAATACTGCCACTCCCCAACTCAAAGCTTCTCTACTAACGATTTCTATCTAAACTGGGGTAAGTAAACTTTGCTCTTAGCTCAACTTGCAATTGTGGTAAAGTTAACACCGGAGAAATCTTACACAGGAAGATGACCTTGAGGAGAAAGTAGAAATTTCAAGATGGTTCATCACCTGAAATTTTGCCCTGAGGTAGTCATTCCTTTAAGTTAACAGGTTAGTTGAATCTATTTTTAGAATTGAAAAATAAATAAACCCTTAGAATAGATCCAAAATTTGGTCATTTTATTTTCAGCAAAAGGTAGATGACATTACAAAAACAGGAGTTAAGTGCTCAAATTAAAACAACAACAAAAATGGGCTGAGTATATGCCTCAGTGATATAGTGCTTGCGTTGTAAGCACGAGGCCCTCCGCAAGTTCAAGTCTTGGCAAGGAGGGAAGGGTTCAACAGACACAGTGATTTCCCATCATGGGAAGAACCTGTTAGCCAAGAGTTGCAATGTGTCCTTCCCCCAGTTGTTAGAAAAATGCTCATGATTCAAACAAAGTATTCACAACGCCGTGCTCAATTTCCCAAGCGTTTGAATTCACTTGCCTCCTACAATGTCTACCTCATCCCTTCCCAAGCTGAGCTGGAATCTAAGCACTTGCATGTTGCCAGCAAATATTCTTCTAGTGACCTAGCATCCATTCTCATGGGGCCCTTGACTCAAAGGAATGACTACCTCAGGGCAAGATTTCAGGTCATGAACCATTTAGAAATGTCCTTCTTTTTGAAAATTTTTAAAATTTATTTGTTAAGAGATAGAGCGAGAGATAGAAAATGAGATTGACAGGATATGGGTACTCCAGGGCCTTTTATGGCTGCAAATGCACTCCCGACCCATGCGCCACTTTGTGCATCTGGCTTTACATGGGTGCTTGAGAATAGAACCTGGGCCAGCAGATTTTGCAAAGCAAGTGCTTTGAAGCACGGAGCCATCTCCCCAGCCCATAGAAATAGCTGCTTCTCTTAAAGTTCCCTCATTCTCTCAGGGCTCTGCAGGTGCATTTGCAAGGGGAGTTCAGCAAAGTTTCTGTACTTAAGTTTACACAGAAATCATCAGTGGAGAAATTTTTAATTTTATTCAAACTTACTTTTGAAAAAAATACTTTTTTGGTGGGGGGGAGCTGGTGAGATGACTTAGCAGTTAAAGCATTTGCCTGCAAAGCCAAAGGACCCAGATTTGATTCCCCAGTACCCACGTAAGCCAGCTGCACAAGGTTGTGCATGTGTCTGGAGCTTGTTTGCAGTGGCTGGAGCCCTGGCACACCCATTCCATCTGCCATTTTTTCTCTGTTTCTCTAATAAATAAATAAAATAAAATAGTTAGAGAAAACCCAAATGCTTTTATTTATATTAATTTACTTATTTGAGAGAGAGAAAGAAGCAGATAGAATGGGTGAGAGAGAATGGGTGTGCCAGGGCCTCCAGCCATTGCAAATGAATTCCAGGTGCATGTACTACCTTGTGCATCTGGCTTTATATGGGTACTGGGGAATCAAACCTGTGTTCTTAGACCTCACAGGCACACGTCTTAACTGCTAAAGCCATCTCTCCAACCCCCCTGATTAAACAAATTCTTTGGCATCTCCAAGTCACAGATGTTTATAGTTTGGTTTCATTTATCAGCATAGAAAGACAATGAAAAAGTACTTTTTCTTGGTAATTTGCTTTATCAATTCTTTTCAATTAAAGTTGCTTTCCTTTTTAAAAGGGTTGAGCTTTTCTAATTTTGAATATTTCCTTCCCCAAAATAAGGTTCATATGATTCAGTTTCTGCCAACGAAGCCAACCCTGAACAGCTACCCACTTCGGGCCTGCTCACCAGATTGCTGGATGCTTTTAGGACCTGGTTGGGGGCCAGGACACTTGAGAATCTCAGCTGTGCTTATGCCAAAGTCTTGGCAGGAAAACTGGGCTGAGAGTTCCACGTCCCCGTGCTAGAGGCCAGCAGCCTGGTCTCTTTCGCAACACCTGGCTTCTCACCAGGCAAAGGTGGGGCTGTCTGCCATGGCTGAAATTTTCCTCTCTCAGAGAGCTGTATCCAGTGCCTTCGCAAGAGGCTACCCTTTTATGGATATGTTATGCCCCCAAATTGGCTTCTAAGTACTTATATTCATGCCCATATATTAATGCAACTCTCAGTTTTGGTTAGAGAAGCTTCTCTTTTCAGGTGATGTTGACCACTGGTGAGACTCAAAACTCATCAAAGTGCTGAGAAGAGGCAGTGGAGTGTCCAGTACTAAGTGAGACATCTCTGTCACACCCTCCGTGGCTCAAGATCACTGCGGAAGAGGTGGCAGAAAGAATGTAAGCCATAGGAAGGGGAGGAGTGTTGTTCAATACTGTCTTGCAGAAACAAAGAGGCTGTGGTATCCATGGCCTCACAGTAGTTGATGACACAAGGCTTGCATAATAAGAGGGGGGAAAAGATGACATCAAAATAGAAAAAAAGACCAGTTAGAAGGAAGAAGAAGGGACTCAGTGGAGGGGCTTGAGGAGGGGAACAAAGGAGGTGGTGGTGGGGATTATGGTTATGGTGTACTGTGTTTGTGTATGGAGGTTGTCCATAAAAAGTTGAAAAATAGGGCTGGAGAGATGGCTTCGCGGTTAAACGCTTGCCTGTGAAGCCTAAGGACCTTGGTTTGAGGCTCGATTCCCCAGGACCCACGTTATCCAGATGCACCAGGGGCACACGTGTCTGGAGTTCGTTTGCAGTGGCTGGAGGCCCTGGCGCGCCCATTCTCTGTCTCTCTCTCTTTCTCTCTACCTGCTTCTTTCTCTTTCTGTCTGTCGCTCTCAAATAAATAAATAAAAATGAACAACAACAAAAAAGTTAAAAAATAGAAGCTACCATTTTAAAAACAGTATTTTATCTTTGGCTTTTCATTTAAAATTTTTATTTGGCCAGGCATGGTGGCACCTGCCTTTAATCCCAGCACTCAAGAGGCAGAGGTAGGAGGATCACTGTGAGTTCAATGCCATCCTGAGACTACATAGTGAATTCCAGGTCAACCTGGGCTAGAGTGAGACCCTACTTTGAAACCCCCCCCAAAAAAAAATTAGGGCTGGAGAGATGGCTTAGTGGTTAAGGTGCTTGCCTGCAAAGTCTAAGGACCTGGGTTCGATTCCCCGGTACCCACATAAAGCCAGATGCATGCATCTGGAGTTTGTTAAAAATTTTTTGTGATGTTGCAGTATATGTGTAGCAAATTAAGCCATAAAACAGGCATGTAAGTGACAAATATATGAAAATAGTGAAGAAATTAATTTAAAAAATATTTTCCCATAGCAGTTTCTAATCAAAAAGTTTGCACACCACTGGTCTATGGACTAATATTGTAGAAAGATTGTCTGTGCTCTTGTCCTACAAGTTATGTAGGGAGTGAAGAGATGGATCAATGGGTGAAATGCTCCTCATTCAAGCCTGAGTACTGAACAGTTTGATCCTCAGACCTCACAAGCAAAATGGTAGGCGGAGACCAGAGATTTTCCCGGAAGCGCTGAGCGAGCAGCGAAATAACAGCTGAAGGTCAAGAGAAGCCCTGCCTTAACTGGGGTGGACCAGCGAGGACAGACCCAAAAGCTGTCCTCCACACGTGTGCCATGACATGCACATGCTTGCACTCTGAACACACACACACATGAACACATGATAAAAACACACAAATAAACACATACAATTAAAGAAAAACAAAAGCTTGCATAGAAGCTGGGGAGATAGCTCAGTCAAGACAGTGCATAAAAAAGGCCAGGGAGGGCTGGGGAAATGGCTTTGTGGGTAAGGCATTTGCCTGTGAAGCCTAAGGACCCCGGTTCAATTCCTCAGGACCCATGTAAGCCAGGCATATGTGTCTATAGTTGGTTTGCAGTGGCTAGAGGCCCTGGCATGCCCATTCTCTCTTTCTATCTACTCTTTCTCTCTCTCTCAGATAAATAAATAAATAAAATATTTTTTAAAAAAAGTCAGGGATAGTGGCACGCACTTGAGTTCTCAGTGGGTTAAGGAGACTGACAGTTTTATTCCTGTTGCTTGCTGGCCGGCCAGTCTAGTCTACTTGGCAAGTTCCAGGCTAATGAGAGACCCTGTCTCAACAAAATGTGGATAGTGCCTGATAAATGACACTCGAGGTTATCTTCTGACTTACACACACACACACACACACACACACACACACACACACATGCACAAACGTGCACACACAACATGCAAACACATACACTAAAGCTCATGCAGACTAAAGAACCAATTATAAATGGCCAATGATAGGACTATTTGACCATGAATACAATGAATTAAAGTGTTAAATATATATATTTTAAAAATAAATGAATGCAAAAAAAATTGAAAATAAATTCATTAGTTATATTTTTTAATTTTTTAGGTAGGGCCTCATTCTAGCCCAGGCTGACCTGGAATTCACGCTATAGTCCCAGGTTGGCTTCAAACTCACAACGATCCTTCTATATGTGCCTCCCAAGTGTGGGAATTAAAGTGCACCATCACGACCTGCAATATTTTTATTTATTTAAAGAGAGAGAGAAGGAGAGGGAGGGAGAGAATGGGCATGCAAGGGCCTCTAGCTGTTGTAAATGAACTCCAAATGCATGCAGTGCTTCGTGCATCTGTCTTTATATGGGTACTGGGGATTCGAACCTTGGTCATTAGGCTTCTCAGGGAAGTGCCTTAACAGCTCAGCCATCTCTCCAGCCCAGTCATCTTTGAAGAATGTTAATGAACCAAGTAATTATTCCAAAAACAATCAAGGATTGAACCTGACTTTCCTGTGAGCTGTGTCATAGGATAAGACTGGTTTGACTGTGGTTCCCAAAGTTCATGTACTGAAAACTTAACCACCGATTCATATGCTGATGGTCTGGGGAGGTGGTACCTTTGAAGGGTAATTGGGACAAGATGAGGTTATTATAAGCAGAGATGCTTGAGCACACATGCCCCTCACTCTGGCCATGTGATGTCCTCTATGTGTTGATGCAGACAGGAGGCCAGCCAGGCACCAAGTCTTTGATATTATACTTTATACAACACCCAGTCTGTAGTATTCTGTCAGAGCAACAGAAAATGCAGACAGGCATCCACCCTCCTGCAGGATTTCCACTCTACAAAGGGAAATCCCAAAGCACTTTCTCCACATACATACACAGGTACTTAAGGAATATAGGATTAGACTGTCAGTATTTGGCAAAGTTCAAATGAATTAAGACCTGGCTATGAAGGTTCCAATAGCACCTAATAAGCAGTCCAAAAATTTAAACCTGAGTCAAATCAAGCATCTAAATCTATTAAGCAGGTTTGGGAAAATCCAGACCCTATGGAACATGCTCATAGCGCCATGGAAATAGAATAATCAAAACCAGACTGTGGGAAACTCAGTGGAAAAAGACCATCTGTTTTCTTAATTGTATTTCAAGGAAAAAGAAGAGAGAGAGAGAGAGAAAACCTTAAAGCTTGATGGATGTGGTGGTACATGCCTTTAATTCCAGCACTTGGGAGGCTGAGGTAAGGAGAATGGCCACCCTGAGAGTACTGAGTGAATTCCAGGTCAGCCTGGGCTAGATGAGACCCTACCTTGAAAAACAAACAAACAAAAACCAACCAAACAAGCACCCCCCCACTAAATCTTAACAAACCTCAAGATAACAAATGAAACTTATGGACCTCTTTTGAGTTATCATTGAAATAAATCAGCTATAAAGAATTATGGGGTCTGGAAAGATGGCTCAGCAGTTAAAGGCTCTTGCTTGTAAAGCTTGCCTGCCTGGGTTCAATTCCCCAGTACCCATGTAAAGCCAGATGCACAAAGTGGCATATGTGTCTAGAGTTCATTTGCAGCAGAAAGAGGCCCTGGCATGCTTGTTCATATTAATTCTTTCTTCTCTCTCTCTCTGTGTGTCTCTCTCTCCCTCTCTTTCTCTCTCTCACACACATTTATTCATTTACTGATAAATCATTGTAGACAGGGCAATGTGAACAATGACTAGGCAATAGATGCTCTCAGGCCTTGGGAAGGCTTTCAGGGTGGGCATGGTTTTGTGGTAATGTGGGGTTATTTTTTTCCATGCCTCACATTTTAGAGATACCTACTGAAATATAGGTGGATAAAATAATATCACACCTGGAATTTGGAATTTGTTTCTATATAGTCCAGTGTATGGGGAAGGAAAAGTTGAGTATATAAATGAGACAAGGCTGGGCGTGGTGGCGTACTCCTTTAATCTCAGCACTTGGGAGGCAGAGGTAGGAGGATCGCTGTGAGTTTGAGGCCAGCCTGAGACTACGTAGTGAATTCCAGGCCAGCTTGGGCTGTGAGACCCTACCTCGAAAAAGAGAGAGAGAGAGAGAGAGAGAGAGAGAAGGGTGTATATGAGTTTATGACTGCTGTAACTACCTCTCTGGTACATTATAGACTCACTGCTATAATCTGTCTCCTTTAGTATATATTTGAAAGTATCCATTTAAAAAAGGTTTCTTGGGCTGAAGAGATTGTTCAGTGGTTAAGGCACTTGCCTTCAAAGCCTAGCAACCAGAGTTCAATTCCCCAGTACCCATGTAAAGCCAGATGTACAAATTGGCACATGCATCTGGAGTTTGTTTGCAGTCTTTAGAGGCCCTGGCATGTTCATTGTCTCTCTCTCTCTCTCTCATTCCACCTCTCCCTTTGCATATAAATAAATAATTTTAGAAAATTTTAAAAAGGCTTCTTGGGGGCTAGAGAGACAGCGCCATGGGTACAAGTTTATGTATGAGGGCCCGAGTTTGATTCTCAGACCCTACACTGTGACCATGCATGCCTGTAACTGTAGTGGTGAGGTGATGGGGTAGAAATAGGATTAGTGTTGGGGCTCCCTGGTCAGCCAGTCTAGCCAATAAAATCTTCAGAAACTCTGTCTCAGGAAAATAAGGCAGAAGACTGATAGAGAAAGACTCCTGATCTTCCTCTGGCCTCCACACACGTGCACAGGTGGTGTGTATGTCTGCATATGTACATGCATATACTATGTGTACATACTACACACAAACAACAAAACAATGTGTGTGTGTGTGTGTGTGTATTTTAAGGCTAATGCCCAGCAATTAACCACTAAAACACATAGCAGAAAACACGTTTCTCAGAAACAAGAACTTGAAATGTTCTGGTAGAATCTAGTGACAAAATTAGATTGAATGGGGCCATCAAGCTCTGCTGTGATCTCACTCCTCAGGAAAGGAAGGAAGGTGCGGTGACCTTAATCACTGCCTGGTATAGGAGCTCCACTCTGGCAAGACAATGCCAATCACACCTAGTGCTTCTGGTTAAATATTCTAAACAAAAACCATAAAGTTATGGGTGCTAAGTTTCCTAATACCTGCTATGGTTCATCCTTCTTCTTACTCCAAATCTGCAGGACCAGTCAGGTCTTGATGCTGGAGATGGGATAGTGGGTCCCATCACTGAAAGAAGATGACTGACTTTCAACCCAATTTTGCCTGCCATATTTTCTTAATACATTAAAACTTGCTGGGCATATGTAGTTGCCTATACATGTTCACTGAATAAATAAACAAATATTTATTTATTTATTGAGACAGGGTCTCATGTAGTTCAAGCTGGCCTCAAACTCACTATGTAGCTGAGGATGTGCTTGAACTCCTGACTCTCCTGCTTTCACCTCTCAAGTGCTGGGATTATAAGCATGAACACCCACACCCAGTTTCTGTGTGCTGGGGATCAAAGTTAGGGCCTTGTGTATGCCAGACAAACACTTTACCAACTGAGCTACATCTCCAGCCACTGACAAAATATTTGTGCCTATGGTGTTTTATAGGATTCAGTGAGAGTAGATATCCTAGCCAGAATACAGTTTGGACATTGAAGACCACTTTAGGGGTATAACTTCATGGTCACGGAAACTTGATTTCCTGATATTATCACTAAAGTGTTCCAGTGCCTTATCCACAGAGGGACTCGGGATGCTGTAACTACGAACCTGGTTGATTCACAAAACTTGGGGGTAAGCCAGATGTGGTGGCAAATGCCAGCACATGGGAGGCTAAGGTAGGAGGAGCCTCATGAATGGGTACACCAGGGCCTCCAGTCACTGCAATGAACTCCAGACCCCTATGACACCTTGTGCATCTGGCTTTACATAGGTACTGGGGAATTGAACCTTGGTCCTTAAGCTTCTCTGGCAAGCACCTTAACTGCTAAGCCATCTCTCCAGCCCCCCAAAACTTTTATTTTATTTATTTATTTGACAGAGAAAGAGGGAGAGGGAGAGGGAGAGAGAGGGAGAGAGAGGGAGAGAGAGAGAGAGAATGGGCATGCCAGGGCCTCCAGCCACTGCAAATGAACTCCAGACACGTGTGCCTCCTTGTGCATCTGGCTAATGTGGGTCCTGGGGAATCGAACCTGGGTCCTTTGGTTTTGCAGGCAGATGCCTTAACCGCTAAGCCATCCCTCCAGCCTCCCCACACTTTTTTTAAACATCTGGTGCACTCATGACCCCATGGTGGTTACTGATAACCCTATAAGACCAGCATGGTTCTGAGTGAGGTGGAGAACAGGAGAACAAAAGAATGAAAACAATAGAACAGAAGAAAGACTACCTTGAAAGAGGAAGGTCTCCAGGAGACAGAATGGTGGGGAATAGCATCAAAGAGGAAAATGACATGGGAATATGATCAAAGTATAGTATGTTAATATACTAAAGTTCTCAATAGAAAAACTAAGATAAAAATTCTATCAAGGTTGATCTGTCCCAAGCCTGTCTGGCTTGTACTGATTTCATTGTCACTTTCTTCATGCTCACATGGTGCTCCCTGTACATGTCTGTCTCCCTTTTATCTCTGGACACTTGTCATATCAGGTTTGAGTCCACCCTAGTAAACTCATCTTAACTTGATTACTTCTGTAAACAATCTACCTCCAATAAGGCCATATTCTGAGATGCCAAGTGTTAGGACTTCAACATATGAATTGGGGAGGGGCACAATTCAGCTAAGACACTGACCTCCCAGTCTTTGGAACAGTTATAGGGTTTTTTGTTTGTTTGTTCGTTTTGTTTTTGTTTGGTTTGGTTTGGTTTTTTGAGAGTTGAGTCTCATTCTAGTCCAGGCTGACCTGGAATTCACTATGTAGTCTCAGGCTGGCCTCAAAGTCACAGCAATCCTCCCACCTCTGCTTCCCAAGTGCTGGGATTAAAGGCGTGCGCCACTGTATAGTTTCGACAGTTTTCCAAGCAAGTCACTAAGCTACAAGGCCTCAAGATCTCCCTCTGTGCCTGTGGACTCCAAAATGTCTTTTCCCACTCTTGTTCCTAAAGCATTCTTAGTACTTCTGTAGTTAATGTCACCTGTTCTGACTCAAGATGGCCTGGCTTGTGGATATTACCATGACATTACTGTAATTTTGTCCTAAGCTCCTTTTTTTTTTTTCACATCATGCTCCTTGATGCTGAAGTCTTTATCCCTGCCAGAAAACACAGCACTTTTGGCCAACCTTCTGGTGGCTAAGCTTTATACTGGATATTATGGTCCCTGGAAGCCTGCTCCTCTCAAGAACTTGGATCCCAGCTCTATAGACATGTGGGCAAGTTAATATTGCTCCTCTATAGTCCTTGAACTCTTCTCTTGGGATGGATTCAGTTTTTATCCTCCCCCTTAACACATGTTATAATTCTCATTTTTTGGTGTGTGTACAGTAGGAAAAAGAAACTGATTGTTCTGTTACAGCTAAACAATTCCTAATTTGGGCTGGAGAGATGGCTTAGCAGTTAAGGCGCTTGCCTGAAAAGCCAAAAGACCCAGGTTCAATTCCCCAGGACCCATGTAAGCCAGATGCACAAGGTGAAGCATGCATCTGAAATTTGTTTGCAGTGGCTGGAGGCCCTGGCATACTTATTCTCTGTTTGCCTCTTCCTCCCTCTCTCTTTCAGATAAATAATAAAAATAAAATTGAAAAAAGAATTCCTAGTTCATGCAGAAAGTTGATGAATGTGGTACTTGTTTGTGTTTTCAATGGATCTCCCCTCATGACTAACTGGTTTTGGCTCACAGGGCTGGGACAGGGTTGCCCAGGAGCCTCCCTGGGGCTTTCCACCACAGAACTGAAGGAAGTCACACTGCTACACTGCTCGGCTAGTCGTCCAGGTGGCCAGCTGCAGCTTGTTCCCCCCGCCCCCCGAAACATGTTTCTTTTTCCAACTGAGCAAGCTTGGGTTTATGGCTACAGGGTGTGGGGCGAGGCACAGAACTTTGATCTGGGCCTGTTCCTGCTGCATCAAGGGAGATTTTGTTTAGCTAAAAGCTGGGACACCCTATTATTCTTAAAAAAAATCTTGATTGCATTTTTTTTTTAAACCAGAAACTTAAGAGGAATCTCTGTGCGCTAGGGAAAGGAGGCCCCTGACACACACGTGACTTAAGTGGCCACATGCGCATGGGACATGCAGAGCTTACAGGTGAAGTGAGACACTACCTATGAGTCCTGAGCCCCTTTCTAGCCAGAGGACTGACGTCTGTTTGAGGCAGCAGACACACAGAAGTGTCCCAAGTTCGAGAGGGCAAACAGAATATGAGTAAAACCCGTATGCAAGTATGCACATTCTTCATGCCTTATAGGCCCAGGGCAAAATTGCTGAAGCCAGGCCAGGAAGACTTAGGAGTGTCGGGTTCCCAACGTGTACTCTGAGGGTTTGTTCACGCATTCGCAGGCTCTCGAGAGCCATCGTGACCCGACAGTGGGTGCAGGTGGAATGAAGGACCAAAAGGGTAAGTATTGGAAAATCACGGACGTGCCCCTGGTTCACTGAGTAATGTTCACACACATCAAGGAAAATACGGTAAGTACGTAACACATGGTCCACTGGGAACACAGTTAGACTTTGCTGTGGCCTCACTTGCTCCTCACAATCATGACAAATTCAGGGTACGTCCTGAATTCCAGTTCGGCCGCTACTGGAGCTCAGGAATAGCTGGAAAAAGCAAGGGGAAGAAGACCAGGCATGGGCACTGTGGGAACCAGGAGATGGCCTGGCGGTTAGAGCTTTTTGCTGGGAAGCCAAAGGAACCCGGTTCGAATCCCCGGGACACATGCGAGCCCGATGCACAAGGGGGCGCTCATGTACGGTAGGGCACCTGGTGTGCCAGTTCCCTCTATCTCTCCCTTTCTCCTCCCCATCTCTCTCTGTTTCTCTCTCACATTTAAATAAGTAAAATATTTTCTTTTCCTTGTGGGGGCGGGGGGACGTCAATGTGCTCAAAACAGGTTACTGAAGTAAAGGAAACAAAGTAAAGGAAACAAGACTTATGTCAAAAGGTGCTTGATACATTTAAGTGTTTGTGTGTGCTGGGAGAATGGGACACGGGGAGGCTGTGGCACTGTTTGCCAAGTGACAAGTGACAGGTGACAGGTGACAAGCTGCTTTTCCTACAGCACAGACCTGGTTTCCACTAGTTCCTATCTCATCATTTCTGGAAACTTGACTTAATCCTCAAAGCATTTATAACCTTCTTTTAGGGGATGAGCTTCAAAACATTCATGTTGAATATGACTCTGATCTGAGATGAAACAGACTAGACAGGAGACACTAAATGTAGCACAATTCCCAAGCAGTTTCAACTCCTGGGATTTAAGCCAGATGTCCTGATAGTGTCTTCATGATTTTATTTTTTAAAATGTTAAAACTTTTATTATTTATTTGAGAGAGAGAGAGAGAGAAAGGAGGAAGGGAGGATAGGTACACCCCCAGGGCCTCCTACCTCTTCGAACAAACTCCAGATGCATGTTCCACTTTGAGTATTTGGCTTATGTAGGTACTAGGGAATCAAACTCGGGTTGTTAGGCTTTGCAAGCAAGCGCCTTTAACCACCGAGCTCTCTCCAGCCCTTTCTAAGTATCTTTAAAATGACCTTGTATGACACATGTAAGGCTAGCTCTCCTGTTTTGGCCATTCTTATTACAATTTGTGGTTTCTGTTATTTCAGCATCTGTTCCATCACAGTGGTGCTATGTGACTTCAGTGTGCCTGGTGCCTTGGGCTGCCACTTGGAGATTGAAGAGAACACAGACCTTGTCAAGACAAGGTCTGTCTGTAGTCCAGGCTGGCCTAGTACTCACTGTGTAGTTAAGTTTGGCCTCAGACTCACAGGGAACCCCTTGCTTCATGCTCCCATTTGCTGGATGACAGGCATGAGGCAGCACATCTGGATGTACACTAGTACCGTGACTTCTTTTGTTGTTATTGCTGAGGCTACTGCTGCTGCTGCTGGTCTCTCTCTCTCTCTCTCTCACACACACACACACACACACACATTCAAGTAATTTTTTTAAATGCACAGAAAATAACAAGAGTTGGAAATGATGCAGAGAAACTGCAACAAGAAATGTAGAAGCATCTGGTCACCATGAAAAGCAGCGTGAAGGCTCTTCAGAAAATTAGAATGGAATTACCGTACCATCCAGCAACTCCACTTCCGAGTATATGCTCAAAAGAATTATAATCAGGGGGTCAAATAAATGTGTGCCCCAGGATCATAGCAACCTAAACAACCACCTAGGAATTAATTAATTAGCACATGTGATATATGCACATAATGAAATTCAGCCTTAAAAAGGAAGAAAACAGGCCGGAGAGATGGTTCAGTGGTTAAGGTGCTTGCCTGCGAAGCCTAATGACCAGGGTTTGATTCCCCGCTACCCACATAAAGCCAAAATGGTACATGGATCTGGAATTCATTTGCAGTGACTAGAGGGCCTGGCAAGCCCATTCACTCTCCTCTTTCTCTTCTCTCTGTTTTTCATTCCTCTCTGCATACAATTAAAGGGGGGGGGGTGCTGAGGTAGGGTCTTGCTCTGGCCCAGGCTGACCTGGAATTCACTATGTAGTCTCAGGGTGGCCTTGAATTCACAGTAATCCTCTTACTTCTGCCTCCCAAGTGCTGGGATTAAAGGTGTGTGCCACCATGTCCCACTCTATAAATATTTTTTAAAAAAGGAAACGCTGATATGGATGATCCTTGAGGACTGTGATGGTTTCTGCTGAGTGTTAGCTTGACAGGACCCGGAATCACCTGGGAGGGATTATCTAGATTAGGGTAGCCTCTGTGTAGGCCTGTGAGGGATTGCTTTGACTTGGTAATCGAGGTGGGAAGACCCACATTTACTGTGAGTGGCACCATTCCATGGGCTGGGGTCCTGGATGGGACAAAAAGGAGAGAGCTGGCTGAGCAGCAGCCTTCATCACTCTGCTTCCTCACTGTGCTGAGTGTGACTGGCTCTTCTTCAAACTCCTGCTACCATGTTTCCCCAACACCATGGACTGACTGGAACCTGGAGCTGCAAACTAAAATAAACTCTTTCCTTCCCTAAGGTGCTTCTGGTCAGGCATTTTATCCCAGCAGTCAGAAAGTAACTGATACAAGGACATTTTTGCTAAGTGAAATAAGTAGTCACAAAAGGAAAGCTTCATTATGGTCCTATTTATTTTTGTTATCCAGAGAAGTCAAATTCCTAGAAATGAAAAGAAGAATGGCATTTGCCGAGAGTAGTGGGGAGAATGCTCAATCAGTGTGGAATTTCAGTTTTGCAAGCTTAAAAAATACCAAATACCTGTGTACAACAATGTGCTTACTGCTAAATTATACTCTTGAAAATAGATAAGATGGCAAATTTTATGTTATTTAACTGCAATTTTTTTTGAGGCAAGCCCAGCAGACTGCCTTTTTTTAATGCAAGAGAGGGAGAGAGAGAGAGAGAGAGAGAGAGAGAGAGAGAGAGAGAGAATTGGCTTGCTGGGACCTCCAGCCACTGCAATCAAACTCCAGATGTGTGCGCCCCCTTGTGTGCATATGCAACCTTGCGTGCTTGCATCACTGTGTGTCCGGCTTATATGGAACCTGGAGAGTCGAACATGAGTCATTAGGCTTCACAGGAAGTGCCTTAACCACTAAGCCATCTCTCCAACCCTCACTGCAATTTTTCAAAGCCCAGAAAACTCATGCTATGTGGCACTCTCCAAAGTGACTCACCATTCAGTTACACAACGTAGGCATCTGTGGTTGGCTTGAAACAGGATAGCGCTCAGAGCAGGAGCCAGAGCACTCACGGCGGGAGAGAGCCAGGAGGCCACATGAGGTTCCGTCAATGGTCTACCATGTGGAGATGCGGTTATTGTACCTTTTCAGGACCTGCTCGAGTGTCACCACTGCTTTACAAAAATAACGGGAGGCTTTGGGTGTAAATAGGGCAGCATTCGTAAAACTGCAGAGGTCCTTTACCAAAGGGAAGATTTTAAGTGAAGAAAAAAATCATTGCTATGGTGCCATTATGCCACTGCTGAAAACATCATCACGTTGGCTAAAGGAAATCTGTGTCTCGGCTGGGCTAAATATCTGCTTGTGATAGGCCCTGTGTCATAGCAAGCAATATCTCATTTCCAGAAACTAATCTTTAAAAGCCCGCTTTGCACAACTGTTCACATCTGTCATTTCAAGGTTTTATTTTTGGCAGTGGATCTGGGGCTTCGGCTAATAGCAGTCAACTGAGGTAATTCTAGCTTCATTTTGCAAATGTTCTAATGGGGGTAAAAATATGGAACCCATAAATCATAATGACACTCAGCCAAAGAGCCCAAATTTTTGGAGAGCTATGAGCATGGCAGCCACAGTTCCCATTTCCTATAATCACCCTTCTTCACTGGAAATATTTTTTTATTATTTACAGAAACAAAAATAATTTTTGGAATGAAACTCCATTACAGTTAATATCTACATAATAAAAATACATTAAATTCTAGAAGCCTGGATTCAAATTCCCTGGAGGGCATTTTATACTAGGATTAAAAAAAAATAAATTGACTGCAATAGAAATTTTGTATTTCTATAGTGCCTTCTTTAAGAACATTAAGTGCTTTACAGATTTTCTGTCTCATTAAGCCCCACAGCAACCTTGTGAGGGAAACATTATTCCCATTGTATAAGACAGGAAAATGGAAGCACAGAGAGGTTAAGTGATTTCCTAAGATCAAGATCACACAGTAAAGTCCATTGATGATTCAGAACCCCAGTACCCTAGGCCCCAGTCACACTCTTCATAAGACAATAGTCAAGGGGGCTGGGGACAGGGTTGTAGCTCAGTGGCAGTGTGTATGTTTGGCATGCTAGAGGCTCTGGGCCCAATCCTCCACACTATAAAAATAACATATCAAGAATAAAATAGTACGTCATAGAAATGAAATGTTTCTTCTGCTATTAGGGAAAGAAAAACCGTATGTTGATAACTAGAGACCATCAGACCTGTATGGTACATTTCCTTTCGTCCTTTTCTTAACATCTCCTGACTCTCGTCTTAAGTGATGTTTTTGTTTTGCGTTGTTTGTGAGACAGGGTCTCATGTAGTCCCGATTGGTTTAGGAAAACCTTGAACTTCTGATCCTCCTGCCTCCACCTACCAAGTGCTGAGATCACAAGTGAGTACTCTCAGACCCATCATATGCAGTGCTGGAAATCAAATCAGGGGCTTTGTGCACAGTAGGTATCCAACCTACAAACTGAGCCACATCCCCAGCACATAAGTAATCTTCTAAAGGTAATATTCCCAAGACAAGGCTGTAATAATTCATAGAAATTTTTATTGCAGGGGCTGGCTCTGCTCAGTGGCTGGGCTGCTCGCCTGTAAAGCCTGATGACCTGGGTTCAGTTCCCCCGTAGCCACATAAAGCCAGATGCAGAAGGTGGCACATGCATCTGGGGTTTGTTTTCAGCAGCTGGAGGCCCTGGTGCACCCACTGTCTTTGTATCTTTTCTCTCAGACTTTGCTCACAAATAAAAAGAAAGAAAGTCTATTTCAATATACAAATCATGGGACAAGTACATAGTTATGTAATAGTTACCCCCATATGCAGCCCAAGCCTGCCCCTCATTTTAACCACAGCCAACCACCAGACAGCTTTATAATGCTATCTAGATGGGTCACTTTCTTGTTTAACATACCTTGGTTTTGGTCTCAACCCTAGTTCTGTATGTTTTAAATGTAAATTGAGTTTCTGTTAGATTTCAAATTATTTGACTTACACACCACTGCACTTCACCCCATAAGATTTGGAAGATATTTGTTATAATCATGTAAAAATGACCATTATTCAAAGTTCATCCCACATGTGATCCAAGAGCTTCTCCACAATGCTTTGGTCAATGAGGGTTGGAAATATATTATGAATGAATGTGCAGCATTGTCTCTATTAGGGTCTTTTCATGATTCTGTGTCACTTTTGGCTCCCCTGAACCTCTGAGAAATCCCAGGTCTTCCTACTGAGAGCCGTAGCCATTCTGTACTTGATCATTGATGCTTTTCAGGTGTGAAAGAACCATCTTTACTTTTCTGTGACAAAATTTTTTATCAGTATTCTTACCCTATGGTAAGACAGAGAAAACAATGAAAGCATTGAATGTTAAACTCAACTGTCTGACTTGGGTGGCATTAGAGTTAGACTTCATGATGTGACATAGGTGTGAGGCTGAGGAGTTCAGTATAAGGCTGTTTCTCTCACACTGGGTTGGCTTTGGTTTCTGGTGACTTTGGCTTCATTCTAGTCCTTGCAGGTGACTATGTATTCCTGAGGACATCTGACAGATCTAAATTCTCACCAGTTTGTGGTCATGTGGTTTCCCTCTGCTAACAAATGAGCCTCCTCAGGTTCACCTGGGTTAGAAATGGTGGAGGAAATGCTTTGCAAGCAGTGAGCCACTATGTTTCAGTCTTAGCCTGTGCACTTGAGCTAGCATGCTGCTCTCCCCAAGTTCCACTCTTCCCTGAACACTTGCTAGATCACTGGAGGATGCAGAAACCTCCCCCTCTGTTTCCCTCAAAGATTTTTTTTTGTGTGTGTCAAGACAACACTATATAGACCAGTAATTTGAAAAGAAGTTTTGGGGTTGGAGAGATGGCTTAGTGGTTAAGGCGCTTGCCTGAGAAGCCTAAGGATTCATGTTCGACTCTTCAGATTCCACATAAGCCAGACACACAAAGGTGACGCAAGTGCAAGGTCACACATGCCCACTAGGTGCTGCAAGCATCTGGAGTTTGATTGTAGTGGTTGAGGCCCTGGCATGCCAGCTCTCTCTCTGTCTCTCTAAAATAGAAATAAAAAAATAAAAAGAAGTTTTAAAAAATAGTTTTATTTATTTGCAGGGTGCGCGTGAGAGAGAATATTGAGTGAGAATGGGCACATCAGAGCCTCTTGCCACTGCAATCAAACTACAGATGTCTGCATCACTTTGCTCATCTAGCTTTACCTGGGTGCTGGGGAATCAAACCCAGGTCATCAGGCTTTGCCTTTAATCACTGTCCCTAAAAAAAGGTTTATTTTATTTATTTATTTATTTATTTATTTTTGCATGTGTATATGATGTGGTGTGGTGTATGTGGTGTGTGTGTGTGTATTGTGTGTGTGTGTGTACTAGGTATAGTGTATGCATGTGTGTGCACACCCATTGTCAGAAACCACAGTAGAATGTTGGGTTCTCTATCACTCAGTTAACTGAGGGGCCTCAGTTACCCCGCCTGTAAAATACGAGATGGGTGAAGCAGAGTCTTTGATACTCACTAAGCTGCCTGCTTCTCTGCTAGCTAGTGCTCGCTTCACCATGGAACTCCCTCCACCTCCACTTAGTTCAGGCAAATGCAGTATGTTCATTTACAAACACTGTGTTTCTCATTGCTATGAGAACCATAAAGCCTAGAAACTCAAAGGAGGAATGATGTGTTTTGGCTCACAGTTCCAGAGCGCTCCATCTATGGTTGTCTGTCTCCAGTGTTTCTGGGTCTGTAGTTTGGCAAAGCATCATAACAGAATGGGGTGCTAGAAGCAGGAAAATTCAGCAGCTCATGGGGGCCAGAAAGAAGGGAGAGAAGAGACAGGGCGCCTGTGCTAATCACTTCCTCCTTCTTCCCCTTCTTGTTCCATCCAGTCACCTAACTTACTGCATGGTTCCGTCTACATTCAGGGTGGATCTTCCCACCTCTGTTGCTGTCTCGTCTCTGTTGATGGAAAAATGCCCTCACAGATACCCAGAAGTGTCCTTTCCTAATCTACTAGGTGTCTTTTGGTATAATCAAGTCATCAAGATTGGGGCTGGAGAGATGACTCAGTTCCTAAAGGTACTTTCTTAGAAAGCCTAGTGGTCTGGGTACCCACAAAAAGCCAGATGAACAAACTGGCATATGTGCCTGGAGTTTGTTTGTAGTGGCAGGAGGCCCTGACATGCCTGTGTTCAATCTCTCTCTTGCTCTCATTGATCAAATATTTTTAAAAGTTTAAGCCTCACCAACACCTTCTGTCTTTTTCATCTTAACCTATCACTCCCTGCTAACTTTACTTTTAACAAATCACTGGTTGCCATTATAAGACAACTTTCCATAAAAGGTAATTAAATGAATCAAAAGCCAGGCATGTGAGGAGGATGGCATGTTAAGCCTATGCATCCATGGATGATACCTTTCCCCTTCCCCACTGATCCTGTCACCTTTCCACTGCCCCAAGTGAGGAGAGGGAGTTTGCCTTCCCTTTGGACTTTCATCACACTCAACACATCAGCTCCTGGAGAATGACCACCAGGCAGAGCACAGGAGCTGCAGAAATACCACTGTACCAACAATTCCCCTTTGCTGCTTGCAGAGGAAGATGCCCACTGTCAACAAGACCCCTAAACAAGGTCTTTCTGTGAGTGCCAACTGCACTCTGCACAAGCACCAGTTCCCAGCTTCCAGATAGCACCATAACCCCCCAGAGAACATCACCTAAACAGGGGCTTGCAGCATCTACCTGATGTCACCACAGGTGACCAGGGAAAACTGCACATTGTCTACTGAGAATTGGCTGATGTGTGCCATCCCAGAACAAATCTTACCCATTACAGAAAAAAGAGTGGTTACAGTGAAAGCAGGGGGCAGCAACAAAAATCAAGAAATCACTGACAATCTAGAGTACACTGAGGTGCATGGACCCTACCATCATGCCAAGAAAGGCAGGAAGCCAGGGTGTGGTGGCGCACGCCTTTAATCCCAGCACTCGGGAGGCAGAGGTAGGAGGATTGTCGTGAGTTTGAGGCCACCCTGAGACTCCATAGTGAATTCCAGGTCAGCCTGGGCTACAGTGAGACCCTACCTCAGAAAAAAAAAAAAGGCAGGGCAGGGTGGCCCATATATAGTCCCTTAAAGAGAGCAGAGGACCTTGTAGCCATGGCAAGAAAGGCAAGACACAAACTCCATAAGCCATTAAGGAGAGCTGCATGGACTCTGCAAATATGACAAGAAAGTCATACAGGATGCTCAGAACCCTGCAAGGGAGCTGGGTGTTGATATTATGCTTTCAGTGCAGACTTGTTTCCTCCAGAACTGTGAGAGAATAAATTTGTGTTACCATCAACCATCCAGTGTGAGTGAATTTTTTGACATTTTCTTTAACAAACTAACACATATGTGTTCAAGATATTGTTTAATTAACTGTGGAAAGCAGAGCATTAAAACAGGGGCCGGAAAATAATTTATAAGCAGTAAAGATGGTATGTATATCCACAGGTTCCAAAACTGGACCTTTCATTAGGTGTGGATAGGGTTTCTTATATTCTGGACATAATTCATTTCAATGTCTATAGATCATGATAATTTTTACTACCATAAGGTACCTACAACTTGGGAAGTTGTAAAAGAATTTGGGGGTAGGGAGGGTAGTACCATGGGATATTTTTTATAATCATGGAAAATGTTAATAAAAATTGAGAAAAGAAAAAAAAAGAATTTGCAGGGGGTCAGACCATCTTGAAAGGTCATAATTTTCCACTTTTGTACAAATAACCATTCCTCATTTCCCTGGTCACTCATGCATACAAGCTTAGGGTCAATGTTAAAATTGCCATCATTGCAATGATTCTTGATCGTTTTGTAGTGTTGGTTTGGAGCCCAGAGCCTTGAATGTATTAGGCAAATGCTTTGCTGCTGAGCTGTCCTTCAGACCTCTGAATTTCTTCTAGAAACCCAAATTTTGTTTGATAGCCCTCCTCTGCCTCTCACCAGACACTGAAGGGTGAGGGTTGTAAGAAAAAAGAGGCAGGGACTGGAATGACCACCATATGATATGGGAGGCCAGGAGCCACCAGTAGCAGATGAAGAAAATCACCCTGGGTATCCCAAATGACCTTAAGGAGAACTTGGTTTTGGCTCAATGGCATGGGTTTTGGTCAGAGAATCATAAGAGAATACATTTCTGTGGTATCTAGTCCTAGAGTTGGGGGCAATTTCTTATGAAAACCCATGAACATAGGGAGATTAGGCAGTACAAAATAATTAGTTTGCAAACAAATTTTGCCAAGGATGTACTTTGTGCCTTTTGGTTTCATGACAGGTATGACAGACATGGAAACTGGTGGCCACACACCCCAGTCACCATGGATTGCACACCATATGGATTGACCCCAGAGGATCCAGTTCCATGACTTCAGTTGTGTTTTGTCACTGTCTTAACTTTTCTTGTGGATCACTGGTCACCATGTCAATCACCCACTCTTAGTCCAGATGCCATTCTGACCACCAATTTAGAGTAGGGTATACAATTTCCAACAAAGGGTGCTCAAGCGGGACCTTAGGTTGCACTTTGTATGCACTATACAATCAGTTCTTTGATAGTTGAGGAGGAAGGTTGGTAAAGATAGTGTCAGAGTCTCTCAAAATGGGAAAAGGTAGGCTAAATTCCATGGGGAACATTCATTGGTGGCTTATGTTGGGGAAGAAGGTAGGAAGTTAAGACTATACTGAAGGAAGAGGGAATCACACAGCAAATCCTTCCTGTTGAGGAAGCAGCATCTTTTGACCCAAGAATCAGGGCAAATCACTAGAAAGATCAACTGACAGGGGAAGGAACAGTGTGGCTGCATTGTCCTAGGAAGCATTAGAGCAGGGGTAAGGACTTGTGTCCTTATGGACACACTAACCAGCACCACAATGACCAGTCACTTTTGGACAGAAATGATGACATTAGAGTAGTTGTCCATGGCAACCACAGCTCCCTGCTATCCCTAGGTGGACTGGCACTTGTCCAAGCTGAATCTAATTTGTTAATGATAGCCTCTTTCTGGCCATTCAATAGAAAATGTCCCTCCCAACTCCAGTCTTTATTTTTTTTAATTAAAAATTTTTTTATTGACAACTTCCACAATTGTAAACAATATCCCATGGAATTCCCTCCCTTACCCCACTTTCCCCTTTGAAACTCTACTCTCTATCATATCCTCTCCCCCTCTCAATTGGTCTCTCTTTTATTTTGATGTCATGATCTTTTTCTCCATTTATGATGGTCTTGTGTAGGTAGTGTCAGGCACTGTGAGGTCATGGATATCCAGGCCATTTTGTGTCTGGAGGAGCACATTGTAAAGAGTCCTACCCTTCCTTTGGCCCTTACATTCTTTCCGCCACCTCTTCCGCAATGGACCCTGAGCCTTGGAAGGTGTGATTGAGTATTTCAGTGCTGAGCACTCCTCTGTCACTTCTTCTCAGCACCATGGTGTCTTCTGAGTCATCCCAACATCACTGCCATCTGAAAAGAGAAGGTCCTCTAACCAAGAGTGAGAGTAGCATTAATATATGGGTATGAACATTAAGAGAAATACTTACTAGGCAGTTTGGTGAGCATAGTATATACTTTTAGGTGGACATCAGCAGACATTACACCCCTAGAGCTCATGACTACCCCTGTTGTAGGTTTTCAGTATCAGGGATGTATTCTCTCCCATGGAGTGGGCCTCCAGTCAAATTATAGGGCAGTTGGTTTCTCCCATAACAGATGTGCCACTATTGCACCAGTTGTCTTATTTGGCCTGGCTGGACAAATATAAGGCTTGCAGTGTCCACTATGGGTATCTTCACTGGTGATTTCTCTCTCTCCCATTGAAGTGCATCAGCGTGGCTTTTTCCAGTTTTCTGTCAGCTGGTCTACATGGAGGAGGTTTTCAGTTCGGTTCCAGCAGGATTTCTCAGTGGCCTTGCAGCCCAAGTATGTGGAGTCTTCAGCAATAGGGTCTTACCATCTATTCCTGGTGGGAAACCAAGGGCCTTGGCAATGGCCTGTAATGTTTTGGGGGCATCAGGGACCTCCCTGGCCAACAACTCACTGGAAGGTATCCCATCCCTGGCACTGAAAATTTTATAGTAACAATCTATGGCTCCTGTGTGTTCCATTGTTCAAATAAGTAGGCTTCCATATGACTTATTTACATCCACTTAGATTTTGATTAACCCTTCCTCTGCCTTTCCTTTACTGAATCTCTTCCCCTGATCTCACTTAGGCCTTTTCACCCCCATTAATCTGTTCTTCTACTTACATATATACAATACCATCCTATTAGGTCCACCTCTCCCTCCCTTTCTATTCCCTTTATGTCTCCTTTCTAGCTTACTGGGCTATGCTACTGAGTTTTCTTCCTACTCACATAGAAGTCCAGTGATGTGTAGCTTGGATCCACATATGAGAAAGAACATGTGACATTTGGCTTTCTGGGCCTGGGTTACCTCACTTAGTATAATCCTTTCCAGATCCATCCATTTTCCTGCAAATTTCATAACTTCATTTTTCTTTACTGCTGATTAGAACTCCATTGTATAAATGTACCACATCTTTGTTATCCACTCATCAGTTGAGGGACATCTTAGGCTGGTTACATTTTCTAGCTATTGTGAATAGAGTGGCAATAAACATGGTTGAGCAAGTATCTCTAAGTCCAGTCTTTCTTAACATGGGCACTGGCCAGAAACATTAAATAATCTCATTTCTTATATTTTCCATTGAATATGCTTAGCATTCTTAAGCAGGTCTAAGGTTATATGCCTTATATTCCACTATAGCCTTAAGATTCAGCTGTTCAAGTGACTTGAATTTTTTTTTCCCTTCATGACTGATTTAGTACTTTTCTCAATTTGGAACTTGCTGTCTTCCCACCATTTGACTCTTGGTTCTTACCTGCTCTCAATGAGGACCATTCACATGCTTTATGCTTCTGACACTTTCCTGGTACTTTCTCAACCCAAAGAAACCATCTCAGAAGCTTTTATCATTGCTTTTGAGGAAACTTTGATCTGCATTGACTATAATATTGTCACTGTGATTAAAATGGCTGACACAAGAAATGTAGAGGGGAGGAAGTACTTATTTAGCACATACTGTCAATGGATTCATTCCATCATGGTGGGGACATGGTATAATGTTCACATCATGATGGACAGAAAGCACAGTGACCTTGTGAAAGAGATCAGAGCCAGGCCCTTTGCTTTCACTGCCTGGCCAGACCAGTACTGTCAGCCATGTCAGAATTAGTGCTCTGTGTGAGGCTCAGCCCATGGTTGGAAGATGCTTTTCCTCACCATCAGTCCTAACACAGGTTATCACAGTCATGTCTTTTTGCCTTAAAAGAAGAAAATTTGCTTTGTCCAGATGCAGCACAAGAACCAGTGGAAAACAAAAGGTGATAAGAGCTTGTCTACCATGAATAAAGTAAGAAAAATCCTCATTAGCTTTTTCCGCATACCACTTGCTCTGACACAGTTGTCAAGACAGTATTTAGTCCTCATAACACTTCTGTTCAATGTTTACAACAGTAAATCGTTGAAAATTTTGAAAAGCAGTTTGTGTATGAGCTGCCAACAGCATGTTCTACTGCCAACCCTGAAGACTCTGTCCTAAAGGGCCGGGAATTCATGCCAGGGTCACCTGGTAGGCCATGTTGGACACAAGCCAGTATGGGCACAGTCATGTTAAGGTGGATCCCTTTATAGACACACAAAGTGATGCCATCAAGATAGTTTATTGAATGGGAAATATACAGGCATAAAATAAAAATATCCTAAAACAGGAATGGTGGCATAGCCTTCAATCCCAGCACTCAGGAGACAGAGGTAGGAGGATTGCCATGAGTTTGAGGCCAGCCTGAGACTACATAGTGAATTCCAGGTTAGCCTGGGCTAGACTGAGACCCTACCTCAAAAAACCAACAAAGAAAAAAAAAAAAAAGAATTCTGAAATTCAGAACCAGGAAAGAGATCTTCACATCAACTTCTTAGATGTTAATAGACACTGGGTTGGATTTTATGAGCAGAACAAGCCTTATAGTATCAATGACAGGGCAGCACGTGCTTGAGACCATCACTTAGAATGAGAGGGAAGTAACATGACAAGTGGAGAAACCAAGAGGTCTTTGAAACAGAAGGGATTACAGATGCCAAAGAGGAACCCAAAGGACGTGAAGCATCCTACAGCTTTTAATTTCCAAAAGCCTGAATGTAAACCTCTGTGGCCCAGCTGAGCCACACACTGTCATGGTCCCTTCTATGATTGTTGGTCATGGCCAGCTGTGATTGGTCTGGTTCATGTTCTCTATGAGCTCAGATGTGTGGGGTCATTGTGAGGAAGTCTCCCCACCCACCAGATATAAGGGGGCCTGGAGGAGGACCCTGGATTTGTCCGGGCCAATAGAGAGGAGAGAGAGAGTAGACCCAGAATGAGGAGAGTAGGTGGTGAGATTTTTGTGAATTCTTGAGAGAAGGAGAGAGAGAGGAGAGGAGAGGAGAGGAGTAGGAGAAAGGAGGGAGGAGGGGAGGGGAGGACACAAGAGGGGAGAGGAGAGGAGAGAAGAGAGGAGATGGGAGGAAAACAGAGAGGAGAGGAGTATTTTTGCATTTGTCTTTTAATTTTATTTTTTTGGCTCATTGAAATTTACTTTCTAGTTCATTTTCTTTTCATAGTCTTTGGTGTGGGACTTATATTTTATTCTGGTTTGGTTTTAGTTTTGATTTTTTATTTTATTTTGTTAACGACATCTCTCACTTCCTTCTTTACTTTTATTTTTATTTTTTGTTCTTTTGTTTTTGGTTTTTTGCCTTTGAACTTTATTTTTAGGCTCTTTGGAATTTACTTTCTGGTTTGTTTTCTTTTCTGCTTTAAAATTTTTTACATATATATATTTTATTGACAACTTCTATACTTACAGACAATAAACCATGATATTTCCCTCCCCTCCCCCACTTCCCCTTCCTAACTCTGCTGTCCATTATATCTCCTCCCTCTCTCCATTAGTCTATCTTTTAATTTGATGTTATCTTTTTCTCCTATTATGAGGGTCTTATATAGGTATTGCTAGGCACTGCGAGGTCATGGATATCAAGGCCAATTTCTGTCTGGACAGTTGCATTGTAAGGAGAGGTACTCTTCCTTTGACTCTTACATTCTTTCCATCACCTCTTCCACAATGGACCCTGAGCCTTGGAGGGTGTGATAGAGATGTTTCAGTGCTGGACACTCCTCTGTCCCTTCTTCTCAGTACTATTTTGCCTTTTGGGTCATCCCAGTGGTCACCACCATCTAAAACGAGAAGCTTCTCTAACCAAAAGTGAGAGTAGCATTAATGTATGAATATGGACATTAAATGTAGTGCTTTCAGTGCAGTTTGGTGAGAACAATGTATACGTTTATCCAGACAAGAGCAGGCTTTATACCCCTAAGGCTCATGACCTCCCCTGCCATAGGCTTTTGATTAGGTTTTCAGTACCAGGCATGTATTCCCTCCCATACAGCGGGCCTTCAGTCCAATTAAGAGAGCAATTGGTTTCCCCCAGAGCAGACATGCCACTCATGCATGTATTCGGTCATTTGGCCTGTCTGGCCAAACTTGAGGCTTCCATTTAGTGGGGTTTGTTTGTTTTTTGTTTTTTGAGGTAAGGTCTCCTCTAGTCCAGGATACCCTGGAATAGGGGTACACTGGGAACAAGTGTTTCATGGTCCTTATAATCTTTTGGTTTCAGCTTACTACTACCACAATGTACTGTCTTAATTTTTGCTGCTACCCATGCATTTCTTCTTAGCTATGCAGTTTTATACATTTTTTGCCTTGTTTTTGCTTCTCTCTCTGTGGGGGGGGGCTGGAGTATATGCACATGTATGTGCCTTTGCAGTGTCCAATGTGCTCTGCCTGCAGCGGGGGACAATCACCTGTGGTGGCCAGAGTGGAACATCCAGTGTCCGACTCCATCTCTTTTCTACCTGGTTTTGTCTGATCCGTATGTGATCTGTGAACTGTGATCTGGCCTGAACTGCATGTAAGCCTGTCTCTCTCTCTCCCAGACTGGAGCCTAGGTCTATTTCTGCTTGCCTTAGATCTGGGTCTTGCTTTGGGGTAATTTCGTACTTTGATTATAGATACAAGTTTTTAAATTTTCTTTTTGTGGGTGCATGAGTTTTATTTGATCTCTGAGTCCTTCACTATTTCTTTTCTTTTTTTAGGCAAGCCCAGCAGACTGTCCTTTTCAATGCAAGAGAGCAAGAGTGGGAGAGAGAGAAAGAGAGAGAGTATTGGCATGCCACAGCCTCCATTCACTGCAAACTCAAGTGCACCACATCACTTTGTGTGTCTGACTTACGTGGGACATGAAGGGTCAAACATGGTTCCTTAGGCTTCACAGGCAAGAGCTTTAACCACTAAGCCACCTCCCCAGCCTCCTTCACTATTTCTTAATCCTCTCTGGTCTTTTTTTCATTAATTAATTTTTTATAATTTATTTCTTTATTTTGAGAGTGAGAGAGAGAATGAGTGTGTCAGGGACTCTAATCACTGTTAGTGAAATCCTGATTCATGTGCCACCTTCTGCATCTGGCAGACATGGAAACTGGGGAATTAAAACTGGGTCCTTAAGCTGTGTGTGGTGGCACACACCTTTAATTTCAGCATTCGGGAGGCAGAAGTAGGAGGATTGCCGTGAGTTCGAGGCCACCCCGAGACTACATAGTTAATTCCAGGTCAGCCTGGGCCAGAGTGAGACCCTACCTCAAAAACCCAAACAAAAGAAAAACAAAGAAACAAAGAAACAACAACAACAAAAAAAAAAACCCTGGGTCACAGGCTAAGCATCTCTCCAGTCCTCTATTTTTTTTTTTTTTTTTGTTGTTGTTGTTGTTTTCAAGGTAGGGTTTCACTCTAGCCCAAGCTGACCTGGAATTCACTCTGTAGTCTCAGGGTGGTCTTGAACTCATGGAGATCCTTCTACCTCTGCCTCCCAAGTGCTGGTATTAAATGTGTGCTCCACCATGCCTGGTTCCTGGTCTTTTATTTGAGGGGGATCTCTTTGTTCTTATGCTTTGCCTTCCACGTGTGGGTTTGTGCGCCTCCTCCAGAGCTCTTTTACCCCAGGAGATTTCTCTGTGATGGAGGCTCTCTATATCTACTCCCTCCCTTTCCAGGAAGGCCAGGAGAATTCTGTTCTGGCCTGAGTCTTTCAGCTAGCCTTGATCTCACTTAATTCCTCCTACATTAAACTTCGTAACTCAAGTTTTCTCCCTAAATGAACTTAATAATTCATCACTTACCCTTCTTGGAGTACATTTTATCAATTCTTTTTTGGTTTTTCGAGGTAGACTCTTGCTCTAGCCCAAGCCTCTGCCTCCCAAGTGCTGGAATTATTAAAGGTGTATGCAACCATGCCCTGCCCATTTTATCAATTCATTGCTAAATAAGGACATAAAAGTTGGGGTTCATATGCCCTGGGGAGATCTCTCCCGAACCCCCAAATCTTGCATCAAGATGAACATAGGTAGTGACTCATCTGGCAAGCCAAAGTCTGCTGGGTGGTCCTCTACAATCTCAAAGCAGCAGCACCATCATTTATTCAAATCAAACAAATAAACAAGTTAATTGAGGGGTTGAGGTAGGGCTGCTTACCTAACATGTTGGAGACCCTGGGTTTGATTCCCAGCACAACATAAAGTGGGCATGGTGGTGCACACCTGTAATCCTAGCCCTTGGGAGGTGATGCAAGAGGATCAGGAATTCAAGGTTCTCCTCAGCCATATAGTGAATTCAACACCAGCCTGTACTACATGTGACCCTGTCTCCAAAAGAAAACAGTAACATCAACACACAAAACAGCTCTTTCCTGAAGTTTAAAGATTTGAATTGAGCTTGGGAGGTAATTCATTTGTTATTTTTCTAGTAGTTGGATCATATGGGAAATCTATTTGTAGCTGTCTGAAGAACCTCCTCACTGATTTCCACAATGGCTGTACCAGACTATATTCCCACCAACAGTGTAGAAGGGTTCCCCTAAAGGCCTGTGTACCTGTTTTTTTTGTTTGTTTGTTTTGGTTTTTTTTTGTTTTGTTTTTTTTTGTCAGTCAGCCTCCTTACCTTTTGGGGTGGCTTCCAATCTCACCAACGCTGAGTGCCCACCTCGACCCCTCCGTGCTGTGCTGTGGAGCTGGAGCTCTGAGCAGCTGCGCTGGACGCGCTGTCACTGGGGGCCTAGAGCTGGAGGTTCACGGTTCTGATGGTGGGGGGATGGGAGAGCACAGAAAGCCTGCAGTTGCTCACACAGTCCTGCCTGTATCCCTTTCAGTAGGTCCTTATTTGTTCTCAGCTGTCTTCAGATTTCTTGACTTTGCAAGGAGGCTGATGAGGTCAGAAAATCCCCTTGTTTGGTCTCTGCTGCTGCCACCGCTTGGCATGCCTGGCAGGGCAGTGCTGGGCTGGTGCACAGATTGGCAAGCTGCAAGCATCTCAGTGGGATTCTGGCCATTTTCCTCCTTTCTGGTGGGTCTTGATCTCTCCTGCTTCTCTGCTGTGTCTAAGAATAACCTATACTCCTTCACTTTTCAGAAGAAGAGTGTATTTTGTTGTGGTTTTGCTTAATTCCCTCCCTAGGCTGGTTTGGCGGGGCCCCTATGCTGCCATGTTACCCAGAAGTTTGTTTTCTTTGGGTAGTTGCTGGTGAGGGATTTCTGTTTTATTCTGGTTTGGTTTTTAGTTTGGATTTTTTAATTTTATTTTTATTTGTTAACTACATCTTATTTTCTTTTATCTTTATTTTCTGTTCTTTTCATTTTGGCTTTTTGCCTTTGAATTTTTTTTTTTTCTCTTTAGAATTTACTTTTTGGTTTGTTTTCTTTGGGTAGTCTTTGGTGAGGATTTCTGTTTTATTCTCATTTGGGTTTTAGTTTTGATTTTTTATTTTATTTTCTTTTGTTAACTACATCCCTCATTTCCTTTTATTACTTTTATCTTTTTTGTTGTTCTTTTGCTTTTTTTGGCTTTTTGCCTTTGAACTTTATGTTTTTGACTCTTTGGAATTTACTTTCAGTAGTCTTTGGTGAGGGATTTGTGGTTTTTTTTTTTTTTTTCAGCTTTCTCCCAGGTTTTTCTATTTTTCCAGGTGATTTCTATTTTGATTTTTTATTTCACTTTCTTTTGTTAGCTACATATTTCATTTATATTTTACTTTATGATTTTATTTGGCATTCATAGCCTTGCTACAATGTCTTAGACTGATGAGAACTTGTGGTCTCAGTATGAGGACCTTGGCCTCATAAGCCATCACTCCTATATGGAAGTCTGAAGAGCTCACCAACACCTGACAGGTGTCAATGTTGCCATCAAGATATTACAGAAGCTACAGCTGAGATATTTCAGAGTTGCAGATGTGGAAATTTTGCCGCTTACCACACACCCATATATTGTGTCACTGTTTCAGATAGTTGAAATGGAAAGGACTATCTGGTTGGTTCCCCCCAGGACTTCCACCTATTCAGGATGCGTGTGTCCCCAGTGACAGCAGCGGATGGCTGTGAAGATCATGAAGGCCTCAGCAATCTATAGGACAGTCAGGTGTGTGTACATCCCTGTGGTTGTGGCAGGAAAGGGAAGAAAAGACCCTTTTGAGCAGTCTTCCTGTGATACCTTTGCTGCAACGTCCCCTCCCTACTACTTCTTCTGCAACCTTCCCACTCCCTCCTTCTCCCAGAGCCTTGAGAGAATATATTGGTGTTGACTTAAACCATCTAGTACGTGGTGAATTTTTAAATGTATTTTAGTATCTGTGCTGTTCTAACTCCAATGGTTGGAAGGTGCTTTTCCTCACCATCAGTCCTAACATAGGTTATCACAGTCACATCTTGTTGGCTTAAAAAGAAGAAAACGCACTTTGTCCAGTTGCACCACCAGAACCAGTAGAAACAGAAGGTGGTAAGAGCTTCTCTACCATGTGTAAAGTACCAAAATTATTTGTTAGCTTTTTCCGCATACCACTTACTCTGTTATAGTTGTCAAGACAGTATTTAGATCTCATAATACTTCTATTCAATGTTTATGATGGTAAATAGTTGAAAAATTTGAAAAGCAGTTTGTCTATGAGCTGTTAACAGAATGTTCTGCTGACAACCTGAAGATTCTGTTCGACAGGGCAAGGGATGCATGCCAGGGTAACATGGCAGACCATGTTGGCCACAGCCAATCTGGGCACAGTCATGTTGTTGCAGTCAGGTTCTCATGGTTGGCAGAAATTACCTGACCAAGGGCAGATTTTTGGGGAAAAAAGGATTTATTTTGGCTTACAGACCTGAGGGGGAAGCTCCATGATAGCAGGGGAAAATGATGGCATGAGCAGAGGGTGGACATCACCTCCTGACCAACATCAGATGGACAACAGCAACAGGAGAGTGTGCCAAACACTGGAAAGGGGAAACTGGATATAATACCCATAAGCCTGCCTCCAATAATACACTGCCTCCAGGAGGCATCAATTCCAAATTGCCATCAGCTGGGAACCTAGCATTCAGAATACCTAAGTTTATGGGGGAAACATGAATCAAATCACCACATTACACTGCTGGCCCCACAAACTGATTACTATACATGATGTAAAATGGAATGCATTCATCCAACTTTTAAAAGTACCCATAGATTTTTTTACCAATCCCAATGACATTCAAACATTTCTATAATCCAAGATATTTTAACCGAGCCATAATACCACAAAGAAAAAAAAAAACATAATAGCACAGAATAATCACTCACACTGTAAAAGATGGCACTAGACATAGGAAAGAAATATTCAACTAATACAAGATTTAAAACAGTTAGGGCAAACACCAAACCCTGTAGCTCCAAGTTCAACAACTTTAGTCAGTGACAAGTCTCCAAGTCCAATAATTCTAACCAGCAACAGGTGTCTGGAGTTCCAATTCCACCCCTCCATCTGGGCTACTCACAGTCCTGGTAAACTTCATCTGGTGCCTGCAGCTCCCCTTGGCAGCCATCTCATAGTCCTGGCATCTCCATTAGGTCTCTGCTGCAACCCATGGTTCATCCTCATGGCTCCATTGGGTCTCCACATTGGTAATCCAACAAGCCTGCTCCACACTGTCCATGGACATTTCCAAAATACAAAACTGTGTTGCCAATTCAATGACCCTCTCTTTCCTGTATTTGTTATACTCCATAATACCAGGTGGGCTACCAACTTGTTAATCCAGGGCTGGGGGGGAATAAAGCAGACTTTGAAGAATGATATACTCCTTTAGCATTCAGGCCCATTTCAAAAAGTCTTCATTCTTCCTGCTGTCCCAATGCGGGTCACCTGGCCCAAAGATTTCATTTTATTTCCTGTGCCATAGCCCTCTACTCACACCAGTCCATGTCTATGCAATGCAACCCTGCACAAGTTCTCAGGACATAGGCATAACATCAAACTTCTCATGCAAACTGCTTCTAGCCCAATCCAGGCAAAGTTCTTTCTCACCCTCATAAGCCAAACATTACAGTTCATAGTTCTTAATGGACCAGAATGGTCCATCAAGCTGTACGTGCAGCACTGAAAGACATCTCTTAGGCCAAGGTTTTAAACCCTTCCACGTTCCTCTTGAAAATAAGCTCCAAAAGGCCAAAAACCATGCAGTCAGATTTTTAGAAGTACTGATCCCACTTCTCAGTACCAACTTTACTATTGCAGTCAGGCTCACATTGCTGGCAGAAAACAAGAGCAGCTCAGGGAAAAAGGGTTTATTTTGGCTTACATACTCAAGGAGAAGCTCCATGGTGGTAAGGGAAAATCATGGCATGAGCAGGGGGGGGGGTATCACCTCCTGGCCAAATTCAGATAGGCAACAGCAACAGGAGAGTGTGCCAAACACTGGCAAGGGGAAGCTGGCTATAATACCCATATGCCCACCCCCAATGATACACTCCCTCCAGGAGGTGTTAATCCCCAGTCACCATCAGCAGGGGACCTAGAATTCAGAATACCTAACTTTAAGGGGGACACCTGAATCAAATCACCACAAGGACCTTGGTCTCATAGGCTTGGACACCTACTCAAAAGTATGAAGAGCTCGCCACCACCTAACAGGCATCATGGTTTCCATCAAGGTATTAGAGAAGGTAGAGGAGAAGTTCTTCAGAGTTGCAGAGGAGATAAAGATTTTGCAGATGACCACACACCCAAATATTGTGTCGCTGTTTCAGATTGTTGAAATGGAAGAGAACATCTACATGGTTCTGGAATTGTGCCAGAAACAGCTGATGCAGAACATCTGTAGGAAGGGCTGCCTATAGGAGGATGAGGCCCGCAAATTTTTTTGTCAAGTTTTGGATGCGATCTGTTACTGCAACAACCAAGGAATAGCACCCATGACATTAAGCCCAATGACATCACACTGAATGGCAGGGGCAAGGTCACCATCATCGACTTTGGCCTAGCCACCAGATTTATGCCAGGCCAGATGTTCTCCAGGTACTGTGGGGTTTATGCATATATGTCTCCAGAAGTAATGAAGTGGCAACCATATGAAGGTCCCAAAAGGGACATGTGGTCTCTGGGTGTCCTTCTCTACTTTATGATTACTGGGACCCATCCTTTTGAATCTAAGGCAATTTGGGAACTCAGAACATTTTAGAAGGGAATTACAAAGAACCTGAAAACCTATCTGAAGATTTAAGAGCACTAATCAAACATTACTAAGTGTGGACCTAGAACTGAGGCCCACATAGATGGACATTATGGAGCATCCTTGGCTCCAGCAAAGCCAAGGGGGTTCAGGTCATCATGAGCTGCTCCACAGACAGCTGGACACTGACATCCTGTCAGTTATGGAGTTTATGTGATTTGGCCTGGGCAACACAGTTGAGTCCAACCAGCAAGGTAAGTCTGATAGACTTATGGCATCATACCACCTACTGCAATACCAGGCACAGAGTAGGATGGGAGACATGGCCGAAGACAAGCCTGTATATCCAGGGACGATGCCTTTCCCCACCCCCACTGATCCTACTGCCTTCCCTTTGCCCCTGAAGAGGAAACATTATGTACCTGCCTTTTGGGCCTTGTCTTCACACTTAAAAGTGTAGGAGCAACCTGAGGTCAGCTGGCAGGCAGAGCACAAGGCTTGCAGTAGTGCCATTTGCCTAACATACATCTATCCTGCCAGAAGAAGAGGCCCACTGTCACCCCAAGCCCCAAATGTCTTTGCCTCATTACTGCTTCGGGCATTGTCTTCCCCACCCCTGGTCCACAACTTCCAGGGAAGAAGGCAAGTCCTCAAATGAAAGAAGAGAAGGTTGCAGCATCGATGCAGGGTACCAGTGACTAAGGGAGCAGTCCCGAGCTCCCTGAGAAGACCATAATCCATGAGATAACAAAAGAGTAGCCTGCAACATCTACCTAGGGTTCCCATGGTCCAGCGAGCAGTCCTGAACTCCTGGAGAAGAGAGATATTCCTGAGAAGACAGAAGCCTGCAACATCTACCTAGGGTTCCCATGGTCCAGCGAGCAGTCCTGAACTCCTGGAGAAGAGAGATATTCCTGAGAAGGCAGGAGAGAGGCCTGCAGCATCTCCCTGGGGTACCTATGGCTAAGGGAGCAGTTATGAGCTCCAGGAGAAGATGGCCACTGGATATGACAGAAGAGAAACCTACAGTATCTACCCTGGGTACACTTGGACAGTCCCAAATTCCCAGATAAGATGTACACTCCAGAGAGCATCTCTGAGGAGGACCCTGAAGCTTCTAACCAAGGCCTGCTCAGGTACTGGAAGGCATTTTGGGGGAAAATCCAAAACTTCCTGAGGAGATTCTATGTCCACCTCAGGCCTTCCCAGGACTCCCACCCATTCAAGAAATGTGTGATCTCAGTGAAAACAGTGGATATCTGTGAAGATCATGAAGCCCCTGCAATGTAGAGGACACTGATGTGTGTATATCCTGTGGTTGTGGCAGTAAAGGGAAGAAAAGACACTCTTGAGGAGTCCTCATATGACACCTTTGCTGCAAGCTTCCTTCCCCCATCTCCTCCTGCAGCCTCCCCTCTCCCTTCTCCTCTAGGAGCCTTGAGAGAATATATTTATGTTGACTTCAACCATTCCATATGTGGTTGTTTTTCTAACATCTTTCCAGCAAACTAATTTGCATTGACAAACAATATTTGTCAATTAAATGTGGAAAGCAGGCAGCAGAAATAAAGAGAAGTACAAATTTATAAGCAGCACGTGAAGGGTGGTGTGTATGTTCACAGGGTGCAGAGCTGGCCTCACTGGGTGTGGATATGGTTTCCCCTCTTCTTGACATAATTAATTTCCATATTTATATACCAAGATAGTTTCAAAAACTCATGTTTTCCTTGAGTGTGGATAGAGTTTTCCCTTGTTTGGATATAATTCATTTCAATGACTATAGGCCAAGGTAATTTTTATTGCCACAAGTTAAGTACAACTTGCAATATTATAAAATAGCTCCTATCAGAAGAGGAAACTTGAAAGTTCTTAAGTTTTCTACTGTTGCACAAATGTCTGTTCTTCATGTCCCTGGTCACTCAGGTATAGAAGCATAAGTTCATTTGTAATTATATTTTATTTTTGTAGTGCTAACAATGGAACCCAGGCCCTTGAACATGCTTGGCAACTACTCTGCCATTGAGCTGTCACACAGACCCTTCCATTGTGTCCTGAAACTCACATCTTGTTTGTTCCCCCTCTTATACCTCTCTTCTGATTATTTCAGCTTCTCTGCCTGGATAATTCTTTTAATTCCCATGATCACACACTTCTTTTCCTTTATGTTTCCAAACTGACTCTGGTTTATGCCACTACAGAAGATACCTTATCACTGAGACAAAACCCCCAACCAAAAGCAGCTTATGGGAAGAAAGGCTTTATTTCACTACGTAGTTTTGAGTGGCAATTTCATCATGGTGGGGAAGGCATGGCATAGCAGGTAACTGAGCATCACATTTTGCCATAACACCAGGGGAAGGAAGTAATCTGAATGAGCTCACTCTGAACACCCTGAAGAATGGGCTAATAAGCCTCAAATCCTGCCTGAGGCATCACACTTCTTCTAGCAAGGTTTCACCTCTCAAAGGCTCCACAACTTTCTAAAATTGCCACCAACTGGGGACCAAGTAATCAAAACACATGAGGCTATAGGAAGCATTTCACTTTCAGGTCATTACATTCTGCCCCTGGCCTCCATAGTATTATTGTCCTCTCATGATGTAAAATGCATTTAGTTGAACTTTAAAAGTTTTTATACACTTTACCAGACTGAGCACTGATCACTCCAAACTTCCCTTTGCTTCCCTGAACATTCTCTTGTGTCTCTCCCATTTCTTCCCTTCCTACTCAGCTCTCTTGATGTGGCAGGATTCTCTTCTTCCTGTTTCCATCTGGGAAGTGCTCCTTGTTGCAGTTTGACTGTCTGTTTTGTGCTGCCTTCTTCCTTTCATAGTCATACAGTGTATAGAACTTTTGAGAGTACAGTTCTAGTGTTCTAGCCTATGTCCAAGAAAGTAACAACATGAGAAGATATATGGAGTGACTCTAGTAACCATTTCAGTATGCATGTGCCCATCCAAACATGACATTGTATATCTTAAATATACAATAAAAATAGAAACTAAAAAATGAGTGTTTCATTCCAACAGAGGACATGAAGTCTGGCATCTTTGCTTCATGCATGCATCTAGAGATTCTTGGCACAATCCTGTGCTGGGAAAATTATTTGGTTAGACAGAGTTCAGAGAAATTTCACAGGTAGCAGGCCTAGAGTTTGGATAAAGCCCCTACATGTTATATGTAGAGTGTAAGGGAAATATACATGTGGTGGAAACAGAGACCAGATGAAAGTCATGCATGTAATTAAAGTGAAAAATTATCCCAAAGTACAAAGCAGAGGCAAGCAGAAAATTATCCAGGCCAAGAAACAGTGTTCTGCTCTTCTCCCACCCAGCTGGGGAGCCAGGCTCATTTGTATCCTTGTGACCAGAGTGAGGAGAGGGCTGAGAGAGAAAAAGAGGATTGCAAACAGCCTGTATAGTAGATTTAAAATGTGTTCTTGGGTTAGATTTGGATATGTAGATTCAAAGAGCAGGCCCCAGGCCCAGCCCACCTGGGTAGTGAAGGCCACCCATCTAGGTGGCATGCTAGACTGTAGGCAGCAGAGGGCACTGCAAGTTCCATTCCTCCCAAGATGGGTAGCATTGGTTTCCTCTTTGGGCTTCTAGCTAGTTAGCTTTCTCCTGAGTTTCCTACACCACACTTTCTCCTGTATGATGGACCAAAGCTTCTAAACTGTGAGCTCAAACAAACCTCTCCTCCCTCCCTTAAGTTGTTTCTATCAGGAATCACTGATATACGACCATAAGGCCTTTGCATTAGCTGTTATCTCTTCCTGAGATGCCTTCAGATTTCTGTATAGCTGTTATTTTTCTTTACTCACATTTCTGATTGCATTCCACTTATCTGTCAATAAGTAGCTCTCTCTCCTTTCTCTCCTCATTTCACTGCATTTTAGTTTACCTGATAATACACTCATCTACATATTTCTTTGTTTTCTATTTCATTTCTCTTTGATGGCAGAATCTTGCTTACTCCATATTCTTGCTTAGTGCCCAGTATAGGGCTTGGCACATAGTAGGGGATCATTCAGTATATGTAGGTCAAATGCATGAATTATGTCATTTCCTCTTCACCATAGACTAGAGGCCAAGTGGTTAATTTTATCTGGTAACTAGGTTGGATCAGGGGATGCCCATATACCTGGTTAACATTTTTTTATACATGTGTCTTTGAGTCTTTCTGGGAAAGACTTGAAGTGGTGGAACCACTAAAGCGAACTGCCTTCTCCAGTGTGGTTGCATCACACTGTTCACTGAGGGCCTCACCAGAACAGAGAGTGGAGGGAACGAGGGTGAGTGTCCTTTCTGCTTGACTGTTTGAGCAGGCTCTTTGATCTTCTGCCCTTGCTGCTCTCAGTTCTTGGGCCATCACACTCTGCCTGTGACCTACATTTTTGACTCTGGCTCTCAGGCCATGGGACCATATCACCAGCATTCCTAGCTTGCAGAGGGCAGGTTGTAGGACTTCTCAGCCTCCATAATCTTCTGAGATAATACCATATACTAAACCTATTTATAACTGTATATATATACATAGAATTCACTAACTATTTATACAGCATATGTATTTGCATACTGTATTTATTATGTGTTTGTATGTTATATTTATTATGTTTGTATATTGTGGATCCTATATATTGAGCTGTATAATAACATATGTAACTACTGTTTCTGTTTCTCTGGAGCACTGTGACAAGCACACCAGTTTTCTTTGAGGAATACAAGTTGTTTTGTGTCCTGACTATTGTTGGTAGAAGCTTCTGCAAAGGGAACATGGGAGAGAGACTGTTAGCTTACAGAGACATTGGTTCTTGGGGTTACTAGCATTCAACTCCTCATGACTGAGTGACACTTCTTCCCTCCTAGTCTAGTCAAAAGTACTGATTGCTAAGTGTGACTCAGGTTCCACTGCTTCAGAGGCCTCTATAATTAACCATTGAAGTCTTAAAAAAGTTTTCTGAGCTAAGAAGGAAGAACAAACATTTGTAAACAGTAGTTAGTTGAAGCTAAGGTAAAATTGCACGTGTCATCCTATAATGATCACATGTAATTTGAGGTTCAAAAGGATTATATTAAAATGAATGAAAATGAATGTCCCAGAGGTTTCCATTGTTCTTGCCCTCAGAAAAGTTTTTTTTTTTTTTTTTTTTTTTTAAGGAAAGGTGGGTAGTGGTGACTCTCTTTGTAAATTATGGCCAGGAATACTAGAAGATCAAAGCAACCATCCAGTGAGGTCCACTTCTCACTTATCAGCTGTGTCCAGGTAGGTCACAGCACCTAACTCTTACCACCATCCTAAGCATGGATATGGCCAGCCCTGTTTTCTCAGTGTGGGAAAACTTACACTCAGGTGTTTTAATCATTCATCCATTCACATTCACTCACTTATTCATTCAGAAAATTTTTAATTAGGTGTATTTGTTGCTTTTATTGTTGCTGTGACATAATCAAATTAAAGAAGGGAGAGTTTGTTTGGCTCGTGGGTTGAGGGTCCTGCCCAAGATAGTGGAATGTCAGGGTGGCAGGACTGCATGTTGCATCTGCAATCAGGAAGCAAAGAGAGATGGATGCCAGTCTTAGCTCAAGTTCTCTATTTTCCTTTTATTCACTCTGGGGCCCCAGCGCATGCAATGGTGCTGCTTTGAGGGTGGGTCTTCTTGCCTCAGCTAAATCTCTTTGGAAACTCTTCCACAGGCATGTCCAGAGGTGTGTCTCCTAGGTGATTCTAAATCTAGTCAAGCTGACCATGAAGATTAGCCCTCACTTGAAGTACCTACTAGGTAGCAGGGAGCTATGCTAGCAAGTAAGTTTTCAATGATGAATAAAATAGATGATTTTCAAACATTTGTTCTGAATCATCAGACATACTAACAAAATAACAGAGAAAAGTTATAGAGAATATTCAGGTATCTAACAACAAGCCAAAGAAATAGATCTTCATGGAAACAATCACAGGTCCCTGTGTATCTGTCTCATTACATCTCTCCCCTCCCCTTGGGGTAAATAGTACTCTTACCTTGGGGGTTGGTCATTCATCATTCTTTTGCATGCTGGAGTTTGTAGTTAATTTTTATCTTCTTTTTGCATGCTTACATTTTGAACTATACTATTTTGAACGTGATTTTTTTCCCAAGAGAAAGAAAACAGTAAAAAAATATATAGTATTTTTAAAACCCACCAAGAAACCGGGCGTGGTGGCGCATGCCTTTAATCCCAGCACTCGGGAGGCAGAGGTACGAGGATTGCTGTGAGTTCAAGGCCACCCTGAGACAACATAGTGACTTCCAGGTCAGCCTGGGCCAGAGTGAGACCCTACCTCTAAAAACCAAAAAAAACCCCACCAAGGATGATGGGAATCAAGGTCCCTTCAGGAGCTTCACAGCTGGTGTCTTTCCTTTTCCTTTTCTCTGGAGGTCTTCTGGCCCTGCCTTCTCCATCTGCCTCTCCTGATCATGCTCCCAAGGTGGAGACTGTGCAGGTAGGAATCTCTTTCAGGTCCTTTTGTGTCCTACAACCATTTATTTTATTTTATTTTAGTTATTTGAGAGCAAGAGAGAGAGAGAGAGAGAGAGAGAGAGAGAGAGAGAGAGAGAATGGGTGCACCAAGGCCTCCAGCCACTGCAAACGAACTCCAGATGCATACACCACCTTGTGCATCTGGCTTATGTGGGTACTGGGGAATTGGGTCTCAAACTGGGGTCCTTAGGCTTCATAGACAAGCGCTCAACTGCTAAGCCATCTCCCCAGCCCTTCTAAAAATACTTAAAGCACAGTATTTGTTGGTGCCTGGTGCTGGACTTGTCAGGACTGGTGTGAACTTGTCCTTCAATATTGCTACTACTCACACACCCATGTTCTTTTGGAGATGCTGACCATGGCAGAGATGGTCACTGGTTTGACCCCAGCAGTGGGATAGAGAGTCACTCAGAGTTGCATTTTGAATATTAAAAAAACCCTGAAAGGGTGGTGTGTGTCTTAGTCAATGTTTATATTTGCAAAGATAAAGAAAATTAATATTTAATATGGTCACAGTGGAAGGAGAAGGGGAAGAATCCATTTTCTGTTGTGTGTGAAATTTGGACGTGATGCTGTTCCTTTTCTTAGCAATGATGGTAAGAGCTGTGTTATCCTTGAACATAGGTCTGAGCTGCAGCTCCTGCTCTGTCATGTGACATGGGCTTTAGTTTTCTCTTCTGAAAAAAAATGGGCTATAATACTTACAGGAATGCTATGAGGATTCTGCAGAATCATTTAAGAATTTCAGAGGAAAGAAGAATTGTGAATCCCACGTGCCCAAATCGAAAGCTGGGAGATGGAGTTAGGATGACTGCATATGTCATAGGAAGGGTAAAAGAAATGTTTCTTATTTATACAGATTAGTGTCAGAGACAAAAGTTGTCTGAAAATACAAAGTATCTTTCCTATCTTTTGAGCTGTCTTAATATTTGACACATGATTTTATTAGAGTTTTTTGTGTTTATGAATATTAAGATAAGCCTAAGGCCAATTTTTCTGCAGAATATGGGAAGGTCTGAGAGTGAAGGAACCTGAGAAAACAGGTGATAGAAGAGATAGTTTCTCAGGGAATATAACAGGCTCTCAGAAGACACTTTTCTATACAGCACTGCCTTCTCACCAGGGTCCCAGGTAACTAGGAGCCGGATGGAAGCCTGCATCCCTGCCTTCATGCTTCTTTCTCTTTTACTCTGGTTCAGTCACCTGTTAACTCAGGCACAGCCTTGCCCATCACTCAAGGGAGCACTTACCTCAGCCCCTTTCAAGGCTGAAGGGACAAAGAGCAGAGGATAATTGAGGCATCTTACTGTCTGTTATATAATGTCCTCCCACCCTTCAAAGGTACCTAAAAGTCTTCAGTCATTGTCTTAAACCTATAGTTACCTTGGATTCCAGGAACAGCCAAGCCTTTTAAGACAGAAGACCTCCTCTCAAATAAAGGCCATTATCTATGACAGCAAGGGGACACTCTGGAGCAGGAGTAATCTCTCTCCAAGCAATAATGACCTATGTGGATCTCCTTGCAGGACCAGAACTGAGGCAATGATGAGGCAGACCACACCTTGAATAAGACTGGTTAATCTTATTCCTCCTAGAACTCTTCCTCTACTTAAATGCAAAGTTTGTGTCAGTACCACAAAGAGAACTTGGGGTTTCTGGATTCTCTTCTCCACTCCTCTTCCCCATGGTAAATCTCCTTTCTCTGCTTTTCACCATTACTCTTTCTTTGATTGGTGGATTGAGATTGTTGCCAAGCCTAATCCATGGTACTCCCAGGGCTTTTGAGCTGGGTCTCTGGTAATACAAACAGAGAGAGGGAGAGAGAGAGAGAGAGAGAGAGAGAGAGAGCAAGAAAGTGTGAGAGGGGCTGGAGAGATGGCTTAGCGGTTAAAGCACTTGCCTGCAAAGCAAAAGGACCCAGGTTTGACTCCCCAGGACCCACGTAAGCCAGATACACAAGGGGGTGCATGCATCTGGAGTTCGTTAGCAGTGGCTGGAGGCCCCAGGGTGCCCATTCTCTCTTTCTCTACCGGCCTATTTCTGTGTATCTCCCTCTCTCAAATAAATGAATAAATAAATAAAAATAAAATATTTAAAAAATTAAAAAGAAAAAAGAAAGTGAGAGAGTGAGAGCAAGCTGGTAGCAAAGAGGATGGATCCAGGAGAGATGGGAGGAGCTGGGGTTTTAATCCCAGTTCCTTTGACCTTCATGCATATGGTCTTTACAGTACAACTTTTGGAAACACACACACACACACACACACACACACACACACACACACACACACATCCTGCCTTGCATACTCTGTCCTACTGCTCACAATTTTCCCAGGCACAATTTGAATTTTATGTAGCTTGCCCTTGCTGACCATGTGGAGGACTCCTCTCTTCCTGGAAGGTCTCCCTCTGTCAATATTTCAGTCCTCCACAACTCCAGCTGTAATGGTAGCTAGCTAGCCCTGATTCCTGGGCTCCATGTGTCCCCCCCCCCCCTCCGACGTGCTCCTGCAGCTGTATTCCTGGCATGCAGTATCACCTGCCCGGTGCACACCTCTGATGTTCATTCACCTCATGCTACCCAGCTCTGGTTGTCTGTGTCCTGGTGGCTGTCTTCCAGTGTAGTACTGATTTCTTGAGAAGTGGATCTTACTCATTTCTGCAGGGGTCTGGAATTCAGTTAGTTGAGCAAGTAAACATGCTCATTCACACAGCAAATGTTGGCAAAGTATCTATCCTGTGCGAGAAACTGCTGGAGGTGCTGGAGGTATTGCAGTGAGCAGGACAAAAATCTGCACTACTAGGGCCTGTGTTTGAGTGCCAAGTGTTGGGAAGGCATAGAAAGTGGATCAGAGTTGCTCAGTGTGTTAGAAGAGAGCCAATAGAATGAAGAACATCACATGGGAGAAAGAGTGGTTGAAAGAGCCATGAGTATGGGCTCAGTTAATACATGGTCTCACTAGAAAGATGCTCTGTGGACCAAAGATGTTCAGGAGGAGCCACATGCTCACGTGGGGAACAGCGTTCCATGCAGAGGGAATAGCAGTGCAGCATCCCTGAGGCTGCAGCAGGCCACATCCTAGAGACAGGACGGGGTTAGCAGGTGTGGCTATGACGGAGAGGGCAAAGGTGAGATGTCTAACTGAGGGCAACTGAGGACTGCTTGTGGGAGAGGACAGACATAGGGACAGAGATTTGGGCCATATGAATCCTTGTATGTTGCATGGGTTTAAGCTACTACCCTGAGTGAAATGGAGAGGGGCTGCCTGGGGTCTTCTGAAGACGACACAAGCATGCTGTTGTGAATTTATTTTCCCAGAATACCACTGACTCCTATATGCAGAAATGGCTGTCAGGGGAGCAACAGAGAGGATTGACCCAATGAGCCATCATAAATGAACACCTGAAAGGAGGTGGTGTCAGGCTGCTTTGCTTTTCCTTTGAGAGGAAGAGGCAAAATTTTAACATGGTCTTGTAGGGAGGCCACCCAGGAGGTCCTTTCTGAAAGTTAGGCTGACTTGTGACAAATGCCAACAGTTCTGAGTACAAATGGAAAGACTCCTTGCACCCCACAATTTATGTTCAATTTATGTTATGTTAGGTGAGATGTGGGAACTTTTACATTGTTCTCTCTCTCCCTCCTTTCCTCCTTCCTTCTCCCTCTCTCTCTCTCTCTGTCTCTCTCTCTCTCTTACACACACACACACACACACACACATCATGGTGTGATGGAATTGTAATAGCATGCTCTCTTAGCTTTGGCTCTTACCAGCTCTGACTAGACCTCATTCACAAATGAGAGCTAATGAAGTTGACCTTGCTTGACAAGGCTGTATGAAAAGCTAATAGGTTACTGAGTGTTCCAGAACTGCCTTGATCCTAAAGATTGGTTAGGTAAGAACTTGGATAAGATCAAGCACCATCACTTATTTGCTGTGGTGCTTGAGATGGGATCTAGGATCTTACTCATGCTGGGACATGCACTGCTCTCATTGAGCTACATTCTTGGCTGCTAAAGATCCAGATTTGGGGCCTACATCTCACAACTACTCCTCTGAAGACTTCAAGTGAAGAGCCCAAGGATCTGATTTCTTTGTATTTTTGGAGACATTGTCAGTATCCTATAGAGCCCAGGCAGGCCTTGAACTCAGGATGTTCCTGCTTCTGCTTCCTGGATGTGCAAATTACAGGCATGCTGCATCATGCTGGGTAGAAATCAGGATTTTGATCAAGTTCCCCAAGTGTCTGACAGCAGTCAGGTCTGATTGCTGATACTGAGGAATCCTGGGTGCTGAACCCATAAAGTGATAAGTGCTTCTGGAATGCTAGCTCCATGTTATTGCCACTTTCACTAGCCTTGAATAATTGGCTGGGCCTGAATTCCAGCAACAGCTGATATAAGCAAGGCCAACTGCATGTACTGATGACGTGTGCTTAGCACCCCATGCTTAGGAAGGATAAATACTTAGTTTACTACTCTGCTGTCACCATCTGTGAATTCTTAATGTGTTCGAGGAGAACCCCACATTTCTATTATACACTAGACACTACAAGTAATTTAATTAGTCCTGGAAATAAGACGCAGTACAATGAAGCGAGCTAAATATTGGAATTATTTATACCTGTGTCCAACACTTGATAGAATTACCAAGCATGTCCCCATAGGTTAACTTGCCAACATTTTGTTACAACAACCCTGTGAAATGAATGCTTTTATCCCTCATGTGGTAGTTTGAATGGATGGCCCTCAATACAATCAGGATTTTATTAAAGTTTGTCATTTAGATCTGCACCCGCCTGGCTAAAGGAGGTGTCACTGGGGGATCTTCGTGTCCAGCCCTCAGGTGTAGGAGTGGATTTGGAATTCCAGTCTGAAGATGTGCAAAGTGCCTGAGTTCTGCCTGGCGTTCCTGCAGCAGGCCTGCGTGCTTGTGGTGGCTTGTGGCTTTTCTCTCTCTGCTTGGTCCTGTGAAAGAGGACCAATTTTTTCTGCCATTAGAGAACTTCCCCTCTATCTTCAATAAATTCCCTTTCTCCATAACTGTGCCTGGTTTGGAAGTTTATCTCAGCAGCCTGAAGTTGTCTGCTACACCAAAGTGTCCAGATGAAGAAATTAAACTTAAGAGTCCTTGAATGACATGCTTGAGGATTACAAAACAAGATAATGGGGGAGAATGGAACCTGTTGTTACAAGAAAAAGTAGTGTATTCAGTGGCTTACAGATTCTCAGGGGACCCTGTGTTAGGTATTACAGGAGAATTCAGAGAGAGCCTTGGAATTGGCATTTAAAATAAGTTTTCCATGTGATTTATAAAATCAAGTCAGTTTGAAAAATTCTGGTTATAGTTATTACTTTCCAGTCTCATTGTGGAAATTGTTTATTTATTTATTTATTTATTTTTGGTTTTTCAAGGTAGGGTCTCACTCTAGCCCAGGCTGACCTGGAATTCACTCTGTATTCTCAGGGTGGCCTCGAGCTCACTGGCGATCCTCCTACCTCTGCCACCCAAGTGCTGGGATTAAAGGCGTGCGCCACCACGCCCAGTGAAATTGTTTTGTTTTGTTTTTTTTTCTTTCTTAAAAAAAAAACAAACCCTAGCCAGAGGTCATTATGAGGTGGAGATAGGAAGATTGTGTATGGCCAGACTGAGCTACACAGTGAGTTCGAGGCCATCCTGGCCTACTCTTGTGGAATGCTGTCATCCGAACATCACAGTTTCTAACATCTTAATCTCAGCATCTGCGGTTACTTGCATAATCCCTTCAAGATTGGGTCTGTAGAATGTACTCACGGAAGGAGAGGGTGGGACAGTCATTGAACCCTCACATCAGGTTATAGCTGCTCCAGCTGTATGTAATTCTGCCCCAGTTGCATGTAGTCTCCAGAGGTGCTAGAGTATATAGTGGATGGAAAGTTATCTGAAGAGAGTATGTATGCAGCTGGGGCAGAGTCATAATGCATGCTAGTTCCAACTTTTCAGGGATGTGGTATTTTGGGGTCACCTATGCTTCTGTAAGTAACCCCTCACCTATGTATCTGCAAATAAGCTCAATGGCTCACTCTGCTAGACCTGGACAGATTCTTTTCTGTGGTCTGTCATAGATGCCCTATCTGAGGTGGGTAGACTATTCACATCTCCCCAGGAAAAGTCACACACAGCTACAAAGTGAGAGCCTGTCTCAAACACTAAGAGCTGGGGATGTTACTCAGTGGTAAAGCACTTGTCTACTATGCATAAGGCTCAGCATGGTCACCTTCCAAATCCAAAGCTCTGGTCTAAAATTCTAATCACCATTGCCAAGGGACATAAAACTTAAATCTAATACCACCTAGAGTAATAAAAGATGATGATTCATGATGTCCTCATAGTGTACCACCAATGCCTTTCTCTGATTTAAATGGGCCTCACTGAATAATTTGAAGCCTTGAAAGAAACCATATACCCAAGCACATCTTATCTCACTATAACCAGTTACAAATACATCAATTACTTAAAGGGAGAAAAGATTATCTTGGCTCATGGTTTCAGAGGTATCAGCCCAAGATGGTGAAAACAGGGGGTAGAGCAGAGCAGTTCATATCATGGCTAATAGGAAGCTGGTAATGAGAAAACAGAGTGGGCAGGGCAAGATATACTCTGAAGAAAATGATTTTGATTCCCAGTCTGAAGAAGGAAGAGGAAGGCTGAGACCTATCATAGCCCTTGTATTCATTCCATGACAATGACACAGCCGGCTCTCCCAGACACAGGAATCCTGACCTGCAGTCACACAACAGCTCTCCCAGGCACGAGGAAAGGATGGAACCTAGGTTTCAGGGAGAAGGTGATAGACATGTGTTTAGACCACACACTTGCTACTTCTGAGTTCTTCATGACCTTGGGGAACATAATCCTTTAAGCTCTGGTCTTACTGACCTCTGAGATGAGCACAGAGACTGGAGACAGAGCTCAGTGGTAGAGCATTTGCCTAGCATGCTTAAGGCCCTGGTCCAGGCCCCAGCACAGTTAGAGGATAAAACATGGTCCACAGCTGTGCAGGAAAATGAGAGCACAGGTAAGTGCTCAAGACTGTGCGTGTGATCTGAATCGGGTATGGGACTAGCTGGTTGCTAAGCACTCTCAGAACTAGTGTAGGACTGCTGCATGAAGTAGATCAGGTTCGTGAAGGTGTCGTCAATGTTGCTGGAGACTCACATTTTGAAGTGGCTGCCAGGGGCCAAGAGGACTGGTGAGTACTCAGGACTGCTGCAGGATGATGTTGATCCATGTTGATCCATGGGGCTGGCACACCACTTCTTGGCAGGAATTCTTCCAGGCACCAGCAGTACCACCAGGTGGTGAATGATAACTGTCATCCTCCTACCGTGGAACCTAGAGGGGGAGAGATGTCCTCAGGGCTCCTTGGGAGATGGAAGTCAAGAACAAGTTCCAGGGCTGGGTCAATGTCCAGCACCACAACAAAGTCTGCATCTGGGTAGGACCTGAGAGCTTTGAGCCTCACTCGGTTCATACATTCAAGCATCTGCTTCTTCACTCAGCACAGCGGATGCCTTCTAGCCTTTTCCTCACTTTCTCCAAAGTAGTCACTGCCCTAATTCTCACTCTTCTACTGCCAGATGACTTACCTGTTCTCCTTATCATTCCTCAACACCTCCCAGGTTAGAATTCCCAAACACTTCCAATGTAAATGCCTTCAAACTGCGAGTGTCATGTGCAACGGCACGTGCATATAACCTCAGCAGTCGGCGGCGGGGGAAAAGGAACAAAAGCTCAAGACCAGGTTGGACTCCACAGTGAGAGCTCTTTCAAAAGAGAAAACTGAGCCGGGCATGGTGGCACATGCCTTTAATCTCAGCACTTGGGAGGCAGAGGTAGGAAGATCCCTGTAAATTCAAGGCCACCCTGAAATTGCATAGTGAATTCCAGGTCAGCCTGGGCTAGAGTGACACTCTATCTTGAAATAGAGAGAGAGAGAGAGAGAGAGAGAGAGAACTGCAGGCTGGGAAGATGGCTCAGTGGATAAGAGTGCTTGCTGCTAAAGCTTGAAGAACTGAGTTTGGTTCTCAGCACCCATGTAAAAACTGCACATGGCCAGGCATGGTGGTGCACGCCTTTAATCTCAGCACTTGGAGGCAGAGGTAGGACAACTGCCGTGAGTTCAAGGCCACCCTGAGACTGCATAGAGAATTTCTGGTCAGCCTGAGCTAGAGTGAGACCCTACCTTGAAAAAACAAAAACTAAACTAAACTAAACTAAACAAACAAACAAACAAACAAAAAAAAAAACTGCACATGGCTGTGCATGCCTGTAATCCCAGTGCTGAGAGGTGGAGACAGGAGAAGCCATGGGGTTTGATTGTCTAACTGAAATAATGGCAGCTCCAGGTTCAGCAAGAGATGCTGTCTCAAGGAAAAAAGTGGAAAAGTGACAGGACACCAGACATCCTGTGACCTCTGCACATGTGTGCATGGGGTATCCACATCTGCACATATATGTTCATACACTATACACACACAATGCATACTACCAACACACTCAAGAAAACTGTGAGGGTGCACATATCTTTTTTTTTTTTTTTACAAATGAGGAATCAGGCAGGGAGACAATCAAAGCACATGAAAATCTGGAGTTTTCCTGGGAGAGCCGGACGATGAGAAGCAGTTTCCATAGGACACATAAATTTGGTTAATGTCCTACATGTATCCACTGGGCTAGCTTCTTATTGATAGAAAAGAAAATGATCTTATGGTTTTACTTCATGGATTGTGACCTTCTTGCGCTCTAATGAATGATGGGCACAGATATCGTCACGAATGTTTTAGACTGCAGTAAAACTGGTGCTTCACTTCTAGTTTTTGAGTCACAGAGATTGCACTACCTGATATTATGCTATGAGTAGCTTCTTCTCAGCTTACATGACACCCTGTCTCCACAGACCCACTATGCACTCTTACATGAAATCCTGTCTCTATAGACCCACCTTGCAGTCTGCTATGAGATTCTGTCACCACACACCCACCATGCAGTCAGACATGAGATCCTGTCTCCAAAAACCCACCGTACAGACTCACATGCGACCCTGTCTCCACAGACGTACCATAAAGTCTGACATGAGATCCTGTTTCCACAGACCCACCATGCAGTCTGACATAAGATCGTGTCTCCACAGACCCACCCTGCAGTCTGACATAAGATCCTGTCTCCAAAGACCGACCATGCAGTCTGACATGAGATCCTGTCTCCACAGACCCACCGTGCAGTCTGACATGAGATCCTGTCTCCACAGACCTACCATGCACTATTACAAGAGATCCTGTCTCCACAGACCCACCATGCACTCTTACATGAGATCCTGTCTCCACAGACCCACCATGCACTCTTACATGAGATCCTGTCTCTATAGACCCACCTTGCAGTCTGACATGAGATCCTGTCTCCACAGACCCACCGTGCACTCTGACATGAGATCCTGTCTCCACAGACCCACCGTGCAGTCTGACATGAGATCCTGTCTCCACAGACCCACCGTGCACTCTTACATGAGATCCTATCCCTATAGACCCACCATGAAGTCTGACATGAGATCCTGTCTCCACAGACCCACCATGCACTTTTACATGAGATCCTGTCTCTATAGACCCACCTTGCAGTCTGACATAAAGTCCTGTATCCACAGACCCACCGTGCAGTCTGACATGAGGTCCTGTCTCCACAGAATCACCAGCAGTCTGACATGAGATCCTGTCTACACAGACCCACCATGCAGTCTGACATGAGATCCGGTGCAGTCTGACATGAGATCCCCTGTCTCCACAGACACACCAGTGCAGTCTGACTGAGATCCTGTCCACTTAGACCCACCGTGGCAGTCCCTGAATGTAGATCCTGTCTCCACAGGACCCTCAGTGCAGTCTTAGATGAGCATCTGTGGCGCCACAGCCCCACCATGCCGTCTGTCAGGAGGATCCAGTCTCCACAGACCCACCTGCAGCTGTACATGAGGATCCTGTCTCCACAGGACCCACCATGCAGCTCTACATGAGATCCTGATCTCTCACAGACCTACCGTAGCAGCTCTGACCATGAGATCTGTCATCCACAGACCCACGTCGCAGCTCGTGACATGAGATCCTCCTCCTCCACAGTCCCATCCTGTACAGTCCCTGACATGAGGTCCTGTCTCCAAAGACCCACCATGCAGTCTTGACCATGAGGTCCTGTCTCCCAGGACCCACCTTGCAGCTCGTGTCATGAGATCCTGTCTCCAAGACCCACCTTCAGCTCCTGACATGAGATCCTGTCTCACTAGACACTCCCTTGCAGTCCTGCCTATGAGATCCTTGTCTCCACAGACCCACCTTTGCAGTCATAGCATGAGGATCCTGTCTCCTATAGACCCACCGTACAGCTGAGTCTGGACATGAGATACTGTCTCCACAGACCCACCGATGCAGTCTACTGACATGAGATCCTGTCTCCACAGACCACTATGCAGTCTGACATGAGATCCTGTCTCCACAGACCCACCGTGCAGTCTGACATGGATCCTGTCTCCACAGACCCACCATGCAGTCTGACATGAGATCCTGTCTCCACAGACCCACCATGCAGTCTGACATGAGATCCTGTCTCCACAGACCCACCGTGCAGTCTGACATGAGATCCTGTCTCCACAGACCCACCATGCAGTCTGACATGAGATCCTGTCTCCACAGACCCACCGTGCAGTCTGACATGAGATCCCGTCTCCACAGACCCACCATGCAGTCTGACATGAGATCCTGTCTCCACAGACCCACCATGCAGTCTGACATGAGATCCGTCTCCACAGACCCACTGTGCAGTCTGACATGAGATCCGTCTCCACAGACCCACCATGCAGTCTGACATGAGATCCTGTCTCCAAGACCCACTATGCAGTCTGACATGGATCCTGTTCACAGACCCACCTGCAGTCTGACATGAGTCTGTCTCCAAGACCCACATGCAGTCTGACATGAGTCCTGTCTCCACAGACCATCTGCATGAGTCTGTTCTAGATCCTGCGTCAATGAATCTGTCCGATCACATGCAGTCTGACATGAGATCCTGTCTCACAGACCCACCATTGCAGTCTGAATGAGATCTGTCTCACAGACCCACTGTCAGTCTGACATGAGATCCTGTCTCCACAGACCCACCGTCAGTCTGACATGAATCCTGTCTCCACAGACCCACATGCAGTTCTACATGAGATCCGTCTCCACAGACCCACCTGCAGTCTGACATGAGATCCGTCTCCACAGACCACATGCAGTCTGACATGAGATCCTGTCTCCAGACCCACATGCAGTTGACATGGATCCTGTTTCTATAGACCCACCTTGCTGTCTGACATGAGGTCCTGTCTCTATAGACCCACCGCGCAGTCAGACATGATATCCTGCCTCCACAGACTCACTATGCACTCTGACATGAGATCCTGTCTCTATAGACCCACCGTGCAGTCTGACATGAGATCCCGTCTCCACAGACCCACATGCAGTCTGACATGAGATCTGTTCACAGACCCACTGTGCAGTCTGACATGAGATCCTGTCTCACAGACCCACCTGCGTCTGACATGAGATCCTGTTCCACAGACCCCCATCAGTCTGACATGAGATCCTGTCTCCACAGACCCACCTGCAGTCTGACATGAGATCTGTCTCCCAGACCCACCATGCAGTCTGACATGAGATCCTGTCTCCACAGACCCACCGTGCAGTCTGACATGAGATACTGTTCCAACCTCATTGACATGAGTCCTGTCTATGACGACCAGTCAGTCTGCAAGACCCTGCTCCTGACCACATCGTGCTCACAGACCTGTCCGCATGACGACCATGCTCACAGCCTCAGATGCAGTCTGCCATGAGCCTCCTAGACATCTGATGAGATCCTGTCTCACGCCCAAGTCGACGAGATCCTGTCTCAAGACCTTCTCAAGACTCCGATCCGTCTCACAAGATCCGTCTCTCAGAGACCCTGTCTCGACAGAATCCTGTCTCCAGCATGACTACCATGCCACTGACAGTACTGTCTGAAGTCCCGTTCAGTCCATCATGCAGTCTGCAGAATACGTTCAACCACAGTGAGCTGACATCGCACATGTCTCCACAGACCCACATGCAGTCTCTTACATGAGTCCTGTTCCAGTACCTGACTATGAGATCCTTCTCAACACCCATCGCAGTCTGACATGAGATCTCTCCACAGACCCACCATGCACGTGACATGAGGTCCTGTCTCCACAGACCACTATGACATGTAGATCCTGATCCCAGACCCACTGCATCTGACATGAGATCTGTCTCTCACAGACCCATCTGCATGCAGTCTCACATGCCATCTGTCACGACATGAGCCCGTCTCAGACCCTCGTGACATGAGATCTGTCTCCACAGACCCACCATGCAGTCTGACATGAGATCTCTCCACAAGCACCCACCGTGCAGTCTGACAAGACCCTGTCATCTAAGACTACCTGCAGTCTGACTAGATCCGTCTCAAGACCCTGATCCAGTCTGACATGAGATCCTTCACAGACCCACCTGCAGTCTGACATGAGTCCGTCTCCACAGACCCACCATGCAGTCTGACATGAGATCCTGTCTCCACAGACCACATGCAGTCTGACATGAGATCCCGTCTCACAGACCCACCGTGCAGTTGTACATGAGATCTGTCTCCACAGACCCACCGTAGCAGTCTACATGAGATTCTCCACAGACCCACCATGCAGTCTGAGATCTGTTCCATGCACCGCAATCGACGAGTCTGACTGATCCTGTCTCCCGACCCAGTCAGTCTGACATGAGATCGTCTCCAGACCACCGTGCAGTTGACATGAGATCCTCTCCAAGACCACCGTGCAGTCTACATGAGTCCGCCCCAAAGACCCACCGTAGAGTCTGACATGAGATCCTGTCTCTACAACCCACCGTGACATGAGATCCTGTCTCCACAGACCCACATGCAGTCTGCATGAGATCCTGTCTCCACAAACCCACCATGCAGTCTGACATGAGATCCTAGTCTCCAACAGACCCACCTTGCAGTCTGACATGAGAGTCATTGTCTCCCACAGACCAACTAGCAGTCTGACATGAGATCCTGTCTCCACAGGACCCTACCTGCCAGTCTGACATGAGATTTGTCTCTGTAGACCCCTTGCAGTCTGAATGAGATCCTGTCTCCACAGACCCTCCTTTGCAGTCTGACATGAGATCCTGTCTCCACAGACCACCGTGCATGTCTGACATGAGATCCTGTTCTCCTAGACCCACCTTGCAGTCTGACATGAGATCCTGTCTCCACAGACCCACGTGCAGTCTGACATGAGATCCTGTCTCCACAGACCCAACCATGCAGTCTGACATGAGATCCTGTCTCCACAGACCCACCATGCAGTCTGACATGAGATCCTGTCTCCACAGAGCCCACCTTGCAGTCTGAATGAGATCCTGCTCTCACAGACCCACCTTGCAGTCTGACATGAGTCCGTCTCCATAGACCCACCTTGTAGTCTGACATGAGATCCTGTCTCCACAGACCCACCGTGCAGTCTGACATGAGATTCTGTCTCCAAGACCCACCGTGCAGTCTGACTTGAGATCCTGTCTCAAAAACCCACTATGCAGTCTGACATGAGATCCTGTCTCCACAGACCCACCTTGCAGTCTGACATGAGATCCTGTCTCCACAGACCCACCATGCAGTCTGACATGAGATCCTGTCTCCACAGACCCACAGCATCTGACATGAGAGTCTGATCTCAGAGCCACCTCTCAGATTCTCCACAGACCCACCATGCAGTCTGAGATGAGATCCTGTTCCGCAGACCCACCATGCAGTCTGACATGAGATCCCTCTCCACAGACCCACCATGTGCACATCTGCACATGATGATCCTGTCTCCACAGACCCACCATGCATCTGACATGAGATCCTGTCTCACAGACCCACCGTATGCAGTCTGACATGAGATCCTGTCTCCACAGACACCACCATGCAGTCTGACATGAGATCCTGTTCTACTGAGATCCGTCTCCAAGACCCACTGCATCTGACATGAGATCCTGTCCACAGACCCACTCAGTCTGACATGAGATCCTTCTCCACAGACCCACCGTGCAGTCTGAATGAGATCCTGTTCCCAGACCCACTGCATCTACATGAGATCCGTCTCCACGACCCACCGTGCAGTCTGATGAGATCCTGTCTCCACAGGACCTCACCATGCAGTCTGACCATGAGATCCCGTCTCCACAGACCCACCGTGCAGTCTGACATGAGATCCCGTCTCCACAGACCCACCATGCACTCTGACATGAGGTCCTGTCTCTACAGACCCAGCATGCAGTCTGACATGAGATCCTGTCTCCACAGACCCACCATACAGTGTGACATGAGATCCTGTCTCTTCAGACTCACCATGCAGTCTGACATGAGATCCTGTCTCCAAACACCCACCATGCAGTCTGACATGAGATCCTGTCTCCACAGACCCACCATGCAGTCTGACATGAGATCCTGTCTCCACAGACCCACCGTACAGTCTGACATGAGATACTGTCTCCACAGACCCACCGTCAAGTCTCACATGAGATCCCGTCTCGACAAACCCACCATGCAGTCTGACATGAGGTCCTGTTTCCACAGACCCACTGTACAGTCTGACATGAGTTCCCGTCTCCACAGACCGACCATGCAGTCTGACATGAGGTCCTGTCTCCACAGACCCATCGTGCAGTCTGACATGAGATCCTGTCTCCATAAACCCACCGTGCAGTCTGAAATGAGATCCTGTCTCCACAGACCCACTGCATCTACATGAGATCCTGACCCACAAACCCACCTCAGTCTGACATGAGATCCTGTCTCCACAGACCACTGCACTCTACATGAGATCTGTCTCCAACCCTTCATGAGATCCGTCTCAAGACCACCTGCAGTCTGAATGAGATCCGTCTCCACGACCCACCTGCATCTGACATGAGATCGTTCCAACCCACTCATCTGAAATGAGATCCTGTCTCCAAGCCCTGCTCTACATAGATCCTTCTCTGACCACTCACTGAGATCCTGTCTCCACAGACCCACCATGCATTCATGAGTCCGTCTCACAGACCACCATCAGTCTGACATGAGATCTGTCTCCACAGACCCACCATGCAGTCTGACATGAGATCCTGTCTCCAAGACCCACCAGTACGAGTCCTGACAAGATGAGATCCTGTCTCCAAGACCCACCATGCAGTCTGACATGAGATCCTGTCTCCACAGACCCACCGTGCAGTCTGACATGAGATCCTGTCTCCACAGACCCACCATGCAGTCTGACATGAGATCCTAGTCTCCACAGACCACCGTGCAGTCTGACATGAGATCCTGTCTCCACAGACCCACCAGTGCAGTCTGACATGAGATCCTGTCTCCACAGACCCACCATGCAGTCTGACATGAGATCCTTCTCCACAGACCCACCATGCAGTCTGACATGAGATCCTGTCTCCACAGACCCACCATGCAGTCTGACATGAGATCCTGTCTCCACAGACCCACCATGCAGTCTGACATGAGATCCTTCTCACAGACCCACTATGCAGTCTGACATGCGATCCTGTTTCTATAGACCCACCTTGCAGCTGACATGAGGTCCTGTCTCCATAGACCCACCGTGCAGTCTGACATGAGATCCTGTCTCCACAGACCCACTGTGCAGTCTGACATGAGGTCCGTCTCCTATAGACCCACCGTGCAGTCTGACATGAGATCCTGTCTCCACAGACCCACCATGCAGTCTGACATGAGATCCTGTCTCCACAGACCCACCGTGCAGTCTGACTTGAGATCCGTCTCCACAAACCCACTTGCAGTCTGACATGAGATCCTGTCTCCACAGACCCACCGTTGCAGTCTGACATGAGATCCTTTCTCCACAGACCCACCGTGCAGTCTGACATGAGATCCAGTCTCCACAGACCCACCGTGCAGTCTGACTTGAGATCCCGTCCCCACAGACCCACCGTACACTCTGACATGAGATCCTGTCTCCACAGACTCCTCCGTGCATTCTGACATGAGGATCCTGTCTCCACAGACCCACCGTGCAGTCTGACATGAGATCCTGTCTCCCACAGACCCACCGTTCAGTCTGACATGAGATCCTGTCTCCACAGACCCACCTTGCAGTCTGACATGAGATCCTGTTTCCACAGACCCACCTGTGCAGTCTGACATGAGATCCTGTCTCCACAGACCCACCTGTGCAGTCTGACATGAGATCCTGACTCCACAGACCCACCTTGCAGTCTGACATGAGATCCTGTCTCCACAGACCCACTGTGCAGTCTGACATGAGATCCTGTTTCCACAGACCCACCTGTGCAGTCTGACAGGAGATTCTGTCTCCACAGACCCACCGTGCAGTCTGACATGAGATCCTGTCTCCACAGACCCCCCATGCAGTCTGACATGAGATCCTGTCTCCACAGACCCACCTTGCAGTCTGACATTGTGATCCTTGTCTCCACAGGACCCACTATGCAGTCTGACATGAGATCCTGTCTCCACAGAACCCACCGTGCAATCTGATCATGAGATCCTGTCTCCACAGACCCACCTGCAGTCTGACATGAGATCCTGCTCCACAGGACCCACCTTGCATCTGACATGAGATCCTGTCCTTCCACAGACCCACATGCAGTCTGACATGAGATCCTGTCTCCACAGACCCACCATGCAGTCTGACATGAGATCCTGTCTCCACAGACCCACCTTGCAGTCTCACATGAGATCCTGCTCTCCACAGACCCACCTTGCAGTCTGACATGAGGTCCTGTCTCCACAGACCCACCATGCAGTCTGACATGAGATCCTGTCTCCACAGACCCACCTTGCAGTCTCACATGAGATCCCCTCTCCACAGACCACCATGCAGTCTGACATGAGGTCCTGTCTCCACAGACCCACCATGCAGTCTGACATGAGGTCCTGTCTCCACAGACCCACCATTGCAGTCTGACATGAGATCCTGTCTCCACAGACCCACCATACAGTCTGACATGAGATTCCTGTCTCCACAGACCCACCATGCAGTCTGACATGAGATCCTGTCTCCACAGAGACCCACCATGCAGTCTGACATGAGATCCTGTCTCCACAGACCCACCGTGCAGTCTGACATGAGATCCTATCTCCACAGACCCACCGTGCAGTCTCACATGAGGTCGTGTCTCACAGACCCACCTTGCAGTCTGACATGAGGTCCTGTCTCCACAGACCCACCATGCAGTCTGACATGAGATCCTGTTTCCACAGACCCACCGTGCAGTCTGACATGAGATCCTGTCTCCACAGACCCACCGTGCAGTCTCACATGAGATCCTGTCTCCACAGACCCACCTTGCAGTCTGACATGAGATCCTGTCTCCACAGACCCACTGTGCAGTCTGACATGAGGTCCTGTCTCCACAGACCCACCTTGCAGTCTGACATGAGATCCTGTCTCCACAGACCCACCGTACAGTCTGACATGAGATCCTGTATCCACAGACCCACCTTGCAGTCTGACATGAGATCCTGTCTCCACAGACCCACCATGCAGTCTGACATGAGATCTTGTCTCCACAGACCCACTATGCAGTCTGACATGCGATCCTGTTTCTATAGGCCCACCTTGCAATCTGACATGAGGTCCTGTCTCTATAGACCCACCGTGCAGTCTGACATGAGATCCTGTCTCCACAGACCCACCGTGCAGTCTGACATGAGATCCTGTCTCCAAGACCCACTATGCAGTCTGACATGAGATCCTGTCTCCAAGACCCACCGTGCAGTCTGACATGAGATCCTGTCTCAAAGACCCACCGTGCAGTCTGACATGAGATCCTGTCTCCACAGACCCACCGTGCAGTCTGACATGAGATCCTGTCTCCATAGACCCACCTTGCAGTCTGACATGAGATCCTGTCTCCACAGACACACCGTGCAGTCTGATCTGAGATCCTGTCTCCACAGACCCACCATGCACTCTTACATGAGATCCTGTCTCCACAGATCCACCGTACAGTCTGACATGAGATCCTGTCTCCACAGACCCACCGTGCAGTCTGACATGAGATCCTGTTTCCACAGACCCACCGTGCAGTCTCACATGAGATCCTGTCTCCACAGACCCACCTTGCAGTCTGACATGAGATCCTGTCTCCACAGACCCACCTTGCAGTTTGACATGACATCCTGTCTCCGCAGACCCACTGTGCAGTCTGACATGAGGTCCTGTCTCCATAGACCCATCATGCAGTCCTCATGAGGCCCCTTCTCCATAGACACACCATTTTTACATTAGATCTTTGCAGTTCTGCCATTGATTTTTACATTAGGTCCTGTCCACATCGTCCTACCCTACACCTAAAGTATCTCAGTTGAAAATATACCTCATTTGTCTAACATCCCAATGAGTAAGCAACATGGTGTACAGCTAGCCAAATTAAAGGTTGATTTTCAAACCACTTTACACATGTGTGTCTTTGCTCGTGGTGTCCACAGGAAATGTCACAGCACCCCGTGGGATGATAAGGAAAGTGTGATGGGAAGATTGTGTAGGTGGCAGGCAGAGGGTTTCCTAGTGTGTCCTTGTGTTAGTGAGCAACCATCTTGGTGTGGGGCCAGAAGCCTGTGGCCCAGCTGTGGTGGCCAATGTCATCCTGTCCCTGCACCTTCCCTATGACATCCAGAATCATACACTTTCCTCTGTCCTTCAGCTCAGCACCCTTGGACATGGCCACAGAGAGGTTGGTGTTCCCCAAGAGAGAGACTCAGAGTTACATGGTGTCACACCTGCGTGGGTGACCAGTGCTGTTAGTGAGCAGCACAAGCTACATAGGTCTGACACCCTCCCCAATGCTTGAGCCTTGTCTGCCCCTCAGATGAGCTCCTGCCCTCTCCCCTGGAGCAGGGCTGGGTATCTGAGATGGGCTAGGCTTGTTGGGAGTAGTCTGTGACTCTCCTTCTCTGTTGTAGAGGACTAGGACTTCTCCATCCTGCTGGCTGCATTAGAAAGTAGGTGTGGGGCTGGGTCAGTCAGTGGCTCGGGTTTGTCTGGGTGTGTAAGTGGAGGGAGGCACCCATCTGGCATAGTGTGGCTTGTCTGTGTGCTTCTGTCCTGAACCATGGGTGGGCCAGCTGGAGGACTGTGGGGGAGGGTATAAGAAGCTGTGTCCCCATGTGGTCAGTGAGTAGCCAGAACCTAAATCTGAGAACTATTGTGAGGCTAGTAGTCCTCTCCTCATTCACTGTCTTATTTTTATGCTGGTTATCATTCACTTTTCTTTAGACAAGCCCAACAGACTGACCCTTTTTTTTCAGAACTCCACACGTGTGCACCACCTTCTACGCATTATGTTTATGCGTGATCTGGGGAGTCAAACATGGGTCCTTAGGTTTCGTGGGCAAGTGCCTTAAACACTAAATCATCTCTCCAGCCCATCATTCATTTTTTTTTTTTAAACACAGAGTTTGAATAACACTTAGCGGAGATAATCTCCCTTCCCTAGTCTGTGTGGTAACAATTACCATTAGGGACCTTGTTATGAGGAGGGAGGGGAAGGAGGCCACAGCCTTGGCAGAATGTCTACACATAGCACTAGTTTGTTCATGTGTACTCTGAAAGAGTCGGTTTTCCCATCCATCCTCCATCTCTCCCCAGGACCTTCCCCATGCTAAGGCAGGTGA